>JAFJYJ010000012.1:9569266-10775150 GCA_019022615.1 Acacia melanoxylon
AACAAAACAAAGAGCTACTCTTAAACTGATATAAAAAAACTGAGCACAAATTTAAAAAAGCTTAATATAAGAATATATCTCAACTTCATGATCTCGATTACGATCATGTTCAACATTTGTTTAGTAATCAGCGCCTTAATCACCACGTAAGGTATGCTAGACAACTTGATCTGCCATGGGCCCAGTTTTGTGTAAGTTTATATACATAAATTTATGTAATTTATTTAAATTAGATGAATTTGTTTCATTAATGTTTTATAAAATGCATGCACCAAGAATTAATTTAGCAATCTCAGCGTAGCTACGACAGGTCCCAAACCCTAGAGTCACAGGGGTCTGTGGATCCTACTTCCCCTTGGAAAGCTGTCATGGGCCCAGTTGAGCACCTTGGACGCTACAAGAGTTTGGGGATATATAGGCGCTAGGCCTAGCATGGTCTACGCTCAGAGTGCCGCCTCTGAGGCCGGAACCTCTCTAGCAGGGACCTCTGATGATAGAAGGCTGACGGAGCAGATGTTTTAGGTGATGATTGACGTCGTGCAGATTCAGGAGTAGGCTAAAACTTGGTACGCTCGCAGAGGCAGAGTTGGGATTTCATGTCGAGGGCATTTTCTCCTATGTTTCCTAATGAGCAAATTCATCAGCCCCAACTTGCGCCTAGGTTCACAATCGATCTGGCCCCTCCACCTCCTCCTGTCGATAATGATGGTGTTGTTACCTCTAGTTAGAGCGTTGATCCTACCCCCTGAGAGAAGACCCGATAATTAGACTCCTGATAGTTAAGTTTTATTCTGTTTTAGGACAATTTTATTTATTTAAATTGTTTGTTATCTTTTATTTGTAATATCATTAGACATTTTATAACATATTCGCCAATTTTAATACTACCACAATAATATTTTAATACTTGTATTGATATATTATTATTTAAGGTCAATTATATTATATAATTATTGTTATTGAAAATAGAAAAGGTAATTTATAATTAGATTTTTTTTTAATCATAATCAGAAGTCAAAATAAAAGTTCACTTTTATGAACAATGTAATTTATTTACAAGGTTATAAAAATGATGAATGATTGAAGTAGATATATAAAATATACAATTTGTAGCAGTTTTACTATAACAACCGCTATAAATTTTGAAATTCAAATTTTTGCAAATTTGCCAATTTTGTACTGGTTCCACAACTAAAACTGCTATAAAGTGTGCAATTTTGAACTTTGAGTTTCTGTGTGTAACGGTCACAAGTTTGTAGTGGTTTCGAGTGTGAAACCCCTACAAAATTATAATTTTGAAATTTGAATTTGGTAATTCTCCAACAGTAGTCATTTTGTAGTGGTTATTTTCCTAGTAACCATTACAAATTTATAAATTTTGTAGTTTCTAACTGCTACAAAATGTAATTAACTTTGTAGTGGTTTGTGGTCCAAAGGGGCATTTAAACATCCCAACACACGTCATGAAGAGAATTAAACATTCTCTCTTCTCTCCTAGCTTTATTCACTACATATGGATAAGTCATGGATTAAGTTGCCGTGCAATTCTCCCGCATATTTGGTCGGATTGAACACTTTCTTGGATTTCGTATTCTCTCACGCTAGTTGTAATGGTAAGATCGTGTATCCATGTTGTTGATGCAAGTTTAAGAAGCGACATACACAAGAAGTTGCTAAGGAACATTTGCCTCTGAATCCTTTCCTGGAAGAATATACATTCTAGGGAGTTCATGGTGATAAACTTGGTATGAGATGTGATGATCATCTTCCTCGAAATTCACAAGTAGGAGTTCAAGTAGATCAAGATGATCCCGTTAATGATGTTATTTATGATGCATTTAGTTTTCAAGATGACAACTTCATCGAAGAAATTCAGACTGCAGACCTTTTTTTCTTGAGGAATGATGTAGCTCGAGGATTTTTTAGCCTCATGGATAAGGTCAATCGTCCTTTTTATCAAGTCAGTACCCTGAAATAATTTTTAAAGATAATGAAGAATTTTTCAATACCTGTCAATACCCTGAAATATGTTTTTAAGATCCCGAAAAAATATTTTAGAGTACCGATTGGTACTAAAAATATACTTCTGGGTACTTAATAGTACGACAAATTCTTCATGATCTTGAAAAATTATTTTAGAATACTAACTGGTATTAAAAAGATATCGATTGGTATTAATTTTTTTAAAAAAAAAATAGAGAAAAATCGGACCATCCAGATTTCAAAATGAGATCTCGATAGCCGACGCTCATCCTTAAAAGGATGAGCGCGCCCTGCTCGTCCTTTGGATGATCAGAGAAACGTGGTCCCACTATTCTCCTCCCAAAGGTTGATTTGGTTTCAGTGCCTATCCTTTGGATAGGCACCATTTGCCTATCTCATCCGGACCATCCGGATGAGATCTAAATGATCCCGATTTGATTTTTTTTTTTACTTTCTATTTTTTTAAAAAAAATATTTTAATAGGTATTTAATATAAAATAAAAATAATTTTTTAACTAATATTTTTTATAAAAATAATTTTTTATTTAAAAATATCAATTTTAAAAAGTCAAATATGGACCGTCCAAAATCGGTTCGTGTGCTATTTGGATTTTGGCCTCGACTTTCTCATCCGTTTCAATGGATCCCACCAAGAAGCGAAAGCTTGATGACAACGGCGTTGTCACTTCCGATTCCGACTTAAACCTCACTCCTTATGACGCTCGCAAAATCATTGAGCGCTTCAACCCCGAGCGGCTTCATCGATGTTCTCCAGAAGCCGTCGTTCATCACACCGACGTCATCGACGCCGTGCGGTCTATCGCTGACCCTGATGTCACCCAACACAAGCTGTTTATCCGTGGTCTTGGATGGGAGACTACCACTAACGGCCTCCGCTCCCTATTTTCCGCCTATGGTGAGCTTGAAGAAGCCATTGTCTCCAAGGGTTATGGATTTGTCACCTTCAAGCACGTTGATGGTGCTTTGCTTGCTCAAGGAGCCCAAAGAAGAGGATAGATGGTCGCGTTATCGTGACGCAGCCTTGCGCCTGTTGGGAATACGGGATCAAATACCAACGCCGCCGACATAGCGATGCGGAAGATATATGTTGCGAATGTGCCGTCTGATCTACCGGCCGATAAATTGTTGGCTCACTTCTCACTTTATGGAGAAATTGAGGAGGGGCCATTAGGGTTTGATAAGCAGACTGGTAAGTCGAAGGGGTTTGCACTTTTTGTGTACAAGACGCCAGAAGGTGCGCAAGCGGCGCTTGTGGATCTGGTGAAGATGGTTGAGGAAAGGCAGCTGAATTGCAAGTTAGCGATAACCGATGGGAAGCCAGGTGGTACGGGGACAATGGGTCCTGATGGAATTCAAGGTCCAGGGAATGCACATGGTGATGGAATGGGATTGGCTCCACCGTCGAAAGTTAATCTAACGGTGAAGATAAGAAAACAAGTCATTTTCTATTTAGGACAGGCATCACTTGAATTTGATAAGACTTTGTATATTTTTATGTATAACTGCTTGCATATGATGATCTCATGAAATAAATTAGCTTGATATACAAACAATCAACTCCTTAATCACCAAGAAACCATCCTATATACACTAAACTTGATCATTCAACGGCAGTTAATTCTTATGTGTTATAAATTATAATATGCATATGGTTCAAAATTTTCAGTTTTAAATATTTAGTACAGAATGATTTATTCAACATAATATATATCGAAAGATCCAGAATCCCAATTAAATAATACAAACTATGACTCCTAATTCACTAGACACTACAATACAAACGTGTTAGACTTCTTGAAGAATCAGCCCCACCACATACGAATAAATACAGAAACAGTGTTTTCTGGGCTGAGTTTATCATCAAACAACCCCCAAAAAACCATATCAGTTCAGCGATCTCATGATGGAATCCAAGAAGAAGAGAGGTTACGACCTACGTACTTTCCTCTGAGGACCCCTTCAAATGCCTGAAAGAACCCATCTTAAAGGAATCACAAACATATAAAATGGAGGAAGATGAAGCGAAAGAGAAAAAGAACAAGAACAAGAAGACAGAAAATAAGAAGCTTTGTTTCAGAAAGAAATTTGGGGTTTGCTTCTCCACTGTTCGGATTGCCTCCAGAGTTTTGTTAGCTATGTAATACCGATGCTTCAGAAACACATACTTTGATCGAGTATTGCTAAAATCTGCTATATATATGATGTTCTGTTTTGTATTTTACCCTACATGTATATACTTGTATCTATGTATCATACGTTGTTTTGCTGATGAGAACAATAAGACGAATAAGAGGGGTTATGATGAGTATGATATTATGAGTTCCACATTAATTAGAAAGTCGATTAGATTTAAGTGAGAGAGGTCCTTAAGTTTATAAATAACACTTCAAGTTCTCAGGCTCTCCAATAATGTGGGACTCATAATATATTATCAGGGTCGTCAAAGATGGATTCTTGTTTTATGATGTTGAGACTGAGCTTGGGGAAGGCATACGATGACTTGGATTCGAATTTTGTTTGATCTAGTTAATTGGGTTTTGGAGGGTTGTAAATAAAACGATGTGTATGCTCAACTCAGCCATGTTATTGTTTATGAATAGTTGCTATGTTCAAATACTTGTATCAAGGTCTTTTTCATTTATTTTTTCCTCCTAAACCAATGTTAATTTGATATTCCTTAGCACTGATCATGAACAACTCATATGTGCTTACAGGACGAGAGGGGTCTATTGTTAATGTAGAGATGTCTCATCCAGAGTTTTACCTGTATTATATTATGAATATTGAAATCATTTTTTGTCTTTTAGTGTTTTTAATGGTCTTTATAAAAGATTTTCCCTAAAAATTATAATTTTTTATTTTTTATTTTCATGGGATAGTGATCTCAAACAAACTCATTATATTATTAGTAAAACATGGTTAGAGTCCAATTTTACCTAGTAAGTTTTTGCATTGAAAATGTAGGTATTCAAAAATTTTGTTGGATCAATATTAGCCCCTAGCCATAAAAAATGTTAACAACGATGAACAATGTTAATATTTTAATCTTCAATGTTAGTTTTTTAATTGTTTAAGATGACCTTACTCATTTTTTTAAATATTTTGAAGCAAAGTTGATCCAACAAAAACTTTCCCATGGCTTCTATGTAAACAATTCTTAACCTACAAGAAATTATACCGCTAGTATATATTTTGACTGCAAAATTTGAATTCAAATTTTATTTTGTCAAGGTACATCTGGGTCAAAATGATGGCTTAAAACCCATGTTCACACCGTGAACACGTCTGTAAATTAAAGAATTTCAAAAGCCCGTGGCGATTTAATATTAAATCCATCCTTAATTAAGTTGAATTGAAAAACAAAGAGGGACTATCACAAAAACAAAACAAAACATAGAGCTACTCGAGAAACTGATATAAACAAACTGAGCACAAAAAAGCTTAATAAAAGAATATATCAACTTCATGATCTCGATGACGATCATGTTCACAATTTGTTTAGTAATCAGCGCCTTAATCCCCATTTAAGGTATACTAGACAACTTGATCTGATTAAACGCTACTTCTTTTTATCATAATACATTATCATTTTTATATGCAACGATGTCAAATTCACAAATGATAGTAATGTAATATTATATCGTCGTAACTTTTAAGATTTTACTTTTATCAATAAATAAGTATTGGTAGTGTATAATTAAGTAATTAAAATATAAAAATAACAATAGTTTAATTTAAATATATTTTAAATTTAAATAATTGAAATTAAATACATCAACTTCATATTTTATCATACTCAACAAATAATTTTTTTTATAAAATTTATATATAAAGTCATTGAAAGATAATCAAATCGAAAAATTTATACGAGTTTAAGAGCGTGTTAACATACTTCAAAAACATAAAAACCCTAAACTTGTTGTGTAAATGCTAGTTTGGTCGAAGCTTTACAATTAGATGAGTTTAAGAATGATCGACACTATTCTCAGTAAGATAGAAACAAAGAAAGTGGTAGAACTAAAGAAATCAACTTCGCGAAACTGACAACAATAATTATATCTTCATCGCGATGCCATGAATCAATGAGTTGTACACTTTGTTTAATCGATAACCGATGAAGATGAATCTATTTATTAGTCTCCCAAACATTTGGAAACTAGATTTTTGAAAACTTCTTCGCTTTGGGTTCGACATCTAGGATTATGGTTCTATTCAGGGGCATGCCTAGTGTTGCAATATTGCTTTCTTTTTCCTTTTGACTATTGTATATCGAGGTTAGATCTTATCATTGATGAGGAAGTTTTCGTCACTATCTGAATCGTTCTCTTGAATTTTGATTTCCAATTGTCTGGTTTTGCGGGCAATCAAGCTGCTAACATGTTTTTGCGTTTTTCTTAATCTGATAACCTTTAACCGACTTTACAACCTAGTTGATTGGTAGATAGAATTTATGGATGCTCTTTGATGGCTGAAGATGTAGATTATTTGTTTTTAATGGAAACAAAGGTTTTGATCACTCATGCCTGAAAGGGCAATTTCAAATGAGTCATCTTAATCTCCATGTGTCATTTTGATCAAATCACGTTGAGCTCTCTACTCCTCTACTGTTTATCTTTTCCCTTCATGACCTTGTGCGTATGGAAGGATCAGCTTGTAACTTCCAATGAGATATTGATTATGAATTTGCAAGAATTGTGAGAAATTTATATTTGATCTCCATGCTTAAGTGATGTTAATGAAGACGCAAATTTATTTTTGATCACTTGATGAGATTAAGATTTTTTTATTCAAAATTATACATTTAGTTAAAAGGTAGTTTTCCTCACTTTCAGGTATGGAGTGTTTTGACATCTAGAAATAAAAATGTTGTAATTCTTAGAAGGATTAAAGCGGTTATTTGTTGCTGCAATAAATTGTTGTGATACTGATGTGTTTAAGCAAACTACGGGTTTAGATGATCCAGAAGCTCTTGAAAGGGAGACAGTCTGTATGTGTCTTTATAGAAGTTCTGAGTTAACATTTTAAGGTGTTCTCCTTTGTTGTTGGCCTCTACGTGAATTTTATGCATAATCATTTCTTCCTTTAATCAAACTTTACTTTTGTAACTAGTTTCCTCTTAATCTGTACAACGTGTTGCCCATCATGCATTTCTTGGTGAATGAGATAGAGCCTTTTACTTTCCCTTTTTTGGGCCTCGATTGGGGTTTAATGTTAGAAGACGAAATTAATTAAAAGAAAAGGAAGGATAACGAAAGAAAAGTTGCAAACAGAGAACTCCATTGATAATGAACTGCCTTGACCATTTGTTGATACATTAATGGATAGAGTCAAGATAAATAAAGATATATCTTCTAGATACTATGTTGCTTTTCTCTCCCTGGTTAACATTGATATGATAAATTAATCATCTTTTTTTTTTTTTTATGTTTTCCATTGATTTACTTCTCTATCTCATAATGCTTGTTATTGTATTCTTCTATACTTAGACCTGTGGGCTTCAAGAGAATAAAGAAATTTATGAAATTCTCTAACATATTCACCTTCTCTCTATGTGTGTGTGAATAGAAACAATGATATTAATCTGTTTTGGGTTCTGATGCAATTAGTGTAAGTGAGATTGAGGCATTGTACGAACTGTTCAAGAAGATTAGCAACGTAGTGATTGATGATGAGCTGATAAATAAAGTAAGTTCTGTCATTGTTCCATTTGTTTGTTTTGGGATAATTTTGATGTTTAAACTTTCTGACTGATTCCTTCATTTCTTATGATCTTAAGGTGTCTCATTTTATAGGTATATACGGTAATTTATATTGCATTGCTAGCTTTTCATTATTTGGGCACCCGTTTCACAAATTGTCATTCTGTGGCAACATCATTAATGTTGGGTTGTCATATATTTGTTAACTTTTGTGTTTCTGTGTTATGTAGGCGAGACTATGGCATCCATGTTATGATTTGGTTGCACAATTGGACTCCTGGTACAAATATGCACTACGGGGATGATGAGGTGCTCGAGTATAGGCACAACTTCATGCGGTGGCTTGTCAACCATTAATTGAATAAAACCAAGGACGCTGCATTGGAACTCCTTCATATGCAAGCGACCCACGGAAGAGAAGAAAGACATTATCATTATTATTAAAGGCACATTATGTTAATTATTTTGTCATTAAACACTTAGGATTGTTGCCAATCTA
Source organism: Acacia melanoxylon (assembly GCA_019022615.1). Taxonomy (NCBI): domain Eukaryota; kingdom Viridiplantae; phylum Streptophyta; class Magnoliopsida; order Fabales; family Fabaceae; genus Acacia; species Acacia melanoxylon. The sequence goes on from JAFJYJ010000012.1 coordinate 9,577,469, forward strand.
TGTACATATCTAGTGCTCTCCATAAATGGATGGATAATATTCATTTTTGTTGTGCATGATGTTTGTAAATCATGAATGTTATTGTCACTGAAAGATATGGTATTAACAAAAAGTAAATGATTTATAATAAATTTCGTAATGAGAATTACTAATTCGTTAATGGTATTTACAAGTTCATTAATGGTAATTACCAGTGCTTTCATCAGATTTACCACTTGTGTCTCTCATGAAACATCGTTAATGTTGGTAAATTATAACAAATCTTGTAATGGGAATTACCAATCCTGCAATAGTAGTTACTAGTTTCGTAATGGTAATTAACAGTACTTTCATCAGGTTTAACACTTGTGTCTCTCATAAAACATCACTAATGCTGGTTAGTTATAACAAATTTCGTAATCGGAATTACCAATTCTGCAATGGTACGTAGTTACTAGTTTGGTAATGGTAATTACTAGTGCATTCTTCAGGTTTACTACTTGTGTCTAATGAAATAACAAATAAGGGTCAATTATAACAAATCTTGTAATGAGAATTACCAATCCTGCAATGGTAGTTACTAGTTCTGTAATGGTAATTACCAGTGATTTCATTAGGTGTAACATTTGTGTCTCTCATGAAACATCATTAATGTTAATCAGTTATAACAAATCTTGTAATGAGAATTATCAATTCTGCAATGGTAGTTACTAGTTTGGTAATGGAAATTACCAATTTGTTCTTCATGTTTATTACTTGTGTCTGATAAAACAACAAATAAGGGTCAATTATTACAAATCTTGCAATGAAAATTACCAATCCTGCAATGGTAGTTACTAGTTTTGTAATGGTAATTACCAATGCATTTTTCAGTTTTATCACGTGTGTCTCTAAGAAAACAACAAATAAGGGTCAATTATAACCAATCTTGTAATGAGAATTACCAATCCTGCAGTGGTAGTTACTAGTTCCATAATGGTAATTACCAATGCGTTCTTCAGGTTTATCACTTGTGTCTCTGATGAAACAACAAATAAGAGTCAATTATAACAAATCTTGTAATGAGAATAATCAATCCTATAATGGTAGTTACTAGTTCTGTAATGGTAATTACCAGTGTGTTCTTCAGGTTTATCACTTGTGTATCTGATGAAACAATAAAAAAAGGTCAATTAGAACAAATCTTGTAATGAGAATTTACAATCCTGCAATGGTAGTTGCTAGTTTTGTAATGGTAATTACCAGTACGTAAAGTAACAATGATTATTAGAGAAGCCATTTTGATGCCTAGATGCTCTAGGAATTCTAAGTCATACAAGCTTAGTAAACTTGTATGCAAAGTCGGACTTCCTGAAATTTTTTTTGCATACAAGCTTTATGGGTAAGTATCTAACTTACTTAAAATTCCGTCCATTGACTTCCTGGAGCTTTATGTCATTTTTTTTTAGGTCTCCACTTCAATCAACGTCAATGGAAGAATGAAATGAAAGATATTTACCCTTTAATCTTTTCTTGACTTCCTTTTCTTTACTTATAATCCTCCGAAAGCTCACATTTCACTTCTTCCTCTACCCACTGTGTTTTTGTTTTGTTCGAAGCCACCCACTCTGTTTTTTTTTTTTTTTTTGGCATATGATTGAACAAGCAAGGGAGATATAATCTGTTTTTTTTAAAAGGGTAGTGTTGACTTTTCACCCCAATTAATTTGCATCTCCTTCATTGCCCCATGTTCTTTCTCAGTCCATTAACAAATTCAATGGGCTTCTGGGATTTAACAAATTCAACTTATATTTAAATGAAATTTTTTCAATTTTTTTCAGTTTTAAAAATCCCACGGGGCCATAGATAATTAACCCAGAACGTCAAATCAAGAGAATCTTACAAGCTAAGATTTAGAATACAGCCAAAAGAAAATTTATACGTGTCGCTAGAATCGGTGTTCACAATTTTGTTCTCGATCGTACGTGTTGACGTCTGGAGGAAATCAACCCCATCATATCTCAATCGGTGTTCACAATTATATAAATAAGCAACTTTCTATATTGATATCTAACACCGGCCAAACAATAAAAAAAAGCCACATGCTCCATTTTTCTTTATCCCGTCATTGTTAATTAACTCTATAGATCTCAATTATACAAAGCGACAAATTTGTAGGCTAATTCCTACCATCCAAACAATCAGAAAACGCCACATATATAGGTCATTGATCGATCTTATCATGGAATTCAAGAACAAGACAGGTTACCACCTGGTTCCACCCGAGGAACGCAACATGAAAGAATCACCAATATATAACGATGAAGATGGAGACAAAGAGGCGGATAAGAAGAAGAAGAAAGAAAAGAAAGGTAAGAAGAAGATTCATCACAGAAATTAAGGCATTCTAAGTTTGCTTTTCCAATGTTCAGATTGGATCGAGGATGTTGTTTCAGGATGATGACAAGAAGAAAAGGGAAGGGCTTGATGAAGGTGGGTTCAAAATCAAAGAAGAAGGTTTCTTGTTTTCCAATGTTGAGATTGAGCCGAAAGAAGACGGGGGTAAAAAAGAATTAACCTATTTTTCTTCTTAAAACTCCCCATATCGAGAACTTTATTTTTATGAAGAATGAGGGTTTTGGGGTGATTTGTAAAAATCTCTCGATTCCCTCCTCCTATTTTTAAAACTTGCAAAAAGCAAGGGAAGGACTACTAAAACCCTTCATTCCCTTTCTTTTCCCTCCAAAATAACTCGCAAACAAAAGTTTCAAAAGGAAAATCTTTTTAGTGCCCTTTTTTGTAAAAATTCCAAAAAGCGCCCTCAAAATTTCGACAATACCGAAAAGACCTTGCTTTTTTTTCGATTTTCGCATCTTTGTTATAAAGTTGATATAGTTGTTAGTTAACAACTATATCGCCCTCATTAACAACAATTTTTTAACAACTAAATCAGCCCTCATTAACAACTATATCATTCTCGTTAACAACTATATCGCATGTTAACAACTCCCGCAAGATTCGAAAATAACCGAAAAGCGCCAAGCGCCTTTTTCAGATTGTCAGATTTTGAGGGCGCTTTTTGGGATTTTTACACCAAAAAGGGCCCTCAAAAGGATTTTCATGGTTGAAAATTTAACATTTTATGACAATGTATTATAATTTTAAATAACAAAAATATATATTAATTAATAGGTTTAGAATATTAAATTAAAATTTAGCTTGAACAATTCAGAAGTGTAGGTGATAAAAATAAAAATAAGAATAAAATATTTTAATAAAAGTCTGAGGAGTTGAAATATTAATATATAATTTAACCATTTAAATTTATTTATTTGAATTTATGTATTTCATATTATAATAATATAATCAAAACATTAAACCGTCGGCCACGGAGAGAAAGTTAAGCAGAGCTGTTTCTATCTCCCACAAAACATTTGCGTCGAAGAAGACCTTTTCAATTCAAATAACCTCCACTTCCTATGCGATCTCCGCCATGGGAAACTATTTACAGTTGAAAATTGAACATGTTCCAAAATATTATTATAATATCAAATAATAAAAAAATATAAATAGATTTAAACGGTTAAAATTTGCATATGCTTAACTTTATTAAAGTATTATACTTTTTTTTTTTTTTATGTTTTATAAAATATTAATTCTCAACCGTGATAAAGAAACAGAGGGAATGAGGAATAAGGGAAGTATATGTTATAAATATATGTATTATGTGGATGTCATCAGATAAGAATCCCTCGCGCCTATAAATAGAGGTCTTGTGTAAACATTCGAACTTACTGGAAATTAATTCCTCCATCTCTCTGAATTTCTCTCCGACTTCTCTCTACTTTTCTATACATTTTCTTCAGTTTTATAACACGTTATCGCAGACGAGGCCTAATCAACCGAGCCTCCCTAACACTTTTCTTCATCACCGTTGTTCACCTTCCCGACGAAGAAGAAGTTTTTCAAATAAATTTCAATAGGAGGAGTTTTTAAGCTGAAAAGATGATTTTGGATCGGTAGTTGTGTAATCTCTTCAGTCAGGTATGTTTTGTATTAAATTTTGATTGTTGATTTTTGAAAAATATCCCTGCCTGCGTTGCGTCTTGCGAGCGAGAGAGAAAGAAGATGGAAAAGGTTCAGGAGAGGAGGAAGAAAAAAAAAAAAAAGAGGAAGGAGTCGGGAGGTTTGAAAAATTGGTCATGGGTCCCATGTATTTTAATATTATATTTTTATTATTACTATTAATATATTATTTTAAATAATATATATATATAAATAATATATATATAGTGGGCGGACAAGCCGCCCACGATGTTTAAAGGGGCAGGGGGTATTATTTGTATTATTATATAGTATATAATATTATACTATTATATATATAAATATATTATTATATTATATTATAATAGTATATTATATTATAAAATAAGCATAAGGTGGAGACGATGTTGAAAAATTTGTCTAGAGAATATTTATTTTTATTGCTACTAACATATTTATGATTCAAAGATTTCATTTTTATTATTGCTAACATATTTATTTTTAAGTATTTATTTTTATGTTAGCATTTATTTATGTTTATTTATATTTTATAATTATTATTAATTTCGACACCTACTTGTGCTAAACCTCCTAACCGGGAGTCTTGATTTAATATTCAAGCATTTACTTTTATGTTATTTATTTATTTATATTTTAATTTCGACACCTACTTGGGTTAAACCTCCTAACCTAGTCTTGATTTAATATTCAAAGATTTACTTTTATGTTATTTATTTATTTATTTATATTTTAATTTCGACACCTACTTGGGGTTAAACCTCCTAACCGGGAGTCTTAATTTAATATTCAAGTATTTACCTTTATGTTATTTATTTATGTATTTATATTTTAATTACGACACCTACTTGAGGTTAAACCTCCTAACCTAAGTCTTGATTTAATATTTAGATTTACTTTTATGCTATTTAATTTAAGCATTTATTTTTATGTTAACTAACATAACATTTACTTTTATGTTTGCTAACATAACATTTATGTTATTGTTTCTAACATAACATTTTTTGTTTTGTTTTTGTTTATGTTTAATTTATTATTTGTCATTTTATTATTATTATTTTCATTATTATTATTATTATTATTATTATTATTATATGATCGTGGACGTCATATATAATTTAAACCATATATATAAGTTTATCCCAAGATAAATGTTTAAAGCCATATTGAGATATGAAATTAAAAAGTTAAAAGCAGGTTCTGCATTTATGATAATTTGGCCAAGTCAAATGAAGATATAAAGTGGCAATTAGCCTAGAAGAAGGATAATTTAGCCAAGAAGGCATAAATTGGCAAGAAGCCAAGAGATGACATAATTTAGCCAAGCTAAGTAATTTGGCCCTAAGCCAAATGATAATTTGGCCGATCTTGAGAGATATATTGGCGAAGAAAGAGATAAATTTGCCACGAAGTTATGAGACATGGCCTGATCCATAATTTTTGTATGGTATCATTTGTATGAAAGTCTCAAATTGTATATTTGGTATTTGAAGATTCTTTTGTTCTTTAGAACAAATTAATGGGAACGTATTTGACCACCAAGAAGATGGTTGTTCTTCTAAAAATTTATTATAAATGGGAATATTTAATTTGTCTAAAAGAGAAGCAATATTGAGAAAGAGTCAAGAAATATTTTGAATCAATTTCTTGTATTTATATGATCAAACAAAACAATGAGTTTTTGTTTTAAGGATCATGAATTTCCTCCAACATAATCAACTACATTCGTGTAAGTGAATGTAGTAATGAATGAATTTAATTATGGTTGTGGATATGTGTGTAAATTTGTTTACATTTGGACATAGTTGTAATTATAATGGTTCAAATTCTCACCGAAGTGAGGAAAGATTATTGATAAGATCCATAGAATGAGATATGGGTAAAATAAACACGATAGAAATTCATGTTAATTGTTGTCATGTGGCAAGGGTCATTAGTTTTGTATTTATTGTATGCCATAATATATTTGTTAAAGGTCAAATATTTGATATACATTATCCGATAAGATAAGTATTATATGTAAATCAGCCTCAAAATCAATTTCAAAAGTATGAGGCGTTGATTTTCCTAAAATGAGACCAATTTGGAATTTTAAATTATTAGGGTATTATTTTATAATTTTACGTGGTAGTAAAATAACATTCATAGAATTTGGGGTCAAGTTATGTAATTTTTCCCAAGCAAATTTTTCAATGGTTCCACGTGAAGGCTGGAGAAAATTTTGGCTGTGGTCACATTTCTATATTATTTTTATTTTATTATTTTATGAATAGTATTTACTATTCAAAAAAAAAAAAATCAAAATAAAAAAAAATGATATTTTTGAATGGTAGGTAGCCATAATATTATGTTTTTTATGTTTTTATGAAAAGAAGTAGTCATAATATTGTGATTTTATGACAAGGAAATTTATCATTTTTATTGCCATAAACTTATTATTTGATGTTTAAGAAATTTATCAATTTCTATAATGTTCTTTTATAAAAGAACAATATTGGTTTAAAGAAATGGCATGGCAAGAAAATTTTATAAATTATTATATAAAGACCCGAAAGTATATGTATCAAATATTGAATGATACGTAGAGTTTTAAGTTATTGTCTTAAAGACAAATATTTTCGCATGTAAATTATGCCACACGAGTAATAAATTTAAAGGCTAATAGTCTTGAGACTAATTAAGATAGTTTACCCACTTCATTTGAAAGACCAACGTTCAAACTATATTTGGTAGTATAAATTTATTTTAAGGCTCCTAAGAAAGCTATGAAAGTATAAATTTATTTTAAGGGCCCAAGAAAGCTAATGTATTGTTTCTTGAAAGAACAAAATTATGCATTAAATATGCATTTTATTCTACCAAATATGAAAGAAATTTGTTGAGTCTCAAAGATATCTACGTAAATTGATATCATATAGAAAAGAATTGAACCACATGCTCATTGTAAACCGAAGTTTACAATATGACCAAATGAGGTCATAAGTGATTAATAAAGATATGAAAAATTATTGAGAATTCATATCTTGATGTGTAAACAAATATTACAATTCATGACCAAGGAAAATTGAAAGTGAAAACCTACATTTGGATTGAAATCCATGAATGTTTGTGAAGTATTTTTTAAAGGACTCACACTTGGGGAGATTTCAGAATACAAGTGTGAGTGAAATTTTGAAGAGTTATATACTTCCTACATTAAGCCTCTTTTATGAAGAATAAAGTCCTTGAATTTTAAGGTGAAAGTTTCGCCTCACACTTGAGGGAGATTGTTAGTATGCAAGTGTGAGCTAATTTGTAGAAAGTCATACTCATACTTCCCACATAATGACAAATATGATCTCCTGAAAATGAATGATAAATTATGATTGTGGATCATAATGTTACAAAGAAACCGTAAGTTTACTAAGATGAGATATATGTTACAAGAAACGAAGTTTACTGATCAAAACATATTTATTGTTGGCATGACTTGTTTGATCATCCAAGTCATATATATATATTACAAATAAGATATTGTATTAACATCCATTGAAGAATCAGAAAATTCTTCATGAATAATGCTTGTTCTCAAATATAAATGACTATGAAAATGTCATAGGTCATAATTGGTAATAATGGATCTCGGAAATATATCAAACAGATTTATATGGGCCCATTGAAATAGCATGTAAACCATACAATGATATGATAAATTTGATAGATGATCTATAAGATGGTTACATGTGAGATTATTTGCTTGCAACATGATGTTTGTAGAAATAATTGCAACATGAAGTTTGCAAAAGAGATTGCAATATGAAGTTTGCAATAATGTTTGATGTTTGAATAAATTAAGCGCGCAATTTTCCAGATGATATGATTTAAGAATCATAATTAAAGCCTCCATAAATAAAGTTTGGATGAATGCTTATGAGAACAAAATTTTATGTTAGTATATTTGATGTTATATAGCAGTACTTATATAAGCCAACAATTCTCCCTAGTAAAAATGATTTTTGGTCGAAGTTAGACAAATTCCATCTTAAAAGGGTTGAATGTGCAATGATTATAAATCCACCACAATGCACATAGATGGATATAGAAAGAAATTTTAGATAAATGTTGTATAAGTACCTTCTATTTCTTGTTTGTCTCTATATGAAACAATAAGATGTTTCTAAAGGAAACAAATGGATATAGGAGACTTATACTGCATGATTAGTGAATTGTCGTTTGACATTGTTTTCTTACCATGAGGGAGAAATTGGATAGCCTGGAAAAGTGAATACATGAAATGCATTATAGCATTGTATACATCCTCGAATAAGTAGTATGAACCGAGAAGTTCATCGATTATGCATTCATGAATTATTTGCCGATAATATTATCGACCCAAATGAGATTTATTAAATCTTATACTCCAGCTGAAAATGCTCCAATCAGATAAATATGAATGTGACATGCTCGAAGCATGAGAAATTATTCGGTTCCAATTATAAATGTTATGGATAAATTGGAGCAATAATTATGATGATCATATTAAGGAGGTAGATACTCCGAGAAGAAAGTATCGAGACATAACTAATTGTAAAAACCTCAAGAGAGGTTCGTAGCTGAATTATATTGATTTTGATAAGTTATGTCGAATTGGAAAAATGGAACCGAAAAGATAAAGTTGTCGACAACAATTTTGAAAGATGATATCACGTGATCAAATGAAGATATTATATAAAGATATGTCACAAGAAGTTGACATAAAGATGATTGGCCAAGAGGATAAGTGAAATTGAATATGACGCAAATATAATCATATTATGACGTTATGGACCAGAAGTCCAAATTGAGATATATGAATGTTTATATGAAAATAAAGATTTTCACAAAGTCTAAATATGATTATGATGTGATATATGATTTTGTGGTGGATACAATAATTTTGTATATATATTGTTAATCCTGCAATTTATGAAAGAAAGAGAAATTATGCGTCTATTAGATATTGTTATATAGCCTATGCATAAGACTTACTAAATTATGAAGATTACAGAAGAATCTTCAAAGGATCAAAAAGTGCTAGTAGCACATGTTCTTAAAAGGACTCAATGTGGTAAGGAAGGACTTAAGGTGTCGAAGACATGTCCTAGAAAGACTTAATGCGAGAAGACACGTCCCCCTAGAATGATTTAAGGTGCAAAGCATCAAAGGATGATTTAATGTGCTTAAGCACGAGTCCATGAAGGACTTAGGATGCTAAAAGCATCTAATTCAAGATATTGAGAACAATAAAGGGAAAAAGTTTATGTATGACTTAAATCAATTAGGCACAAGGTGGTATAATCTTCTCAAGAAATATATGTTGAAAGAAGGGTATAAAGAAAGTAAATCATTATGCCCATGCATCTTTATGAAAAGATCTAGATGTGAATGTTTTAATTGCAAGTCATGTTGATGATATCAACATTATTGAAACGCTGAAAAAGCTTCAATAAAGCAATTAATTGTTTAAAGAAAGAATTAGAAATAATTCATGACTTGAGAAGAACGAAATTATGTATTGGATTACAGATTTAATACCTAAAGAATGAGATCTTTTGTTTATACAAAAGGAGATCCTAGATTGATTTTATATGGATAAGTAATATCCATTATATATTTTAAAGTATTTGCAGTGGATAAAGAACAATTTCAACCTCAAGCAAAGAAGTTGAAGAATGACATTTATGTATCATGCTTAGCATGAGATAATTCTTCACCAACACAAAGACATTAGAAGTAATGTAGTCATCGGGGGAGTAAATCTAATGTATTTTAGTAGAGCAATTGATGTACATTTTGCACTCTTTTTCCTTATCTAGGTTTTGTCCCACTCGGGTTTTCCTAGAAAGGTTTTTAATGAGGCAAAGATTATAATATCCGATGTAATTAAGAGGGGAGCGTATACACGTTGTACTCTTTTTCCTTATCTAGATTTTTGTCCCACCTGGGTTTTCCTAGAAAGGTTTTTAATGAGGCAACATAAGAAAGTGTATCGATGGATAATGTACTCTTTTCTTTAGCTAGGTTTTATCCCACCGGGTTTTCCTAGTTAAAGTTTTTAATGAGGCATATTGATAATGGACATCCAAGGGGAGTGTTATAAATATATGTATTATGTGGATGTCCATTGCATAGTAACCCTGAAGGTCTATAAATAGAGGTCTTGTGTAAACATTCGTAACTTACTTGAAATGAGAATTCCTCCATCTCTCTAGAATTTCTCTCTCGACTTCTCTCTACTTTTCTATACATTTTCTTCGGTTTTATAACAGTATAGAGATTTTAGTGAGTTATTTTCTATTTAGGACCGGCAGCACTTGAACTTGATAAGACTTTATACGTACGTACGTATGTATGTATAACTGCTTGCATATGATGATCTCTTGAAAGATAGCTTGATATACAAACAATCAACTTCATCGCCAAGAAACCACCCTTTGTAACTAAGGGCTCGTTTGGATTGGTGCAAATCAGTGGAGGGAAATGGAAAATGGGCATTTTCCGTCCTGCAGCGTTGTTTGGTTCACATTTTCTCAGGAAAATGTTTTCCACGGCGGGGCATTTTCTCTTATATATATGAGAAAATCGGTTCCCACCTATTTTGGTAGGAACCCATTTCCCGCAGATAAAAAAATGGAAGAATACCAACTTACCCCTCTTCAGCGTCGGGGGAGAGGAAGACACCGGAAAATATAGTGATGATTGATGGCAAAGGAATAAGAAGCTGACGATGGCCTCTTTGACGTCATTGCTGCAAATCCGTCATTGACGAAGGAGGAGGAAGAAGTCGACGGTGGTGATGATGCAGAGAAGGTGACGGAGGTGGAAGAAGAAGTCGACGGTGGTGGTGATGCGGAGAGGGTGACAGAGGAGGATGAAGAAGCCAATGGTGGCAGATCCATCAATGACGAAGGAGGAAGAAGAAGTCGACAGTGGTGATGATGTAGAGAGGGTAACAGAGGTGGAAGAAGAAGGCGACGGTGGTGACGATGCGGAGAGGGTGACGAAGTGGAAGAAGCCGACAATGGTGACAATGCGGAGAGGGTTACGGAGGTGGAAGAAGCCGACGGTGGTGATGATGCGGAGAGGGTGACAGAGGTGGAAGAAATCGACGGTGGTGACGATGTGGAGAGGGTGACGGAGGACGAAGAAGAAGCTGACCCTTTTTATTCTTATGCTACAGGGGCAAAATGGTCTTTTGCTTATTTTTCTACCACATTTTCTTTCAACCAAACAAAAATCTTCATATCAACCCAATTTTTTTTCCAATGCGAACCAAACGCGTAAAAAGCAAAATATTTTCCGTTCCGTTCCTTTTCATTCTTTTCTTTTCAATTCCATTCCTACATTTTCTTTGATCCAAACTTGCCCTAAACTTGATCATTGAACGACAGTTAATTCTTATGTATTATTATATGCATATGGTTCAAAATTTTCAGTTTTAAATATTTAGTACAAAATGACTTATTCAACATATAATATTCCATTCATACCTCTTCTTTGATCCAAACGGACCCTAAACTTGATCATTCAATGACAGTTAATTCTTATGTATTATTATATGCATATGGTTCAAAATGTTCAGTTTTAAATATTTAGTACAGAATGACTTATTCAACATAATATCGAAAGATCCAGAATATTCCATTCATACCTCTTCTTTGATCCAAACGGACCCAGATCATTTAACGGCAGTTATAATTCTTATGTATTATTATATGCATATGGTTCAAAAGTTTCCGTTTTAAATATTGGGTTAAATATAAATTTTGCCACAAAAGTATTGGCTAGGGAGCATCCAGCACTCGAAAGTTTTTTTGGTATCATTTTTGTCCCGAAAATTTACAAACATAGAAATCTTGCCCATCGGTTGATCTTGACCGTTCGATTGGTATCATTTTTGCCTTGGAAGTTTACAAAAATTTGCTCATAGAAAAAACTTCCGGGGCAAAAATGATATCAAAAAAACTTCAAAGTGCTTTGGATGCTCACTAGCCAATACTTCCATGGCAAAATTAGTATTTATCCCTTAAATATTTAGTACAAAATGACTTATTCAACATAGGATATTCCAATTCATACCTTTTCTTTAATCCAAACGGACCCTAAACTTGATCATTTAACGGCAGTTAACTCTTATGTATTATTATATGCATACGGTTCAAAATTTTCAGTTTTAAATATTTAGTACATAATGACTTATTCAACATAATATTGAAAGATCCAGCATGCCAATTAAATAATAGGAGCCAAGACTCCTAATTCAGTAGACACAACAATACAAACGTGTCAGACTTCTTGAAGAATATAATCAGCCCCACCACATATGAATAAATAGAGAAACAATGTTTTCTGGTCTGAGTTTATCATCAAACTGTAAGTTTTTCTATAATATCATCCTCAAAACATCAAGTAATAAGAACATGAACAAGGATATTAAGAACTCATGATTTTCACAACACTATAGGTTTAAGTCAAGATGCACTAACCTTTATCAATAATTGCGTAATCGATACTTCATTATATGTGACTTCCAGTACAATAATTGAAACCTTTATCATTCTCTTTACCCTTCATTACACGCTTTCTCTTCTTGATGGAAAACTAGAGGCGTCTCTTATGGTCAGAGAGCGAATGGACAAGTTTCTATCTTTTAAATAACTATCCAAAAGACACGTATATCCTATGGATATGACTGCTCCCATCAAGCAGTCAATAAACCTCTTCCCAAAAGTTATTTACCAATAATTATTTAGCCCCTTCATTAATTATTAAATCATATATATTTATCACAGCCACATGAGACATTTCTTACATTCTCTCACTTGGCTCATGTGATATATGTCATTTCATGATTTAACAAAATATCAATAATTTTGCGCATAATCTTGGCTAAAAGATTTCATATATATTGGTTGTATACATCATAAGTCATGGTTAAGGATAAAACTAATACGAGTCATGACGGTTGTACATCAGTATATCGACGTAGTCCTTCCATGTACTACTTTATTAGTCTTTCTCCTTGACATGACACTTTAATAGAAGTAACTTTAATGTCCATCAATAAAGTCTTCATTTTAGACAAATCCTGTTTTCCAACAACATCATTTATGCATGCATACATAAAGTCTAAAGTAGGAGAATTTAAGAAACACATATACTAATGAGCTCAAAGTGTCAATGACCAATACATAACAATAATTTTAACATTCGCTAGCAGACATAATACCCATACTATACACATGACCAGTGAATGTTTTGGGTGGTAATCCCTTTTATTAAGGAATCGGCTATCATAATATTGGTGCTAACATGTTATATTGACACTCTATGTTTCTGAACCTCTTCTTTAACGGCAAAGTATTTCAATTCCATATGCTTAACACCTTTAGAATACTTGTCGTTTTTATAAAAGAAGACTGTTGCGGAATTATCACAATAAATTTTCAGCGGCTTGGCTATACTGTCGACTAATCTAAACCCTGAAATAACATTCCATAGCCATTTAGCTTGAACCATGGCCTCAAAGCATGCCACAAATTCAGCTTCCATAATGGATGCAGCAATTACTGACTGCTTATCCAATCACTTCAAGGTTGCTAGACCTCTTATAAGTAAGCATGTAACTTTTAGTTCCTTACAAACTTTACTCTCACTGACCTTCAGATATATACACCGATCAATAGTGTTTTCTTTAAATCCAAAGGAAACAACAGTATCATTGAACTTAAGGTACCATTGTCTTGAAGCTTGTTTAAGTTCGTATATTGATTTCTTTAATTTGCACACCATGTGCTCCTTTCCTTTTTCTATGCAGTTTTCACATACATCTAGTGTAACTCTAAATCATAATGAGCCACTAATGCCATAATGATTCTTAGAGAATCCTTCTTAGAAACTAGTGAAAAAGTCTCTTTATGCCATCTTTCTGAGTAAATCCCTTTGCAACTAATCTAACCTTGTAACGTTCCAAGTTACCATGAGAGTCGTGTTTAGTCTTAAAGACCCACTTACAGCCAACTCTCTTACACCCTTATGGTAACTCAACAAGGTCTCAAACATCATTCTGTTTCATAGATTTCAACTCATCTTTCATGGCATCTAACCACTTGTCACCATTTTCACTATTCATGGCTTGTGAAAAGTAACTGGATCATCCTGAATACCCAAGTCGAATTCAAACTCTTATAGATACCACATAATCATTAGAAATAGCGGATCTCTTTTCCCTTTGAGATCTTCTTAATGCTATTTGTTGTGGTTCTTCTACAATAAGTTCATTCGCTTCATTAACAATAATCTCATCATGAGTAGTGGGATCATTCATTTGTTGTTCTCCATTAATATTAATCAGTTCAATAACATGAGAAACAACAACTTAACATTAACGCTTCGAGTCATACATATCACGTACTAACATGCTTAACAAATTCAGACATAATTCATTCAATGCATATCAATGTTCACCTTTGGGGACCCACTAATATACAACATTCAACCATAATGATGCTATAAAGATTTCACATAATTTGGCAATGATGCATATCCCAACTAGAAATATTTATTATCTTTGGATATCTAAATAATACTATAAGTATATGTACAATACCAACATTTATGTTTAATTATTATAAAGACAAATAATCAACCTTTGGGTTGATCCATAACCGCCATATAATAATAAACTACAATTTACCCACAACATAAACATAATTTCATAGCATCAAGGTTATGGGTAATTTGAAATATCACAATAATAATTGGAAAATAATTCATAAGGATTTAGCCACTTTGGTGACTAACAAATCCACCATACTTAATTCCAAAACTTAAATGTTTAATATTCATACAATTTCTTTTCACAACATCTAAGTAATTTAATATTAGATCACCATATAGAGGCTTTAACAAAAATAATTTGTTCCTTTTCTAAGCCATAAATAATAGACCCAAAAAACTAGAGCTCAAAACACATTTTTTTTAATTAAATTCGAACCAAAAATAATCTGCACAGCCCAAAAAACTGTATAGGCCAAAAATATGCAGCCCAAGGAATTCTGCTAGCCCAAACGGTTTTTTTCAGCCAAAAACGTAATTCAGCCCAAACACCGTACGGACCAACAATCTAATGGTCCAAAAACATATTAGAGCCCAACGTTATTATTTTTTTAAAAAATGCAGCCCAATAGAAACCAATCCGGCCCAACATATGAGCCCCATGCAAAATATACTCTAAATATATTTCGGCCCAAAATTAATCAAAGCGGCGCCATCAGCTTAGTGGTTAAGGCGCCTGTTACCAAAGCCTTACGTCGCCAGTTCGATCCCTTTCCAGGCTCGATTCTTGCGTAATATTTTTAAAAGCCAGGGAAACACACCCTTTAAAAAATCTGGTGCAAAAAAATGCCATCCAAGGGTTCGCAAACTCGCATCTGTGGGTGCGACGCGACCTTAAAGGCTGTCTCTATACCAGTTGAGCCAGGCGCCGTTTTAATAAAGAGAAGACACTTAAACTGTAAAAATGACGCCTTGAATCAGACCCATATGGATTAATAGACCTAACTCTTCTTTCCTCCATAACCGACGTTCCCGACATCAGATTGAACCATTCTTGGTGTCTATCTTTTTGTTTTTTCGAGATCTACATAATAACACCTATTTTGTGGCCTAAAAATACCCTCTTTTTTTTTCTCATGACCCAATTTCAAAATTTCCAAATACTTTCATTCGGCATACAGTAAACTCTAAATAATTCATAAAACAAAAAGTAAATGCAATCATATTCATTCCTATTTCAAACAAGAATCTCACACAAAACAATAATATGTGTACTTTCGATTCAACAAATCAACATTACTTGTTTGAAATTCATTTCACTCATTTCACATACTTTTGAAGATTAATAAATTCATTCAAGAACAAATTCACAAGTATCATTCATGTATCAATACAAGATTCATAATTGGAAAACCATGAATTCTAAAACCAAAAGCTCTGATACCACATGTAAGTTTTTCTATAATATCATCCTCAAAACATCAAGTAATAAGAACATGAACAAGGATCTTAAGAACTCATGATTTTCACAACACTATAGGTTTAAGTCAAGATGCACTAACCTTTATCAATAATTATGAATCGATCTTATAATATGTGACTTTTAAAGACAATAATTGAAACATTTATCATTCTCTTTACCCTTCATTACACGCTTTCTCTTTTTGATGGAAAACTAGAGATCTCTTATGGTCGAGAAGCGAATGGACAAGTTTCTATCCTTTAAATAACTTTTGTATCCAAAAGACATGTATATCCTATGGATATAATCGCTCCCATCAATTCTTGTGATCAAGAAACCTCTTCCCAAAAGTCATTTACCAATAATCATTTAGCCCCTTCATTAATTATTAAATCATATATATTTATCACAGCCACATGAGACATTTCTTACACAAACAACCCCCAAAAAACCATATTAAAGGAATCACAAACATATAGTCAAACACTGTGCTACACGAGAGAATATGGAGGAAGATGAAGCGAAAGAGAAGAAGAACAAGAACAATAAGACAGAAAATAAGAAGCTTCGTTTCAGAAAGAAATTTGGGGTTTACTTCTCCACTGTTTGGCTTGCCTCCAAAGTGTTGTTAGCTATGTAATCCCGATGCTTCAGAAACACATACTTTGATCGAGTATTGCTAAAATCTACTATATATATGATGTTCTGTTTTGTATTTTACCCTACATGTATATACTTGTGTTCTATTGTAAGAACAAAGATGTCTAACCACAACGGGTTAGTATATGATTGATATAGGATCTGTATGGCTCTCCGGTATGTATATGAGTTAATACCCAAGAGATGGTGAATGTTCAGTGATGTCTATGAGGAAGACACCAAAAAATATCAGATGATCACTATGCTACACGAGAATGACGATTAGCCAAAGGGGGTAGGGTGTGTGCACAGTGTAACAGTATAGTAAAAGGATATGAATCGAATGTGTGCACCTGTTGGGTAATCTCTTATTTATAGGAATTACCTCTAGGGTTTCAATCCTGATGCTGTGCATCCGCTCCTCTAACATCATGCATCTCCACGTTCTGCAAATGTTTGCTCCACTATCTGACGTATCCCTGCTCAACTGCTTGTACTGCCGGGATTAGTACCTTACTTATAGGGTGATTAGCGTTTTCCCTACTTTAAAAAGAGTTTCTGCTGTAATGCACTCTTGTTGGGCCGCATCGTTTCAGGGCCCAATATTTGAATCCATAACAACTTGTATCTATGTATCATAGGTTGTGATGCTGATGAGATTAATAAGACGAAGAAGAGGGGTTATGATGAGTATGATATTATGAGTTCCACGTTAATTAGAAAGTCGATTAGATTTAAGTGAGAAGGTCCTTGAGTTTATAAATAACACTTTAGTTGTGAGGCTCTCCAATAACGTGGGACTCAGAATATATTATCATGGTCGTCAAAGATGGATTCTTGTTTTATGATGTTGAGACTGAGCTTGGGGAAGAGTACATATGATGATGACTTAGATTTGAATTTTGTTTGATCCGTTTAATTGGGTTTTGGAGGGCTGTAAATAAAAGGATTTTTGTATGCTCAACTCAGCCATGCTTGTTATTGTTTATGAATAGTTGCTATGTTCAAATACTTGTATCAAGGTCCTCTTCATTTAATTTTTTCCCCTAAACCAATGTTGCTTAATTTGATATTCCTTAACATTGCCTGAACAACTCATATGTGATTACATTCAGGACAATAGGGGTCTATTGTTAATGTAGAGATGTCTCATCTAGTGTTTTTGATTTGACATTTGATGAAGGATACTATCCTTTTTTGAATTTTGAGGCGTAAAAAGCTTTCGTTTCTCTGAACAAGTGTGCTATCCAAAATTTAAACTTATATTATAAAAATGATATCACTTTATCCCTCTCAACTAATAGTTTATTAGTCATTGAGATTTTTTTTTAATATAAAGACTAATTTGAGAGTAAAACGATACAAGTTGGATTGGGCTCACTTCCATTACATGAGAATTTGAATCATGTATGGGAGCCACATTTATATACTACAAAAACACAAAACAAATTATTATATAAAAAAAACATAAAACAAACAAACAAAGCCCATACACAATGAAATAAACATAATACATCAGAATTTTAGGGCATGTTTGGTTTGAGGGGAGGGAGTGGAAAGTAAGGAAATGACCAAATTGCCATTAATGAAAGGAATATTCCTTTTTGTTGAGAGTATATTTTTGGAATATTGAAAAGTTTAGGCGATTGTGTAAAGAAGAGACCAAAGATTGGCTCATCCCCTCCCTCAAACCAAACTAACTCTTAGAGTCGATAATTCAGGCTAGCCCATGGGCTGAATGAGCCCTTAGTGAGTTGGTAAAATACCAGCCTGAGTCCACCAAGGTGCCTGCCTATTATTATTTTTTGTTTAAAAGAAAAAAACTTAGCACACTCCTTGTTTTTTTTTACTATCACTGCCCTTCCTTTTCACCTTATCATATCACACTCGCCAACAAATTTGGGTAAATGAGTAAAAATACCCACAACCTTTTTTAAGAAGATCTGATGGCACAATAAATAAATTTTGGGTGCAAAATACGATGATATAAAAATAGGCGTTATCCCAGTGACTTGGCTGTCTGTTTGAAAATTTTGACTAAATATGATGACATTGACACTCCTATCGGTTTTATTTATAAGTTATTTTTTTTAAAAAAAAAAATAGTCTTATTTATGTCAGGTTTTAAGATAATAAATGAGATTGTAATTTTATTCATATTAATCGTATCAATGAAAATAGAGAGAAAAAAGAGTTAAAATATATGCATTCATAAATGAGAGCAAAGTTGAAAATTTATCTCATAATTATTAAGCTAACTAACTCTCCTTGTTATGTATGATTTTGTTAAAAAAACTTATAAATAGAACCGGTACGTGATACATCTCTCAGCTACACACGACGATACCCTCCCTCTAGGATTCAGCTTTGGTCTGTTGCGGACCGCGCACAGTTTCATGCACCCTGACTTCCTTTTTTATTAAGAAAAAATTCTTACACTGCTAGGTAGTAAAAAGATAATTAGGATCTTTGAATGACTTGAAAAATTTCTTCATGATCTTAAAAAAATTATTTTAGGATCTTGAAAAAAATATTTGAGGATACTGAAAAAATAATTCATAATCTTAAAAAATTATTTTAGTATCATTAAAAAAATATCCTAAATCATATTTTTAGTGGCAATTAGTACTTGAATTATTTTTTCAAGATCCAAAAATAATTTTTTTAAGATAATAAATTATTTGTTCAAGATCATTTTAGTACGCAGTCGATCGCGAAATATATTTTCAAGATTCTAAATTTTTTTTTCAGATTATAAAGAATTTTTTTAAAACCATTCAATAATTTATTTTTGCATGAAACTATGCGGTCCAGTCCGCAGCAGACCAAAGCTGGATCCCTTCCTTTCACCAACTATCATCGCTCTCTTCCTTTCTTCCTTCTTCAGCTTTCATAGGCACATCTGGTTGTTCCCTTCAGAGACAAGTTCTTCCTCTTAGACCCTTTCGACCTAAAGAACCTCCCAAGAGTTTCAAAAGTCTATTCGCTAAGCATTTTGCATCCTTTTTTTTCAGTATGGAATTGGTGAAAAGGGCGATTGAATTGGGAGTAGTTTTTGTCTTTACTGCTTGCAAAAACAGAGGAAACCGAGCATCGTTGACGGCAAAGGTACAATAGAAGAATGGTGGAGCAATGGAGGAATGTTTGAAGAAGAGCAATGGCTGAAGGAGGGAGGAGTTGAGGACGATGAGACGAAGCCTAGATTCTCTCATCTTTACTAAATAATCCATAGAAATTTTTCAATATTTAAAAAATATATTCTCAATAAAAAGAAATATTCTTCTCATTACGCCAATTTGATCAATATCCTTCTTCCCACTCTCCCCTCAAACCAAACAGCCCTAAGGTCCAAGCTTTTGCCACATTGGAGTAAGAGCCTGTATGGATAACTTCAAAAGGTTTTGGAAACAAAATTTGTATTTGGCAAAAGTTTGTCAAACACTCCAATTGTCCAGAAGCTATTCTGCATTAAAACATAGGTTTTGGCAAAAGTTTGCTAAGCACTTCAAAATTATTCGGAGGTTATTCCCGCAACAAAACCTAGGTTTTGGAAAAAAAAAAAACTATTTTTTTCATATTTTTCTCTCCTCTCGCCATCATCCGTATTTTTTCGCATCGAGTTAATAGCTTTAAGTATTTTTTTAGTACCATGAAATATTTTTTAAGATTAGTCCTAACCCTGAATATTTTTTCAATATCCTAAATTTTTTAAGATCATGAAGTATTTTTTTTTCAGTTAAGTATATTTTTAGTATTCTTCAAGACCCTAAATGTTTTTCAAGATCAGACCTTACCCGGAAATATTTTTTTCAATATCCTAAAATAAATTTTCAAGATCATGAAGTATCTTTAAGTATCTAAAATCGACTTTTGAAATATTTTTTTTGAGATCATTCATTACCCCGAAATATTTTTTAATATCCTAAAATAAATTTTTAAGATCATGAAGTATTTTTGATCTAGGTCAATACTCATAAGTAATTTAATTTTGTACACAAATTTATGTAATTTTTGATATTTATTATGAAATATAAAGTTTATTATAATATTTATAATACAACATTATCCTTTATATGTAATTATACTAAAAGCTAATGTCTTTTTTGGTAAATTTAACCTTGAAAAAA
This sequence comes from Acacia melanoxylon, assembly GCA_019022615.1. Lineage (NCBI taxonomy): Eukaryota > Viridiplantae > Streptophyta > Magnoliopsida > Fabales > Fabaceae > Acacia > Acacia melanoxylon. The sequence continues at coordinate 9,598,292 of JAFJYJ010000012.1, forward strand.
CTATTCTGATAACAATAGTTAAAGTATGGCAACCATTCTGTTCCTCAGCACTATTTTCTGAGCACTATTTTCTGAGATTGAAACAGTTTTTTCAAATTCGAGAATCAGAATTAAGTTTGTTAACACATTTTTTTTTTCATCTTCACTGTTTTCCTCTTCCTGATCCTCTTCTTCATCATCAACAATGAAGCCTCCTAATGTCTCATCTTCTTCATCTTCAATAGTTTCATCGACACTAGGAGCTTTCATTCGTCTAGAACTTTTACTACTTTTTCACATTCCAGTCATCATCTTCATATTTGTTGTCTTTACCTTTCTTTCGCTTTCTTCCAACGGTCGTCCTCATCTTTTATTTGGTTTCTTAATTGGGTTTGTTTTCTGCAGAGTTAGTTCTTTATCAACAAATCCATATAATTATGTATCCTACAGTAAGTTTCACTCACAGATATGTATAACAGAGTTAATACAGCATCATTCAAATTTGTTAACTTGATGATAAAAGCTAGTGGCCTTGGGATAAACATTATTCGATTTTGAAGTTAGATGATCAATTTAACACAGTCAAATCCGATGAATAATCTTTGTAAATAAAATATGTACAGTTACGAAACTAAAATTTCATTCATCCAATGACCTATCTAATCAAGTAAACAGAGTACAGAGAAATTACAGATTTACCTTTAATAGGATCAACTGCTGAAACATCAATATCCTCAATGTCAAGCCCATTACTTGAACTTTCGAAACCTCCTCAATATCCGAAATCGTCTTCTTTCCCTCTTGAACTCATTTTGTCTTTGAAATCGAACCAAACGGGCGATTTCCCGAGACAAACAAACGGTCACCGACCTCCATCTCACCCTTCTCGAACTTTACGAAAATCCGAATTTCTCCATCGTTCTTGCTAAACACCCAAATTGGGTTTCTTCCTATAACCTCAAACGAAACCCTAGGCTCTTCTCCGGCATTGCTCTCCTCAAGCGAGCTTCTCAGTTGGAATGGAACGTGATGGTGAGTAACGGTGCGGTCGTTGGTGTTAAAACTCGAGCCTCGTCCGAAAAGGATCTCACCGCGCGTTCCCAACATGAATTTGGTACCATCTTCACCTTCGACCTCAACCGCCATGGATTTCCACTTTGAAGACACCACCCCGTCATGACGCTGCTCAAGACTCAAGTTGGGTTATTCATGATGAGGAATGAGATTATTGGATCTACAACGAAGGCGAGATCAAAGCGTAGGGTTGAAATTTCGATAGGAGAAAAGTGATTCGATTTTGTGCCTTTGGAATAGAGAAGAAGAAATTTTTTGTATCTTTTTATTGGCCAGTATAAAAAATAATCCGGTTCATCCCGAAACCAAAAAAAGAAAAAAAAAAAACGGATTTACCAAACATAATTCCTATCCTTTTTTATTTATGGTAACAAAAAAAAAAAAAAACAGATTTACTTAACATAATTCCTATCCATTTTTATTCATGCGAACAAGAAGAAGAAAAAAATAACTCATTAGTAAATCTTAAACTTTATTTTTAACTAAAAATTATTTTTACCTCATAAATCTTAAACTTTAAATGCAAACGGCCCGATAGAATATAATGGACTTTCCTCAATTTAATGGTGAAAGTATTTTAGAGCCATTATTAAATCATGATAATTATTTTTGCATCTAAATTTTGTCTATAGTGCCAATCACTCTTCTTGAAAATCATTATGGATATTCTTACTCCTTTACTCAAATAATTTTAAGCAGGCCAGCTGCTGTAGCTTGTGAGCTCAATGGGGCAAACTGCGCTCCAGCTCGTTTTATCGGTTGTACATTAGATGCGAATGTTTCTTCTAAATAACAAAAAGGAAAAATAAAATAGAAAAAGTAATTTCATATATAAATGAAATTTTTCTTATATTTATAAACAAAAATTAAAAAATGAAGATTACAATAACGGTAGAGATTTAATAAATATAGCACATACATGTCTATATAATTCTTATCCAATAGTTTTTTTTCCTCATACATGATTTTATGGATAGGTATGACAAGAACAGGGATAATGGCTCGTTTAAATGTGTCCCCGCCCTATTATTATTATTATTATTTGGTTACAAACAACACAAGTGTCTCTTTGGACAATTGTACACTAGTACAAAAAAGCTTTTTAAGATTGGATAAAAAATGTCTCGTAAGACCAGATCGGAACTAGTCTCGTCCGAGGCGGTCTTAAAAATATGTTACTTTTAAGGACGGATGAACGACCAGGTCTTAAAAAAAAATCGTTTCTAACCGAACTTTTGAAATATCCGGTCTTAAAAGTGTTTCGAATAATAATAAAAAAACCCTAAATGAAACAACTGGTCCCAAATCACCGAGATCTAGCAACATTTTGAATGTCCATCCGTCATCAGTGACGAAGAACCAAGAGAAGATTGGAAACAACAACAGCAACAAAACAAAAAAGATGATTACAAAGTCCAGAAATAAGAAAAAAATAACAAGAAACAGAAATCATTCACCATGGAAATCGAATTTGAATCAATATAAAATCAGAGGTAAAATTGAAGTCTAGATCTACAAAAAAATCACAAGCTTAAAGCAACCAAATCTGAGTAGGATCCTCTTGTCGGTGCTAGCAAAGCTTCAAGCAACCAATATCGAAGTCCAGATCTGAGCAGGAGTGGTCGAGGTAGGAATAAATAGACTTAAACAAGAAGAGATCTAGGTTTGATTTTAAGCCGGATCTGTGCAAAGGCGGTGTGGGAGGAGCCATAGATCGAAGAGGAAGGAGCCGTCGTCGTCCGGAATCCTCGAAGTAGTACGCTTTCGCCCCGCGAGGATTGGAGTCGACGCCATCACAAAACCCTCGAAGCATCTCACCGCCAACGCTACTAAGGATTTGATTGTGTGGCTCTTAGGACGACTTACGAAGATTGTGAGTAGGTTGGAGGAAGAGAATGACATTCTTGCTGAGGATTTGACCCGTGAGGCTCTTGGGACACTCGTTGAATCTATAACTAAGTAAGTGTTATATAACCAAGAAGACAAAGCAGATTCACGGACTTAACAGGTTTAGCAAATTTAGCTTCTTCTTTTTTTACACTTTTAAGACCGGTTTTTTAAAACAACCGGTCTTAAAAGTGTTCTATATATTTGCAAAATTGCCACCGGTCATACTTTTTTTTTTACACTTTTAAGACCGGTTGTTTGAAACAACCGGTCTTAAAAGTGTTATATATATTTGCAAAATTGCCACCAATCATACTTTTTTTTTTACACTTTTAAGACCTAGGTTGTTTGAAACAATCGGTCTTAAAAATATACTTTTAAGATCGAGAAGGTCTTAAAAGTGTTCTATATATTTACGAAATTGCCACGGTCATACTTTTAAGATCGGGTCCTTTATAATCCGGTCTTAAAAGTGTTCTATATATTTACGAAATTGCCACCGGTCATACTTTTAAGACCAGATCCTTTATAATCCGGTCCAAAAAGTTCTTTATATTTACGAAACTGCCACCGGTCATACTTTTTAGACCGGATCCTCTATAATCCGATCTAAATGAGGCGGTCTTAAAGCTCTTTTTTGCACTAGTGGTATCTAAGTCCCAAATAAGAGAAAATAGGACAAAAAGATTCCTTGAAATCTCAAATTTGCAGTGAAGTCTTATGGAACATTTTTGCAACATATTCCAAATGTGAAAAGTTCAAAATAACCCTATTGATTAAATAGAGGGAACATATGATAGTGTATTCATTAAGGGTATTTGGGAATTTTCATATTGCAAAAATATTCCACGAGATTTCACTGCAAATTTGAGATTTTAAGAGACTTTTTAGTTCTATTTTCTCTTATTTGAAACTTAGGTGCAATTTTCCCTTTTTTCTTTTCCTCTAAGCACACAAGTATTCTGAAGGGAAGCATGTACTTTATTTATTTGTGACTGTACAGGAAAAATACCATGTAGCATAAGTTTATACGGTACATATGGATCAAATAAAAAATGGAAATTTGCACTGAGGTCCCAAGCTAGACAAAATATGACACAAAGGTCCCACGCGACATAGTGCAATAAAATCAACATGTGAAAAGACCAAAATGCTCTTAGTAGAACACATCAAAAGATGACCTCGGATTCAAACTCCCCTCTCTTCCCTCATGGCTAAAGCTATTCATCATCACCGTCGTCGTTGGATAAACAACACTCACCATCGCCTAATTGTCATCGAAACCTCTCGGTCGTGGGTGGCTTGTTGAAGCTTTTACTTGTTGTTGGTGTAGTTTTTCCTCATCGTCGTGAAGCTTTACCTCGTCACAGTGAAGGTGTTTGTCATCACCATCGGTTTACGAAGTCATTTCTCAATCTCATTTGCATTTGGTGTACGAAGTCAAAATGTGTTGTTAATGGGGCAACGATAGTTGTTAAAATATGCCCACTAATTTGTCGGTGGACACTCGTGAGCTTGTCAGTGCATTCCCTTGAAATTGTTAATATATATTTATATTATGTGTGGGCATATTTATAGAATACCTTTGTTATTGTACTTCAGTCCACACATAATATAAATTTTAAAGTTGTTCATAACCTGATTGCAATTTGACCACATTATGTAAACATAGATAAATATACCTAACAAGTGCAGGAGATTGCACTAACAACTCCATGGGCATACATTAACAAGTTTATGGGTGGTCATTGATAAGTCCATGTGCCTGTGTTGACATGTGAGACAACTGACAATGACAACTTTCATGTTGCCCAAATAATATCAGGTGAGATATTGTCCAAATAATATGTCACCTAATTAATAATCAATTACAATAACAAAGTTATTCTATAAATATGTCTACACATACTATAAATATATATTAACAATAGAATGCACTGACAAGTTCGTGGGTTTGTTTTAACAACTATTGCTACCCCTATTAACAACACGACACATTCTAACTTCGTACACTAAATGCAAATGAGATTGAGAAATAGCTTTGTAAATGATGGTGAGACAAACACCTTCACTGCAAGGAGAAAAAGCTTAATTGGCGATGAGGAAAAGCTACACCACCTAAGAGTAAAAGCTTCAACGAGCCACCCACAAAGAAGAGGTTTTGATGACAATGACGGTCATGCGATTGAGAGTGTTGTTTATCCAACAATGATGACAATGATGAAGAACTTCAGCCATAGGGGGGAGAGAAGGGAGTTTGAATCGGGGGTGGCTTTTGGTGTGTTTTACTAGGGGCATTTTGGTCTCTTCTCATTTCGATTTTATTACACTAATGTCTTACGTAAGGTTTTGAAACTCGGACCGGTCACTGAACCGGTAGAGATACTGGGTTAAGGGTCAGACCGGAGTCAAACCAGTCGACCGATATTAATTAAAAAATATAATTTATTTAGAATAAACAAAAATATTGATAATTAAAATAATTATGGTCCAAGCCCAACAAAAAAATGTCCCAATCCCCTACTAGCCCAAGCCTATCTTCTTTAATATAATTTTTCCTAATTTATTTTATTTTATTTGGATAAGTGAAATGATGATGCTTCGTGGTGATTTGCTTGACAAGAAAGAAGCAGACTGGTCTCATGCTGACATCCCTAGGCAGCATACGGCTATAGCACCCAACTGCCCTTTGCCATACATTTAATGCTAAAGAGATTAAATAATATTTTTCAAAAAAAAATACTAGACATACAAGATTTGGATAAAAAAAAAAGGATAAAAAAAAGTAGGTCCAATCAAACGGTTTTAAATTGCTCTTGCATCCTATGCTATTTTTATCATACCATATTGGGGATGACAGATGACCTTCGTAGTTAGTACACTTGTGAAGGAAAGGGAGAGACATGAAGGTAGGATGAAATCGCCGACTGTAATGGAGTTTCTTCAATCTTCATCACTAACATCTTTCTTCCATCATCACCAGCAACCCTCTCTTCCTTCATCTCCTCTCCTTCATTGTCTTCAGTCCTTCCATTTTTCATCTTCACTAGTTACCGCCATAGATTTGCACTGTTCATCAACGAGTTTCAAACTCGATCTCTCTCTCCTCCTCGTTCGTGTCTCGGCCACGAGAAGGTGGAGATCGTTGCTCCTCCTTCGCCTTCTACAACACCATCGCCGGCGTCGATATTGAGAATTTCATATCTCTCTCTCCCCTCTTTTTCCTTTTGTTCTGTGTCTCTCTCAACTATGACTCGGCGTTCAGGCCAAGTTGACTGAGTTAACCCGGGTCAACTCGGGACCCGGGTTTACCCGACTCGGATCGGTTTTACGGGCAGGATTGTCATTTTTCGGTCCCAACCGGCCGGTCCGGGTTTCAAAACATTGGTCTTACGGGACTTGCGTGCAAATTAGAGATTTCAAGGGACCTTTGTGTCGTATTTTGTCTAGTTTGGGATACTACCACTTTTTCACCGTTAGATCAGAATTTCATCAGGAGAGAAAAATGATAAAAGTAGATGAGTAAAAGTGGTAGTAACATTGGTAGTAACAATATCCTATTCCTATATTTTAATGTCATAAATATTTATGATATAGTAAAGGTATATTTATATTATTTTCTAATATAATCTCGTAATATCACGTGGCAAAAAGAATCTTTTAATACTAGTAACAGATGAAAAAAAATAATAAACGTACGATACAGGTGATAAACTCAAAATATAATAGACTTGTATATTCAAATTCAGTTGCCAAATAACCCTAGTTTGGAAAAATTAAATTATCCAATTACTCTTATCATATAGTGCTATCAGACCTCTTATTTCAGGTTCAAAAATAAAAAAAAAAAAAAAAAAATCAGACCTTTCATTCTGTATATTTTTCTGGTAAAAAAGATAAAAAGAGGCCTCAAACGTTACGGAAGCCTTGGGTTCTACTTCTGGCCCAAATCCATCGATATATTAATATAGTTTTTTTTTTTCCCCCTTTTCTCCTGCTATAAATTAACGATATAGCCTTTAATTTCCTCGATTCTCTTATTGCTTCTGTTGGTTTGCTTCGCAACTCTCACTGTTCCTCTCCCAAGGTTAGGGTTTTGGCTATTTGGATTTTGGCCTCGACCTTCTCATCCGTTTCAATGGATCCCACCAAGAAGCGAAAGCTTGATGACAACGGCGTCGTCACTTCCGATTCCGACTTAAACCTCACTCCTTCCGACGCTCGCAAAATCATTGAGCGCTTCAGCCCCGAGCAGCTCATCGATGTTCTTCAGGAAGCCGTCGTTCGTCACCCTGACGTCCTCGACGCCGTGCGGTCTGTCGCCGACCCTGATGTCACCCAACGCAAGCTGTTTATCCGTGGTCTTGGATGGGAGACCACCACTGACGGCCTCCGCTCCCTGTTTTCCGCCTTTGGTGAGCTTGAAGAAGCCATTGTCATTCTTGATAAGGCCACCGGTAAGTCTAAGGGTTATGGATTTGTCACCTTCAAGCACGTTGATGGTGCTTTGCTTGCTCTGAAGGAGCCCAGCAAGAGGATAGATGGTCGCGTTACTGTGACGCAGCTTGCAGCAGCTGGGAATACGGGATCGAATACCAATGCTGCCGACGTAGCCATGCGGAAGATATATGTTGCGAATGTGCCGTCTGATCTACCGGCCGATAAATTGTTGGCTCACTTCTCACTTTATGGAGAGATTGAGGAGGGGCCATTAGGGTTTGATAAGCAGACTGGTAAGTCGAAGGGCTTTGCACTTTTTGTGTACAAGACGCCAGAGGGCGCGCAAGCGGCACTTGTGGATCCGGTGAAGATGGTTGAGGGAAGGCAGCTGAATTGCAAGTTAGCGATAACCGATGGGAAGCAAGGGAAGCGAGGTGGGACGGGGCCAATGGGTCCTGATGGAATTCAAGGTTCAGGGAATGCTCATGGTGATGGAATGGGTTTGGCTCCACCGTCTTCCATGCCAGGGTCACTTTCCGGTCAATACGGCGGGCCTGTCGGCATGGGATCTTATGGGGGCTTTGGGAGCGGGCTTCCTGGTCAACCTCCACTCGGGAATCATCCTCTCAACTCATCTGTGGGTGGAACGGGGTTGTCTTCGGCAGGTAGTCAGGTGCCCTCTTCTCTGGGAGGTACTGGCGGGTATAGTTCTGGGATAGGTGGTCCATATGGTGGCTACAGTGGGCCTGGTTCAACTGGTTATGGTGCATTGGGGGGTGGTGGCGGTGCCGGTCTGGGTGGAGGTGCTAGTTCTTTGTACAGATTGCCAACTTCAGTAGGAATGCCAACAGGCGGCTATCAAGATGGGGGACCTTATGGTTTGTCGTATCCAAATCAACATCACCAACCTACTGGAGCCTCACCTGTACCTAGGGTCCCACCTGGTGCTATGTATCCGAATGTGCCTCCTTACTACTGAGGTAATCTTTTCTTTGTAGGATTTGCTATTGCTATCCGCGTTAGGTGAATCTCTGTGTTCTATTGAGTGGTTTGCCAATTTTAATTCACTAATGCTAACTTAGTGACGGTGTTAGAGGCATTCCATTGGGTGATTTCTCTTAGTTTTCATATCGTGATATGAGTGTTACTTGCTTTATGTGCTTGCAGCATGATGGATTGTGTTGCTTTGCTTTATCTTCATTAAATTGAATATTGAATTTCTCCTTACATGACTTTATGGACAATCTCATTTCTTCTTTTGCATTGTTATTACTTCTGTTTTATGAATAATCAGTGTTGGGGTGGCGGAAGTTGACTTGTAGTGTTTTGCTTTTTGTCCTTGTATACAAACATATAGACATAATAAACCAGTGGTTGACCTATAATGATCCGGGTGATAGAAGGATCACTATCCTCTTTTACACAAAGATATTCCCTACTGGAGCTCAGACCCTCCCCTTCAGATCATCTCAGCACAGCCTTCCTTCATTTCCTAGTGGACATATAGCCAGTAGTCCCTTATGGGATCATTACTTTTTGGATTAAGATAAGACTACCTCCCTGATCCCTGAAGTGCTGCGTGGTGTTCAATGTTTGCCTTGTTAACCTTATTTTTGTTATATATGATTTTTTTTTTTCCTTTTGTCATTGCATTCCATAATTAAAGAAGAGGCAGTTAAGCCCATTTGTAATGGTGATGTCTGTATTCATTTCTTGCCATTGAGACTGATCAATATCGTTCATTCTCATGCATTCTGTGTCTAAGATTACCTAAAATGATATTGGTTGGAGTATTTTTGTGTGGAAATTGTTTATGTAATTCTGGTTTTTAGTGTGCTTTAAGCCTATGGTGGTTAGAGTTCTTCCTTTCCCCTTTTTATTGGTTTTCTAAGCTACAATGTACTAGCTAAATGGAACTAAGGAAGTTAAAATTTGTTTATATAATGCTTAGTAGTTATTTCATGGTCATGGATAAGGTTCTAAACCTTAATATATATCATCATCTGCATTCTTCAAACAAACATCATTATGTTTTGCCTTTTTTTTCATTATTTATGTTATGCATATTTTTCATGAATGCCCAATCTCTGTTGATTTTTTAATATTGGCTGTGACATTAAGATGTGGATGGTGAGATTCTGTAGGCAATTATCTGTATGTTTCCTTTGTCCTATTACTTTTTAAAATTAATATGCTTTGATTGACGGTTGTGGAATGATGGATTGAGTTGCGTGGGTATTTGATTCAGGTGTTTCTTCACTTATTGGCGCAGATGCTTTATGTGGTTCTGGTGATTACGTGATTGCAGACTATGTGCTTCTGGTGTGATGAATGTATTAGCCTGTCCATTTACAGCCACTTGTCTTCATCTGCACCTTTTTAGGCTATGATTAATGAGTTTAGTTAGTCAAAGCTACTGAGTTAGATTAGTCTTGTAATTTTAAGTTTGAATGGGGAATTTGTGTTTTTGACATGTTTTCATGAATGTTCATGAATTCTTATTTCAATTACAACTGCCTTTTGATGGATGGAATACAAGTTCTTCAGCATTAAGGTTGTTTCAGTTTTCTAGGTCTTGGTTATTTTCTATTATGGAGTTATGTACTGGTGACTTGATGATGTCCTCTTTTGAGGACTTTCTTTGTACACTTTTTTTGCCAGCAAACTTTCATTGTACACAGCGGAGCCATTCTGAAACCATAATAACGTTAAGGATTGGCTATAATAATTTCAGTTTGCCTGACAAATTTTCTGTGGCCTACACCACAAAACAACGAAATTAAGGATACAATGAAACTTTGTAAGTGTAGACTATGATATTGTGTCATAGTTTATTTCACCATCTATAGTGCTGTGTTTGTTCGGCCTCCACATCTTTACTTTTGTTGTTTACTTGAACCACGGTGCATATTCAATGGGGATGAATATAGTCTACCAGTATGATGGTATTAGGTTTGTGTTGTATGGATGCGTTGTCAACTTCTTGCTGGGTAACAAAGTTGTTGTGCTACCTTACTGCTGAATACTGACTAGTGCAGTTGGTTTTCTCCCATTAACTATTCCTACATTTACTGTCTAGTTTAATTGCTCACTGAGCATCTTGAAGTGGGTTTCATTATCGGAGTATGCATATTCTAGGTGTTGGTATGTTGTTTTATACTCTGGTTCACATTCTCTATGCCTGCTGATAATCACACAGCTTAGTAGGGATTCTATATATGTGACCTTGGTCTATAGACAATAAGACTGAATTAGTGAGGCACAGACGAGAGTACTTGTCAAATAATCTTCAACTGAGTTCCATCTGACTTTCTCAAATGATTATTTATTGCTGGCTTAATCTGATTAAGTATTGTAAGTTATCTAGAAATTTGAGAGCCTATTTTCTGTATGTGAATCGATGAATCCTTCATCATGCCTTCTATTTGTTTTTATATTCATACTTTGTTGAGTGGAAATTGCTGCATTTGGTTCAACCCGTGGAGTGATCTTAATTGTGGGTGGTTCTATTTTGGAGGATTCTGTTCTTCATTGTGTTATCTCTGTAATTATGTACAATTTGGTTACATGGCTTTATGACCTTCTGCCTGCTTCCTACAAGCTATTTGTCTGACATTCTCTTTAAGTTAATTATACTGAAGTTTAAACAAGTCACGTCAAAAGCTTGTTGTCTGACAAACAAATTGATATACTGAAGGAAGCCGCGTTTCTATTTTTATTTTATTTTATACAGTTAAGGTGTTACGATTTATCTGAGCTGCTAATTTTGTTCGTTATCTGACTGATATCTTATCGAGAAATAAAACTCTTTCGCTATCCCTGAATATCAGAGCAATAACGGGATATTCAAAACTATTGAGGGTTTATTTGTCTACAGTTATCTTCACATTTGCCTTGGTTGTGGCTTTCCCATGTGCTGAAATTTGCATGTGACGGTTTTGTTTTGCATTCTTGTCGATTGCTCTAACTGAACGAATAAATGTACTTGTCTCTGTTGAGCTTTTAGTGGACCTTGTATGGTTTGTAAGGGAGGATATCTGGTTTTCATGGGATGTTTGAAGGATAGCCTGGGATGTGACATTCTTCACATTCCTGAATGATTACTTGCTACAACATGATGTCAGTTATTTCTTTCATTGTGGGCTGTTGGCGGCCAGACATTAAAGAATGTCATCTTGGATTCTCATATATGTTGGATTTTAAGTTGATTCCCTTTTGTCTCATGGAACCGCTTTGATAATAATATCTTAACCCTCATGATTGTTTTTCCATTTGGTAAAATGTTCCTTCCCGTGTCCCTATGGACTGAAAACTACGTGAGAGCTTCCATGGCTGATTGAAGCTGAGATTAAGGATTTCCATCACACTGAAGGAAAGTTTCAATGCTGGTCTCGTCGAGTCTGAACTGAAGCGCCTACTGAAGTGTTTGCCGAAGCGCCATGCATTACTAGTACTAAGACTACTATAGAGCTACTTAGGTTGTTTCATTAAAGACCCCAAGTTGGAAATTGTTGCTTCTGTACTCTCTTCTCCCTTAACCAGTGTCCCCTTCGCTGTTCAAAGATTCAATTATCAAACAACTTTTCCTTGAATTCATTGTAAAATGGGACGAATAATGATACCATTGTACTCTTGTTCCCCTTGGGCATCTCTCCTTATCCATTATTTTCGTGATCGAAATGAAGCTTGTACGATTGAATTAAACTGCAACAATTGATATAAGGTCTTGTCTCTCAGATTACTTGCTATAATGTCATAACTTTCGTGAGGAATGCAGTCATTATCACTTGATTCGTTTGTTCCTGCAAATTTACCCATCCGTGCAGTGGCCATGGTTTGGCGTCTGTGTCTGATGAAACTTGCGTATTATTTTCCTGGAGCATAAAGTTGGAAGACTACATTAGCAAAATGCGACGCATAACGTTGCAAGATTACATTACCGAAATGCGACAGTTCATATAAGATGCTACTACAATTTTATTAGAGATTTACTACTATAATTTTATTAGCGATAAAGACTATAATTAGATGATTTTTGAGTGACTATTTCATTCTCAACAAGGCAATGATTCCGTTCTTCACTATTTCAAATGACCAGTTTTATGACAGGTCTTGAGTAATTTTTTTAAAAGATGAGTTGCAAGTTTCCAAACCAAGATCCTTGTATTTACAGCTTGATTACGCAAGTGTAATAATTTGCCCTACTGTAAGTGGTAAATTATTATGAAACCAATTGATGTAAAATAGATATTAAAAGGTGTACTTTTTTTTATATAAAAAAAGTACTCCTCCGACTGATTAATTAAGTCGATTGGATTAAGCAAATGTGTTGGGCCCCATTTTTTTGAAAAAAAAAATATAATGAAAAATTTAGTATAATATTAAAAATCTGAATATTTTAAAAATGTTATATAATCCTAAATAATTTTTTAATTAGTTACATGTTCAAACTTAAATTTGATATACATTTGACTCCCCCAATTATGTTATCATAATATTTATCTTTAAGGTTAGGTTTGCAGTTCCTCTAAGACTACAATAACCAGCAAGCAAACCCAAATATTAAACTCTAGTCATTCCTTTTTTGTGATAAATTCCACCCAAACCATTCTACTCCTTCCTTTCTTTCAAAATCCGCCTCAAGTCTGCCTTCCCGTTACACCTTCCATAGATCCCGAGCCACTTCACAATCCCTCATGAAATGCATTAAGTTCTCACTTTGCTTAGGACATCTATCATAGCTAGAACTACCTCCCATTAAGCAACATCTCCTTGCACTAGTTAAGAGTCTATCATGCATAGCTAACCATAAGAAGGTTTGCACTCTTCTTCGTCCTCTCCATTTCCACATAACATTCCACTGACTCTCCCCTTGTCATGTTCTTCTCTCATAATATGGTACATTTCATAAACCACATATTTATTTTGTAAAGATGCCCCCACTCAACATTATCCTCACCAGCTTGATTTGAAGGAGGAAGCACAGCCAATAGCAGGTCTTTCCCCTATTCATTTAGTTTACCCGCAACCCTCTCTATATTCTATCTACCATCTACACTCACCCTTAAATCTCCTTCATCCTCTATTAAAATTTCGAGCACATCTCACTTAATTTTCGGCCATATCCTAGCCATACTTTTCCACAATTCAGAATCTTCCTTCATTACTCTGCTTTCCTTTATAAATTCTTGTTGTCTACCATATTTTTCAATCAGCACCAAAGAACATAGGCTCTTTGGTTTTGAGATAATATTCCAAGCTAGCCTTCCCAACATTGCATCATTCATTATCTCCAAATTCCTAAAACCCAATCCCCCATTCTTCTTTTCAGTACATATCATTTCCCAACTCACAACATGTATCTTCCTTGTCCCCTCTTCACTTTGCCATATAAAATCTCTTTGCATCTTCTCCATTTTCTGTCTTACCCCAGTAGGAATTGAGAATGTTGCATGTAGAAAACCACCAATTGATTAGCAACAGATTGGACCAGAGTTATCCTTCCAGTCAAAGACAAAGTTTGCTTTTTCCATCTCCTTAGTTTCCCTTGCATTTTATCCAGTAAATGCCAAAACTTACTATTATTACTTCGTCCCTTTACCATGTATGCTCTCAAATATCTTCTCAATTCCTCCATTTTCCTGAAACCAAAGTAGTTACAGATTTCATTTTGCATTACTCTGTCAACATTCTATGAGAAATAAATGTTGGTTTTTGTGGTTAACTTTTTGCCCCGAGGCTTCACAAAAATCTTCTAACACCTCCATCACAGTGCAAATATGATCCAGATCAGCTTCACATATAAGTAGTAAATCATCTCCATTTCTTTCCAATCTCATTGGCTTCCATTTTCTGGTGTTAACATAGTCAGTAATTGTTCCGGAAACATAAAGATATTGGATCAATATTAATCACTATAGACTTATGTGATAATGTGTCAAGTGGGGATTCTCCATACCCCCGCTTTGTATATAAGGGCTTGTTTTGAACAATCTATCTTATCTAAACTATAATAGATATGATAGATTTCCCTTGATTGAGGTGTTCCGAATATACGGATCATTGGGCCCATATGTCTAGCTTGGGACCGTAGTCAAAGTAATCATTTGCGATAACTTCTCCATACCCAAAATAAATAGGTATGGTGATAAGAGATCACCTAGTCTCAGTCCCCTATAAGGCACAAATACATCACTCTTAGTTTTTCCCCCCGAAATACATCCCTCTTACTTTAATTCCATAAAATTGACATGTTGGTTGACATCATGCACCCCATAACCACTCTCCTAAAGTGCTCATCAAAGCCAAGTTCTTCAAGCACCTTACCAATAAATTTTCATGACATCCTATCATAGGATTTTTCCAAGTCTATCTTGACAATCATATAACCCTTTTTTCCTTGTAACCTACTCATCAAGTGAACCACTTCCTTAGCGATGATTATGTTATCATGTATACTCCGTCTAGGCACAAAGCTAGTTTGATTCAAAGGTACCAAATTATCCATAAGGGGTTTTAGTTTATTTACTATCAACTTAGACAATCATTTATATAAAACATTGCACAAAACTATAGGTCAAAATTGACTAACCATTTCCGGTTGCTCCACTTTAGGTATTAGCACTAGTAATGTGTCATTGATTTCCCCTATTTTCTCCGAATTCCGCCATAGCTCCTTTATGAAATTGACCACTGCCGACCAACACCTCCCGTTTTGCTGATAGAAGACCACAGGGAATCCATCTCCTCCCAGCGCCTTAAAACCTCCCATCTGAAAAAAAGGCTCTTCTCACCTCCTTCATCATATATATCCCTATCTACTCTTCTCAATTTCTCTTCATCCACTTCCCCCAACTCTGATATGTTATGATCTACTCCCTTTGTTCTTTTTCATCACTAAATAGTTAGTATAAAAATTTTTTTGGAACATATCTACAACTAAATCTTCCTCCTCAATCCACTCCCCATGATTGTTTTTTAGCATCTTGATCTCATTTCTCCTTCTTCTAACTAGAGTCTTCGTGTGATAATATCTCGTGTTACGATATCCTTCCTTGAACCATCTATCTTGTGATTTCTAGAACCACATCACTTCTTCTTGCCTCTAAGTTCTCATTAGCTCATCCTCTAATTCATTTTCCAACCTGCTTAAAAACAAATTGTTTCTCCTTTCAATACTACATGGAATCCATTCAATCTATTCATTAGTCTTCTTTCTAGCCTTCAATTTGACTAAAGACTTCCCTATTCCACACCATTAGATCTTGCTGCAATGTTATCAACTTCATATGCACCTCATCTTCGCTCCTCCAGCTTTTCTTCATTACTTCTTTAAATTTATCTAAAATTTCTCACCCTTAGTCTCTGTGTTTTCGCAATTAGACTTACATAGATTGGATGATGATTAGAAAATATACATGGGAAGACTTGAGCTTTAGCATTCTCAAATCTCTCAAGCCAACTTACATTGCACAAACATCTATCAATCCGTTTATATACCTTCTCAAGTCCCTCCCATTTTGGCCCATTCCATGTATAGAAAGGCCCCTTAGTTTCAACATCAATTAGACCACAATCTTGGATCCACTCATTAAACCTCCTATACCTCGTTTCATTTATTCTTCCACCCCCTTTTGCTCTAAAGGCGTTCTGATATCATTAAAATCATCAGCAATCAACCACGGTTCAACAACGCCATTAGCTAATTCATGCAAATTATCCGATAGCGTTCTTCTCCTTTGCTCATTAAGAATTAGCATATATAGCAGTGAATAGTATTTCCTATATTCCGAGACATAAGTTTACAATAAATAAACTACTCATCTTTCACTATCACATCCATTTTTAAATCATCCCTCTCCCAAACAATCCATATCCTCCTGAGAAACTTTTAGCCTCCATTCTAAACGAATGCCTGAAACCCCACTCCTAATGATCCTACTTGCTTGATACTTACTAATTTGTGGTTCCAAAATGATAACAATATCCAGTTTACATCGAAACTTTATATCTTTTAATACGGCTGCAAAACCCTTGCTAGCTGCACCACTACTATTCCATACTAATAGCTTCATCATAATAGCAACTATTAGAAAAGGAAATTAGAAAAAACCAGAAGTACCTCTAATCTACAAGAGCAGGACTTCGACACCCTTCCTCCATGCTTATTCCCACTCTCTCAATCGGATTCTCCTCATCCTTAGCAAATGGTATATCACCCGTGTCCATATCTTGAAAGTTTCTCACCCTCACAACATATTCTCCTGAGTGAAGGTTCTCTTTACCAGTCATTTTCACTCCCTGCCACTTATGCGTATCTAGATTTCCCTCTGGCACACACTCATGGGTATTTAACACTGGTTTTGTTTCCTTGCTGCTTCTACTATCAGTCACATTTTTAGCCATAACTAAAGGAATGTTCCCCCTCTCCACTCTAACATTCCTAGCTTCCTGCATCTTCTTCCCCATATTTATAGGTCCCGAGCTCTCTGGCCTCCTACCAACCATTTCATTGTCTAAAGGCTCCCTCCTTTTGTAACCTCTATGTACTACCTTTCTTAAGAACCCTCTGTTGTATTCTGTCCTCTCCCATTACTCTTTCCTCATCCCCTGATTCCTCATTTCGAACCGCAAATCTCGACTTTGTCATGAGATGCTAGTTTATAGATTTACGAGGAATTTTAATGTGTAAGATTTAAATTAATTTTTTCCTTTCTTTGTTGGTTTTCTTAAAAGACGAATTATTTTTACTAAGTGAACCTTTTTGATTGGGTACAAATATAAAATGGCATAAAAATCTATTTTAAAAACTATATGGACATCAAAGTTGAAGGATTGAATAGATAATTGAAAACAAAAATAAAAACTAAAAAGTGATATTTAATATATGAGAAATACACTTCTCATGTTGTAGGAGAAGTTTATCCTCATATCATAGTTACTTTGATTTCCATGCTTGAGTTTTTTTTTTTTTTTTTAAAAAGATGTGGGTCCCACCATTTCATGTGTGTGTAGGAATCTTCTTCCTCTCATGCAACATGAGAAGTGTAAACCCCTTAATATATTTATTATTTTTATTATTATTTTTTAATTTGAAATAAAATCAATTAGATTTTCAATTGATATTTATTAAATTGTTGTGTGTATTTGGCATCTCTATTAAGTACTCGGTGGCTTGCAAGAATACTTCCTTAAGCCTTCGTAAGTTTAACTTTTTATGGGTACATATGTGAGTTTTGTTTTTGTTTTTTTTTCACTTAGGTGAATGACGACCAAAAAAAAAAAAAAACAAGAAGAGAAAAATATCTGAAAATTACATGGAATCCCAATTAATTGTTAATTTAGTGGGTTATGTGAGCGTATTTGGGAAATTGACCAAAATAATAAAGGAAAAAAAATTACCGGATTAAAAACAGTTGGAAACATTTTACCAAAATAACGTTAGTGGCGTAATGACTACTCGGGACTAATGGCGCAAAAGAGGTTCACGCCACTGACACATACTGTTGTTATAACCAAATTGTAGGTGTATAACAATTATATAGATCCGTATTGGGATTGTTATAACCAAATTGTCACTCCCGTAATCTTTTAAAAGCGTTTTAATGAGTTATTTTACCCAATGCTTTCTTTCTTTTGACTTCAAATTAAATGAAGTAGAGCTTTTTAAATTATTCCACTTTTTTTTATCATTTATTATTATATTAATATTAATTTTTTTATATTTAATATTAATTTAATTTTTTTTATATGGAATCAGACCCACTAAGTGGGTCTGATTCCATTATCCACGCCTAGGTGGCGTGGATGTTATCCACGCCACCTAGTCATCAGGTGGCGTGGATGTTTTCCACGCCACCTAGTCATCAGGTGGCGTGGATGTTTTCCACGCCACCTAGTCACCAGGTGGGGTGGATGTTTTTAAACGCCACCTTGACACAAAATTTGTCAAGATGTGTCAAAAGCAGCGTGAAACTCTTTTTTCGTTACTATTATCTCCAGTACCGCTTATGCACCACTAACTCGCATTCTTTTTGATAAAATGTTTCTAATCTGTTTTAATCCGGTAAATATTTTCTTTTCTTTATTTTTTTGGTCAATTTCCCGAGCGTAGTTAGATTCATATTAAATTAGGATGTTAAATCATTTATACAAGTTGAATGCAATTATTTTTGACAATCTACATGGCTAGAGCGATAGTGAATCAGAGGACTATTAACATCATGCCGTTAAGTAACTATTATCTTTTTAATAGAAATTATCATGTCAGATAATGAAACGGCACATGGCATCCTACATAGCATTATGTGTAAATTACTAATTTCATAAAACTCATTTAAACTTTGAACAGCTGCAGAGAATCTTGAATTTTGATTAGTTACAAATAACTCCTGATATTTTAAAATTTAAATTAACTTCCTTCAAATTTTGATTTATAATATTAAATGCCGTTACATTTTGTTATTTTAATAAATTTATTTTTACCATCATTTGTCAAACCTTTGCCCCATACGAGACTTGCTATCCTAGTTCTGGGTCATCAGATCCCAAAGCTCTTCCTTCCTGCTAGCCTGTCCTGTAATTCCATTGCCTGCAATAATAGTGCAGGCCAAGTTAAGTGATGAAATGCCTCAACCACAAATTTGCCTTACGGATCTGCCTGAAAAAGAAGAGTACAATATCCATGACACTCAGCATCTCAATTCTTCTAGTGGTGAAGACATTGATGATGACCCTTATGATGAGTATGAGAAGCCATGGAAGCTTTTGATCTCTGTAAAAGTGTGTTTGGGTATTGGCCATGTTTGGCACAATTGCAGGAGAGAGAAAACTGTTGTAAAGGAGACTACTGCTATAGAGAGAATATGTGGAAATGAACTGCAAATTATCAGTTTGGTGAACAAGAAAGCAGCTATGAAAGAGGAGAATTTGTCTATGCCTACCAAAGGCACTATCCAACACAAGGACACAATATTGGCTGGTTTTGTTAGAATATAAGGTGAGATTAGTTGATTAGTTAGAAAATTAGTTAGCCTATTAGTTATTAGGAAGTTAGTTAGGACCCTAATCTATAAATAGAGGATCTTAGCTAATATGAATAATTAGTGAGTGTTGGGCATTGAGTCCTCACTATTACTCTTTGTATGAGCCTTATTGTTCTATTGATAATATACAATTGATTTTTCATTTTGATTCTTTCTCCTAATTATCCTCTCTAATCATACTAGTTAACATGGTATCATGAGCAAAGTTGATTTTGGGTTAGGCTAGATAATCAAGAAGCCAAGGCAATTTTCAAGAAAGGCACCCTATGAAGGTTTCCTGTTCAAAAATCCATCACCAGAATGTAAAGAAACGTGGCCCATCTTCAAGAAAACCCTAAGATCCGGTGAGAATTTAACCCAAACCCGACTCCACAGCATTCACGAAATCACAACCCAACACGCTACGCAACTCATCTTCTTCATTCTCGATACACTGTGTCGAGAGCCATTATTCCATCGAAGGTGGAAAACGAAGTAGAAGAGGACTCATGTTGGGAGAATCCGGGTGGCTTGTGGTGGTTCTTGGGTCGATGTTGAAGAGGATCCCAGAGAGCATCCCCACGTTCGGTGCGACATTTCCAAAGAGGGGAGAGATCGACGCCGGCGAAGAGGGAAAAAGACCTCCGTCAGAAAGTCGACGCCGACGAAGAGGAAAAAAGACCCACGTCGGAAAGATTGACGCCTGCGAAGAGGGAAGAAGACCCACGTACGACGCAACACCTACAAAGAGGGGAGAGATCGATGCCTGCCTTCAGTGATTTGGGTCAAGTTCTTTCGTTCTACGGGATTTCGAGAACATCGTGCGATTGTTCTGGGTAAAACTCTGAAATTGAAGGTCACAACAGGTTTCTGAAGATTGGAGGTCACCGGGACAGCGACGCAACTGTTCTCAGTTTTTGAAGTTGGCGTTCACGGCGGGTTTCGCTGGTAGATTGCGACTCTTCTCAGTGACTTTGAAGTTGATGGCCGCAAATTTCTCGCATGATTATTTGTGATTGCAATTGAACTTTTCAAATTGCCGTCTGTTCCTTCGTCTTCGGCTTTCCTCTTTACTGCAATTACCAATTCTTAAGGTTTGGGGATTAAAGAACAGTGCTCCCTTAAATCACAGGTAACTCTCTGAGGTTTTGGCAGTGGGCACCACCAGAATTTAAACAATAGAATTATAATAGCACTTTTTGTTTTTTGTGCTCTTCTGGTCTGAATCTTCCTATTTTTAACAAACATCTGGTGTTATCGACACAAAATCTTCAAAGTTTTCTAAAAGCCTTGAGATCATAGGAGCTGCAAAAGGGGTGTCACTTAGCCCTGTTGATGCTAAATTTAATTACTCAAAAATGGCAGACAAGAAGAGTTCAATTGCCATATTTGACTTTCGGTTGTTAGAGGTTACAACAAACAGCTTTGCCAAAAGTAATATTCTGGATGAGTGGTTCTAGGCTAGTGTACAGTGCTTGTTTAGATAAGCATCTCAAGGCAGCTGTGAAGAAAGCAAGTAGCAGTGCTGATAGGGAATTTGAGAATGAAGTGAATTGGTTAAGTAAGATTCGGCATCAGAATATCATTAAACTTCTTGGATACTGTATTCATGGTGAATCAAGGTTTCTTGTATATGAAATGATGGAGAATGGATCTTGGGAAACTCAATTACAGGGCCATTATGATAAGGTCCATGAAATGTGCATTGAAGGTTATTTGAAAATTGAAGGAGCTGTAGGCATAGTCAAGGAGCAGAGAGGTGCTGCTATTGCCTTTATATTGATTTGTGCAATGAGCCAGTGCAATACTTATTTGGAGGGGGCAACAATGAAGAGGTTGAAGGCATTGAGACAATCAAAAGGGGAATGCAAATCCTCATTGATATTTCTAGAAGGACCATCTGGTATAAACTCAAGCTTGGAGAAATTGTACCAACTACATTTCCTGGGCTGTTGAAGAAGCAGACCGTATTGGATGGCATTGCAAAATGAGAACCAATGATTGCAGAGACTGAAGCATTCCAAAAGTGAATCAGCAAGTGTGGATATGGAGAAGAAGATTGTCTTGAAGAAATCATTGTATTGTTTTGTGATTGTAAAATTGATCAATTTAATTCACCTTACCTCTTATTTTTGTGTTGTTCAAGTTGAGCACATTTAAGATAAATAACATTCAACTTGAGGGGGCGTGTTAGAATATAAGGTGAGATTAGTTGATTAGTTAGAAAGTTAGTTAACCTATTAGTTAGGAAGTTAGTTAGGACCCTAATCTATAAGTAGGGGATCTTAGTTAATATGAATAGTTAGTGAGTGTTGGGCAATGAGTCCTCACTATTACTCTTTTTGTATGGCCTTATTCTTTCTATTGATAATATACAATTGATTTTTTATTTTGATTTTTTCTTCTAATTATCCTCTCTAATCATACTAGTTAACAGGTTTGGGTTCTCTCATAATCTTGTTTCTCATTTTTTCCTAGAATTTCATCTTCACCCTCAGATTAAAAAATGAATTATTCATATTTTTTATTTTAAACCTAAGTATCTAAATTTAAACCGTTAAAATATAATTTACACCAACGATAATCTGCCATACAAGTAAAATTTAAAAATATAATTTATAAAATACTATAATAATAGTTTTATAAATTATTAAATATATGAATCACTCATTTTTTGATCTTAACAGGTGGAGATGAGATTTTGAGAAGAAAAGGAGAAACGAGACTTTTAGAAAATCTGCTCCCAGTATAGGCAGGTTCAAAATTATGGCAACCCTTCTTGGTGTTGATTGAAAAATTTGTTGCTTGACGCTATGTCATAAAGTGAAAGAATCTGGGCTGATGATTGTTTTCATCCTCCAAAGAGTTATAGATATTGGCTCGTTTTAAAGTATATATGCACTGTGTTTTCTCACTTCTTCAACTTGGTTCAGGTCTTCATCCCCATGGATTAAGCGCCTTAGACAATTTTTATGATTTCTATTGAGAAGGATTGATTCAATCTATTGGATTCCTCTCTGACTTAGAAGACATGCTCTAGTTGAAATTGATGATTGAAAAATAAAATAAAATTGTGCCGCATTATTTCCTTTTTTTTCTATGCTCTTTACTCAAGTATCAATCAATGAGAATTAGAAGAAATATAATATGAAAGTTTATATATAAAAGAAAACATTATAGATCTCATTGCCAGCAAAATTCAAAAAATGAAACAGGGCAAGACTAAAATTTCATAACTTAGGTTTATACATGTATATTGACGTGCGTAGACTATCTGGCCTCAATCTCAAGTCAAAAAATTGATGAGCACAATTATGACCAACACGAATGATGAAGAAAATGAGGCAAAACAAGGTCGCGACCAACCTCTAGCACTTGTCACCAATAACCCAACAAAACCCACGGCGAAATGATGAAGATTGAAGATTCTGGTTTAAATTTGAATTTAAACGTAAGAACAAATTGTGTGTTTATAGTGATATAATAAATCATACTAAGATGGCTTAAATACATGACGAGTGGCTGATTGAATTGATCGGATCATGTAGGTTCAAGTCAACCTGTTTGTTAAGATGCTTCAGCTACATACGTTAATGCTCGTCTTGTGTTATGACCTTCTATTGAATTCTCAAAACTTTTCTTCGCTCCATCTCTGCACAAAAACTCATATATCACTGTCTTGGTTGTGCTACAGGAATATATGGTGGCGACAACTTTCAAATTATTTAACTCTTGATCCTCCTTAACCTCTTTAAATCCTCGAATCAGTTTATGGAAACAAATTCCATAACCTGTCTCTCTAGGGAAAGGAGACACACCCATGCATGGTTGTGGTTTGCCATTGAACCTCCCTAAATTTGTAATTTGTCACACGTTAAATGACTCCAAACCTTCTGTGTCAGACGCTGTAACTCCAACGCGGTTATTTCTTTGGCTCTGGCTCTGAACCTTCCATCTCAGCCGCTGTAACTCGGCTAGCTCGGCTTCAAGCCGTTGCAAGTACTTCGACGAATTTGAAGCCGACTGCAGTAACAGAGCTCTAGCCGACGAGAGCAAGTAGCCAGTTCCACTTAGATCGCAGTGGTCAGCTAGCCGTCGCGACTCAGCTATGGCTCTTGCGGTGACGTTGAGGTTTCGCAATCTTTCGATCTTCGGATCCAATGACCGGACGGCGTGGCATCCCAAATTTTAGAATTAGAGAATTAAAATAAGATATGGGATTAATTATGGAAAATTAGCTTTGACTATGTTAAAAATTAATTAATTGGAATTGAAAGGTATGATTTCCTGAGAAATTAAGGACAAATAGTTGGGAATAAATTTAAGCTAAATATTTTTGGAGATAATATTTTATGGCTTAGAGGACAAGATGAGAATTTCTATTATTAGTAGACTAAAAGTGTGAATGAGTGAAGGGCAAAATAGGAATTTGCTATTGGTGGGTCAAGGATGTAAATAAGTATATATAAAAAAAAACAAGAAAAGAAAAAGAATCAGCAACATTAAAACGCTGGAGCAATTGGACCACAACACAAATGACACTCCCTCAATTCATATAACACTCAAGCCCATATTCTCCATTCTCTTCGGCCCATATTACAGAACCCGCCCAGTCAGCATTCTTTTATTCATTGGATTTATTCCAATTCCTTCATTCTTCATTTCCGCAGCATCTTTGTCTCCCCCACATTTTGAAATTTTCTCTCAAACTCTCCTCCTCCTTACACCATGATCATCACCTTCCTCCACCGTGACCTCCCTCTCTTCTCCAACAAGCTCCCTCTTCTGCCACAGAAACGCTGACAGAGACAGAGAACCGAGAAACACTGTGAGAATCTGAGATCATCGTCCGAGAAAGAAGAGAGAATAATCGGAGAAAAAGGAAGAAGCTGTGATCAAAGCTCACATGCAAGTTGATATTTGAGTTTAGGTAAGTCTCCAAAACGTTTTCCCATCTGTTTTGTGCTTTGGCTGAAGCTTGAGAGTCATTAATGACTGAAACTCATGGTTTAGAGAGAGAGAGAGTTCATGACAGATTATTCAGTGCATGCATGACGTTTTTAAACTGATCTTTGGACTCCATTGTCTCTGAAAACAAGCCTTAGAGTCCTGCATGTCAGCTAAATGCACATAAGGACTGATTTCAGATAGCTATGAGTCTCAAAATGAGCATGCAAGTTGTTTTTGCTACCACTGGATTTTAATCCGAAAACAGAGGTTAATTTTCGCGTCAGTTGAAGGGGTTAGAGGTTGAGTTTTGATCTGAAATGTTTACAAGAGATAGTACTCTCCTTAAGGTTTAATATGAGCTTTGGATCACCTTAAACGGAGGTCTATAACTCTAGTTATGATTTTCGGAAACAGGGCTAACAATCTGGAAAATTTCTGGTTTACTTCAGGAACAGTAAAATGACGTAGCTTTTCGGACTGACTAAACAAAATCATTAAAATTTGAAATTTTCCAGTTAAGTAGTAGACACATAGAGGTTTAATTTGATAGGTAATTCGTCAAATTCCGATAAGTATTGAAGGAGTTATGGTTTATCAAAGATTGGTCAAAAAACCAGAAAATTTCTGGACACTGTTTGTGTTTTTGAATTTTGGGAATTTTTTCTCAGCCATAAATTGACTTGGTGACTTTAATTTATGAAAATAGACTTATCAAGGTTTAAGTAGAAATTGGAATCACTCCATTCGGAGTTGTATCGATTAAATTATGAATTTCTCAAATTCTCATAAAAGTTAAAGGCTGAATTTTTGATAAGTCTTAGAATAGTCACATAAGTTGTTATTTGTGCTTAACCTTTAAAGTAAAGGTTTCTTTGGATTAAATGAAAGGTTAAATGGCTGAGATAATAATTATCATATAGTGTATAGTATCTAATTAAATAAGTCCCAATGAATATACATCCCTAGTCATAAGGATAATAAAAGACAAATATGTTTGGGGTGGGTCTAGAGTAGTTGAATTTATAATCATGTTTGGATTGGTTAATGACCCATCCAGAGGCGGATCCACGTATTGGGTTGGGTGGGCACGTGCCCCCAATTTTTTTTTTTTTAAAAAAAAATATATATTTCATCATAATGTGCCTTAGTGAACAATTCAAGAATCCTATTTCAAGAGCAAAAGAAAATCCTACTCTACTGCTATTTCTCCTTTGTCATTGTTGCGTTCTTGTTGTTTTTCTATTTTAATGTTCTTATTTTATTATATCTTGAATTTATTTAAAATATATTGTGTATCCTTTGGTATATTTACTTGTAAGGTTAAGATTAACTTTTTTTATAAGAATCGCTAAATGTCGTGGAAGAAAGCATTTTTAGCACGTATAAAACAAAAAACCAGATGCTTTGTGACCAAACACAAAAAAAAGCTTTCCTTTCCCAGAAAGAGATGAAATACATCAAGACTGGACTTCGCAATCGGATGGGGGATGAATAGTTGAATGATTGCTTAGTGTCTTATTTTGAAAAAGATATATTTGATAGTATTGGTAATGAGGCAATTATGATGGAATTCCAAAAAATAAGACCTAGAAAGATGATATTGTAATTGTTTTTATTGTAATATACTTTTGTTATTAAAATATATGGTGTCCACTTTGCTATTTTTAACAATATTTAGTTTTATTTTTCCCTTTATATTGTTTTATTTTTTAATGCATTTAAAGCTTTACTGTAAATATAAAAAAATTCGGGGCGCGCCCCCGAACCCCGCATCCCCCTCCAATGGTGCACCCCCTCCCATAAATTCCTGAATCCGCCCCTGGACCCATCACTATATAAATGTTAATTATAGGACTTAAGAATTGCCCAAGCCTAAAGGACAAGCGTAGTGAAAAACATCTGGTGGAAGTGGTTCTTTCGGTAAGACCAACAGGTAGTAACTCTAATATCACATTCTTTGCATAGCTATATATGTTTGTGTATGCCATATTGTATGTCCCTTTTCAGTATGGGGCCAAAGACCACTCGTGGTTCGATTGAGCGGAAGGGCCGACCATGGGGCCAACTTCCTGGTGGCTAGGCAAGGCCTAGTGCATTCAGTATTTTGGTATTGAATTACCTAAAATGAATTTCCTAGCGCTAAGGTATTTGAAATCATTTTATGATTTACTTGTATTACAAGCTGCATTTGGTATGTTATACTTGTCGTTGAATTTGAATGCTTTGGACTACTCTATTTGGTTGATTTACAAATATACTGCTGCATATGCTAGAATTTGAGATTAACCTATTACTCTGGGATTCATTCATTTGAATCTCAGAGCCTTCCATAAATCCAGGATATGGGCAGACTAATAGGCAAGGAGGAAGAGGCAGGGCGTAGATATTGCTTGATCTTGAGAAGGTGGTGTTGATAATGCTGATGAAACATATAGTTTCACTTTTTTTGTATAATGATAATTTTATTTCCTTATGACTTAGATAATATTTTGAGATAGCCGAATGTGGCTATTGGGATGTATATTTGTGTAGATACTATAATCGGATAGTAGTAGAACATGTATGTATTGTATTGTTGCACGAAGGGCGCGTATACGTATATCACGAGCCCATAATGAAATGGATGACCAAGTGAATGGTAGAGCACTAGATTAATTGGAGAAATAAGGAAATACTCTGATAAAACTTGATAAGGTTTTAAGTATGATGCAATTTTAATGATAAGTTTGAACCACTGATTAAATGTTTTCGAATGTTTTAAATATTTCAGAAAAGCCCATTCGAACTTTATTATTATTTTGAGATTTTTCTCTAAAGAAGGGCTTTCTTCATAAGAACCAAACCTAGCCCAGTGGTTTAAATTTTTGTTAAAAATTACATCTTTACATGATAGGTAAAGATGCCACTCTATTCTGGACTCAGATTAATGGGGTGTTACATGGGGCCGGGGAATGAGAAGTGCCTGCTCTTTCGGATATAACTCATGAGTGGGTGGATGGGTCCCGGTCCTGTAGGATGATCGTACGGTCAGAACATGGTGGAACCCAGCAGAAGTGGCGGGCACTTTCAACGGGTACTGTTCCTCTCAGATTCCCTCTCTCTGCCCATCCCTCACAGTCCCAACGGCCGAATCCGAGATGGTGATCCAACGGTTCAAAATTTTTTTTTTAAAAAAATTTAAAATTAAAAATTTAAAATAAAAATATTTTTTTAATTTTTTTTTTTTTTAAAAAGCGAGCCGTTGGATAACCATCGGACGTCCCGGATGGGACTGTGAGGGATGGGAAAGAGAGAGGGACGCCGAGAGGATCCTCTTCCCACTTTCAACTCCATCATATTAAATTTTTAATATGGTATGATATCAAATTTTATATTATTTTCTAATATAATCTCGTAATATCATGTGACAAAAAAATCTTGTAACACTAGTAACAGATTAAAAAATATATATATACCTATGATACAGGTGATAAACTCAAAATATCATAGATTTTATATATTCAAATTCAGTTGCCAAATAACTCATAGGGGTAAGATTTTATATAAATTATTATATGTATAAATATGGGGTAAAACTACATAATCAACCGAAGAATTTTAACATTTACTTACTTTGTCAATAATCTTAGTTTTAAAATATAGAGTTTGATCAATTTTTGTTTCATAGGATAATATGAAAAAGAATAGTTAAATTGAAAATGATATATGATAATTTAAATTTATCGACAATCAATAAAAAAAGATATTGCCACGATAATATATTGTACAATCTACACCCATCCTAACTCCAAAATCAAAACAATAAATTGTCGCTAAAGCATTCTGAACTTTACATTCAAAGTGTTCAGATTCTCTCAGGTCTCTCATCACTCTAGTAGGGTTTACCCAAAACCCTAGCTCGTTCTTGGTGAGTCTACGAAACCATTGTTCTAAATTATTAAAAACCAAAAATTAAGAATTTAAATATATGTTCCGCCGAGTGTTATACTTAATATCTATGAAGTTTCTTGTCTACGTACGTAGTTGTAGAATCTTGTTGATTTATGGTAACACTGGCTTTCTTGTTGCTCCTTAATTATTATTAGTATATTTGAAAACGGTAATCTTATTGTTTGGAGCTCATCATGATGAGTTAATTGTGGTGCCAGCAATTTCATCGAGCAATATGGCGTTTAACAATATGGATATTGACTCGTGGAAGACCCTTTTTGATCTCTGTCTGGAACAAATCGACAGAGACGTGGACCACGTGGTAGATGTCATCGTACGAGAGGTAGATGCCATCGTACGAGAGGTCTGTGTTTCTTCTTAAATTGTTTCTTCGTCTCTAAGTTATGTGAGTAGGGTTGGACTTAAAAACTTACGTTCATTCTCAGGTCGAGGAGGATAATGAAAATAGGGACTACGGTAATATTCCTGACCTAAATGAGTCTTATGATGACCACAGCTCGAGTTCTAACGACTCGATAGACAGCTCGAGTTCTAACGACTCGATAGACAGCTCGAGTTCTAACGACTCGATAGAAACTTCGGTAGAGAGTTCTGTGTTGCCTCAAGTTGTCGTCTCCGTAGAAACTTCTGGTTCTGGGTTGCCTCAAGATAACTTGCCTGTCTCAGTAGAAAGTTCTGAAAATTGTATGAAATTCTGAATTTTTCGCATACGTACATATAAATTTTAATTTTAAGAAGTTAAGATTTTGCTACAAAGAGATTAATCCCATTTAGCTAATTCAAAATTT
The DNA here is from genome assembly GCA_019022615.1 of Acacia melanoxylon. NCBI lineage: Eukaryota > Viridiplantae > Streptophyta > Magnoliopsida > Fabales > Fabaceae > Acacia > Acacia melanoxylon. Next base: position 9,627,384 of record JAFJYJ010000012.1, read on the forward strand.
TAGTTATAGTATATATATTCATAATTTGTGATCTCATCAATTATTTAATTGTTGCGGGTAGATACATTAAGGTTTGAGACATTGGACATTGATCAAAAGCAGAAGGACTCGTTAAATAGTATTTCTCAGAAATTAGGAGGAGTTGGCAAAGAGGCAGAAGACATCAATCAAGAGGTATTGTTTCTTCAATTTCTTGCTTCATCTCTATTATCTTTATTTTTGGTATGATATCTTGTGTAGATCGGCTTTGAAATTTGCCATTAAAGATTAAGAACTATGACTATCCCTGTAAAATCTGAAATCAATAAAATATAATGATTAAATTGTTTTGAGTCAAAATTTATTAGGGTATTATGAATTGGTTTTTCTAAAAAAAGGACTAAAATTATATTTCTTTTTCGATTATGTGTGTGTTATAAGGGACTCCCTAATATCTCCTAAATGAGGTGAAACATTTGTTTTTATTTGAAATGTAAGACCTTACTCGATCTCCTTTGTCTGTTAAGTTTAGAATTTTTTCTATATTATTTCTAATAATTTCATGTATTAAAGGAAGTTGGAAGGTTTTTTTTTTTTTTTTTTTTTTTTTTTTTTTTTTTTTTTTTTAAAATATAACTTAGAACCATGCAAATAATTAATTTAACTAATTTTTTTAATATATGAAAATTATTTATCATATATTTCTTACGTTCAAGGGAGTAGTTTTTAGAAACCATATTAAACGTGAATAAAAAAGGAGAGCGAGTATTAAAGCACTAAATGTGTAGGTCAAATTGTATGTATTTATTTGAATGAATTTAGTTTAATCAACGGTTCTTAAACTTACCTTTAACAAGTCTAACTTTTCACGGTTATATATATATATAGTATAAATGTTTGCAGTTGCAAATCATTAAAGATCAATCCAATCTGCTCATGGATTTTGAGGTAATCTTGGATGAAATCTTGAAAGAAATCTGGGAATTGGAGAAATCTTGCACTGGGTGCAGGTTCATAATGGCCAGAGTATCGAGGTCCTTTTTCATTCTTACTGGCCAGAGACATGAGAATAATGGGGATGATGGCTCTCAAGATAACTTATATGAGAGCCATGAACAAAAGCAGAAGTACTGGTTGAATATTTATCAGCAATTAGAAGGAGCCTGCATGGAGATAGAAGACATCATTCAAGAGGTATTGTTTCTTCTTTCTTACTTCAACTCTATTTTGAAATCTGCCAGTAGTTAAGAATATGAATTATGTAGGGAAAAAATAATTTTTTATCCTGGATTTTTTTCCCGAAGAACTATGATTATGAACAACTTGGTCCCGATAATATCTTAACTCAAAATAATATAATGATTAAATTATTTTGAGTCAAAATGTAGGGTCTAAAGTGATTTTTTAAAAAAATATATAAAAAGGGACTAAATTTTTTTTTTTCCCCCAGTTGTGTTATTACGGAATACTACTCCTTTAACTCCGAAACGAGCTAGTTGAGACATTTGTTTTTATTTAAAATATAAGACCTTACTCCCATTTGTCTCTTAAGTTTAGAATTTTTTCCATATCATCCCCATACAAGTTTAAACTAATCTTTAACAAGTCTATTAATTTTTGAAAGCTACATATATGTGTGTGTTTGCAGCTTCAAATCATTAGAGAAACATCCATTATGGACATGGATATTGAGCTCTTAAAGGAAGAAATACTGGATCCTGCTCACCAGAGACGTGAAAATTTGAGCAAACTTGTCCAAGATATTGAAAAAGAGGTCCTTTCTCATTCTTTATCCTTACACATGTTTTTAAATCAAAGTTCAAATACTGAATCATTGAGACATGTTAAATCAACTTAATATAGCAACGATACTATCTACCAATTTGTTTTGATGTTCGATGTTCTCTTAAGTAGGTTGCACTCGAAGATAACTTGCCTGTCTCAGTAGAAAGTTCTGAAAATGGTATGAAATTCTGAATTTTTCGCATACGTACATATAAATTTTAATTTTAAGAAGTTAAGATTTTGCTACAAAGAGATTAATCCCATTTAGCTAATTCAAAATTTTAGTTATAGTATATATATTCATAATTTGTGATCTCATCAATTATTTGATTGTTGCGAGTAGATACATTAAGGTTTGAGACATTGGACATTGATCAAAAGCAGAAGGACTCGTTAAATAGTATTTCTCAGAAATTAGGAGGAGTTGGCAAAGAGGCAGAAGACATCAATCAAGAGGTATTGTTTCTTCAATTTCTTGCTTCATCTCTATTATTTTATTTTTGGTATGATATATTGTGTAGACCAGCTTTGAAATTTGCCATTAAAGATTAAGAACTATGACTATCCCTGTAAAATCTGAAATCCATAAAATATAATGATTAAATTGTTTTGAGTCAAAATTTAGGGTATTATGAATTGGTTTTTCTAAAAAAAAAAGGGACTAAAATTATATTTCTTTTTCGATTATGTGTGTGTTATAAGGGACTCCCTAATATCTCCTAAATGAGGTGAAAACATTTGTTTTTATTTGAAATGTAAGACCTTACTCGATCTCCTTTGTCTGTTAAGTTTAGAATTTTTTCTATATTATTTCTAATAATTTCATGTATTAAAGGATGTTGGAAGTTATTTTTTTTTTTTTTTTTTTAAAAAAAAACTTAGAACTATGCAAATAATTAATTTAACTAATTTTTTTAATATATGAAAATTATTTATCATATATTTCTTACGTTCAAGGGAGTAGTTTTTAGAAACCATATTAAACGTGAATAAAAGGAGAGCAAGTATTAAAGCACTAAATGTGTAGGTCAAATTGTATGTATTTATTTGAATGAATTTAGTTTTAAACAATTTTATTTGTAGATTTATGGGTTATGTGATGAGTTGAGTTAATGTGACTATAATAAAATATTTTTTCATGTATAATTGGGAGGTTATGAACGTTGATTAATTTGATCATATATATACAAGCTTAAACTTATCTTTAACAAGTCTAACTTTTCACGGTTATATATATAATATAAATGTTTGCAGTTGCAAATCATTAAAGATCAATCCAATCTGCTCATGGATTTTGAGGTAATCTTGGATGAAATCTTGAAAGAAATCTGGGAATTGGAGAAATCTTGCACTGGATGCAGGTTCATAATGGCCAGAGTATCGAGGTCCTTTTTCATTCTTACTGGCCAGAGATTTGAGAATAATGGGGATGACGGCTCTCAAGATAACTTATATGAGAGTCATGAACAAAAGCAGAAGTACTGGTTGAATATTTATCAGCAATTAGAAGGAACCTGCATGGAGATAGAAGACATCATTCAAGAGGTATTGTTTCTTCTTTCTTACTTCAACTCTATTTTGAAATCTGCCAGTAGTTAAGAATATGAATTATGTAGGAAAAAATAATTTTTTATCCTGGACTTTTTCCCTAAGAACTATGATGATGAACAACTTGGTCCCGATAATATCTTAACTCAAAATAATATAATGATTAAATTATTTTGAGTCAAAATGTAGGGTCTAAATTGATTTTTTTTTTAAAATAAAATAAAATAAAAGGGACTAAAATTATTTTTTTCCCAATTGTGTGTGTTATTACGGAATACTACTCCTTTAACTCCGAAACGAGCTAGTTGAAACATTTGTTTTTATTTAAAATATAAGACCTTACTCCCATTTGTCTCTTAAGTTTAGAATTTTTTCCATATCAATCTTTAACAAGTCTATTAATTTTTGAAAGCTACATATATGTGTGTGTTTGCAGCTTCAAATCATTAGAGAAACATCCATTATGGACATGGATATTGAGCTCTTAAAGGAAGAAATACTGGATCCTGCTCACAAGAGACGTGAAAATTTGAGCAAACTTGTCCAAGATATTGAAAAAGAGGTCCTTTCTCATTCTTTATCTTTACACTATTCTTGACCTTCACATGTTTTTAAATCAAAGTTCAAATACTGAATCATTGAGACATGTTAAATCAACTTAATATAGCAACGATACTTTCTACCAATTTGTTTTGATGTTCGATGTTCTGTTAAGTAGGTTGCACTCGAAGACCAGAAAAATAGAAGAAAAGCCGATTCTTATTTGCAGGAGCTAGAAGAATCAATTACTGAAGAAAGTGACGAAGAGAACGACTCAAGCAACGAAGAGAACGACCCTGTAACCGCTGAGATGTATTATAGTTGTGATTCTGACCCATGGGACACAATGTCTGATATTTCAGATTACGGAAGTTGCAGTGTGGACACAATCTGGGATCGAATGCTTGCAAAGTCTCCAGATTTCTGTGTTGATAATAAAGTAGCATCTGAAAAATCAACAGAGGAATCAGATGGAAACGAGGCTTGGGAGACCGAATATTCGGTGCCGCTAAACTCTCCTGAAGAAATCAAACATGGGGATGAGATGAGTTCTGCTTGGAGAAATCCTATAATAATATCCTCCTCCTCATCAGATCCAGGTAATTAAGTTAACAAAATAAGAAATAAATGACAATTTAATATTATTATGTCATGCTACATCACGTGAGTTCTCTGTATTTATCTGTAGAAATGAAGCATAATAGAATTTATAAGTGAATCTTATTTTACCAACAACATAGAGTTGGTTAATTACAGCAGTTCCCAAAAAAATCCTTTTAGGTCTCGAGTTCAGTACTAAGAATGATAACATCAAAAAAAGAAATGAATCTTATTTTACCTTTTGCTTTCTCAGATGCAGATATCAACATTTCAATGGAATCCGATATGGAAGATATTCATCTCACAGATGATGAGTTTGAACAAACCTGGGAATTTATAAATCCTGGGAAAGTCCATTCTATCCCTAACCAACAACAGAAAGAAAGATCAATCAAGGTGCCTATTCATTCTCTTTAATTATTTATGTGTATTCCATGTTTAACTTTTGTGGTGTTTTATAGATTATCTTCTATTATTAAGATCATTGATACTGTTTTGAATTTTATAAAATTAAACTTAAATTGAATAGTAAAGTAAATTAACGACACTATTGTATCATAGTTTTCCATATTTTTAATTTATTAAGAGGATTCAAGAAATCAAGTATGTGTTTTAGGAAGATCATGAACAACTTTTATATATATATATATATATATTATATTAATGCCGCTGTCTCTATTGAATAACTATTTTATTTCAACAGAAAAGATTCCTTAGTTATTTTGGTGGAAGGAAGATGGTAGCAGACAATCAATCAGCATGAGAAACTTCTCTACCGGCGGAAAATGATACAGTTAAGAAGGAAGGATAACACATATAAAACTATGTTAGATATATTCTAGTTGCAACTATATAGGTTTTATTTGACTTAGAATCTAGTTAGTTTTACATTTTGTTGTTTCGAATAGCGATCAAATTGAAGTCATTTTAATGGTTACGCTTCTATTCTTAGATTGTGAAAATTTTTATGATTTCCTTCAAAAAATTTCTTATTTTTTTTAGTGTCTTCAATGTAAATAGTTACCTTTGAACCTTTTCTTAATTCAAACAATAAACTCTGAATTTTAAGCAAAGTTGCAAGCCCACAACATTTTTTTTAGCAAATACTAATAATATCAATTGTATATAGTTATCAATGTAAAGACACCAATAAGTCGTTGGAATGGTGGTAAGCCTCCTCAAATTCATAGAGAAGAGAATACAAAATTTGAATCTTCAAAAGCCTACTTGTTAGGAGAGGTGAAGACCGCTTTAAGCTTCGAAAGGAGAAATCCGTAATTAAATAATTTTTTTTTATCAATGTAAGGTCTTGGTGGCAATTTTAAGTGCATTTTGAGTCGTGGGGTAAGCGCTGACGCTAGTGAGCCAGATCTGACTTACCTAAACTTTTTCTTATCAAGAAGAAATGAAAAAGGAAAAAAGCTCCAATTTTTTTCAATAGATTGAAACAATGAGTTGGATGAATCAAAATGGATAAAGTGGGTCATACTTAGGAAAAGTTCTGAAATGTCTTCAAGAGATAGGCATATAGGATTTGGTTCCACCTATCGGGGACACCAGGAAGGCACCAATAGATGCAATCGCAAAAGATTCGGGGTCAGCTCTGTTCTTTTGTGAGGAGCTTTCCTTTTCTTTCTCCATAAATAGTAGTATGAGCATCTTTCCGTACTCACGATAAGCGAGTGACGTTCAATATGGTCACATCTATTTTCATTTCTTCTATTGTCTTTTGCAATATCTTCGATCATGATCTCCAGGTTTGATCCTGTGCCCCAATATGAAGGGTCTTGTATTGGATGTGACTCATTGAAGTAGTTCTCATCACTTCCTGGTTTCCATTCCCAGCTCCTGAAACATGGAAATCATGGGTTAAGAGTGTTAGTACTATAGTGATCTAATCATGCAGAATACTAGAATTGCAATTAGATCAATGCGGAAAAATGTAATAGAGATCACAAATACCTCCCGCCATTGATTTGTTTCCAGAAGCAAGCAGGGACGAACACTCACGAACGTTCCCTCGTTCCAAGTTTCAGTCCTTCCGATCCTTTGCTCAGACTCTGCAGATGGTGTGCTTCCACTCAATGTCAGAGCAGGTTTCAGGGGACCAAAAATTTACACGGATGGATTGCCCTCTGAGCCATCACCGAGATAAAGGCATTCATTGTGAATCAATACGCAATTATTGCGTATTGATTGGGCCGTTACAGAATTAATGGACAGTTACAAAAAGGGATTAATGTGGGCCATTAATAGAATTAATTTAATATTAAATATAATATTAAATTCTAACATTCTCCCACTTGGTCCACATACTTCAGTATATACCTTCTGAGACACAAAATGCACGGATCATAGCGATAGGTCCTCTTAAAGCGAGTAATATCTTCCATGTATCACAGTGCATCATGTTTCCCAAGCCCAAGTTACTTAATGAATAAACCCTACGTTTATTCTAGGTCCAAACTTAATGATGTTCCTCAAATTAAACAAATAAATGTGTACACAAACTGAAATGAGAAAAACATCACATATAGGGTTCCATAAAATAACAACGTTCTTACAACGAAAGAAGATCATTCAAAATGAAATTCAAAGAAGGGCACTAATTCCCATTCTTTCCACATGATCCATAAACCTCATCGGTGGCATGCCTTTAGTTAAATGATCAGCAACCATCAACTCAGTGCTAATGTGTTTCGACAACCACTACTTGATGTTCAACACGTTCTCTTATGGCTAGATACTTAATGTCGATGTGCTTGCTTCGACTTCCACTTCTGTTGTTCTTAGCCATAAACACAGCGGTGAATTGTCACAATATATCTTCATTGGCCTAGCAATTGAATTCATGATTCTAAGCCCACGGATGAACCCCTTCATCTATACACCATGTGAGGTAGCCTCAAAACATGACACAAACTCAGCTTCCATCGTAGAAGTAGCAATCAAAGACTGCTTCTTGCTATTCCATGACATAGCTCCACCGGCTAGCATAAAAATGTATCCAGAAGTGAATTTTCTTGAGTCAATGCAGCCAGCAAAATCTGAATCAAAGTAACCAGTCACTTCTAGATTGTCTGTCCATTCGTATTTAAGCACGTAATCCTTAGTCCCTTGAAGGTATCTCAACACCTTCTTCACAGCTTTCCAGTGGTCCATACCGAATTACTCGATATCTCCCTAACATTCCAACAAAGCAAATGCAATATCGTCAGTGCGGACACGAGCATACATAAGGCTTCCTACAAATTCGAAGCATAAGGGATGTTTTTCATTTGTTCCCTCTCAAAATCATTCTTTGGACACTGGTTCAGATTGAACTTGTCACCTTTCACAATGGGAGCTGGGCTTTGTGAACAATTCCTCATCCGAAATCTTTTCAAAACTTTGTTGATATAGGTTTCTTGAGACAAACCTAGAACACCTCTATGTCTGTCTCTTTGTATCTTAATGCCAATGACATAAGATGCATCTCCCATATCCTTCATTTCAAAGTTTTTAGAGAGGAATTGTTTTACTTCATACAATAAGCCTTTGCCATTGGTTGCAAGCAGAATATCATCCACATACAGAACCAGAAAACAAGTCTTACTCCCACTGACCTTCTGGTATATACATTCATCCACAACGTTCTCCACAAAACCAAATGAAGAGATAACGTCATGAAATTTTAAATACCATTGTCGGGAAGCTTGTTTCAATCCATATATGGATTTTCTGAGCTTGCACACCAGATACTCACCATCACTAGAGGAAAATCTTTCTGGTTGTTTCATGTAAACCTCTTCCTCTAGTTCTCCATTGAGAAAGGCCGTTTTCACATCCATTTGTTGCAACTCCAAATCCAAATGCGCAACTAATGTCAGAATGATACGAAGAGAATCTTTCTTTGATACAGGAGAAAATGTCTCCTTGTAGTAGATTCCTTCTCTTTGAGTGAATCCTTTGGCTACGAGTCTTGCTTTATGTCTGTCAAGGTTGCCTAATGAATCTCTTTTTGTTTTGAAGACCCATTTACATCCAATGGCCTTCGCCCCATCAGGAAACTCAACAAGATCCCAGACTCTATTGGATGCCATAGAATTCATCTCATCCTTCATAGCATCATGCCATGATACTGAATCTCTACAGTTCATGGCTTGTGAAAACGTTCCAGGATCATTTTCAGCTCCTATATTGTAGTCGATTCTTGAGATACACAACATATTCACTAGGTATATCGCGATCTTCTTGGTCTAGTAGATCTCCTCAATCTTTGTTTCAACATCTTCTTGAGGAACTTGTTGTTCAACAATTTCGGTTGTTCCTCATCAACAACTTGATCTACTTGGATCAATATCCCGGTTGTGGATCTTGTATGATCGGTTGTACCACACTCGATTGAACCGAAGGAGCATGGTTGACAACCAATCTAAGACTGAAGTAGAAGGTTGGCTATCTAAATGATCTTCTTCGAAACTAGGTTTCGAATCGATCGCTCCCACTAATCAAGTCATTCTCAAGAAATTTGGCATTCCTTGATTCCACAAACCTAGTGGTATGAGATGGACAGTAAAATCTGTACCCCTTAGACCTTTCGGCATATCCAACGAAATATCCGCTAATGGTCATTGGGTCCAGCTTCTTTTCTTATGGGTTATAAATTCTGACTTCAGACGGGCATCCCCAAACGCGTACATGTCGCAAACTCGGTTTCCAACCCTTGAATGACTCAAATGACGTCTTAGAGACAGCCTTGGTTGGAACCCGGTTTAATATGTACACTGCCGTCTTAAGTGCATCAATCCACAAGGACTTAGGTAGCTTAGAACTGCTAAGCATACTTCTCACTATGTCCAATAATGTTCGGTTTCTTCTTTCTGCTACGCCATTCTGGTCTGGAGAACCAGGCATGGTATATTGGGCAACAATCCCATGCTCTTGAAGAAACTTTGCAAATGGACCAGTGCTTGTCCATCCTCGTGTATCTACCATAATATTCACCACCTCTATCCGATCTCACGATCTTAATTTGTTTACCACATTGTTTCTCTACCTCGATTTGAATACCTTAAAGGCATCCAATGCTTCGTGCTTGTTATGAAGCATGTAGAGATACATGTACCGTGAGTAATCATCAATAAAAGAGATGAAATATTTCGACCATATGCGTCCATTTCGGACTACGGATGTCCGTATGTATGATTTCTAACAATTCGCATACTCCTCTTAGCACCTTTCTTTGACTTGTTAGTCCGCTTTCCCTTTATGCGGTCTACACAAGTCTCAAAATCGATAAAGTCCAGTACTAAGTACCCCTTCCTTCACCAATCTTTCAATTCTCCGAATGGAGATATGTCCCAATCTCCGGTGCCACAACATAAAGGAATCCTCATTCATAACACTACGTTTCGAACCAACAGAAACATGCATGGCATCATAAGTAGTATCATGTTGTAAATAAATACGAAAAAGACCGTTAGACAATGTACCATTCCCAACTTTATTTGATTTATAAAAGAGATCCAAAGATGTCTCATAAAACATAAAGGAATAATCCAAACGTACAAGTCTTGAAACAGAAATCAAGTTTCTTGTGAAACTTGGAACATAAAAAGTCTTTTCCAAATTTAAAACATAGCCACTACTTAGAACTAAACTGCAAGTCCCTACAGCCTCCACATGCGAACTAATCCTTCCACCCGCGTAGATGAATTGTTCACTTCCTAACGGCTTCCTTAGGTTTTGCATACCCTGCAAGGTATTCGAAACATGGATTGTAGAACCAGAGTCAATCCACCAAGTGCCATTAATGTCATCAACCATATTAGATTCATAAAGACAAGTGAGACCGACATACCTTTCTTCTCAAGCCATTGCTGGAATTTAGAGCGATCCTTCTTCATGTGTCCCTTCTTTTTGGTGAAGAAACACTTGGATTCCTTCTTAATTCCACTTTGGGGTTGGGGTGGTGTTTTCCTTTCCCTTCTTTTTAGCTTGAGTCGGACCCTTTTTCTCGGTTGTCATGACGGAACTCTCTCTCATTTCCATTTTCAACCTTCCCTCTTCCTGAACACACATTGTCAAAAGTTCATTAATCGACCATTTATCCTTATGTGTGTTGTAGGATATCTTGAAAGGTCCATATGGTCGTGGAAGAGTGTTCGAATGTAGTGTACGAGAAAGGAGTCAGACATGTCAACCTCAAGTTGATTTAGTTGAGCTGCAACGTCCCTCATTTGCATGATGTGCGCACGCACACCTTTTCTTGTAGTAAGTCTTAGGGATGAAAACTTCATAATCGGGCGTCTTTGGCAAGTGCCTTACTTGAAGTCCGAAATTGATCATCGATCGCTTTGAAGTGGCCTAGCTTTATCATCTTGTTCGACGAACCACGAATATACCGAGAGATATGAGTCTTTATGAACATTCCGAGAGACGATTAGATCGCTCCCACTTTTCATAAAGATCAACCCGATCCGGAGTCGCCGGTTGCGAATAATGGAGGGTGGTCTGTCTTTCCTAATAGCATAATCTATATCCATCCACCCCAATTGGAGAAGAACTCTTTCTCTCCAAACCTTATAGTTATCACCCCTCAGTTCGGGAATATCATTTTTTATATCAGAGAAATTCGCAGGTTGTTTAACTGCATAAATATAGATACATGCTTAAAAAAATTCAAGAATTGAGACTAGTAGACTACATCATGTTTTTCCAATGTAAATCATGCTAAAAGTCATAAATCTACCGACATACAACTTGCATGTGGGCTAAAGTTCTAATTCAATTAGATTTATTGAAAACCGTATGATAAAACTATCAAATTATTTCCTTATTCTTAATTCCTGTGGGTAAGTTAAGAATATAATTTGATATTTTATCCTAATTAATCATACAAAAACATATAATAAAAAATTCTGTGTGATAAAATTTTATTATATTACATATGATCTATTACAACTAATGTTACTATGCGATCATGCAACTCTAGATATATTTTTCAATTAATTAAAGATGTTGTGGCTATTCTCTAATTAATTAAAAAATATAAATCACTTAACATTACTATATAATATTGCATGGAAATATAAGCAATATTAAAAATAGAATTGGATATGTCATGCTTTGCATATTATTTAACATAATAGTGCATGAATAATTAAATAATAATTAAGACATGCATAACTAAAATATGTAATTCATAATAGCATGAAATTCCAATTAAATAAAAAATTTCAGATTTATTTAAATCCAAAAAGTCATAATTTATATGTAAATTCAGAATCTACAAATAAAACAGAAATGTCGGCTTGGCCTAATGGTCTGAAGGGCCCAATTATTGTGTTATTGAATAACTATTTTTCTTCAACAGGAAAGATTATTGTGTTATTTTGGTTGAAGGAAGATGGTAGCATACGATCAAGTAGCATGAGAAACTTCCCTACCACACGGGATGTGGCTCTGTGGAAATCCGAAAAAAATGGGCATGATACAGTTAAGATTAGCATGTCACCGGCAGAAGGATAACACACATAAAATTATTATGTTGGATATATTCTAGTTGCAGCTAGATAGGTTTTATTTAACTTAGAATCTAGTTACTTTGACATTTTATTGTTTCAAACATAGATTGAACTGAGGTGATTGTGATGGTTACATTTTTATTCTTATGTTGGATAGTACTCTTTTTGTTATAAATATATGTATTATGTGGATGTCCATTGCATAGTAATCCTTGAAGGTCTATAAATAGAGGTCTTGTGTAAACATTCAGAAGTTACTTGAAATGAGAATTCCTCCATCTCTCTAGAAATTTCTCTCTGACTTCTCTCTACTTTTCTTTACATTTTCTTCAGTTTTATAACACGTTATCAACACGAGCTCTAACCAATTGAGCTTTGTGTTGTTCTTCATCACCATCGTCCTTTTTCTTCCTCTTTACACCGAAGAAGTTTTTCAAATCGCTCAAAAGGAGACGTTTCAAGTTAAAAAATTGATTTCTGATCGGTGATTAAGCGATCTCTTCATTCAGGAATGTTTTCTATTAAGTTTTAATAGTTGATTTAAGTAATATGATAGAGGAAGAAGAGTTGCAGAGAGAGAGAGATGAGACGCAGAGACAGGCGGAGAGGAAGAAAGAGGAGGAAAAAAAAAATTGTGGGTCCCACGTGTTTTTAATATTTTATTATTATAATTACTATTTGCATAGTAAATTCAAAAAAAAAAAGTCACGGATGAGTTTTGAAAAATTTGTCCGCGGACCCCACATGTTTTTATTATTTTATTATTATTACTATTTGCAAAAAAAAAAAACAGTAACAAAGAATCGTCATGATTTTTAGAAAATTTACTATTTGCACATTTTATATTATTTAATTTAAATAGTAATTACAATTTATATTATATTATTGATTATATATTATCTAAGAGACGGCTGATGCGTGGAGGTATAATATTTCTCTTAATTTTATTTAATGCTGCTAACATATTTATGATTCAACATTTTATTTTTATTATTGCTAACATATTTATATTTAAGTATTTATTTTTATGTTAGCATTTATTTATGTTTATTTATTTATATTTTATAATTATTATTAATTTCGACACCTACTTGGGGTTAAACTTCCTAACTAGGAGTCTTGATTTAATATTCAAAGCATTTACTTTTATGTTATTTATTTATTTATATTTTAATTTCGACACCTACTTGGGGTTAAACCTCCTAACCTAGGGAGTCTTGATTTAATATTCAGCATTTACCTTTATGTTATTTATTTATGTATTTATATTTTAATTACGACACCTACTTGAGGTTAAACCCTCCTAACCTAAGTCTTGATTTAATATTAAGCATTTATTTTTATCTTTGTTTAAATTAAGCATTTACTTTATGCTATTTAAATTAAGCATTTACTTTTATGTTAACTAACATAACATTTATTTTTATGTTTGCTAACATAACATTTATTTTTATGTTTCTAACATAACATTTATTGTTTATGTTTTATTTATTATTTGTCATTTTATTATTATTATTATTATTAATATATTTCTTATTATATGATCAGGCGTTATATATAATGGCGGAAACCTTTGTTTATCCTAAAGATAAACAGTTGGAAGCTATTTTGATTTAATTTCTCTTGAAGAGAAAAATGGTATTGAGATATATGACAAATTGGCCGTGAAGCCAAATGAAGATATAAAGTGGCAAGTAGCGCTAGAAGAGGCATAATTTGGCCAAGAAGACATATATTGGCAAGAAGCCAAGAGAAGGCACAATATGGCGCGAAGTCAAATGATAATTTGGCTTGATATTAAGAGATAAATTGGCATGAGGCCAAAGAGACAAATTTGCACGAAGATATGAGACAAGGCATGATCTATGATTTTTGTATGCCATCGTTGTATAAATGTCTCAAAATTGAATATTTGTCATTAATAGATTCTTTTGTTCTTTAGAACAAATTAATGAGATTGTATGACCACCGGAAGATGGTTATTCTTCTAAAAGTTTATTATAAATAGTGAATATTCAATTTGCTCCTCAAGTAGCAATATTGTGAAGGAATCAAGAAATATTTTGAATTAATTTGTATTTATATGATAAAACAAAACAGTGAGTTTTTGTTTTAAGGATCATGAATTTCCTCCAACAGAATGAACTACATTCCCAGAAGTGAATGTAGTAATGAATTAATTGTGGTTGTGGATATATGTGTAAATTTGTTTACATATTGACATGGTTGTAATTATGGTGGTTCAAATTCTCACCTAAGTGAGGAAAGATTATTGATAAGAACCAGAATGAGATATTATTTGGTATAATAAACATGATAGAAACTCATGTTATTGTTGTGGTGGCAAGGGTCATTAGTTTTGTATTTATTGTATGTCATGATATATTTGTTAAAATTCAAATATTTGATATAAATTATACGATAAGATAAGTATTATAAGTATTATAAGCCTCAAAATCAATTTTATAAGTATGAGGCGTGTAATACCCGGATAATTATTTATCTGGAAAATTATATTTCGATAAATAATTTCTATTGAAATTAGGGTGAATAAGGAGCTAAAATGTATTCTTAGGGCATTAAATGGAATAAAAATATTATGATAAATCCTAAGAGACAGTAAAATATTTATTAAAAATTAGAAAGTATGTTGTCTCTAATTTTAGGAATTTTTGGGATTATTTTCCTTGGAAAATAATGAGGCAAAATTAAATATAATTTTGGGGATCATAAGTGACCCCATGATTTTTAATATTTTACATGGAGCATAAAATACCAATGTCGTAAAATAGTTGTGAGATAATAATTAATCTCAATTAAGAAAATTATCAACAATTAGTAAGTGATTAGTTAAGTAATTAATGGCTAATTGTTTAAGCACGAGATAATTGCAATTAAAGCATAAATTCTCCTAAATAATTAAACTAGCACATGGGATATTTAAATCCTTAATTGAGTCATCTAATGACATCATGATATCTGCCCCAAAAGTCCATTTGTGCGTCTAGCATGTGTGAAGAATTATAAGCCATGTATTCAAATATTATTCCATGAATTTACTTGAGCCAACAAGCAATAGGAATAAAACATTTTGCTAAATGAAAAGCACATGTAATGGTTAAATGGGAGAGAGCATGTCGGTACACAAATGAGAAGGAAGAGAAGAGTATACAAAGCATAAAGTAGGTTGAAAAGTCAAATATTGGACTAACCAATTAGAAGGCTTGAAGGAAGAGATGTTTTGTTAATTAAAATGCACATTAAATGGTGGGGGGGGGGGGGCTGCATGTCGACCAACAAAGTAGAGGTGGAGATTTGTCTTCATAAAGTGGTTTTTAATCCAAGGGTTTAGGTAGGTTTTAGTCAAATTTAATTGCCAATTGGGTCCTTGATTTTTCTCTATAAATAGAGACCCCTCCTTCACAAATTCTCACACCAAAATCAGAGCATAACTGATCAGTTTAAGTGATAGTAAACCGTGAGTTTTGAGGCAAGAAGGAAGGAAGCAAAGGTTCAAGCATTGGGTAAGCTTCTTGGTCTCAAACTTTTTGAGTTCTTAGCATAAATGTTATTTTGATCTTTAATCTTCCAAGTATGATTTTGTTTTCATGTTTTTATGGTTACAATTGTCTTTATTTCGAAAAATTGATGAGGTAGAAGTTATAGCAAAATTTTTGGAAGATTATGGTCAAAGTAGCGAAACTCTGGCGAAAATTTGTCGGTTAGCGATTCCTAAAGTCAGGGGTAAAAACGTCAGTATTTTATGTTGAAGATGAGGTTCTAAAATTCTGAGAAAATTCATGGTAAAAGTAGACATATATAGCTTTCCAAATATACCTATAGCATGTCGTTTTGAATTTTAGGCTAGGAGATAAAAATTGTTGAAAATAGGCTACGAATTATGGGCGAAATTCAGGGCAGAGGTTGGAAACAATTAAACTGGGATTGATTCACAAAATCTGGGCAAGAACCAGTATTTTTCCTCAAAATTAGACATCCTAAGGATTCCGAAGAATTTTACGGATCCTCGTTTCGATTTTTTTAGAATTAGTTATGATTTTCCAAAGTTAGGTGAAAAATCAGCCTATATGCTGTTAAGTAGCGTTTTTACGAAAATAAGATGAAATCAATTGGAAATAATTAATCCAGGGGTAAAATGGTCATATATAGCCAAAATATCTCTTGAGATAATATTTATGAATTAATAGAGGCGATATTACCCTTATAGGATATCTCGTGATCGCCTTCCGACCGTCAAAGCGTACCGTGATCCGCGACGAAGGTACGTTCGCGTCTTCGCAACACTAACTCGATATTTACCGTATACTTATATGTGATAGACGACTATACGAGTGAATTGTATAGATAACTTTACATGAGATGTGTATTGTTAACGTAGATAACTTTACATGTGATGTGTATTGTTAGCATAGATAACTTTACATGAGATGTGTACTGTTGTTATATTAATCTTCCATCTGCTATATACTTATGTTTTGATTAATTCTATGATGTCATACACATATTTTTTTACATAAATATGAGGTTAACCGTTACCTGAGGTTCGATGTGCATTTGGACCTCAGCATTTAAAATAGCTTCAGAGTCAGGAGGACTGAGCGCCGAAGATAAGGGCAAGCAGCACGCTTAGAGTCTCGACCAGAGAATTTCTTTTGTTGCCACAGCATGGGTGTTGCCGAGAGAGACACTTCGTTGTTATTTACCTTAAAAACTCTCGGTTATTGTACCGCTTTTGTAATCGACGGACTTACGGCATTTTGAATCTAATTATCGGTTACTCAATCGTTCAAGCTCTACTCTGACGGAAAAAAAAAATTATACTGCTTTTGAAAATGGGATGTTACAAGGCGTTAGATTTTTGGAGATGTGGACCTACTTGGAATTTTAATATTTCAAGGTATTATTTAGTAATTTACTAAAATATCATTTATGTATTTTGGGGTCAAGTTATGTAATTTTCCCCAAAGAAAAAAAAAATCAAACCTCCACGTGAAGGCGGGGGGGAGAAAAGTTGGCCGTGGGTCCCATGTGTTTATATTATTTTATTATTATAAATAGTAAATACTATTCACAATTTTTTTTTGATATTTTTGAATGGCAAGTAGCCATAATATTATGTTTTTATAGCAAGAAGTAGTCATAATATTATGATTTTATGACTAGAAAATTTATCATTTTTATTGCCATAAATTTATTATTTGATGTTTAAGAATTTTATTAATTTTTATAGTTGTTCTTTTATAAAAGAACAATATTGGTTTAAAGAAATAGCATGACAAGAAAAATTTTATGGATTATTATAAATACTAAGACCCTGAAGGTATATGTATATACAAAGAATTTTAAGTTAATACGTATATATAAAGAGTTTCAAGTTATTGTCTATACAAAGAGTTTTAAGTTAATACGTATATACAAAGAGTTTTAAGTTATTGTCTTAAAGACAAATAACTTGCATATAAATTATGCCACACGAGTAATATTTGTAAAGGCTAATAGTCTTGGAGACTAATTAGCATTGTTTGTCCACTTAATTTGAAAGATCAATGTTCATACTATATTTGGTAGTATAAATTTGAGGCTCCGGATGAGCTATGAAAGTATAAATTTTATTTAAGGCTCCAGAAGAGCTAATATTTTGTTACCTGAAGGGAAAAAATTATGCATTGAATATGCATTTTATTTTACCAAAAATGAAAGAAACTTTTTGAGTTTCAGAGATATCTACAGAAATGGATATCATATAGAAAAGTATTGAACCACATACAATTGTAAACCAGAAGTTTACAAATAATAATTCAAGGTTTGTAAAATGTAAACTAAAAGTTTACAATATGACCAGTGAGGTCATATGTGATTAATAATGATATGAAAAATTATTGAGAATTCATATCTTGATATATAAACAAATATTATAAATAGAAAGTGATTATTCATTTTTCTAGATCGATACAAGGAGGAGATATTTGAGATATTTTCCATTTGGTGTGCAGAAGTGTCTGTAGCACTATTATAATGCACTAATATGGTCCTCAATGGAGGATGAGAATATATGTTGGGTGTAAAACTCCTTTGATAATAAATTAAAGGATTTGTAAGTGAAAACCCACATTTTGATTGAAGTCATTTTGAAGAGTTATATACTTCATACATTAAACCTCTCTTATGAAGAACAAAGTCCATGAACTTTAAGGGGAATGTTATGTCTCATACTTGAGGGGGAGATTGTTAGTATGCAAGTGTGAGCTAATTTGTAGAAAGTCATACTCATACTTCCCACATAATGACAAATATGATCTCCCGAAAATGAATGATAAATTATGATTGTGGATCATAATGTTACAGTAAACAAGAAGTTTACTGAGATGAGATATATGTTACAGTAAACTATAAGTTTACTATTTGTTGGCATGACTTGTTTGATCATCCAAGTCATATATAATACAAATAAGAATTTGTATTGACATCCATTGAAGAATCAGAAAATTCTTCATAAATAGCTGCTTGTTCTCAAATATAAATGACTATGAAAATGTCATAGGTCATAATTGGTAATAATGGATCTCGGAAATATATCAAACAGATTTATATGGGCCCATTGAAATAGCATGTAAACCATACAATGATATGATAAATTTAATAGATGCATCTATAAGATGGTTACATGTGAGATTATTTGCTTGCAACATGAAGTTTGCGAAATAATTGCAACATGAAGTTTGCAAAAGAGATTGCAATATGAAGTTTGCAATAATGTTTGATGTTTGAATAAATTAAGCGCGCAATTTTCCCGATGATATGATTTAAGAATCATAATTAAAGCCTCCATAAATAAGCTGGATGAATGCTTATGAGAACAAAATTTTATGTTGGTATATTTAATAATATATAGCGCTATAGCAGCATTTATATAAGCCAACAAAATTCTCTCGGTAAAATTGGCTTTTGGTCAGAAGCGAGACAAATTTCCATCCTAAAAGGGTTGAATGTGCAATGATTATAAATCCACCACAATGCACATAGATGGATATAGAAAGAAATTTTAGATAAATGTTGTATAAGTACCTTCTATTTCTTGTTTGTCTCTATATGAAACAAGAAATGTTTCTAAAGGAAACAAATGGATGTAGGAGACTTATACTGCATGATTAGTCAATTGTCGTTTGACATTGTTTTCTTACCATGAGGGGGAGAAATTGGATAGCTGGAAAAGTGAATACATGGAATGCATTATAGCATTGTATATATCCTCGAATAATGTAGTATGAACCAGAAGTTCATCAGATTATGCATTCATGAATTATTTGCCAGATAATATTCTTGACCCAAATGAGATTTATTAAATCTCATACTCCAGCTGAAAATGCTCCAATCTGTATAAATATGAATGTAGCATGCTCGAAGCATGAGAAATTATTCGGTTCCAATTATAAATGTTATGGATAAATTGGAGCAATAATTATGATGATCATATTAAGGAGGTAGATACTCCAGGAAGAGTATCGAGACATAACTAATTGTAAAAACCTCAAAAGAGGTTCGAAAATTGTACACTGAATTATATTGATCTTGATAAGTTATGTCGAATTGGAAAAATGGAACTGAAAAGATGAAATTGTCGACAACAATTTTGAAAGATGATATCACGTGATCAAATGAGGATATTATATAAAGATATGTCACAAGAAGTTGACATAAAGATAATTGGCCAAGAGGTTAAGTGAAATTGAAAAGACGCCAATATAATCATATTATGATAGTTATGGACAGAAGTCCAAATTGGGATATCTGAATGTTTATATGAAAATAAACATTATCACAAGGTTAAATATGATTATGATGTGATTTTTGCGGTGGATACAATATTTTATTAATCGGCAATTTATGAAAGAAAGATTATGCGTCTATGTAGATATTGTTATATAACCTATGCATAAGGCTTACTAAATTATGAAGATTACGAAGAATCTTCAAAGAATCAAAAAGTGCTAGTAGCACATGTCCTTAAAAGACTTAAGGTGGTAGAAAAGGACTTAAGGTGCAAAGGGAGCACATGTCCCAAAAAGATTTAAGGTGCGACGGAAAGCACATGTCTCGAAAAAAGACTTATGGTGCCAAAATGCATCAAATGATTTATTATGCTAGAAGCACGAGTCGAAGGACTTAGAATGCTAATCAAAAGCATTTAATTCAAGTTATTGAAAACAATAAAGGGGAAGAAGTCTTTGTATGACTTAAATCAATTAGGGCACAAAGTGGTATAATCTTCTCAAGAAATATATGTTGAAAGAAGGGTATAAAGAATGTAAATCAATATGCACATGCATCTTTATGAAAAGATCTAGATGTAAATGTTTTAATTGCAAGTTATGTTGATGATATCAACATTATTGAAACGCTGAAGAGCTTCAATAAGACAATTAATTGTTTAAAGAAAGAATTTGAAATAAATCTTTATGAAAAGATCTAGATGTGAATGTTTTAATTGCAAGTTATGTTGATGATATCAACATTATTGAAACGCTGAAGAGCTTCAATAAGGCAATTAATTGTTTAAAGAAAGAATTTGAAATAAAGGACTTGAGAAGAACGAAATTCTGTATTAGATTACATATTTAATACCTATAGTACGAGATCTTTTGTTTATACAAAAGTATGTCCTAGATTGATTTTATATGGATAAGTCATATCCATTATATACTTAAATTATTTGCAGGCAGATAAAGAACAATTTCAACCTCAAGCAAAGAAGTTGAAGAAGGGCAATATCATGTTTATTAACATGAGATAATTCTTCACCAACACAAAAGACAGTGGTAGTAATGTAGTCATCGGGGAGTAAATCGATGTAATTTAGTAATACAAGTTGATGTATTGTACTCTTTTTCCCTTATCTAGGTTTTGTCCCACTGGGTTTTCCTAGAAAGGTTTTTAATGAGGCATCATTAGAAAATCTGATGTAATTAAGAGGGGGAGTCGATACACGTTGTACTATTTTTCCCTTATCTAGGTTTTGTCCCATTGGGTTTTCCTAGAAAGGTTTTTAATGAGGCAACATTAGAAAGTGTATCAATGAATTATGTACTCTTTTCTTTAGCTAGGTTTTATCCCACTGGGTTTTCCTAGTTAAAGTTTTTAATGAGGCATATTCATAATGGACATCCAATGGGGAGTGTTATAAATATATGTATTATGTGGATGTCCATTGCATAGTAACCCTTGAAGGTCTATAAATAGAGGTCTTGTGTAAACATTCAGAAGTTACTTGAAATGAGAATTCCTCCATCTCTCTAGAATTTCTCTCTGACTTCTCTCTACTTTTCTTTACATTTTCTTCAGTTTTATAATACTTTTAAATTTTTTATGATTTCTCTAAAAAAATTCCAACTAACTCTAAATTTTGGTCATGGAGCTGTTCGACTTATATAATAAATTGTTTGGTAATTTATCACAAATTTAAAATGCCACTTGTAACCTGGGATAAGATTATACTCCTGTAATGATAAAGGTTATATTTTTATGAAAATGCCACTTGTAACTAGGGATGGAAATAGGTCGGGGCACGTGGCGCAGGCTTTTTAGCCCACGACGTAAATATGTAGGAGGAGGTTTAATATGTTTAGATAATTTTTTTAATTAATATATGTAGAAAAGAAAGAGAGAGATAATAAAGGACAAAAAAAGTGAGAAAAAGATGATAGGTGGGGCCCACAAAGTAAAAAGTAACGGACGTTTAAGGTCTTTAACGAAGATGATATTTTTGCTCTATTTGAGAAAGTTCATGTGTATTTTTCTCAAAAAAAAAATATGGTGTTGGGTGCCTCCAAGGGTAAAGTATATGTGTATTTTTGCACATTTACCCTATTTTCTAATATACTCGTAATATCATGTGGCCAAAAAATCTTATAATTCAAGTAACAGATGAAAAAAAACAAGAAAAGGCACGATACAGGTGAAAAACCAAATAACCCGTAAGGGTAAGATTTTATATAAATTATCATAGGTATAAAAATGGGGTACACCTATACATAGAGCCGGGAAATCGGGCCAAGCCCATCGGGCCGGCCCGTTTAAGCCACAGCCTGGGGGCTCGGGCTTGAAAAATAGGCAAGAAATTTGAAATTGGCCCGCGGGGCGGCCCTGTAGGGTCTCGGGCTTAATCAGGCCCGCCACAGTAGGCCTCGGGGCCGGCCTGCAGGCCCGTTTAACTGTAGCTTTTTTTATTTAAAAAAATTAATTACTTAGACTTCCACTTAATGAATGTGTTTATACGTAATTACTTAGATTTTTTAATTTAAACTATAACCCTTTTTATGTTTATTATTATTTTGTATTAAAACACATAATTAGTTATTATAAATTTTAAATAAGGTATGTTTTCATATTAAATAAACACATACTTTGGTATTACAATATTATATAAGTAATAAATTATAAACATATTAGTTGTAAAATAAGTATAATTATTTTTACCGTCGGTAAAATCATGCATGAACCGAAAGAACTGAGACACATACAAAATTACGAGAGGGAAAGACATTTTGTCGTGGGCATACGTAAAGCAATTCCTTTGTTTAATATTTTTTGAAAAAAATAGGAAAAAACATATTCTTTGTATTTATTTGTTTTTTATTACGAATTAATGAATGTGTTTATTTGTTAAATGATTTATATTGTTTAAATATTAATATTGATAACATTTATTTGATAGATTAGAACTTTAATGATTGGAATTTACTAATTATATTTCTTTAAAAAAATCAAAGGTAAAATAGTTAAAATTTGGAATAGTAATTTTCGAGCAGTAGGGCAGTAGGCCCCGGGCCTACTTATCGGGTTGGGCTTTGAAAAAACATATGTTTTTTTACCCAGCCCTATAGGGCCGGCCACTGTTGACCAAGAGGGAAAATAAACCTTGTCTATCGGCCGGCGCCCCGATTCTACTCTACCTATACATAATCATTCAAAGAATTTTAACATTTACTTACTTTGTCAATGAAATCTTACTTTTAAAATATATAGTTGGATATGATTTTCTTTTCATAGGATAATTATGAAAAAGAATAGTTAAATTGAAAATGATATATGATAATTTAAATTTATCAAGACAATCAATAAAAATAATAATAAAAGATATTGCCAGGATAATATATTTTAAAATCTACATCAGTTCTAACTCCAAAATCAAAAACAATAAATTGGCGCTAAAGTATTCTGAACTTGACTTTCAAAGTATTCAGGTTCTCTCATCACTCTAGTAGGGTTTACCCTCACTCGTTTTCTCATCACCCTCACTCGTTCTTGTTGTTCTACATTTCTTTCTTTTTCTACTGTGAATTAAGAATTTAAATGTATGGCGTTTAACAATATGGATATTGACACGGGGAAGGTCCTTTTTGATCTCTGTCTGGAACAAGTTGACAGAGACGTGGGAGATCTCATCGTACGAGAGGTATGTGTGTATTTCTTCTTTGTTTCTTCTTCTCTAGGTTATGTGAGTAGAGTTAGAGTTAGACTTAAAAACTTACGTTCATACACTCAGGTCCAGGAGGAGAATGAAAATAGGGTGTACGCTAATATTCCTGACCTTAATGAGCCTTATGTTGACGGCCACGACCGTAACACGATAGAAACTCCCATGAACGACGACCACAGCTCGAATTCTAACGACTCGATAGAAACTTCGGTAGAAAGTTCTGTGTTGCCTCAAGTTGTCGTCTCCGTAGAAATTTCTGGTTCTGGGTTGCCTCAAGATAACGTGCAGGATCATACTGGCCAGAGACTTGAAAAGCAAGATATTGAAGTAGAGGTTCTTTTTCATTCATTATCTTTACCTTCACATATTTTAAATCCCGTAATTTTTATCATTGGGATGTCATATTAACCTTTAAGTTCAACGTAATTTTAACAACTCTATTTTCATGGCTGCATATAGCAATGATCGTTTCTACTTTCTACCTCTATTTTTTAACAATTTGTTTTGATTTCTTTTGTTCGATGTTCTGTAGGCTTCACTCGAGGATGAGGCAGATAGAAGAAGAGCCTATTCTTATTTGCAGGAGCTGCATTCATCGTTTAAAAATTATGCTGAAGAAGAATCAATTACTGAAGAAAGTGACGAAGAGAACGACGACTCTGTAACCGATGAGATGTATTATAGTTGTGATTCTGACGCATGGGACACAATGTCTGATATTTCAGATTACGAAAGTTGCAGTGTGGATATGTGAACTCTGAGTTGTCCTCAGAAATCGACGGAACAATCTGGGATCGATTGCTTGCAAAGTCTCCAGATTTCTGTGTTGATAATAAAGTACCATCTGAAAAATCAACCATGAAATCAGATGGAAACGAGGCTTCGGAGACCGAATATTCGGTGCCGTTAAACTCTCCTGAAAAAATCAAACATGGGGATGAGATGAATTCTGCTTGGAGAAATCCTATAATACTATCATCCTCCTCATCAGATTCAGGTAATTAAGTTAACAAAATATGAAATAAATGACAATTTAATATTATCATGTCATGCTACATCACATGAGTTCTCTGCATTTATCGGTAAAAATGAAGCATAATAGAATTTATAAGTGAATCTTATTTTACCAACCGTATAGGGTTGGTCTAACGGTTAAGCCCTACAAAATCTCTTCTTTTTTTTTTGCCCAACCCTACAAAATCTCTTTAGGTCTTCAAGTATTTAGAGGAGACACTTGTGGTTGTGGTAGGACCGAACTGAAAAATGAATGATAATCTTAAAAAAATAAATGAATCTTATTTTACCTTTTGCTTTCTCAGATGCAGATATTAACACTTCAATTAAATCCGATATGGAAGATGTGGAAGATATTCATCTGACAGATGATGAGTTTTAACAAACCTGGAATTTATAAATCCGAGGAAAGTCCATTCTATCCCTAGCCAACAACAGAAAGAGAGATCAATCAAGGTACCTATTCATTCTCTTTTTTTTACGTGTATTCCATGTTTAACTTTGGTGTTTTAATTTATAGATTATCTTCTATTATTAAGATCATGATCCTGTTTCCATAGTTTTAATTTAATAAGACGATTCAAAATCAAGTATGTGTTTTAGGAAGATCTGTCTCTGTGGAATAACTATTTTTCTTCCACAGGAAAGATTCCTATGACGATCAAGCTGCCGCGAGAAACTTCTCTACCGGCAGGATGTGGTATCCTGCCCAGATCCGGGAACTAGATAGGTTTTATTTAACTTAGAATCTAGTTAGTTATTTTGACATTTTATTGTTTCAAACATCAATCGAATTGAAGTTGTAATATCCCGAATATTGGGTCTAAAGACTAGAGAATTAGTCTATATTTGGAAGACTACTAGGCCTATTTTTGGGAATGACAAATTTGGAATCGAATTTTTGGACCCATGAATAGTATTTACTATTCAAAAATACGTATTTACTATTCATAAATAAGTATGTACTATTCATGCGGGACCCACGACCAATTATTTCTCCTATGCCGACACATTCACGAGTGAGTGTTGAATAAAAATGCACGCGGGACCCACGAGAATATTTTATTACTATTTGCATAGTATTTACTATTTAAATAATAATATAATATATAAAGGTGTGGACCCATGGACAATATTTTCTTCTGCCTCCATCCCCTTTCACGTGAAGTGTTTGAAAATTGGTGCGGGGAAAATTACGTAAAAGGATCCAAAGGAGAAAATTACACATAAGGACCCATTTTCCTTTTCTTTAAAAACGCACGAAGCGTTTCTTCATTTCGTTCCTGAAGAACGATGCAGAAGTGAGAGGGAGAGAGAAAGGAAGAGAGAAAGAGAAAAGGAAGAAGAAGGCTAAATGGAAGAAGATGAAGCACGATATCTGAGAAAATGGAGGTAATCTCTTAAGCTAAGGATTTATAATCCATAGTTCTTCTCCATTTCTACTTTCTAATTGTGAATAGCTCTTATGTTTAGTATTTTTGAGAGTTATGGTCGAGGATTTAAGAAGAGAAGGAAGAGGAAAATCTGCAGGATTTACTGAATAAGAGTTAAGGTAAAGCTATAATCCTCTTTCTATCTTAGTTTTATGCATTTTTATCAGGATTAGAATGCATATATGATGGAAATTGGATGGAAAATGCAAGTTATTATTCATCAAAAATCGGTTGCTACAATGATTTAAGCGTTTGGAAATAATGGTAATTTACTATAGTGAATTTATTTACTAGTGCAGTAAATATTATTTTCTGGCACAGTAAATATTTATTTATCGATACAGTAAAAAAATATTTACCGGTGCAGTGAAAATTATTTACTGGGTGGTAAATCAATAGTAAATTACTATTCATGAATACGATACTATTCATATATGCGGCACTATTCATGTATACGGCACTATTCATAAATACGATACTATTCACGTATACAGTATTGTAGCATCTGAACGTATTTTGTTGGAAAATAGAAAACAGATATGTGATGTAATTGTAACTGTACAACGACACTATTCATGTATACGTTGTACTGTGGTAGAGTTACTATTCACATATACGGTGTATGAAAATAAGTATTGTGAGAAAAGAGAGAATTTGGATAAGTTATAATCTGTAGTCTATAAATGTATATTTATAGGACTTGACAAATGTCCAGAACGACTTAAAGTGTTGGGGAGCTAAAACAAGGATTGGTAAAGTGTCCAGGTAGTAACTCTAATCTTACATTCTTTGTATGTCCTTATATGATTGTATGTACCATTTTATATATATATATATATATATATATATATATATGTCTTGAATGAGTGGATTGTGTTGAATGTATAATCGATGGTTATCTGTCATATATTGTTCTATACTTTGAATGTGAGATTAACCTGTTACTCTAGGAACCTTCGGGGTCCCAGTATTTGTTGCTACCTGTGGTATGTATAGCATATCGGACACGACTCCCAGGACAAGACGGTGGAGAATAGCTGACCAAGAGGTGCTGTAGGTTATTTTTAATAGCCTACTTTAGAATTAAAAAGGTATTTGTATAACCCTGTTGGGAATTTTGTTATGTAATCAGATCATAATATCAGTATTACTATGCTAGAACGTTTATGCTCATTAAGCTGTGCGCTACAACTCTGATAAATGTTGGTATATCAGGGGTGTTACAGAAGTCATTTTGATAGTTACGTTTCTATTCTTAAATTGGATAGTACTCTTTTAAATTTTTTATGATTTCTCTCTACATTTTTCCAATTAATTTTCTTAGTGTCCTAAATGTAAATAATTACCTTTGAACCTTTTCTTAATTCAAACAATGAACTCTAAATTATGGACAAAGTTGCAAGCCCACAACAGTTTTTTTTAGCAAATACTAATAATATCAATTGTATATAGTTATCAATGTAAGTACATCAAGAAGTGGAGAGGTAGTAAGCCTCCTCACTTTCGTAAGGAAGAGAATACAAAATTTGAATCTTGGCAAGTCTACTTGTTAGAAGAGGCTAAAACCTTTTAAGCTTCGAATAGAGAAATTCTTGATTAAAAAAAAAAAAATCAATGTAAGGTCTTGTTGGTAATTGTAAGTGCTTTTTGAGTCATGGGGTAAGGGCTGACACTGATGAGCCGGATATAACTTACCTAAACTTTGTCTTATTAGAAAGAAATGAAAAAGGAAAAAAGCTCCAAAATTTTTCTACAGATTGAAATAAAGAGTTGGATGAATCAAAATGGATAAAGTGGTCATACTTAGGCAAAGTTCTGAAACGTCTTCAAGAGATAGGCATATAGGATTTGGTTCCAAGTATCAGGGACACCAGGAAGGCACCAATGGATGCAATCAGCAAAAGATTTAGGGTCAGCTCTTTGTTCTTTTGTGAGGAGCTTTCCTTTTCTTTCTCCATAAATAGTAGTATGAGCGTCTTTCCTGTACTCTGATAACTGAGTGATGTTCAATAAGGTCACATCTATTTTCAGTTCTGCTATTGTTTTCTGCAATATCTTCATGATCTCCAGGTTTGATCCTGTGCCCCAATATGAAGGGTCTTGTATTGGATGTAACTCATTGAAGCAGTTCTCATCACTTCCTGGTTTCCATTCCCAGCTCCTGAAACATGGAAATCATGGGTTAGGAGGACATGTTTTCTTTGAGTACTGCACAAAGTACATCATTAAACCTAAATTAAAATATACAATGCATATTTTTTGCTATAATCACACAGATAATTTTTTTTTTTGAAAAATTAATCTTTTAGTCTCTATAGTTTTGACTTGTTTGTAACTCAATTATTAAAAACTGAATCCCTATAATTTTGATTCAGTTGAAAGCTGGTCACTAAACTCAAACTGCCATTAAAACTTTAGTCTTTAAGCTACATGAAATAGATAATTTTATTTTCTAAATATAGGGACTGTTAGTTTAAAAAGTTAACCTATAAGGATTGAGTTGTATCCCATCAAAGTTTAAAGATTTAGTTGCACCGAGTCAATGCTTAATAATTGAGTTATAATCGAGTCAAAACTATAGGAATTGAGTTGTCGAGTTAAAGTTTAAAGACTAAGTTACAATGGAAGTGGAATAATGTCCAAGTGGGAACTCACCACAGATGAGTAGGAGACATGGTCATAAAGAAGAGCTTCTGAGTGAGGGGATTAATGTTTAACTCAAGCCAATCTGCCCAAGTCTTCAAAGCCAATCTATAAGCTGTGCTCACATTGTATTCTTTCACATGGTCCGGCGAGCCATACCTGATATTCAACCAAACACATTATTCAAACTTCATACTAATCAAAACCAAACAGAGGAAGAAGAAGAAGTGACTGACGTGGCATTGATGAAAGGCTTGTGCATCCACCAAATGTAACTCTCAAAGACAAGAATATCAACACCTTGCCAATGCTGGCCATGTTTGGCTATGGAGTCCAGTCTTACCATCCTCTTATGAACAGTGTGATTTGTCGCATGATCTGATTTTGACTCCACTATGAAGGGTGCCCAGTAGTATTCTATTGATGCATTGTACTCCTGCCACCCCCAACAATAAATTAATTAATTATAGCAAATGTGACATGTAATATAGAGGAGACAATATGGATTGGAGTATTATATTTACGACCAAATCAAATCCTTTAATTAGTTCTTATATTAGGGATGGAATGAAGTATATATCTCTAACTCCTTTATGTACAAACTTTTTACTCCATCCAATCTTTCATATAGGAGTTAAATAAATAATTTGCATATATGAAGGAAATTAGTTAAGTTAAATATATTGTAAAAAATGTGCATCAATTTTCCTAAACTGCCTTATTTAATCATCATTTGAATTGAAATTACCCTTTGTGAAAACACCTTACTATGAGCACTCAATAAAGATAGTTTGAAAAAAAAATCATAAATTTAGGAGAAAACGTGGACTAAGATATTATATTTTGGACCAAAATAAACGCTATAATTAGCTCCTATATTTAGGATTAGAGGAATACTACCTCATGTCTTTAATATAAGAGAGTTTTTTTTTTCAGAGATTAAGGAAAATAATTAAGTTTCATTAAAGTATTTATGTTTATCATTTTTCTCCAAACTAATTTGCTTGACTTATAAACTAATACTTCCTCTAGTTCTTATTATAAGGCACCAACTAACAATTCACACAAACCAATAAAAATAGTTAAAGTCAATAAAGTTGTCCTAAAATTTAAGTAACTTTTAATATTACTCATACGAATTGCACTAAATTTTAATATTATATTAATTATTACTTTCGTCCACCACCCTTATTAATTAGGGGCATATATGAAAACAAATAATTAATTTAGCAAGTGCCTTATAAAAAGGACCAAATATCTCCCCAGAGAGAGTACATAATATAATGATACACAACATATACTATAATTAACTAGTTTATATAGCTTCCTTAATTTCTCCTTAAAGACTGAAAGAAGTATTATAGATGCTTTTCAGTCTTGGACATCAAAAGTAGGCAGAGTGGTACTTACCTCAATTTTGAATATTTTCATGGGTGGAACTCTGTGGAGGGATTTCTTGCCTTCAGGAATTACAGATTGAACCAAACATATCATTGATTCAAACTGGCCTCTCTGTAGTGAGTCTCCTATGAACATCATTCTCTTTCCCCTCAATATGTCCAACAGCTTCAACGGCTCAAATCTAAGTTCCCAAAAACAAAACAAAACACAGTTTAACTCTAATTCTGCACGTTCTGTTTTAAAGTAGTCAAAGATATTCAACAATGAATGATACTAGTACTTTCTTTTTTTTTTTTTTGCCTCCCACAGTTTCATCATCACTCTGGTTTTGATTCAACAGTTTCATCCTTTGTAATGCTACATATCTCATCTCGTTGATAAGAGGAGATAGTATCCTTGCTATTAACTTTTGATTCTTTCATAGTGCACTTTGAGAATACCCCTACATTTAACACCAAAAATAGACATCAAGCTATGCCAATCTCTTATCTAGGACCATCTCTGCAAATACTCTTTTGTAGTTTTTGTTATGCCACTATCTTATGATACTAAAGGAAAAATTACATCTTTTAGTCCTATAATTTTATACAAGATTTTAGTTTGGGCCCCAGCTTTAATTTTTTTTTTTTTTTTTTTTTTTGTGGTCCTCTAAGCCTAAAATCGTTAATCTCAAATGATATATATTTTTGTAACAACCATTGTTATTTTGACAATCAAATTTATATGGCAATATTTGAGAATGTTTTGTTAATATTTAAAGTTTCAATGTCAGCATTTTTGCTACTTTTGCCATGTCAGTATCATATTTGCTACAAACAACTTGACCCAAGCACAACTTGACCTCAATACTAACAGAAAACAATTATGATAATATCTGACACATGACAAATAATCCTGTCAAGATACATTACAACACTTGAAACTAACACACAAACAACATCAAGTTCTGCTATGCCACAGTGTCATATTGAATATTCATATCTTGTGTTCATAGTTCATTATTACCTTGGGAGATTGCATCCATTTGGCTGCCACCTCCAATTCTGATAGAAAGAATCAGGCCTCCCATTCTTGAGGCAAGTGGTCTGCTTCACCAAGTAAGGACAACTCTGTTCTTCATACTGAGGATATGACTCATTGTCCCATACCCATTTCCCTTCGAACACATTACATCCTTCCTCAAGCCGATCCTCTGGAGAAACCACGACACGTACTCCATTATTACTCTCCCCCTTAAGCTTCCCATAGATCCCCAAAATATTGGTCTGATTTCTCTTGAAGCTGTCCAAGACCAACCTCAGATTCCCTAGAATTATAATGGAAAATAGTACTATTGGGAACAGAGTCTGGATCTTTCTGTCTGAGACAGACTTGAAAAATTCATTGAATGGAGAAGGATGGTTGTTGAAGGAGAAATGTAGAGATCATGGGTTTGTGTAATTGTGAATTGTTTTTGTTGTTTGTTTTGCTTTGTTTTTGTTTCTGGTGGTGTTTGAAGTGGAAGATTAGATTACTTGGGTTTGAAGCATGCTTTTAAGAATTTTCAACAGACAGTTGGTAGGATCTGGTTTAGGTAATTAGGAGAAGAAGAAAAATTATGGATTAAGTAACGTTGGGACTATTTACTCGGAGAGGAAAGCTGATTAAATGCAAGAATTCTAGCAAATACTGAAGTTTTTTTTTGGTCACTTTCAACATGTTAAGGTGTTTAAGAGTTCTTATGGGCATTGATTCAAAAATAATCCTAAACTTGTTCAAAAAGATAATTTAATATCAATTGCTTATTTTGACAGGAAAGGATTCCTTGTTGTCCTTGAGGATGTAGTTTTCATTTATGTTGAATGTATTAAAAAAGTGTTACAAGATCGTGAGTTAATAACTTGATAGTTAAACTTTCAAGTCATAGACTTTGGGGCTGTTTAATAGGAGGGAAAGGAAGAAAAGGGAAAATAAAAATTTTATGAGTTGAATTTGAAGAAATTGAGGAAGCTGGGTTATAAGATTTTAATAAAAAGAAAATATAATATGAAAAATTAATTAAAAAACCTTTAATTCCACTTCTCTATTTTTAGAAACTTATAAATTTTTCCCTCACTTTCCTTCTTCTCCAAATCCTTCATACCGAAGGTCCTTATATTTCCCAATATGTCACTAGACTTGAAATTTGGAAGTCTTTTTTTTTTTTTTTGCCTTCTAAGTCTTTTTGTATATAAAAATTAGTAAAGCATTTTTTATAGAGGAAAATATTGTTTGCCTTTTTAAGTTAGCACGTTTATCTATTCTACTTTTTTATATGAAATTGTTTTTATTAATTGGTGGCCTGTTTATTTATTTATTTATTAAAAAAAAATGCGATTTTCATATTATTCAGCAGTGTTGTTAGAATCCAAGCGTTCGGTTGGGCCAGAAATTGGTCTGGTCAAGCAGATTGGACCAGTTCAACTTTTTTAAATTAAAAAATAAAATTAATTGTTTTTTTTTTAAAATTTTATTCAGAATTTTATAAAATAACCTTGAAATTTTTACTTTCATCGATCTAAGCCTCAGATTAATTCGATTTGACCCATTGACCTTCGACCTAATATCTCAAAGATTCAATCTTCGGTTCAAGTTTAATAACTTTGTTGTTTAAATATTTTTAGTGTAACAAAATATATTTTAGAAAATGTACTTATTAATTTAAAAAATATTTTAAGGAAATTTATCATGAGATCTAAAAAAAGGAAGTGTAATAACTAAAAATCCCACCATAACTAACTAACTAAGTTCTATTACAAGACATGACGGCACTCAGAGCAAAAAAAAAAAAACAAGACATGACGGCACACTCATTCTGTTCACTTGTCATGGATGCTTTAGAGTATTTGATGAACGACAAAATATCTTAAAAGTGTTAGACGTACTTAAACAAATAGGACACTGCTATAAAATATTTTAAAATGCTAAATACAACTAAGAAAATATTACACAAACTTATCTCTTTTAATTACCTTAACTCAAGAAAATATTACACAAACTTACCTCTTTTAATTAATTAGTAAAACATTGAGAATTTATAATTTTTATCAAAGATACCAGTAAATTTTTTTTAAAAAAATGATAGGAACAACTATGATTAATGAGTTTGGTTTGAGGGAAAGAATTTTTAGAAGAGAGTGGAAAGGAGAAGATTGGTTTGATAAACAAATATATAATTCAATATTTTATGAAAGTATATTTTTAGAATATTAATTTTTAACAAAGATACAAGTAAATAAAAAAAAAATTATGATAGGAACATTGTCATAAACAAATTAGTAATAAAGACTTGAAGTCAAACAAATCATACAATTTCATGCTCTTCCGTCCAAAGGATTTCAAGAGAATATGGTTAACAGTAGCGTGTGCAGTCTCCGTACGCGTTACCTACGTTTTCCTCATCTCCCGGAGACACCGCTATTACCGCCCCATCGTTTCTCAATTACTTGCCGGAGCAGGTGGACTCTAGTCACTGCCTCTGCAGTCTCTGAAACGTACAAAAAGAAGGAGACTAAAGAGAAGGTCATTGTGATTTCTGGACCCACCGGCGCCGGTAAAAGTCGTCTTGCATTGGAACTCGCGAAGCGGCTCAATGGCGAAATTATCAGTGCCGACTCTGTTCAGGTTAGCTCAATGAAGTGGATTAGAGGAAGAAGTAGAAACATTTTTGTGGAAATTTCAGCTTCTTTCTTTTATGAAGTGAGGGAAAGAGCGCTTATAATGTCTTATTGGGGCGAGATTTTTTGTGAGATTTGGGTTTAAGGAGGGAAGAGTTGAGAGTCATGGAGAGTATTGCCTGTTATTTAGATTTGGATAATGTGAAAGATGAATGTTATGCTTCATGCCTTATCGCTTTGTGCCTTTGTGTATGTGTTGGTTCTTGGAAAATGGAAGGTGCTTCCACCAAGCATAATAAGAGGTCATTTATAGGTTCCTTCACATAAGAAGTTTGGTATTTTGGGCGCCAACTTATTATTCTTTTTCTCTATTTCATCAAACAGAAAATGAAAGATCAACAATTGAAAGAGAGAAAAGATTATTGTTGTGAAGGAAAAAAGTAGAGTTATATGTGGGATTATTTCCTCATATTGTAATACTGCAGTGTAATATAGTGGTGACTAAGAAGTGAGAAAATAGTTTTGCCTTTTGACTCTCAAAATGCTATAAGATTTCATTTTCAAGAGTATAACATGTAAAGCATTCTTATCTAAGTAACTACATGTAAGAAAAGAATTTTCTATGTTCATTCTCATCCTTTTTACTTATAATAATAAAGGTGTAGATGTTTCCTTTAGCCTATATTTATTCAAGATGACTTTTGTGGCAGGTGTACCAAGGTCTTGATGTTGGATCTGCTAAACCCTCTCCAAATGATAGAAAGGTCCGTAATTTAGACATAGAATATTCCCTTGTTCAAATATCCCCCTGTTCCTTCAAGTTGCCATCTAGAGTAATCAAGTTGCCTGGGGCAGTTTGTTGTGTGCTTAACTTTTAGAACTCTCGACACCTCTTTTCATCTTTCTGTTCATAATGGAATTTTGGTTTCTGTTTCACCACTTAAGCTTTGCGTTTTGGGAGACTTTTTGCTATTATGTTGTTGGTCATTTCAACCATCCTCACTCCTCAGCATTGAAGTTAAAATTTTAACTATGTTTTGTTCTGATTTAATTGCTTGAAACAGTAAAACTAAAGCATTGATAAAAAAATAAAAAATGAGAATAGAGAGAGAAAAAAGAATGGATGCTTTATAATAACATATGACATGATCCGCGGATGGGGGGTGTCTATCCTGTATAATTATAATATGCATTATCAGTGTTCATGTTATGTATTAGTGAAATTTCATATGTTAAATGTTGCCCGTCCCATGATTAATGAAATGCATTCTGTATAGACCCATCCATTTTGTCCATCATTCAAGAACTAGAAATATGGAACTTCGTTTGTAGATTTTTATTCATTTTTTTGTTAATTATTCTTGTTAGGAGGTAAAACATCATCTGCTTGACATATTGCATCCATCTAAAGGTATGTTCTTAAGTTCTTTGTTGGGCTGGCTATCTTTGCTTCACGTATTACTAGAAGATGCTATTCACTTTTGACATGTTTTAGAAACTTCATTTAAGTTGTATGTTGATAAATCTTTGAAGAGTGGTTTAATACCCCCAGTTAAAACCTACTGTTATTTATCAGACTATTCCGTTGGACAATTTTTTGAGGATGCAAGGCAAGCGACAAGATGTATCCTTGACAATGGTCGTGTTCCCATGGTTGTTGGGGGAACTGGGTTGTATTTACGATGGTATGTCTTGCTTTTCCAAATGAATTCCTCAGTTTATTCACAGTAAGTTGTTAAAATCAGCTAATGTGACACAGATATCTCTATGTTGTGTTTGAGCTTCAAAATATCAGGTTCATATATGGAAAACCAGATGTTCCCAAATCCTCTCCAGATGTCAAATCTGAAGCATATTCAGAGTTAGCTGAACTGCAGAAAAATGAAGATTGGGATGCTGCTGTGCAGCTGGTAGTTGATGCAGGTGATGCAAAGGCCCAAACTTTAGCAGTGAATGATTGGTATCGATTACGGCGTAGCCTAGAGATTATCAAAGTAAGCTTGCAATTTTTTCTATAATAAAAATCTAAATGGATCTGCGTTGTGTCGCAACCATGCAAACTTCAAAACTCACCTGAAGAATGAAGAAAATGCTCTTTGGGCTTGTTAGCTATCATGGAAGGAAGGGATTCCCTTTATTTTTTCTTTAGAATTTTTACCACACTCTTATAATTGTTACTTAAGAATTGCTTTTATTGTTGTTGTTGTTGTTGTAAAGTCAAATTTTTTTTTTCTTAATTTCAAGTTACATTCCATTCTATACATGTATTCCTTTATCCTTCCTATCTCTCTTTCTCGTTCATTGTGCATGGTGGCAAATTGAGGACAAATGCTGTTACATTGCTGGCATGAATGAGTAGATAAATAAGTTTCTTATTGTGATTCCATTGCCATTAAATCTTTCCAAAATTATTTGCTTTAATGATTGTTCATTATTAATAAACTAATCATACTTTCATGTTCCAAGGGTTATATATGTCATCTATTAATTTTTAGAGGTCTATATTATTATGTTGTCTGGGATATATTTAAAATTTGTTCTTATCACATTTATACTCTTTTGGAATGGCAGTCTAGTGGATCGCCTCCATCTGCTTTTCTGGTGCCATATGATTCTTTCAAGGAACGGGGTGATTCTATTGATACCAATGGTTTTGAATCTTCTGATGTCCAAATTTCTGGAGATTCAATGGAAGATTCCAAGTTATCAGCTTTGCCTTATGAGTTCATATGCTTTTTCCTTTCTAATCAGAGACTTGACCTATATAAAACAATTGACCATCGGTGCGAAGATATGCTGTTAGGTATACTTGACTTGTGATCCAGAAACACCTTATTTGTAATTCACATGTGACTAGTTTCAAGTAAAGTTCCTTATAATTTTTCATTCAAGCTCTCCAATAAAAATATGACTGAAGAAATCTTTTTAAATTATTGAATTATGTGGTGTACAGTTGTATGCTATAGAATGATCTGCCTGTCATGTTTTTGTTGAAAAATCTAAATATAAAATATATGAAAAGCTT
Organism: Acacia melanoxylon; assembly: GCA_019022615.1. NCBI lineage: Eukaryota > Viridiplantae > Streptophyta > Magnoliopsida > Fabales > Fabaceae > Acacia > Acacia melanoxylon. The sequence continues at coordinate 9,663,992 of JAFJYJ010000012.1, forward strand.
ATTTAAATTTTCTCCATGCAATTATGCTTCCCATACGTATTGTCAATTTGTCATACATTCTTCTCTGTGGTTTCCCTTAAGAAGCATTTCTTGTATTAATTATGTAATTGGATTCCTGTGGGAGTTAATAATTAATAAGTATTGGTAAATGACCAGATATTATTATCAGTTCATTTGTGTGCATGCTTCGCACTAACATCATATGACTCATACTTCCTTGGCGTTATGCACTTCTATTAAAAAACTGCAGAAAGGGATGGGATTCTTTCTGAGGCTCGATGGCTTCTAAAGTTGGGTCTGCATCCAAACTCCAATTCTGCAACACGAGCAATTGGTTACAGACAAGTATATAATTTCTTTTGCCTAATTTCATTCTAGTTTTACAATCTGCAGATGGCAACTAATAGATTATCCTGCTGAATGCTGATGACATTTGCAATTTGTTTTTTTTTGGGAGTGTTTCTTGTCATTTGGTTATTGTAACAGCTATATAATTTCAGGCCATGGAATACTTACTCAGATGCCAACAACATGGGGGGCAGAGTTCAGCTGAAGAATTTTACAATTTTTTGTCTGAATTTCAAAAGGAAACTAGGTAATACTTTTTTTTTCCTCAATCCCTACAATGTAATCTTTATTCAGTGGGCCTAATCAATGTTGGAAAAGGATCACCTGAAGTTGGGGATAGTGAAGTTTTGTGAAGTGTGCTGTTTTTATCATCTTTTTATATGTCGACTTTCGATCTGACATATGAACCTAAATATATAAATTTTCCATCTTCCAATGGTAACCTTTTTATATTTCAATATCATAGGACACCGGGTATCACACAGGTTTCGGCATCCTATTAATAGTATTTTGAATAAACTGTTTGTTTGCTTGTTGTAATTTCTTCTAGTCATGTATGGCTGCTTGTAGTCGACTATTGTGTTTGGAGAGCATCTATTTTCTTACTTTCCTAGAGCTTAGTTGGACTTTATTCTTGATGTGCTTGAGATGGATTGTTGCTGGATTACCCTACCCAATGATGAGATATAGATACTTGTATATATATATTTTTTTTATGTAGGAATTTTGCAAAAAGACAATTGACATGGTTTCGCAACGAGCATATATACCACTGGCTCGATGCTTCCAAGCCACAGGTAATGAAACCTCCTTGCCGCTGGCTGTTGCTCTATATTGTGCTTTGCTTAGTTAATGATTTGCCTGTAAGGCGGAAGATTCTTTTATTTATTCAATTTCTCTTGCCATGGACGAAAATTAAAGGCTTCTGATTTGGTGTGGCGTTTGAAAACCAATGAGTATAACTTGGATCATTCCTCTTTCTTTTATTTTCCCCTAATTTTACACAAAACTTTGTTCAAGTGCTGGCAAAACACATACTCAACACACCAACAAGCTGTTGGTTGAGGTGGAAAATGACTTCACCTCGTAAGATGGAAACATAAGTTCGAATTCCGTAAAACACTTGTTGGAGGAGGCGAAAACCTTTATGCTATAAACCTCAAAAGGGAAAACCCTTGATCAAATAATAAAAAACACATACCCAACAGTGTCATCATAAATTTTTTTTCCTACACTTAAATGGGTTATCAGACATTACAGCCAAACTATACGAGTTTTTGCTCAAATAATAATTTAAGCTTTTGTGTGGAAGTACTCTTTGACAGCATAAAACTTGACCATTTCCTTTAATTAATCCTCAAATTAGTGGTTTCCTTCTGTTTATTTCATTCATATAGTTTTATTATGGTGATCCTGTGGTGAACAACCTGTGGCAGAATGCAATTATAGAATTCATGGACCATGCATATCATGATTGGAGTGGAAATCTCATTGTGCCTGAACACCTTAGAATGTGTAGAGATATATCAAATCGCCAAGAAGCCGCTCAACTTAAGTCTTACCGCACGAAAAATAGGTATACTTTTATAGAGACGGAATAATGATAGTGATAATTATATTAATTGATGCATAGAGCTTGAGAAATTAAGTTTCTTATGAAGGCATTTCATGAAAGATGAAGATTGTTCTCATATTCTGGAGTGGGTGAATCAGAAAGATTGAAGAATGATGGAATGGTCCCTTTACTTTTGCTTTCCCTCACAGTGACCTCAGTTTTGACATCCTTGAAGAAAGAAGAATGCTATTCTGATTGCATGTAAAGGTTTGTGTTCAACGCTGTTGGTTTGGCTTATGTCCTGTTTGGAGGTGCTTCAACTTTTATCTCTGTTTCCTTTCCTTTTTTTCATAATTTGTGCCCAATAAAATACGTTAAAATTATTTTGGTTTCCAAATGCATGTGCATTTTAGGATGACCTTGGGAGATGATCTTCATAACTACTGAAGGTTGTAGAAAATATGAACTACTCAAAAACCTTACAGACTTCTGAGAGTTTTTTTCCCCGGGAATGACACTTTGGGACCCAGACTTTAATTTAATTTCAGTTTGAGGACAAAATCACATAAAACTACATGATTATCCTTTCTTTTTAAATATTCCATGTTAAATTTTCGAAGATCAGGTGCAAATTATTCTGTTCTGTTGTCGGATGCCAAAATCAAGAAACATTGAAGTGTTCAAAATGAAGAGACTGATTGACGAAAAGCTGATAAAGATTTAACGTATGGGAAAGAAGCTGATCAGTACACGTAGGCTAGAAAAACTCAACACTGCTTTGAGTTAGTGGTATGAGGGAGTGATAGTTTATTTTCTATCTGACTTTTATAGAAACCTGATAGAAAAAAAAAAAAAAAAAGTCATGTTGTAAATATGATTTGTATTTGGATTGACGGTGGCAGAAATGACTTTTTCCCAACATGTTTACGTTAGCGGTTTAAAAGTCCGTTGAGATGGAAAATAACTAAAAAGTGTATGAATCTTATTAAATATTATATATATTATTAGTTGTATATATTACAATAATTGAAGATTTAAAATTTAAAATTTAAAAAAAGTTTAAAAAATTAATAAATAGTAAAGTCTTTAATTAAATATAGTTAATAGATAAACTTATATGTAAATTAGAATGTATACAAATGTGTTTTTACATGTTGATACCAAACATACCTTAAAGCTTTGAAAGGATTATAATATTAATCAAATAACCAAAAAAAATGGTTGGCCAAAAGAAAAAACAAATGGTGAGGCCACGACGCGTGAATACAAGACGAGAGAGAAAATGGGAAAGTACAACTCATCTCAAAAGCTGTTGGAGCTTTCTCTCCCACCATTTGACCTGCTAGCGTCCAATGCCATCGGGCTTTTTTTGGTTTAAGTCCAGTAGAAAATAAGTCAACCTAAACACCTTCTACTAAGTTTTTTTTCCACTGTGCTTTAACCTTTATTTTTTAGGCTGTGAACGCTTAGACTCCGCCAGCCCTAACACAATGACTATAAAAGTTTATAATTAAGATAGTGATGGGGATATTATCATTGATTTAGTTGAAAGTGACTAATGCTTGTTTGAAATAGTGATTAGAGTCTTTAAAATCAGTTTTTCAATCATGATTTATAGTATACAATCTAAATATGTGAGAAAGATTTTGTATCGATTTATGTGATAAACACTTTTGAAGGTCTCAACTCTAATCCCAAAGAAGCATTAATTTTGTCAGAGATAAAAATACTTCCTCTGTTTACTTTCTGTCTGGATTGAAGACTTTGGTTATGAAGTACTAGCTCTGTTTGATTTATTAGCCGTATACGAAGGAAAGTTTAGAATAACAAGTCAAACTTTGAGGGACTGAGAAATAAAGGGATTAAATGTATAACATAGTTTGTAGTGTAATTTATACTATTAATTAGAACCTATATTTCAAACTGGAGGAGTACTTATCACTAACACCAATCAATTTTTTTAAAAAATACATTTTCCATTCAGTTCAGATGAGTATTTAAAAACAATAATCAATAACAAAACAAATTCTAACGTGTTTTTATTAATTACCCTATAATTGATTGATTTGTTGCTTAAAAACAGGAATAAAAGAAGGCTTGAGGCATTCATTGACGACTCCGTCAATATGAAAGTAGTATAATGTGTTAATTGTAAAATGTTTCATTAAAAAAAGTGTAAATTGATTAATATGAGAGTTAAAAGAGTTATCACAACTAGTAAACAGTACACTTTCTGAAAGAAATAGATATAATTCATGCACCAAGTGAATTAATTATTATATATATTTTAAGACCGTGTTTATTTAAAATTTCACTAATCATATCAGGTCAAAATATTAATTATAATTTTTATTGCTCAAATTCATGATATTAAATATCCGTAAATTTTGACAATTTGTTACTATTATCACTACTATTACTCCTGAAACTTGGCTCCTCATTGTTAAACCTCGCCTCTGCTCAGTTCAGTTCACTTCCTCACCAGCACTCGTTTTTTCTTGCTTATTTTCTCGTGAACTTGAGATAGAAAATGGTGAATCCGACATTGCTCCGATCCTTACGCTCAGCCGTGGGTCGTGGCTCCTCTCATCTCGCACGCCGTGGGTATTCCATCGATGCAGTACCTGAACGGAAGGTTGCCATACTCGGAGCCGCCGGTGGGATCGGTCAGCCCCTATCAATGTTGATGAAGCTCAACCCCCACGTCTCAAGTCTCTCACTCTACGATATCGCCGGCACCCCCGGTGTCGCCGCTGATATCAGCCACGTTAGCACCAAATCTAAGGTGCATTTCCTTGCATTTGTTCATCGTTTTCTTGTTTTGGTTCTGTTGTTTCAAGTTTCTATTTATTGCTTTTGATACTAAGTTTCTTTTATTTTCAATATTATCTTTGGCCTCTTTCTTATTTTCTTCTAATAGCCTCATATTCACCTCTAACCTTAGATTGAAAAAATAAATGCTTCAAGATTTAATCTTTTATAAAATTATTATTATAAACATAAATAAGTAAATTTGCACACTTAAAATCGGTCCAAATTTTAAGTAATTGGTTTTAGTCCTTCAATTTTTTTTTTTTTTTTTCATATTATCTTTTGGATTAAGGTTGGTGGCTGTTGCGTTTCTTTCATTGTCATCTCTCTCATTTTCTTTCTCATAATCTCATACCCACCATTATATTGAAAAAATAAATGGTTCACATTCAATCTTTTATAAAATTATTAGGGTTAAGTAGCAATTTGGTCCCGTAAGTACACGCCCAAGAACAATTTTGCCCTGAAATTTTTTTTTGGAGCAATGTTGTCCTAGAAGTCTAAAAACGTAGTAATGTTGCCCTCAGTTAATATCCCTAACGGTCAAACGTTCGTTGACCGCATTATGCTAACGTGGATTGTCTACATGCATCTTTGTCACTTTTTTAAGTAGCAATTTTGCGAGAAATTTTGCCTAGGAAGTTTTTTTTTTATAAGCAATTTTGCCTTAAAAGTAGATAATCATGTCAAGATAATGGGATCAACTAACATTTGACCATTGCGCAATTAATAGAGGGGCAAAATTGCTACATTTTTCGACATCCGAGGTAATATTGCTTCCAAAAAAACTTCCAAAGATAAAATTCTTTCTTGGCGTACTTCCAGATCAAAATTGCTACTTAACCTAAATTATTACTATAAACATAAATGAGTAAATTTACACCCTTTAAATCCAATTTAACAGTTTGAAATACATAAAAAATTAATTTTAATTTATAAAATATTAAATCTAAACTATCCATTTATGATCTAAAGGTGAAGATGAAATTATGAGAAGACATGGAGAGGAAGAATGAGACTATGAGAGTATCCCTCCGATTTCATTTGATTTTAAATATTAGTATTTATAATTCAATAAAAACTTTGATGATTTTGCCCTTATAGAGACGAAAACAGATGGTTTAAACTTAAGGACAACAACAAAAGTGAAAACAAATTTAATAAGTTGTATATGCATTGGAATTGAAGGTGGCTGGATACGAAGGTGAAGAAGAGCTTGGGAAGGCTTTGGAAGGATCAGATATTGTTCTTATTCCCGCTGGTGTGCCCAGAAAGCCTGGAATGACACGCGATGATCTGTTTAACATTAATGCAGGCATCGTCAAATCACTCTGCATTGCTGTTGCCAAGTACTGTCCTAATGTCGGTATCTTTTCTCTCTCACTTGTTTTAAGTATTCATTATACCTTAATTGTACCGAACTACTGTTAATGTTACTTTGCCTTCAATACATTGCAGAAAACCCATATGCTACAGTGAGTTCCTTGGTAGAATAAGAACTAGTTGTGGTTGTTGATGAATGATCCCCTTTTTTATTTTATTTTTCTTAAAAAAAGGAAGCTTTTCCTCCCTTTGTTCTCCGTGGTTTTGGTGTTTTGCCCTTCCCTTTCTGGGGATTTGATGAATCTGAATTCTCTCCCCTGTCATTCCGGTCCACAAAAATAAAGCCATCAAGCATTCTAGAATATTTTCTAAGTAGACATCTAGTCTTTAATATAAGACATGATTTATACCAAAAAAATAAGACATAATTTTTATATTTGTCATGATTTTCCTAATTTATTCTTATTGATACTCTCTCAACAATAATTAAGAAGGAAAGAGAATTGAGGAATTAAAGAAGATGATTAGGTGTTTTAGAAAGTACATTTCATATTAAGGAACTCAACTAACTTCTTTTATTTAATCAAATTAGGTAAATATTTCTTATATTAAAAACTATATGGAGTAGTATTTAGTATCCCAAAATAATTTTTAGGACATTTCATCTTAAAATATTTTTTTAGTAGCACCTATTTTTCATTATCTAGCACATAGAAGCCTAAAGTAATTTCTAGTGCATTTTTCTTAGATAGAATACTGGATACTACTAAAAAAATATTTTTTAGGTGAGTATACTAAAAATGAAATTGTGATACTAAATGCTACTAAAAAAATATCCTTAAGTGAAGGTCCTTTCAACCTAATCACAACATTCTAAGAAACTTTTAAAATTAGTTAAAAGTAAAAAATGTGTAGGAAATATAAATTGTTTTCCAAAAACGCTACTATTTATGAATGAGTAAAAGAGAGTGCTAATGAAAAAAATGATGAAAAAGAATGTATGGGGAATAAATGCTCATAGAGTAATTAAGAGCAAAATAGATAAGTACATTTATTATTTAGACAAACTTAAAAAGGATTATTCTTGAGTGTAATAAAAATATTCTTTTTTTTCGATAATATAAAAATATTCTTTTGGTTGTACCCATTTGAAGTTCGAAAATCTGTTGTTTACATTGTTCAAATCAAAGATCCATGAAGTCCAATGGTAACAATGGAGCAGTACAGTTGTCTATTTTTCCAAGAAGCAGTGCTGTTCCCTCTCATTGTACTTTTATCTATGCATTTGCAATAGTGGATGGAATTGTCTAGGATGAAAACTAGAAAATCACACGGGAGCATTAAATAAAAGAAATCATCTATATATCATGGGCTTTTATAAGATTATGATGAAAATTATATGTTTTTTTCTTCATATGATGGAACTCAGGCACTTGTTAACGTGATAAGTAATCCTGTGAACTCTACTGTTCCAATTGCTGCTGAGGTTTTCAAGAAGGCAGGGGTTTATGATGAAAGGAAGTTGTTTGGGGTCACTACCCTTGATGTTGTCAGGGCAAAAACTTTCTATGCTGGGAAGGCAAAAGTTCCACCTGCTGGTATATATGTACAACTTTCTAAATTTCTTTTACTGCCTATTATTATGTGTCACTGATTACTAGGTTTGTGCATATTTCTGCAGAGGTTAATGTGCCTGTCGTAGGAGGCCATGCAGGCATAACTATTCTCCCACTATTTTCTCAAGTATCTTCTTGCTCTTCGATCAGCCCAACATTTAGATTCTGTAATAATGTCTTGCTTGACTTCCTTCTTGTTCATGAACTCGCCTAACTTTTGAACCTTTTCGCTGTTATAGACATCACCAAAAGCCAATCTAGGAGATGATGATATTAAGGCTCTGACTAAACGAACGCAGGATGGAGGAACAGAGGTTGTGGAAGCAAAGGCTGGAAAAGGTTCTGCAACACTGTCAATGGCGTAAGTGTAGCCATCCTCTTAAATGCTTTATTGCAAAGAATTGTAGAATATCTTGTTAGCTACAAAGATACATAAAGGAATGTGAAGTTAAGATAATTTGTTGAACATAATTCAAGTTAAGATGCATGGTTTTAAAATGAATTTTTGAAATAATGATTGTGAATCTCAAGCATAAACTAACAAGTTGATGATCATTTTCTATTCTTAGAGATTATGGATTGTAAGTGACTTGATATGTTTTTATGGTATAAAGATGGACATTGGATCCATGAGGTTCTTGGCTTTTTGCAGCTATGCTGGAGCACTTTTCGCTGATGCTTGCCTTAAAGGACTCAATGGGGTTTCAGATGTAGTTGAGTGCTCATTCGTGCAATCCAATGTCACTGAGCTGACTTTCTTTGCTTCTAAGGTGATTGAACTGTGACACTTATTCTGTATCATATCTTCATTTTTTTTAAGGGGAACTATGCTCACGTCTTAAGGAAGACAAATTATTACTAATAGGTCCCTTGCAATCAACAATCATCCAACAAGTCCTGAGGGATATGTGGGTAATATGTTTCAATTGTGAAAAGACGTCCTTGCCCCTTGAAATCATTTCATGCCAAACTTTGTTATTTGTGTTACTTCAACAGGGGCAAGGGCATGCATGGATTTTTATTATGGACAACCACTTTAATATTTTCAATGGATTAAGAAAAATAGGGATGACATTTTCTTCAATGATAGATGTCTTAAATCCGCTCTTTGCTGGATTACAAACTCTTTCTTCTTCTCTACTAGTCTTGCCCCTTTGAAGATCATGGCTTCTATGAAACAGCTTGCTAGACTTGCAAATTCCTCAACTACTTTTAGAGACATCTTTATGGAGGATATTATTGCTTTCTTTTCTTCCTCTTCTCATTTGGAAGTTGAAGTGTTTAGCTCTTTTCCTAATTCCTTTAATGATTACCTGTTGTCCTACTGCTATTAAGACTCTTTAATTAATATCATTTTGAACTTTTATCAAAAATAAAAACAGAGGCAAGGATGTCTTTTCACAATTGGAATATATTACCCATAGGTTCCTTGGGACTTGTTAGATATTTGATGATTTGAAGGGACCTGCTTATAATAATTGGTCTTCTTTGGGACCTAATAAGCGCAACTTCCCCTTTTCTAATTTTGTCCTCTCATTGATTGAAGCATGTGGGCTTGTTTGTTGTAACTGGTGATCATAAATGTTTGCAGGTGAGGCTTGGGAAGAATGGTGTGGAGGAAGCTATGGGCTTGGGTCCTCTTTCAGATTATGAACAACAAGGTCTTGACAGCCTTAAGTCTGAACTCAAAGCATCAATTGAGAAAGGAATCAACTTTGCCAACAAGAGTTAATTAGTTGAACTTTCAGATCCATGTCTGACAGGTTTTTGTGAATATTCCTTAGGGAAGTAATCCAAGATTTGCAATCTAAGGACCGTCGGTGTAATGTGGCCGGCATGGGTCGGTGCCGATTTTTCTGATAAAAATGTGAATCTGTGAGAGCAGTTAGTTGCTGGAGGGTATGAACTTAAATTCTGTTTGGTCATTCAAGATTTTAGGGAATATTGATTCTTAATGTATGGTTGAATAATTTAGTTCATTCAAGATTTTCTTCTTCTTTTTGAATTAGGAGGGTAGGCACTAAGGCTTTGTTTGGTTTGGGGGTGTAATTGGGATTTTTAGAATCTGGAATTTACGAGATAAAGGAAAATTAATGAATATTTTAATGAAGTAAATTCATGAGATAAAACTGTTATAGAAAATTGTTATAATTATAGAGTAAATTGTCAAAAAAGTTACAAGGAAAATCGGATGAACAAGAATGACTAAAAATGCAATAATGGTGATAAAAGCAGTCTAAAAACATTATGATAAATACTGAAAGATCATGAAAAATTATGAGAAAATTATGGGAGTATTATCTTTAATTATGAGAATTTAATAAATTATTTCAGAGGAAATAACATGAAGAAAAGTTTAAAAAGCATTTCGTAACCATAAAGTAACTTTTGATGGGGTAAACATTTTTAATATTTTACATAGGATATAAAATGACAATGTCAAGTATAAAAGTTTGTAAGATAACAATATACTGTAAAATTGGTAAAGATAAATATATGAAGAAACCTGATCCTAAAAAGATCACTAAACAAAGAAATTAGGTCGATTAAGCCTTAACGAAGGCGGGGTAAAACGAGAATTTTTGGTAAAAAATATTATATTTTTAAAAAATGAAAAAATAATTAAAACTGAATTTTAAAATTAAGGGGTCGAAATTCTTAATATTTTTAATTAAAAAGAATTGTTTAAATAATTAAAATGATAATTAGAATAAAATAATAATATAATGCGGTGAGTCGGCTTATGGGCGGCGATCAAGGGAAAAGTCAGAAATAAATTACACAGGTAAACCAGAGGTAAAAGTCTTTTCAGACTGATCAAATTAAGTACAAGTGAAATTCTACACGAAGAAAGAATTTACCAGACGTCGATTCCGCGACCGAAAACCCTAATTTCTAATAAGACGAAAAACTGATCAGATAGAGTAAATGCGGATAGAGGATTTAGAGCCAATACGAAACAAGTGGTTTCCGTAAATTAGGTATCTAGTGACTTAGGTCGATCATATTACGAACCGGTGGATTTTTACCTAGACGTTGACGCTTTCGGAATTTCGTTCGAATCGAGGGCGTTTGACCTAAAATCTTGGCAGATAACGGAATACCCTTAATGGAGTCATAAATTTCATTAAAGTTGATATTCCTAATGAGAAAGAAAGAAACTTCGAAACTCTCTGTGATCGGCGCATTTCGCGATTCGTCAAGATCGCGAAACGGACACCGATCGAGGAAATTCTATCGGACCAGGCATAAAGTGAGCATGAGTCACCATTTTTGGACCAATGGTTGGCTGCCACATCACCCCCTTATGTCGACTAGGGCAGCCCATGGACAAGGATTAAACACCATTTTACCTTGAATTTACATGGTTATAAGGAAGGAAAAATTACAAAAGTTGGAATGTAAAAATTACCAAAGTGGCACAATCTTTTCCTATATAAAGGCATGAGCACCTCCTTCATTCTTCACACCTCCTCTTCTCTCTACCTTGGCCGAAACTTAGAGAGAGAAGCTCGCAAAGTTGTGCCTTAACTCCGAGTAAGTTCTTCTGTCCTTACCTTTTAGTTTCCGTAGTTCTTTCGGTAGTTATAGTAGAACTGTTGTTTTGATCTAGGAAGTTTCAGAATATATTCCTATGCTTGTTTTTAAGCCTCATTGCATTGAAAGATGCCTGATGAGGTAAAAACATAGTGAGGATAATTTTGAAATGGAGTACGGTCAAAGTAACGAAGTTCCGCGAAATTCCGCCAAATTAGGGGTAGAAGGGCAAAATGGTAATTTTTACCTAAAATGCCGATTATGATGTCAAATCACTAATGAAAGTGATATCACTCGATAGGGCATCGAAACTCGATTTCCGTCGTTTACGCCGCTGACGTGCGCGGTGAACATTTCACGTTTTTCCGTAAAAAGTACGTTTTTCCGCGAAGTACCTAACGTTGTCAACGAAGGTACGGACGCGTCTTGTAACACTAATCTTGTTGCTTAAATGCATATATGTGTGATAGATACGTTCGTAGACCGATATACGACGGTTTACACGGGTTATAGTCATGATAACGCCGTATGTTTTTCTAGCGCTGAGAACACGAGTGGTATCGTGGCACTGGTGAATAGTGCAAGCTGTTATTGTTGTTTTACATTGTGGGGCTTTACATCTTTGCGTAATGCTTATGTTTTGTCGGCATAATGATCATGCATCTGTTGTATGCTTATGTAGTGATATCTTTGTTGTATTGTCTAGAATATCTCGTTATCTCGTATCTTTGTATTGTTTGGGTTTGAGATTAACCGTTACTCCGAGATTCAATGCGGTAAATTGAATCTCGCTATAGCTTCAGGATCCGGAGGAATACGGATCGAAGATCGAGGCAAGCGATAGACGTGCGCCGAGACTTATCTATCTTTACCGCTTTCAGTTATTCACTTTCAAACTCTAGGATTAATGTAATCATTACAATGTTACACCGTGGTTGATGTTTGTTATGAATCGGTTACTTTTTCGCTCCAATGCTCTACTCGATTACTCGCTTGAAATATTTGGAAACGTTAAAAAAAAAATATTCCGCCGTTTTCAAATGGGATGTTACAGGGGGGAAGGGAGGGGAGGGGAGGGAAAATGGAGGGAAAAAATTTAAAGGAGAGGAAAATTCTTGTGGGCCCCACTACAAATAACTTTTCTCTCCCACCATTTTCTCTCCCCTCCCCTCCCCCCAAACCATGCATAGCCTAACAGAACGGCCTGAAGCTACAAACAGGATTAAACCTAAGACCTTTCATTTGCAAGAAAGCTTTTGCGTCACTAAGCTACAAGGTTATTAGACAAAGGCGGACCTAGGTTATATATAAGGGGGGGCAAGTGCCCCCTTGAATTTAAGATTTTCTTTAAAAAAAATAATAATATATATTTGAATGATTGTCCACTCTTAATACATCAAGACTGCACTTCGTAATCAAATGGGGATAAATGGTTGAATGATTGTTTAGTGCCTTATATTGAAAGAAATGTATTTGATAGCATTGATAATAAGGCAATTATGATGGAATTCCAAAAAATAAGGCCTAAAATGATGACATTGTAATTATTTTTATTGTAATATACTTTTGTTATTAAAATATATATACTTGAATTTATTGAGTGCCCACCCTTCATTGTAATTAATGTAACTGCATTTCTAACAGACTTAGCCTTGCTTTTCTAAATGACAGATTTGTAAAATAATTGTCTCTCTTATTACATCATCAGTGTTCATTTGATTTCATGAATATTTTTTTGATATTTTTTTCTTTTCTTATTTATATTCTTTTGTTTTTTAATGCATTTAAAACTTTCTTAAAACAAAAAACAAAAAATTCGGGGCGCTGCCCCCGAATCCCCCTGCCAATGGTACCCCCCTTCAATAATTTTCGGGTTTTTTTTGTTATTAGATAACAAGTGTGATCCGTATCTCTTCTTAATATTTTCTTCCCCTTCCTTGTGCGGGGCTGAATAAGGCTGGCAAATAAATCAAAACGTGTGTATGGCCATGGATAACTTGTTGGCATGCCTTATACTTCCTTTGGTCCTTTTTATCATAAGACCCATTTAATTTTTTAAAAGAAATTAAAGAAGCTAAATAAATTATATTAAAGTATTTATATTTATCATGTTTCTCACAACTAATTTTTTTAACTTATAAATTAATATATAATCTATTGATTTACAATGAAATTGTAGAGTGAGATTTTTTGGCATCAAAAGATATGATTTTCGATAAAGCATAATGGTGTCATCCAATGCATGTTGCCGACCCCACCTAATTTATTTAGCTTCATTAATCTTTCTAAAAAAGATTCAATGAGTCTTATATTAAGGATCAAATGGAGTATTTCTTTCCCTCCCCTCTTTCCTTCTTGTTAATCCATGAATTATAGTAATTCTACATATTCACACTTGGAACCTTACAACATGTTTGGTTTGAGGGGAGGGTGTGGGAGGGGATGGGAGAAGAGGAAGGATATTGATCAAATTGTCATTAATGAGAAGAATATTCCTTTTTGTTGATAATGTATTTTTGGAATATTGAAAAATTTTCATGAGAAATTTGGTCTAAAAAATTTATCTTCCCTCCCTCCCTCCTTCTGCTTTCCTCCCATCAAACCAAACACACCCTCAATTGCTCACTTACTCAAATGAAGAGAGATATATAAGAGATAGAGGTGGATTCATCTATCACTTTTGATTCCATGAGGTTTTTTTAATTTTTGGTTGATATTATTCCATGTGGGTTTTTCCTACACATATTCTTACATATACTGTATAGATAAAAGGGAAAAAAAAAAAAGTTACATAAAGTTATCTCTATCTGAGCGCAACAATAATGATCAAATAATATAGACTTTTAGTATAAATACTCAATATATATTTGGTTAGTAGATAAAAGAATACTCGATGGTTGGAAAAAGAAATCCATGAACATTAATGTACACATGCATGTGTTTGATGATTATATGTACAATAAGGAGCAGGTTTTGTCCATGTAATAAGTGAAATAGCTGAGACAATCCAATTTCTACACACACAAAATGTAAATTTATTAAACTGATCAGGAAATAGGAAACTGAGTGTTTGTATGTGAGAAAATATTTTAAGGTATTGGATGCATCTTAATCTATAAAATAATATCTAAATATGTATTAAATTTCGTTTATAATTGATTCAATTTTGGCAAGTAGAATTTTTGGCAATATACTTCCTTAGAAAAAGTCAAGAAAGAAAAATAGGAAGAGAAAAATAAGACATGCATTGAATCAGTCTCAGTCATTACATGAGAAAAATGCATATGAGAAACAAATGTTTCTACTTATTTATTCTGCTTAAAGAAATTATTTATTCTGCATAGAAGAGCACGTATAGTTATGGTGAATCTTGCAGGGAAGTAGCATATTCAGTACATCTCCTAATTCTTGGCATTTCCTAAAGAAATTATCAATGTCAATTTTAAGAGAGAAAATCATAATACGCTATATATATAATGTTCACACACACACTCATATATAACATAAAGCATTTAATCTTAAACGCTTCATGTAAATTTATGTGACTCAGAGAGGAAGATTCATAATCAGCGAGAAACAGATAAAAAGAGATGTTCTCTGTTGTTCTTCTCTTCTCACATTGATTCCGTGTATAGCATTTTGCAAAGAATTTGCCACTTGCTTGCTCTCCTCTCCTTTAATCTGATGCTCGGATCTCTTAAATGCAACTTGAAGTGTAAAGAAAGACTGAGAGAGAATGGTGAGCAGGCCCCACAAAAGTAGAACTTACTCATATCTCCATCTCTCTTTACACTATAGAAGTAATTCTGAAATGAGTTGACGGTGAGACCCACCTACCACCCTCTCCGACCCTCGTGTTCCTATATCTTTAAGGATCCAAAAATCATTCTCCCCGTATATTCATGACGTGTTTGAAAACAAATTATACATGATCAAAACCATGAAGCAAACATGTTTTCAATCACATTGTTAATGAGATATATAGAAATAACATTGACTGAGTCTTCTCTCTTCTTTGAATTGACATTGCAAATTTCTTGAGGAGGAAACACCCATCATCAATGGTGCTGAGGATCGGGTCCGGCCGGCGACATTCTTTCCAATCTTCCTTCAAGCATTGACCTGTTTGAATTATAAGTTTTGATGACTTGACTCAAAAGAAGTTGTGAGTCAATCTTTCTGCTTCTTTTGGAGGAGAACTCAGGGAAGACTCTTGATTCTGAGCTTCCTACAAACAGTGATACAACAAAAACTACAGCAATGAGATCAAACATGAGTGATGACTTTAAATGAGAAGCCATAGTACTCATATACAAGTTAATATATCTATATGGCAAGCAATAAGCAAATCAAAGACTTTAATGTCATATATATGATTAGCACTGTGAGGTAGCTGTGAGAGTATAATTACAAGAGAAGGCCTATTTATAGAGAGGTCCGAGCTCTAAGTGATGGAGCATAGCTAGTGTGAGAGGATAATGATGAGTTACTTTTTGCTTATGGAACAGTGTTATTGGAATTTCGTGTAAGCACTTTAATTACTGTGGTGATCCAAACCTTCCTTGTCTTCTCTCTTACTTTTGGCTGCCTCATGTCATATATATATTGTTACTCGCCACACGCCTACTTGATTAATTTGGGTATATTATTAAATGAAATAAATTAATTAGTTAGAATAAAGTTAATTAACATTATCTCTCTAACATATCAGTGTATATAACGTTAGATTGTATATCAATTTAATTTATAAGTTAGGTAATAAAATAGTTTGCAGGAAAATAATAAATATAAGAGATAGATAAAATGGATTGAGATATTATATTTTGGATCAAACTCAACCCTCAATTAGCTTTTATATTGGGGTTTGAAGGTAGTACTTCTCGGGTCCTTAATATAAGATCTATTTAGGGAGTTAATATATCTTAATCCTATAATATAAGACATAGTTTTTATATTAATCATTATTTTCTTAATTTACTTCTATTGATGCTCTCTCAACAACAATCAGTTAGAGGAGAGAATGAAGGAATTAAGAAAGATGACTAGAATGTCTTAGAATACATGTCATATTAACTAATTCAATTAACTTCCTTAATATAATCAAATTAGGTAAATATATCTTATATTAAAGCATCGTGAGATCATGAGGGAGTATCAAATAAGAACTCAATTCTATTCAACTAAAAGTAAACCTTACGTGGGGTCCAATCCTACAAATTTTGAGGAAATTCGTGTTCATGATTTGAATTAGAATGATACAAGTCCAAGATTTAAAACTGTAATCCTCTAATTCAAAATATAGAGCTCATTCTAAAAGAAATTATTGATTTATAAGTCACCTAGAGAGCTGAGTCATTAATTATCATTTTTTAATTTTACCTTTTTATTTATTGATGATACACATCGGATGTGGAGAAAGAGGGGAGAGACAAGCTAAGACAAATTTAAATAGAGTAAAGTTGGAAAAAGTTCAATTTAAAGCAAATTTAATGAGTTAACCTCTCTTGATTATAATAATGGGTTTAAAATGACTATATTTTAAACTTGAGGAAGTATGCTGCTACAAATTTAAGGAAGGAATTAGAGAAGAAGCTTTATTAGGACCATCACGTTGAGGACTTTGGTTTGGTACTTAAATAAAATACTCCTCAGGTTTAATTATATAAACACTTTTGTCGTGTAAATTACACTACAAAAGTGTTTATAATTTAGGAGTTAATATTACCTTATCTACTTATAATCTGGGGAAAAAAAGGTACCTTATATCTACTTTTGCCTTTCACATTAATTTTTTTTTTGAGGTATTCCTATATAATACTTCCTCTAATCCTACATATAAGATATAATTGATTTTTTTGAAAAATTAAAAAAGTTAACTAAGTTACTTAATTATATTATATATTGTGTATCCTTGGATTATATATCAATTTGTAAGTTAGACAAATTAATAGTTTGGAGAAAAAATGACAAATATAAATATTTTAAAGTAATTCAATTAGCTTTATTAATATCTTCATAAAAAATAAATATGTCTTATATTAAGAATAGAAGAATACACCATTTTTTCAAATTTAAATGGATGAAAGTTCCAGTAAATGAGAGGAATATTTCAGGAAAACTGTCATAAAGTATTAACATATTAATTACAAAAAAAAAAAAACTTACTTTTTCCCCTCAATATTTCTGATTAGATCATAAATATTTTTAGATTAATATTTAATATCGGAAGGAATAATTCTAAACAAAAGACGAATAGTTCCCTTTAACAGTTTGTCCACTTTACTAATTTCCTCTAGATGTTTAGAATAGTGCCAAAATGACATTAGTTAAATTTCAAATTTAATTTCCATATTCCATCCCCACTTAACAAGTTAATACTATCTCTAGTCCTAATTATAAGACTGAGTTGACTTTTTTTTGGAGAGATTAAGGAAGTTGAATAAGTTATTTAATCATATCATATGTTATGTATCATTAGATTATATATTAGTTTATCAATCAAACTAATTAGTTTGGAGAAAAAATAAAAATACTCTAAAGTAATTTAATTAGCTTCCTTAATCACTCCAAAAAAAATCAACTTGGTCATATAATTAGGACCAGAGGGAGTAATTTTCTAGGTAGGTCAAAATATATACTACCTCTTGGTCCTAAATATAAGATCTAGTTAACTCTTTTTTTTAAGAGATTAAATGAGCTAAATAAGTTACTTTAAAGTTTTTATAGTCCTCATTTTTTTTCCAAACTTTTCCAAACTAATTTGTCAGATTTATAAACCAATATACATAAACTGATGATACACAACATATAACATAATTAAGTCTTTCCCTACTGGTCTTAAATAAAAGATATGCAAATTCGCGTGAAAATTGACTTTTTTTTTGAAAAAGTTAAAGATGCTAATTTAATTACTTTAAAGTATTTACATTTTTATTTTTTTCTTCAAACTAATTTGTTTGACTTATAAACTAATATATAATCTAATTATACATAACATATGATATGATTAAATAACTTATTTAGTTTCCTTAATCTCTCCAAAAAAGTTAACTATGTCTTATATTTAGGACCAAAGTAAGTTATTTAACATCATTAATCTTTCCAAAAAAGTTAACTAAATCTTATATTTAGGACTAAAAGTAATAATATATATTGCTATAAATCAAATGTATAACTTCCTACTAATTGAATTGCATATTCCTGCTATACTACATTAATCAAAGGACTCATATACCTCGAATAAAATTATTTTTACTAGAAAGATACCTGTAAACAATTAAAAAAAATGATTAAAGTAAATTAGCCGACCAAACCCATTCATCTTATGTTTGTCCTATCCACTCGAAAACGTTATATATTTAAGAACATGCATGAAAGAGATTAAGTAATAAAGAATTATATTAAAGGGCAAAAGAAACATTGAAACTGTTTTGTAACTTAGCGCAGCTTTTTCAGATAATTAAGCCATGGAAATGAAAGTGTCGTTTATGGCTTCTCCACAATCAAAAATCAATCACATGGCCACGCACGCCACACAATCCTTCCCTCCAACCATTAATGTCGTCTCTGCTCTTCAGTGGAATGCATGCGTCGTTTGCCTCATTTTATTAACATTTCTTTAAGCTACACAATCATATACTCATAGTCCTATTTATAGTTCAGAGAGAATGTTCTTATTAAATTTTTTTATATGAATATATATATATATATATATATATATAAGTATACTCTTCATTTAATTATCATTTTGTAGACTTTGTTTTCATGAGACCTAGTGTGTACTAAATATGAATAAAGAAAAAAAATTGTTAAATTTGAAAGCAAGGGTTGATATAAGATTTATTAAGGTTTTCCGATGAAACATGTTCAGAAGGGAATGGAAGTGATTTATAAATAGAATCATAATAAGAAGAATAGTATACTAAGATGCTAAAATTGCTTAAGTGATTTTTTTAGCTGAATCGTCATTGAATCGGGACACATTAATCTTTCATGGTGGTTACATCATAGTTGAATCATTCAATCACTTTTTAACTAGTTTATTCTTTTATTTTAATTTTTTAATGAAAAGAAAATGCATGAATAACAAGGAAAAGAGAAATTTAAGCAAAGTATAATACACTTTAGCCTTTTTTTTGATTTTCTGGTAATACACTTAGTTAGTAGTATCTTGTTTATTTAAATCAAACCATTTCCTACCTTCCAAGGCACAACAAATTAAGGAGGTATAAAATTATATTATCTCATGTTTTAAATATAAGACGTAGTTGCTTTTTTTTTTTTTTTTTTTTTTTTGAGAAATTGAGGAAACTAAATAAGTTATTTAATCGTATCATATGTTGTATATGATTAAATTATATATTATTTTATAAGTCAAACAAATTAGTTTGGATAGAAAATGATAAATATAAATATTTTAAAGTAATTTAATTAACTTCCTTAATCTTCTAAAAAAAGTCAATTGATGGTTATATTTAGGACGGTAGTATATTTCATGGCACAACATATTTTGCCTAAAGGTTTTTTTTTTTTTTTTTTTTTTTTTTTGATATAGTTTGATCCCTAACAAACTATAAATAATCCTTGTAACTAATCAACTTAACTCCTCTGATTAATTACTTTTGTGTAGAATAATTTTGATATTTTGTTAAAAATAACTAATTTTAATTAATCTTCTTAATTTATGTAAAGAATACTGGAGAGAAATATCATTATCGAGAACACCCATAAATTATGGTATTGATTTTGAGAAGCTTATAGTCATTAATCGGATCAACTTTAAAGAGATTTTATATATGTTTAGGTCGGTGTTAGTCAATTTAATTACCGGATAAACCAGCCGAATTAATGTGATTTTAAAATATTAGTTATACCGTTATGAATTGAAAATAACTAGCTAGCCACATATAGCTAGTTGATCTATGCATATTATTATATTAATTAATAACTAATACTGTATGACACATTGAATGACGACACCATCCCAATCAGTTTTGAACAGGAGGTCAAATTCACTTCATGGGCATTCCCCCTATTAATTAATTAGTGTTTGGATCTTTGACCTATTAATTACTTTTAGCCTCCGGCGCCAAAAAAAAAAAAAAAAAAAAAAACTTTTAGCCTCCACTTCACCAAATGAAAAAGTAAACCACTCTGATCAAAGTTTACTCCTTCTTAACAACTTTTTTTTAAAAAAAAATATATTTTATTGTCGGGATAGGTATCATTTTTATCTTGAAATTGTTTTTTTTTTGGAGTAAAATTATCCCGGAAGTTAATAAAATGTAGCAATTTTTTTCCCTGCGTTAATTTTGGCAGTTAAGTTTAATTGATATACATACATAGCACTAATGCTTGCCACCTCATCAATTAAAATAGGGATATGTTATTTTTGTTTTGGAAGTTTTCGCTGAGGAACAGTAGGTATATTATTTTAAGAGCAATTTTGCCCCAGAAGTTTACAAACAAAACGCAACAATTCCAACGATTTAGGGAAGGGTGGCCTAGATCAATTTATGTAAAAGTAATTATACTATTGTTATTGTTTTGTCTTACTGAACCGATTTGTGTGACAATTCATATGTCATTTTGTGTTTCTTTTTCTTAGATAATAAGTAATGCTTCATTTGGGTTTTGTGACAGGCCTTTCAATCATTTTGAACAGTTTGGCTTTACAAATTCCGGCCACTTTGAGTTCAACGTCTTAAGGATCTTCCTCTTCGGCTCCAAATTCGACCTTTCCAAGGTTGGCTTCTTACTCTGCACTGTCGATTCTTGGCTCTATGTTCTTCAGCAACTCAAAGAAGACGAGATTTTATGCATTCTTCAGTCCGATCTTGTTGAGTCTATTTATCCCTTTAATTCCCTTAATACCGATGATTTCTTCAACAAGACAAGATTGATCTCTTTCCTATTCATTTCTTTATACTCGCCATATTGGGCTAAGTGATGCCCTCAATATCGATGATTTCTTCAACAAGAAAGAGATGACGAGGTGTGATGCCACATCATATTGGGCCAAGTGATGTGGATTAAGAGATGGCATGACATGTGTGTTGTTTGACTGATTTAATAGTCAAATTTAATATTAGGAGACGATAGGGCAAAATTGCTACATTTTATTAACTTTCAGGACAAAATTGCTCATAAAAAAAACTTTCAGATACCCATGACTATTCCTCAGCGAAAACTTCTGAGACAAAAATGATATTTAACCCTATTTTGATTGATGAGTTAGCATGTCACGTGTGCATATCAATTAAACTAAATAGTCAAAATTAACAGAAGGGCAAAATTGTTACGTTTTGTAAACTTCCAGGGAAAATTTGCTCCTAAAAAAACTTCTGGATACCCACTGCTCATAAACGACAATTTCTGGAGCAAAAATGATTCTTACCCCTATATATTAATTTCAAATAATTATAAGAAAAATAACCCATTACACCTTACAATAAGATGCAATGAGATTGAACCAAACTAACCCAAAACTTTCGATGTCTCTCTCTGTCTCTCTCAACCCTCTCAAACACGTTCATAACAGAACTGGGTAATCATATAGAAATAAATTTCTGTTGGGTAGTTAATAAGGTTATCCGATGATATAAATGTTCATTAAGATGTACGCACATGGGATGGGACAGCAAGTAATTAATTAGTATAATATTTTCTCTCACCAACCGCCATGGAATATATAACACCTGAAAGCAACAACAAAAAGTCGGCGCAAAATTAAATAAATGAAAGCAAAAAGTTTGATTCAGAACTTGGAGGGGATAATAAAAAAAAATGAGGGTTTTGATTGAATCTTAATTAGCTACGTCAATATTTTGGGTTTAAAATTTATAATAAAAATTCTTTTTATGAACATTCACTAATCTTTCTTGAGGTAGTTGTCATAAACTCGAGCATTGACAAATAGATTTTTTTTTTTTTTTTTTTTTTTAAAAAGAACCTTAATTATTACTAGTAATTTGGAGCAACAAAAATAAAATAGAAAACCTTTAACGTAAAAATAAATTGAAAGATGAAAGTGCTCTTCATGTGGTCACTCCTGTGAATATATAGAAATGTTTAGATTATAACCGACCCACAACTGTTCCACTCATCCTTAGCTAGGATTTACAAATATATTCTGAACTCTCTTACTTAATTATTAAATGAAAATTTTAATTATATTATTCTACCTTTTCATGTGTATATTATGGCCTTTTTGTTCAAGGAATATTATCCTTTTGTTGTATGATTCCTGTCTCTGTCAAATTATTCTTTCAAGTTTCAAAGACCAGATCAAGGTATTCGAAGAAGATAAAGATTGAAAAGGAACAAAATAAGAAAGAGATGCGGTGATGATATTATTATATATGCTAACCCAATTAACCGAAAGAAACTAAAAAGTGAAGAGGTATGTTGAACTTCTATCCATGTCACGATGACTAATGAATGACTAGGCCACGAAGTTTTATAGATGCCTTCTGAATAATGTAAGCATTCATAAATCAATAGACAATAAGGTGGAAATTTATTTTGGAAGTATTTTTCTCGGGAATAATTTTTTTTTTTCAGAAGTTTTTGTTGGGTTTAATGCCCCATAAATTTCAAAACGTAACAATGTTATCTTACTCTATTAAAAAACTAATGTTGATGAAGGTTAAAAATCAATGCTAACCATCAACACTTTTAATAATATGGGCGACATTGTTTCATTTTAATACTTTTAGGGTAACGTTGAACAAAAAAACTTTTAAGGCAACAATGCTCATGAGTGAAAATTTCATAGTAAAATTTGTACCTTATCCCATTCATAAATAATAATAATAATAATAATTAAGGTCTAATTTTGCTCTAAAAGTTTTTACATGGAAAATTGTGGTATTTGGAATTTTTTTTTTTGAAGTTCATTGTTGAACTGGAAGTGTAAAAATAAGGGCAATGTCATCCCAGACTAGGGTAGCCAAACAAACATATATATACCACATCGGATCTTATAATTCCAAGGGGGCACGTCTGTTGATTTCTTCTTTAATCTTTGTTAACCCAATAATCTTTCATTAAAGAGTGATATTGCCCCAAAAATGTTTAAGAAGAAGCAATGTCACTTAATTTTAATGGCGGAGCACAAACAGGATATGAAAGACTGATGTGAAGATGCAAACTGAAGTGAATTAAGGACCAAGATCGTGAAGCATAGGGTAAACAAATACTCCTTCTAATCCTAAATATAGGATAAAATTTATAGTACAAGTACTATATTTAGGACTGAAATTAGTACCAAAGAATATAAGGTAAAAGTCGATAGTAAATAACTTTCCATATGATAATGTTCCCCCCACATTGTACAATCAACATCTTGGAATATATCGTTTTGGCTTGTTACACATGCTTTCTCATTGGGCAACCTCTCATATTATTGTACTTGTAATATCCAATGTGATACCAAAAAATAATAAAATCAAATTTGCATGCAAAATTTTAGTAGATGAATTAAACTACGTACATGAG
The DNA here is from genome assembly GCA_019022615.1 of Acacia melanoxylon. NCBI lineage: Eukaryota > Viridiplantae > Streptophyta > Magnoliopsida > Fabales > Fabaceae > Acacia > Acacia melanoxylon. The sequence continues at coordinate 9,687,680 of JAFJYJ010000012.1, forward strand.
TTGGAGATTCATGTTTAACTTTGACGAATTCAACTTGTTTGCAATGATGCTTAAAGGATAAGGGAATGGATTATTAATATATACTAGAGATAAGGGTGATGAGCCATTGATCATCTCTATCATGTACTTCATTTTGTGTCTTCGATAGTCTTTCATATTTTTATTATCATTCTTTTATACATTCGGGCAATAATGCTATATATTTACCTCCCTCTCTCTATATATAACTTAGATGATGTTTATATCTTTTTGTTAGTTGACCAAAACAATAAATTTATCTTATTGTTTGTGTTTGCTTATGCTATGCTAACATGTGTGAATCTCACAATTGAAGTATATATAATTTATAAATTTAAGGAGTTTTCCCGCTCAATAGACTAATATTTTAGAATATATTCTTTCTTTAAATTTGTTAACATAATAAACGGTATTTTATTGAGAGGCCAGAAGCGGTCGGGGATGTCAACTCTCAAACAGCATACTCTCTCCGGTCCTAATTATAAGACTTAGTTGCTTTTTTTTGTAGAGATTAAGGAAACTAATTAAATTAGCTTAGAGTATTTTTGTATTTTTATTTTTTCTTCAAACTAAATAGTTTGACTAATAAACTAATATATAATCTAAGAAAACACAATATATGAAATGATTAAGTAACTTATTTAGTTTCCTTAATCTCTTCAAAAAAAGTCAACTAGATCTTATAATTAGAACCGGAGGTGTGGGAACTAGGAAGAAATGAAAGTGTGTTTTATAAGTTTAGGCTAGTCTTTTTGGATAAATTCAATCATGAATTTTCTCCATATTTTATCAACGTCCATGCACAAATTTCTCCATTGATTGTATCCAATGGTTAAGATAAAAATGATAAACAAACAATATATTTAATTTAATACTTTATCTTTATTATTCTAAATAGTATGGTTTAATTTAAAAAATACAATTACTACCTCCGGTCCTAATTATAAAACATAGTTGATTTTTTTGGGAGAGATTAAGGTTTAAATAAGTTACTTAATCATTTCATATGTTGTGTATTTTTAGATTATACATTAGTTTATTAGTCAAATTAATTGGTTTGAAGGAAAAAATAAAGATACAAATACTTTAAAGTAATTTAATTAGCTTCCTTAATCTTTTCAAAAAAGTGTCTTATAATTAGGACCGGAGAAAGTATTATTTATGATGGTAACTAAATAAATAATTAACATGATTGGAAATAAAAAATTAACATGATTAGTTGAATGCAACTATTAACAATTTCTTACCGTTAAGATCAAACTGAATAAATGAGATTACGTATTAAAACTTAAAAGAGATGTAATCAAATCTCCCGCTTCCCTTTGGCCAAAAAAAAAAACAAAACATCCCGCGTCAGTAATCTGTGGTGGCCGGATAAACACAGCGATCGTTATGCTTCTCCGACCCCACAACCACACGCTCATGAATCTACAAATAACAAATTCTGAAGGCGAACCGCACAATTATCGAAGGAAATCATTGCTCGTTAGTGCATTCTCTGATTTTTTTTTTTAATTTATTTATTTAATAAAGAGATACAAATGCGTCAGTGGATTGCAGCTGAGGCGAAAAAGTGGATCGATGTCCTCACATCAGTCAGGCTTTTGAAGCCTCGGCTTTTTATCGCTTATTCATGGCAGGTAGTTATGATCTGAATTCCTATTCTAGCTGCATGCACATGTATTTCTGTTAAAGTAGTTATTCTTTTTTATTATAGATCTTCAGTTTTGGAATATGCTCTCGTGTGTATAAGAATCTGACACTTTCCTCCGCCATGAGCCCATGAGAACAAGATATAAGTGGATACAAGCCTCATTTTGTCGGAATTGGCTTTAAGATTTAATGAATGTGATTGAAACTGTCCTGTCCTGAGTATTTTGCTCAAGTGGAGCACCACTAAATGAGATTCCAGATTGGGATTAGTTAAAACTTATACTGATGAAAGATACTAAACCCTATGTCAAATCCATTACTATTACGCCAAATTAATAATTTCAGGTAGAGGAAACTAGGCATCTTACTTGCCATCACATAAAGGGAAGTTACAATAACTCCCTTTGGCGTATACCAACTGATTGTGAAAATGCTTCTGTGAAACCAAAGAACTTAGGATCGAAATAGGTTCATTATTCTCTGACAAGATAGTGAATTAGGCAAGATCCTGCTATAAGAAATAGCAAGACAATCTTCTAAAGTTACATTGTAGAAGTAAATATTAAAGACTCATACAAAAATTATACAAAGAAGAATGCAGGGGAGATTAAAAAACTTCTGCCTGAATATAGAAGGAAACTGATGCTCAGCTGAACCTGCGATCATTACTCTGTATCTGGGTTTTTCTTCTTGCATAGACGAGCATTTTTATCCGGACGGCAGATACACAATTCTTTTAGCATGAGGATAAGAAAAAGGCCAACAAAATCTCATTGTGGTGTCATCGATGTTTGTACCATTTATATCTGAGATGAACTATATAGCATGCAGAAGCGTTACTCTGTTTCTGGATTTTGCTTCTTACCCGACTACACTATTACTTTAATATGAAGATTAAGAAACGGCCCACAGATAATAAAGATTGTGTGGGCCTTTTTCTTATCCTCATTCTAAAAGAGTTGTGTATCTGCCGTCTGAAAAAGAAGTAAAACCCGTGAATCTTAGATTGTTTTTTTCCCCTTTTCTTCCCTTTCAAATAATTTGGGAGGGAGACTAGTGATGGTGAGGATCTGGTCCTCCGGGGCTGAGTCGTGTAGGCATGTCTTGTGTTCCAAGCAACATTTGTCTTCGTGTGATCTCCTTCAACACTTGTTTGGCATTTTCGATAAATGCATGGTGTGATTTGTGTCCATGACTGTTGGAGAATGAGGAAGGAAGAGATCGAGCTTGGGAGATTGAAATTGATGTAGCAAGAAGGAAAAGGCATAGGAAAATAGACATGAGTCTCCATGTCCTGCAGCTCATAGCCATAGTGGTCAGTGCTCGAGATTTGAGTAAGTGAATGGTGTGGAGACTCTGGTCAGAATTGATAGGTATATATAGAAGCGCCAACTGTTTTTTTTATTCTGTACAAATGTCCCATTTCAACTGCCATTACTAGTTTTTAATAAAGAAAAATTCGCCGCCCTCTCTATCTTCTTCAACTAGATTCCCATTATGATTCACTTAAAGCTTTCGACTCATAGGTGTGACGGATCCTCTGAAATGTAGGGAAGATGAAGTGTGTAAAGTTGTTGTTTTTTTTTTTTTTTTTCATTTTCTTAAATTAAAAGAAAAAACTCTCTTATGTAATAGGGAAGCATAAACTTTATCACATAAGATATCTATATCCACCTAAAGGGTTAGCTAAAGAATATATTGGCAAATCCCCTAATCTCCACATGAATGGTCCGCTTTTGACATAAGCTAAAAGATAGATTAATTGCGGGCCGCAAACCATTAGTTGACAATAATACCAAGGTGAAAAAACTTGACTTATAGTAAAGTGCTACAATTAATTGCTATCAAATTTGTTTAATAAACACTAGACATACAAAAAAATGATTGAAATATCATTTATTTGATATTGAAATATAAGGAAAAATTCCTCATACCTCATATTTTTAATGACGGACAAACATTTAAAATCTGTATTCCTAAGTTTCATTCGAAAAGAAAAATGATGAAAAGAACATTCATTGCATCCCATCCATTTCAATAGTTCAGTAGGATTGGGGATCACCATGTCAGGTTCTTTGGACAAGGGGTGGTGTATAGTCAATGCCTTTGTTACCTTTTGCAGTACTGTATGTTGGAAATGGCGTGTCAGTGTCAAATACTGAGATTAAACTTCCGTTTGGAAGTCCTAGCTGGTTTTGAAAGGGATGGATCACCATTCACCTTTCCCCCTTTCAAAAGAGGGATGGATAGAGTCCCAAAAATCTACAAGTGATATGTCTGTCGGGACCTTCCTTACCCCTGTAGGTAATCCTCAATTCTACACGAATTTTTGCACTTGAAATCCTCTGTTTCAGCTAAATGTTGTAGAAGCAAAATTCTGCATACATCAGTTTTCTCTGTATCTCTAGTTTCTCTCTCGGTGATTGAATAAGCAAGTTCTTATCCTTATGACCTTATCAGCAAGCATGTTTGGAGGGGCTAATGTTAGCAAAAGGAGGAAAAGCATGATTTGCATGACTTGTTTCTAAATATCAATAAACTACAAAATAGCTGGGTTCAATTATTTCTTCCATCTTTTTTTGCTTTATGTAAAGTGATTAGTCAAATTGGGTTCATATCTAGTAGTCCTGCTTTCAGGTTTGGTCGCGTATAACAGATAAGGCTACAATCACAATGATCCGAGTCTGCAATATTTGCTTATATCACTTGCAGTCTTATCCAAGTAAGTCTGCTTTTTCTGCATCATTATCCTACTCCTTTTGGGTTTCGGTTGGGAACATGGTGAGGACATGAATTCGTGATCCAAAAAATTTAGTCATGAATCCTGATCACACATTTTAGATAAAGTTGTGAGAGCTTTTAAGTTTTGTGCAACAATATGAATAAATATAATTTGTTAAAACGTCATTCACCCAATTACTTGATTTGACTCATGATAGAGGATTAGCAATTTTAAGAGAATGATTCAATATAAATTTACAATGAAAAGAGTTTGATAGTAGGTTGTAAATTTTGATTGTGAGTTTACTGCAAGTCTCTCAATTAATTAATATTTTCATGTTAAATTTTAGAGTAACTACCATTTGTTCAGCTGAAATATGCATGCTTTATTATTGCTGCCCTTAAAAAGTTAAAAGTTAGCATCCAACGTATGATTCCAGTCATTTCTAATTTTAAAAATTCATAAATGTGAACCTTTCATATTCTAGGCTGATGGTTAAATGCATTATTTTTCTATCATATCCAATCCAATCACTATTGTAAGAAAAGAAATGAGTAGGCACCTACTGATAAAGTGTCTGCATCAACTTCACATTCCTTTGAGTGCGTCCATAATGGTGACGCCAGAAACATACATAGAAGGCGAAGACAAAAGAGGGTCATATATAAAGGAAGAAGCCACAAGCGTGATAAGTTTGCGGCACTTTATATTTTAGAACCTAATAAAACACATTGTCCTGGTCGAAGATTACAAAAGCTGCCAAACCTAAAACATTTGCCGGACTAAAAAGCCAAAATAATTTAAAGAGCATGTGTAGGACATAAACTAGGGAATTATCTTAAGAAATTGGATCCATTGTCCTTCTCTTTGTATTTCTTCCATTGCATATTCATCAAAATGCATCATCTTCTTGAAATTCACTTGAGATTGGAGAACGTACATCACCATTCACCACCAAAATATATTATGCTGCAACTAGGAACTAGCAACTTGCATTTGCATTTTGGAGATTATATGAGCGTCATGAAATCTCTCTGCAGAATGAGACAAAGAGAAAGATGTTCAAATGATCTTTCTTTTTTGTTGGTTACGAGTAATAACATCACAAAGATACTTTATTAGTGGACAAGGAAGAAAAGAATGAGGTAATATGAGAGTGATTTTAGATCAGATAAGACACATACTGGTCCCTAGCTGGGTTGTTTAAGCATATTGTAGGACCTTAGGGTTTTAGACTAAGAGATGCTTTTGGGTGTCAGAGTGACTGATGAATGGCGACTATTTTTACTCTAGTAGCATTTCTTTTCTTTTCTTTCTAGAGATTTTAAGATATACACATATGAATGTCGATCAATTTTATCATCTGATACGTCTATCTCACTATGTAGACTGACCTTTTTTAGAGAGTGGCAAAAGTTAAACCCAGTTTACTTAACAAGAATTTTATTTTTCTTCCTTTTTTTGGTTAATTATCTGTCATTCATGAATATTTTAAAATAGCATGGTAGTTGGTAGGGTGTGTTTGCCAGGGGAAAAAAACATTTTTATTGACCTTTTATACCATTTTTCAGTGGACTAACTGCATAGAAGAGAGCTAATCTGTCAATGATCGTTCATTCGAAATGCAATATTCTGATTCTGGAGCAACAACATTCAGGTGACATGTAAATGAAACATAGGTATAAGCTTTTTTTGAAGAAAAGTTCCAGTCTGGTTTTCTTCATTAAATGGATACCTGTTGGAAGGAAATGCATATACAAGAAATTTGTACTGATAATCGACCAAGTGATTAGTCCACTAATTTGATACGGGAGCCCCTTTAGAGTGTACCTTCATAAACTTTATATACCACTCTGGTCCTATTCACAAGTCCCTTTTCAAACGAGTGATAGTAAATTTTTTGGGGGAAGAAACCATTACACATCCACCCAACCATTACAACTCTCTCATATATATAGGACACAAAAATTCACACACACCCATATGGACCTGGGGATCTCCCATTTTAAGCCATGTGCTTCAAGTAGTGATCATTGATGTTTGAGATGATGAAAGCTTTCCTGAACTCATGGTGTGATTTGAAAAGGGAAAACCATTTTGCAAGTATCTATACTTTTTCCCAATTTTTAATTTCATACCTATAAGTTTTTTTCTCTTAATTAAATCACCGCAAACCCCAATAACTCCTCTCTATCAGCACGGTTAACCCTTATGTAGGAATTAACCGCGCTAACTGAGTAAGACTAAGGATTCAATTAAGAGGGAAAAATGCATATGTAACAGATTAAAGATGCAAAATGTTGTCCCCCTCTGAAAATGCAATCTAAAACAACACCAGTGAGTTCAGAAAACCCCGCATTTATTAAGGCTTTGACACTCAAAGTTTGTTGTTGCAGACATCTTGAGTTGCTTTTCAGTTCAAGTTGATATTGACACTCAAACTTTGATCCAAGAAGAGTTAGGCGACTTCTGTTGCATATTATATTAATGAAAAGCTCTTTATGAACTCATCGTCCTACTGTAAACCCAAGTTTATTTGGCTGAAGGCAATTTCTAGTTCAGCATCTACCATTCATGCATTTGGTATGTTTGTTTCAGTAATTTCATTGATTCTATCAGCACTTTGTGTAGATCCATAAATGAGTTTGTTCGTCTCTATATTTGGAAGCCAGTGCTGAATAATATTATATTATATAAACTTTCTTGTTTACCTGAGTGTGAATTAATTTCTGCATTAGTTAGGGAATGAACTTGTTTATTTCTTGAAAGTTCAGAATGTCGGGCTCTACTTTACTCGATTAATATAGAAATGATGAAATTGAGAAAGAAACAAGCTGATCAGTGATCACACATAACACTTTGAAAAGAAAGAAGAACCAAATATAAAAAGATAAGATAAGCTACCAAGAACACAAAATAAAATTGCCTCAAAACACACTTAAAAGCAAAAGATGCTTCACATGGCGTCTTCGTCCACAAAAGAAAAGAGGGGCTGACTCGTCATTTGGGATTTGTGACTTGTCATTTCACAATGTTCTCACCATATGCACCACACAACACTTTGTCTTCTTAGGTTTCTTTCTTTCTTTTTAATTGCTCAAAACTTTTTAAGGTTTTTGACGTCAGCAATACAGTGTTATCTTCCCCTTTCTTAGCTAGTGACTCTCACACTACATTTATATAATATTTGACCTCCTTTTTCTTTTTTAATTCCTTTGACTTTATAACCTGCTTTTATAAATGTGTGTCTGTGTGTATTTATGTGGATATATTAATGGCAATCAACTCCTTTGTTCAAAAATTAATAAGATTCTTTTTAAAAAAATTGCATAATGGGACGTAAGTGCTAGAGTCCTTAATTTTCAGGGGAAAAAAGGCCTAATCAACATAATTTATTAATTTCCCAAATAATAAAAAATTATTAATTGTAAATCTTGTATGATATTGACAGGGTCATTATTATAGGGGCGTATTCTAAAAAGTGTTTTTGATCTTTTTTATAAAGTTTTTAATTGTTTTAAGGAGTTTTTTTTTTTTCAATTTATCACTCATGGAATAGAAAGAGAAAGTAAAATTAATATGATGTTGAAGTTTAGAAAAGTTAATAAGAATTATAAATAACTTGAATTTTATTACAAATTTAATATTTTTAACTATTTTTATTGATACATATGAATTAGTTAAAAATGACTTATAGTTAGGATCTCAGTGATAAGTTAGAAATATTCAATAAGTGAGTTGTGCATTTTGGAAGATGAGTTGTGAATTAAAAAAAAAAAAAAAAAAAAAATTGTATAAATATCTAAAAAATGGGTTTTGGTGTAACTTGTAACTTATCTTTCAATATTTACAATTCATATGTCCAAGGTTTACAACTTAGAGTATCTTCCAAAGTTTATGATTGAGGAAGAACATTTTCATCCATAATGTTTTTTCCCCCAACTATTTGACTCTTAAGACTTAAGAGTTGTATGTCATTTTCCAAATTCAAGGAACTCGTGGGTCATTAATTTTATAACAAGTGTGCTAACTGTCATTTTCCCAAAACTTCTTGGACGGTTCGCTGCATAAGGTCTGACCCAACCTAGTAGGCTTTTGTCCTCCTTTCGGCTCCTAGTTAGGGGGGGAAAAAAAAAAGGCTTTTTATTTGCTTTATAACTAAAATAAAAGTAATTTTTTTTACCAAACAAAATAAAAGTAATTTGACTTCCTCGTTTTATAAAATAAAATAATAATCGGTTTTAATTTTCGGTCAATGTTTTTTTTTTCCCGCTTTTCTTTCCTTGGATTTAGTTCGTTTTTTAATATGTGTGTGTATATATATATAAAAATAATTCGTGCACAAAATTCTAAGCATGCGCACTTCATTTTTAAGTGACCTTTGAAATGTCCAAAAGGACTACTCAACAAGCATTAGTGATATTTAAGGTACAACACTAACGATGCTTATACTAATCAAAGAACCACTTTATTGATGTTTTATGCTAATGTTGGTCCCTAAATATTATAATAATATACGTCACTCTGGTTCTATTTATAAGTCATTTTTGACCAAAAAAATTGGTCCTATTTGTAAGTTCTCTTTCAAGTAATAAATGAAATTATGACAATTTTGTACATATTAATTGTACAAATGAAAATAAGAAAGGAAGAAAGAGTTGAAAGATACGCATTCATAAATGATGATAAAGTTAAAAATTTACTACGTAATCATTAAGCTAATAACATCTCCTTGATATGCGTGATTTAGTTAAAATGGACTTGTAAATAAGATGAGGGTGATACTTAACATGAATAAAATCCATTCACATAATTTACTTCTTTTTTTTAAAGCTATTTTTTTTTTGCTCGAAATTTTTGGAAAGCTATCAAGATAAGCATTTGAATACCAAAATTCGAATTGTGTTGTCGGTAGGTGATCTAGGTGCACAATGTGAGGGTCCCCATTATGTCAATCCTTTTTAACCGTACACAATTTAACAACAAAATATAATCATCTTCTAATTATAATTATAACAACTAGTTAAAATATCAGTATTGAACTAAATATAAAAATTTTATCTATTTTATCTTCAATATTTATCATTTTTTTCAAACCGATTTACTTAACTCATAAATTGATATATAATTTGATATTATACAGGGGTATTTCAGAAAGGCTATATCATATTTGTTATAATTAAATAATTTTATCAAAAAATTTCAATCTACTCAAATAATTAAGTAGATTTTATATTAAAGATGGAAGGAGCATAATAAATCAATAGTAGTTAGATTAAGTAGAATAAATTTGATACTTTTTGATAATAATCTTATAAATTAAAATTTTTGTTAATAATATTATCTCCATTAAAATTTACATATCCAAATATGATAGAATAGTTCAAAATATTAGATAATTACATAAAAATTATTATTATTATATATATATATATATATATATATAAAGGAAATACACTTCTTATATTGTAGGAGAAATGTATCTTCACATGTCATAGATACAAAAAAGAAGTGCGTCCCACCATTTTCGTGCTTGAGTTTTTTTTATATATATAAAAAGATATGGGTCCCACCATTTCATGTGTGTGTAGGAATCTTCTTCTTCTCATGCAACATGAGAAGTGTAAACCATATATATATATATATATATAACACCTCAGTATTAAATCATTCAGATGATAATGATTCCTTAAATAGAAGAAATAGCAATACATAATGAGTCCTATTTGAATTAAGATGTACTCCCTCCGGTTCTAATTATAAAAATTGCATTACAAAAGTGTTTCTATAATTAGAACGAAAGCTAGTAATATTTTAAGTTGCTCTCATTATACTAACACAATGGAAGTTTAATTAGTTGCATATGACTTCTTGTTCAGATTAAGTGATAAGATTTTTTAAATTAATACAACTCTATATATATATATATATATATATATATATATGTTGTGCTTGAATCCTGCTATTTAGCTGGATTTCAATAGCTAACTAGTACATTAAGTAAACATTGAGTAGTTCCATTTGCTGTTTTATATTCTCAAAAATAGTACAATTAACCATGAATCCATTATCTACCCATTATTTAATAATTAGTGTCAAAATTGATCTTAATTTAATTTAAAGTGCATGTTGACATTTAATGTCAATATACGCTGAATTTTTTTCTCTCATATATATGTACATATAGGTTTTTTAAAAGAACAAATGGATCTTGGTACAATTTAAATCAGAATAACATCAAGTGCAATTTCTTGATGAAAAAGAAAATTGCAAGCTATTCATACAATTCTCCCTCTCCATGTTCAACTTTGAGTAAATAATCATAAAATTTTCCTCACAAATTGCAACTAAGCCAATTACCTCAATCAATAATCAATAATATTATGTTACCTCTATCTTTAATATAAAAGCTACATAATTAATTTGGGTCTTAATAAAAATAATTAATTTAGATAAATTAAGAAAATTAATTAAATTAGTTATTTGTAATAATTATGAGTTGGTTTTTTTGAAATACTTCTTTTATCTTGACTACTTTTGGATGAAAACCTTTAATGTGTGCAATCAATAGGAGCATTTTAAGAAAAACTATAAAATGTTAAGGCACATCGAGCACCTTAAAATATTTTTGGAGGTGCATCCAACACCCTAAAATATTTTGTTGTGCAATTTTGCCCCTGGTATATTTAAAATGGATCAATGTCACCCAATAGATTCGTTAGTTTGATAATTAAACTGCTAACTAGGACTGAAGTTTGACCCATAGAAGCTTAGTTGGAAGATTACATGGCAAGAAATGTGGCAATGATATTTTTTTTTATTTGTAAGAAACTGAAGTTGCTCCCTAGTTCGATCTAGGTTTTTGATCCCCTCTAGAAGACATGGTGGACCTCCAATTAGAAAAGAACAGCAAAGCGAACAGGGTTCTCGTCTGGTCCCGCTTACTCCCGCTTACAATAGAAGAAATAGATCTTACATTTAAAATCAACATCAACCAGAAAGTATTACAGCTTCCAACAATAGTTAAGCCAATAGGTTTTTCAATTCCCATTCTTCCTTTTTACAGACATAACATAGGAATTCTAGCTAATAAGTGTTGATGGAAATTTTTAGTTTTGAAATTCCTATATATCAGATTTTCTTTCTTTTATATATTTTTGAAAAGATTGATTGATTAGCCTATAGCCCACATCATATCTCAGCAGATCCGTTTTGAAGCATATCAAGGCATCCATGTTAATATTGACCCAACTTTCACAACAATCTTTAAAATCATTGGGTTTTCTTTTTGACCAACTAAAATTATAAGCTTTTCAGTCCATAAAAAAAAGAAGTAACTTTATTGGTGCAAGATATGATTCCTATAAATACAATTTACATTAACATATTAATTATAGGGGTATATATTCTTGTTTTCAAAATCACGTCATGTTCAAATGGTCCAATTGGTGAAAAAAACATAAAAGTTAGAGAGCACTAAAGTTGAGAAATCGAAAATTGACACCAAATAATTTGTCATGAAAAAGGGGGAAAAAAAGGAAGAAAGTCTTAGAAAATGTTCATCATGTTTATTTTGAATGGATGAGCCATGAATGGATAAGGCTTAGTCTCCAGTTCAACTCTATTATAAAATTAAATAAAATTTCAATTTTATCTCTATTTAAAAGTATATACGTTTTGCAAATGAAAAATAATAGTCTATAGAATAATAAATTAGGAGTAAAATTGTGCATTCATAAATTTGATGACAGATAACTTATTTCTACCCTATTTTGGACTGGAAAAGTTCAATTTTTTTTTAAAATACAAATGAGCAGCCTTTCAATATGTATCCCTTATCTCGTTCAATAACCCTCTCTAAGGACATGTCAGGGTGCAAAATGACTTGGAAACCGGGCATAGCGGATAGACGCCTTTTCGCCAAGTGATCTGCAGCGTCATTGACCCAGCAGCTGATTAGTCGAATCTCCACAGTCCATTCTCGATCTAGAAATCCTTTAATTTGATTGACCAGGCCTCGGTCTTCATGTGTTCCATGCACAATGCTCCTTAGCAGTGTAACAGCGTCAGTAGAATCAGCTTCAAGGATTACATTCTTGAATCCCAACTCCCACGCTAGCTTCAGGCCAAGAAGACAACCCCAAAGTTCAGCAGTCAAGCAATCCCCCTCCCCCCCCCCCCTTTAAACAGAAACGCTCTTATAAATATGTCATGGTCGTCTCGCAGGATGCCGCCACTAGCAATACCAGGTGACGAGGGAGAGAAAGCCCCATCTGTGTTGACTTTAACCCACCCAGGTGGTGGATGATGCCAGCGGTCCCTAGACCCACTCAACCCCTTTCGATCGTCCACCAAAACAAACCTGTTGCAAGCTTCCTTCAAACAGCCCTTCATGGCAGTGACGCTAGTGGAGATCGACAGGTTCGACATTTTTTTGCCTTAAAAAACAAACGAGTTGCGGCGTCGCCAAAGCCACCAACATGTGATGACAAATTGTTGAGCCCAATCCTCTGATTTACTCGACCCTTCTCTATGCTTCAAGTTCCATCGGATCCAGCGATCAAACTCTAGTGAGCTGAAAGAGCGCCATAAGTTCTTCGGAACAATATTACGCTATAGTTCAAGAGTGTCAGGACAGTCCCTGAGGACATGCTGAAGATCCTCCGCATCCATCCTACAGACTGGGCAGTGACCATCCTCACTCAAACCCCTTTTGCATCGAGAGACGTTAGTTAAGAGGCGATTATGGAGAACAAGCCATAAAAACATTTTGCATCTCTCAGGCACTTTAATCTTCCAGATTCTACCCCATATATTATCAAGACGCTGCTCACTGTGGCTTAAACTTTCATAGGCAGATTTCACTGTAAACTCCCCACTCTTGTTCCACTTCCACCGCAACGCACGTTAGTCATAATCTCAGATCCGTCTTCCACCTTATTCCAAGTACGCTTCACCCCACTCCATAGATTTGACCCCTTCCTGGACATGTCAATCTTGGGTAATACGTCGGAGCCACATTTATATTTATTTCTAACCACTTTCACCTAGAAGTCGTCTCTTCTGGTAGCCAGTTGCCAACCAATCTTCATGAGATATGCTTGGTAATAGGAACTGGTATGCCGAAGTCCCAAGCCCCTCTAGCTTTAGGTTTACATATAACATCCCAAGCAACCAATGGAATCCTCTTATGCTCCGCAGAGCTTCCCCATAGGAATTGTCAATTGTTTTGATCTAGACTTGCACACGTGCTAGCCGAGAGAAGAGATGTTTGCATAACATATCCTGGTATCGTCGTAGTGACTGACGAAACAAGAGTAGCTCTGCCTGCAGATGATAAGGAACTGGCCTTCCATGTTGATAGTCTTGTTTTCACTTTGTCCACTACATAGTGAAACGATTCCTTAGTTACCCGCTTGTGATGAAGGGGAACCCCCAAATACTTTCCCAAGTCACTCGTAATGGGAAAGCCAAGAGCTTCACACATTTCACTTCTTCTCACATGGTGCACATTCTTAGAAAAGAACACCCGAGTTTTTTGCTGATTGATTTTCAACCCAGAGCTATCACAAAAAGCCTTGAGACATCTATTAATCGTACTTACTTGATCCATTGACGCTTCTGCAAACAAAAGTATGCCATCCGCAAAGAAAAGATAGGAAATGAGGGGCCCAGTTCTTGTGAGACGGATGGGTTTCCAAAGCTCGTCTTGAGTTGCAGCTTGGATAAGGTGAGCCAATTTTTCCATACATAACACGAATAGATAGGGTGACAGTGGATCCCCTTACCTCACTCCCCTAGATGGTTGGAAGGTCTCGACTTTATCACCATTCCATAGCAATTGCATGGAAGAACTAGAAACACATTGACCAAGGACCTCAGTGAGGCGACTAGGGAGATTAATTTCCTGAAGGCACCTCAGTAAAAATTCCAATTCACTTGATCATATGCCTTCTCCAAGTCAATTTTGATTGCCAAGAAGTCCTTTTTTTTAGTCATGGACCTCATTGTGTGAACCACCTCCTGAGCCACAATTATGTTATCACTACTATGCCTCCCCGGGACAAAGCTTCATTGGTTTGGAGCTACTACCAATGGTAGGATAGGCTTGAGCCTATTCACAATAATCTTTGAGAGGATTTTGTAGATGACATTACATAAACTTATCAATCTCAAATCCCCCATGGTCTCTAGATAGTCTTTCTTCGGGATGAGGACCATGAGAGTGCCATTATTATCCTTGATAACCTGTGGATTAGCAAATAAAAATTTTACATGAGTCACAACAGAATTACCTATTGTGTTCCATTGATTTTGGTAGAAGAGTGCGTTAAACCCGTCAGGTCCCGGAGATTTAAGAGCACCCATACTGAAGAGAGCTTCCTTTACTTCCACATCTAAAATCTCTCTATTACACCATTGAAGTTAATCCTCTCCGATGCAAGGGTATGACATTTGACAGCAAAGAGGTGACGGATAGGAATATCTTCTGTCAGGATATTAGCGAAGAAGCTAGTGGCCATACCTTTAATTAGCGAAGAGTCGTAGACCCAGTCCCCCTCACTATCTTTAATAGCCTCAATATGATGAGCCTTCCGCCTACGATTAGCACGAGCATGAAAATAGCAAGTATTCCGATCACCGAATACTGACCACTCTGCTCTAGCTTTCTGTGCCCAAATCAGAGATTCTTGAAGCAATACATCCTCAAGTTCCTTCCAAATTTCTAGTTGCAGGGATTCGTATTTAGGCAGCATACCATGCCAAGATACTGCCCTATTAATGCCATCAAGACGATGCAGGAGTTGCTTTTTCCTCCCCTCAGTATGCCTGAATACTTCTTTATTCCATTTAGAACATGCATTAGTAAACTGGGAAATATTTTGCGTCCAAGCCATATCCGGAGACCATGATTGACAGACAAAATCATCAAATTGTTCATGGAGAACCCAAGCAGCAATAAAGCGGAATGGCCAGTTTGGTTTGATTGAGTTCTCACCCTTATCCAGATTTAGGAGCAAAGGCCTATGGTCTGATTTGAAAAAAGGCAGATGAGCAACTGAGGCATTGGGGAACATATTGTACCACAGATCATTCGTCAAGATCCTGTCTAGTCTAGCCTCAGATGTGCCTCGCTTCCATGTAAACTCTGGACCGACAAACCCTATGTCTCTCATTTCGTGCTTGTCAACCCAATTGATGAACTCCCAGTCAACAGAAGAACATAAAGTGGCAGTGGAACGTCGTTCACAGAGCTGTAGAGTGCCATTAAAATCCCCTCCTATCATCCATGGACCCCGTACCAATGATGCAAGATGGGACAAATTAGTCCAAAGAATCCTACGAGATACAGAGGTGGGACTAGCATAGACCACAGTGAGCGTCCAGGAACGCCCATATATCCCAGTGACCTGTAAATGGATAAATTGGTGATGTCGTTCAAGTACAGAAATAGAGGTAATACTATGCTCCCATAGACACCATATACCACCACTATAGCCTTCACAATCAATTAATTCCATATTGGGGAATCCCAGTTGTTGCGCTCTTCCTTGAGACATCTCCCTAGAGCAACGAGTTTCCAAAATTGCAATAAAATCCAACCTGTAATGTGATTTAGTGTCACGAATAAGGGCGGGGAAGCTTTTAGCTCCGGTGCCTCTAGAGTTCCATATTAAAAAATTCATTGGGAAACCGATGATGGAAATTGGGGTGTGGCAGCCTCCCCCAAGGTTTTAACCTGATCACTCATTACTTCATCCACGTGCGTGAAGCTCAACTCGTTTCTTGCCGCCTGTGATTGGTCCTCAGTCACACCAAGCGCCATATCAGACTGTAAAGGACTCCCAGCCACCAATACGTTAGTTTTATAATTCTGCATGGAGGAACCCTCTGCATTACTCACGTTAGGCTCCCCACTAGTATTGGAGTTTGCATTACTCAAATTAGTCTCCAAGCCCTGCAAAATGACAAAAGAGTTAGGTGAAATGGGCTCCAAACCGCGGCCCAACATGGATTTCTTCTCAACACGACATGCAGGGGGTGTGTTTTCTTTGCCTCTCACTTTTCCCTTACTAACACTTTTTCTTTTGGAGCCCACCTGGACCCACTCGGATTTAATAGGGCCCTTAGCCTTGGTCAACTCCTTTTTATTCTCCATTAAAACCGTCGAAACCTCCTTCTTCGTTTTAGCCTTCCGCATATCCCTCATATCCTCCGAAGATCGCTAAGAACCTGTCAGCGATTGAAAACCATTAACTCCCTCCCTGATTTAGCAATATTTGAAATCCCCCGAAAATCTCGTCGTAAAAGTCAGATCTTCCCAAAAGGGCTCCTGACGTTTGCGTCGTCGCCGTTACCCTCCGATGAGCCACCACCCGCACCTGCGTTCTTCTCAGCCTCCTGTCCGCCATCGCCCCCTAAACCCACTTCTTTTGTTGGATGGGCACCACCCACAACCTCGGCGTCTAACTCTTGCGACTTCATCGTATTCTTGTCACCCTATGTACCATCATCCTTATTCCCCTGTTCAGGTCCTTGTGCGCATGTGGCATCCTTCGTCATCGGGCAATTATTCTTTTGGTGTCCATACTTGCCGCAGTTAAAGCAAACATGGTGTAGCCCTTCATAGACGATCGACCGTTCTTCCCCAAACACCATATACGTAGGAATCAGGGATTGTTTAAGATCAATCTCTATGCAAATACGCGTGAAGCCACCCTTGTCATAAATCAAGGTAGAGCGGTCCACCTTAATCATTTTGCCGATCATATTTCTGATCCTACGTAATGACTCCACGTTGTAAAACTCAAAAGGAACATCTGGTAACCGCACCCAAGCCGCAATGATACATTGAAGATCGGCCTTCCAGGGATTAAAATTAGGACGCCATCTCTGGACAATGAGATAGTGATCCTCTATCATCCATGGCCCTTCCTGGAAAGCGTATTCTCGGTCATCTTTGTTGGAGAAAGAGACGATGTGGTAGCCGTTGCTTAGCGCGATGAGCTTCAGAGCATCCTTAGGTCTCCACATTCTGTTGATATGATCCCGAATCACATATGTGGGGAAGTTTGCTCCCAGGACTTTGATGATGAGGGAGTTCATCCATGGTAAGCACCATGACGTATATTCTTCCGCCGTGAAACACAGCTTCCCTGGTTTACCTTCCAACCTTCTCATCGTCATACCGTCTTCTTCATCTTACTCCTCCACCTCACCCTGAACCTCCTTCTCATTCATCTTGTGGAAATAATTCTTCCAACCCTTCACAATATCGTCTTCCTCGGAATGTTTCACCAGAAAGCCTGCACAACCGGGTGAAAGGAGCTTGTCCCGATATGACAGCTTAGGTGCGCTACTCCTCAGGTTTGCCATGGATCCATTAGAGCCATCCTCGTTACTCTTCTTTCCCTCATCCACTCAACCAAATGAGAATCCTTTCCCATCAACGCCATGCACAGATTTAGCAGAAGCATTCCCTCCGTCGCCTCCTCCTGACCCCTCCTTTCCACCAGTCTCCATTGGTGTACCTCGACCTCACTCACGCTCACGCTCACGGTCACTCATCTCTCTATAATCAACGGTTTTGACCCTGGAAAAGTTCAATTTTAAGCCCAATAATAAACGCTCCTTTTTACAAAATCATTGCATGTGAATATTTATTTACAGCACAGAAAGATTTACCATATCAATAGGCATAAAATGGTTTGGCCAAAAAGAAAACAAAAAAGAAAGAGCAACAAAATCATATCTCATAATATCAGCACTTGGGTTTAATTTCTCTGATACTCTCTTCAGTCCTAAATATAAAATAGTTGATTTTTTTTTTTGAAAATATTAAAGAATTTTAAATAAATTACTTAATCTTATCATATGTTGTATATCATTAAATTATATATAAGTTTATGTTATGCAAAATAGTTTGGAGAAAAAAAATGATAAATACAAATATTTTAAAGTAGTTTAATTAACTTCATTAATCTCTCCAAAAAAGTCAATTATATTTTATATTTAGAACATGAGGGAGTATATTGCTGCTGTCGACAAATCCTAAAACTCATGCATGGCTTCTCGTATAATTAATGCAAACTGCTTTTTTTTGCCAATAACACAAGTTGATGACTAATGACCACAGAATCATGAGTGATAATTTTGAAAACGCATCAGATCAAAGGTAACTTCTTTCCATAATTCTTATAAACAGATTTCAATTTTTAACAATCCATGTTTGTCAATATTACAAATTATGGATTCTTCAATGTCATTTCTCATACAAGAATGAAATATATACACAAACATACAATTAAGGACTAGTCAGGCAGGAGGGGTAACCTGTCCAACCTGTAAGGGGACCCATTGACATTGCCATTGGGAGAGGCAAAGTCATCAAGTCCTTCATCTTCTTCAGGATCATCAGAAGTTTCACTATTATCAAATCTTTCTTCATCAATCCTATAATGGTTTGGAAGAATGCGTAGATGTACACCTGAATCTGAAGTGATTTTTCTTGCTTCTAGTTGGTATTTTTGTACAAGTTCTAGCTGAAGTAATAATATGGCAGATGACCTTGGCAGTAGATCAACAGGCTCTCCTTTTGGGATCACAGTATGTTCTACGGCCATTCTTGCCTCCTGAATGAGCAACATGTTAGTTAATAGCATGCATTTTTCTCTTTTTCTTTTTAATTTGACAAGCATTCAATTTCAATATGTATGTACAGACATACCAGCCTTCCTGGGCCTAGAACTACTTGATCTGAAATTAAGAATTTAGATGAAACTCTATTGTTCCTCACTCTTTTCTGGAGGGGGTTTTGATTTTCTACTTATAGTTGTCACAGTATATTTGAATCGTTGAATTAATCTACAAACATGTCCAGGCCCTAACAGATTCAATCAAACTAAAATGGTGGGGATGACCAGAATCTTCACAATGTCATGTGTAGTCAGTAACATCCACCGATATGTAATGTCTAATTACAATGGAAATGGACAGACTTCCCCATACTTTTTTTCATATATATTGATCAGACATATAAGCCAACATCTTTGAGCAAAAATGACCCATCAATTAATAAATATTATTGTAGAGTTTGTAAGGAGGCAAAAAAGGACCTATCACCATTAGAGAAGGTCATTCAGGCCAAACCTGGTGGGTCAGCCTATATAATCCGGTAAAACTTTATGGTCAAGCTTGGAAGAGGTATACTTTTTTGTTACTCGGGCTATTTGGGCCAGCCCAAATAGACCCAAGAAAGTGGCCGGCCTCTTTGGACTCAAAAGAACCAGAAACACCACCATGCATGGTAGTCATTGGCTCGTTCCCAGCTTTTACACCACTATCATTATCAAAATAAATCTTACCTGTGCACAGTTAATGTTCTCCTTAGTGACTCATTGGATCAAAACAGAAAGTTTCATAATTTTTTACTATCTCATTGAAATAAGTGGAAGTTTCGGTGCTAAATTAACAATACCATGTTGAAATTTCCATATTAAATATTTATTTTTCTCCTAATTTGGTTCCCTTGTGAAAAATCCAAGTCTTTAAGAGTTCCGTCCGATAGCCAAAGGTTTGTACAGTTCTATTTAAGGAAACAGCCTACAGAAGGAATCCAGAAAGATGAGCCAAGACACCATAGTTTAAGCAATAATAAGCCTATGTTTTAGTCTCTAGGTATTCACAATCTTGTTTCTCCCTCTATGTCATCATGTCTAAAACTCATATTTAGGGTTTCAGCAATATATCTTTCACAGCCTAACAATTTTTACCATGAATTACTCCCTCCATGAAACATAAAACCACATTTGGGCCCCAAAGGAAAAGGCGCAAAGAAAATGAAACATGCAGTTACAAAAATTCAAGGGATAAGCTGAAAGAAAACTATAATATAAATATTACCTCCAAGGCATCAACCTTCTCTGACAATTTTATGCTCTCTATGGATCCAACCTCCTTTAAACTATCTTCATAGTCACTTACTAGTGCGAGTATAGCTTTTTCTACTTGCACCAATGAACTTGTCTAGAAAGTAAACATTACCTGTGGCATAAATTTATGACAAAGAATAATTGTTTAACTAAATTTAATTTCAGAAATATTTTACCTTAGTTACATAAATGGATATATCATGAGATTTAGCAGCAGCTTGGATCCGAGGATTCTTCTTAAGCTTGGATTGCAAGGCAAGTAATGCGTTTGCCTCACTTATATTGTCAGTCAATTGAAGGGCCACATCATTCATTTTCAGCTGTTTAATTGCTTGCATAACTGTTGCCTCCAGAATCTAGAATTACTGCTCATTCTGTAAGTTAAATAGCCAATACAAATACCAAAAAGAAGAGTACACTAATTATACTTAGATTGATGACAAGTTGTGAACAGGATACCAGATGACACTCCAGGAGAAACGAGCTGCAGTAAATAGAGTTTATCTAATTGCAGCTAACTAATAAATGATTGCAAGAATAACCAATAAAGAGCAGGGGCTGTCAGAGCGTTCTTGTAAGCTCTTCCTTCACACCCCCCCCCCCCCCCCAACACACACGCACAAAAAACCAAACAACACTCCCTCAACAGTTTAAAAAAAATAAATTTCACAGACTCTGTTAATATCTATCCAATCTATAGTGTTAGGCTAGAAACCACAGTATAATTTTATTAATTCTATAGTCATAGCAACTCAAATTCGTCAATATCCTTGATTCCTTGTCATCTGACCCTAAACGCAAGTCTCTTTATGGTGTAAATAAAGCTTCAACTGCCTTATATCATCATTATAACGCAACTATGTAAAGAAAGGGAAAAAGAAACAAAGCCAAAGGAAATGAGAGACAATCAAATAAATAGTCTATCTTTGTGATCTTACAAATGTTTTATTTGTCAAAGCTGGTGAGTATTGGCATCTTACCCCATAACAAAAAAGGCGAAGTGGCAATCTATGTTCCCATGAATTCTCAACCATGTTAACAGGCAACGGAGGAAGTGTTTCAAATTGCCAGGTTTGATCGACGGTTGTTTCTGGACCATCTTCAAGCATATGTTCCTCATTCTTTTCAGAATTGTTAGTAACAGGTTCTTGTATGGTTTCTTCCTGTCCCTCAGAATCCATCTTGCGGATGTCCACAGGTGGAAAGCGACCTTCACGAAGATGGAAAAAAGTTCAATAATTAACTATATAGTGATATACTATGACAACTTAATCTGCTAGGGAATGGTGTTACCTGAAAGAATAGCATCTACAGTTGCTTCAAGGCTACGGTGAATCCGCAACTCTGTCTTTGAAATTATCTCAACTGCACAACTGAATGTTGAAGGACCTTTTCTCTCCAGTACAGTCTTCTGAACACCCCTGCGGCTGGCCTCTTCATCTCCCAGCGTTACACTCTAAAAGATAATAATAGCTCTATGTTACCAAGGAAAGAAAACAAAAAAAATCTTCTTGTCATAAAAAAGAGTCACAAAGAGGATAACAAAATGATAGGATATCAGCAAAACGGGTTGGCTAAATCTGCCCATAACACTAAGAGCATTATAGTCAACAAATTATAATTTTATCAATATAAAAATCTTTTCAGTCAAGGGCTTAGTTTATGACCTAACTAATTAAAATGCATTTATCCGATGGCCTTCGGCTCCAATGGAACCAGTAAAGAAAAGAAATCTGAAATATGACACTGTAGATCTATTTACCCACAAAGTATGGTCATAGTTGCTACTCCCTCTGGTCCTAATTATAAGACCTAGTTGACTTTTTTAGAGAGATTAAGGAAGCTAATTAAATTAGCTTAGAGTATTTTTATTTTTATTTTTTTCTTCAAACTAAATAGTTTGACCAATAAACTAATATATAATTTAAGAAAACACAACATATGAAATGATTAAGTAATTTATTTAGCTTCCTTAATCTCTCCAAAAAAAAGTCAACTATGTCTTATAATTAGGACCAGAGGTAGTATTAAACTTGACTAGTGTATTGATGATTACTCATCTATTTCCCCCTGTTTCAACCTAGCATCAGATAACAAGTGATGGAATATGGGATATGGAATAAGGAATATCTAAGGTTTAACTAGGAGATTTAGGGTTATCCATTAGGGATATTAAATAAGGATATTTGCCCATTAGATTATGATTTATTAGATTTATTATTTTAATATTTGCAGTATCTCAATAAAATAGGATATCTAGTATCCTATGATCTTATTTAGGATTTAGATTTGAATTTTGAATTGTCATTTTATTATTATTTTGTTATTTCCTAAGCTCTATAAATAGAGCTAGGGTTCTTAGTTGTAATCAGCTTTGATTGATCAATTGAATAAGAATTCCTTTTCCCTTTTAATATTATCTCTCCTCCCTCTCCATTCGTCAGATTTCCCCTCCTTCTTGCTGTCTTCCCCCTCTAGTCTCTCTCTCCTCCCCTTTCCCAATCTGTTTCACATCAATAAGCTTCCCAGCATGACATTCCTTATCAGCCTACTGATAGTTATGTGGCTCTAGACATAATCAAACACAATTTAAGTGAACTAATGTAAAGTCAGAGAATATAACAGTAGACAAATTGATAGCCTCAGAAAAGAGGCCTTTCCAGTATCCGCATCATTTAGATCATAAACAAGTTTGGTACTTAATCTAAAACAGGTGTTAAGGACCCAATTATTTAATTTGGTATCTCACTTTAAACAAAGGAGGTTCACCTGTATTCCTCCAACAAGCATCTCTAATGAGGGATTCATTATCAAGTTCTCAATTGTGACTCCATGAGCTGTGGCAACAAGCTGGATCCCTCGTTGTGCTATTGTGCTTGCAGCCATTGCTTCAAGTTTGGTGCCAATTTCATCAATTATAATTACTTGCGGCATGTGGTTTTCTACAGCTTCTATCAAAACCTAAACAATGAAATACAACAAGCACATGTTATAAAAAATTTCTTAAAAAAACAACAGATCACAAACTAAAAAATTCTTGGATGAAATCATCTGTGATCGTGGTGGTCCTGTGAAGAATATATACCTGTCCCAAAACAAAAGGAAAAGGAAAATTACCCATCCAACCAACCCTCAGACCCCTAAAGACCGTCAAATGGGAGAAGTTGTAACAAAAATAAGAAGGAAAAATAACACGTTAGAGGAAAAAGAGAAGACTCCCACCATATTAGATAAGAGCAACTCACTTACAGAATACATCAAACATAAAAGGGATGGTTCTGGAAACCTATTGAACATAGCGAAAAAAGTTCATTCTGTACTATTTTTATTCTAATGTATGTTGAAAACTATGCTCCAGCCATCTGGTAAATTGCAATGCCAACTTAGATGTTTCTATTGTTCTCAATCAGTGTAGATAATACAGATACATTTTCCACATTAATAAGCAAGATAACAAGACTCAAGAACCTTTGATTGCAGCTAATACCTTATGTTGCATTTCAGA
The DNA here is from genome assembly GCA_019022615.1 of Acacia melanoxylon. Classification (NCBI taxonomy): domain Eukaryota; kingdom Viridiplantae; phylum Streptophyta; class Magnoliopsida; order Fabales; family Fabaceae; genus Acacia; species Acacia melanoxylon. Next base: position 9,711,510 of record JAFJYJ010000012.1, read on the forward strand.
GTCAGGAACTTGCATCCGACGAGCACTACCTATTCCTGCATGAGGTATATCGCCATCACCACCAATCTCATTGGAGGTGTCAACAATCATCACACGCTTCTTGTAATCATTCGCTAACATCCGAGCAATTTCCCTACAGATATGGATTTAAATACACATTAAGTTCATGTGAAAGAATAAAGCAGCTAACAAATGAATATTCTTGAGTTAAGTCTTGGGAAAGCAACAAGACTCAAGACTCAAAAGAATAAAGCTGCTACAATTATATTTTGGGGCACACCCATTAACCGTTTACTTTTGACCAAAAAAAAAAATTAACCGTTTACTCAAATGAAAATCAACAAACTATGCACAATGCATATCAGCTGCCTATTCTTTTAATAGTTTGAGCAATATTCAATTCCTTGGATATAGAATAACAAAATAATTACTCACCTAATAATCGTAGTTTTTCCCACACCTGGAGGCCCAATAAGCAACAAAGAGGCCCCATCTTGAACCAAGTCTCTCAGCAACTTAGCACTACCTGATATTGCCCTGCCAACTCGACAAGTCAGACCAATAATTGCACCTTTCCGATTTCTGATGGCACTAATTCGATGTAATGTCCTACTGATTCCTGCTCGATTATCAACAGCAAAGTCCCCAACCTGCAAGAGATGGTCCCAGCGAGTCCACAGTTAATGTAGTTATAACTTATTATGAACAATGTTAAGTTATAGTACAAGACATTTCCCAAGAGAGACAGGCCAAAATAAATAACACTAACTCCTTCAACTTAAACTTAATTACAAAATTAAATTGATACCGGGATTTTGAAATGTATCAAAAGACTTTCAGACTAGAATATCACATTCTGTCAAAACTAATTGTAAGGGACTATTTCTTAACAATTTTCATGAATGACTGAAATAAAAACAAAAATATAAAAAGTTACATGAGGATTATCAGCCTTCATGCAATTAATTTTAACTAAGACTTAAGTATTCTGTTTCATTGTAAGCCAAAACTCAGAGGTAATATATTATACGAATAGTATATTTTGAAATTAATACGCTTATCTTATAATTTGATTTTAGTAAATGTCATTTCTACTTCATAGGGGTAACACAATTTCTTTTCAGTCAATTCATCAAACAGGTAGCGGGCGTTGTTTCGGGTACCTGGGATATTGCATGCTCAATATCCTGAACCGTTATAGGATAGTCGGAGATCACAAAATCTCCGGAGGGAAATCTAGCAAGAGGCTTCCTTCCGAAATCCATGACTACTTCAATCAAATGATGTAGTTCAGGGTGCTCACTGACCCTCCGCCGCATTTCTTCCGGCAACAGCGCCAAGAGACGGTCCAATTCAACATCGAAGTCAACATCGCGAGAAGAGCAAACCGATATATTCGAAGCCAGTAAACGTCTGGGGAATCCAGAAACGTTTAGTGGCAGGACTCGAGGCAAAGTAGCGAAATGTAAGCATGGATTGTGAGTGTGGAAAGATATGGGTGTGAGCTTCGGGAACAGAGTTGGTGGTGAGATTAAGGAAGGTTGGCGATGAAGTAACGGTAACCCTAGCATCCGATTTGGCGGGAAGAGTAGCTTGCTTCTGTGAATCAAGGGAAAATGTTTTCTCTCTCTGTGAGACGAAGGATATAAGGAAATGGTGGGCGAACGTTGAAATCAGAGAAATTCTGGACTCTCTTGCGTGTTAGTGTCCAACAAAGCTCATCAAGCCTTCGAATATCCCTCGATTCTCCCCTTATTTTTACAAATTACAATTTCTCACGTGGTAAGCAATTTTTCAAAAGAAATAATCACCAGCCACCTCATATAACTACTACCATATTTATAAACTAACATACTGAAAGTTGATTTCATCATATCATATTGGTGGGAATAGGTTAGGTCTTTATCAGACTTACAACTTCGTCTGTTTAAGGCCTAACCTGATTATTGAAAAGGTCATACCAAAACATATTTAAAAATCTAAATATGTAAATAGGTCGTGTCTATTTTATTAAGGCTTGGCGACCTGGTCTACTTTAAAATTTACTAAAAGCCTACAATTATATAGGTTTTGATATGCTCAAAGTGCATAAAGTCTATGTATGGCCTCTAAGGCCTGGAATATGAGGCATTTTTAAAGACCTATATTGTAAATAGGCCTTTAAAAAGGCTTCAGGCTTAAACAGGCCTTATGAAGGCTCAGGCCTAAGCCTAAAAAAATATATGTATTCAAACCTAAGTTTAGGTCTTCTGCCCCCATTACAAGCTCAATCTGTTTAGCCAAAGCATAGTCTGACCTATTTTCATGCCTACTTGATCATAAGCATAAGACATATAATTTTATACTACATCTGGTCCTAAATTATAAGACATATTTAACTGATTTTATAGGGATTAAGGATAGGAGTTAAATTAATTAATTTTACTCATTTTCCTAAAATGCTCTTCTTTAAAAAAAAAAAAAGGGTTAAGGTGCAATTTTGCCCTTAAAGTATCTTATTTCGGGAAGCGATTTTGCGCGAAATTTAAAAACGTAGCAATGTTGCCCCTCTGTTAAAAACCCTAACGTTGACCGTTAGGGTGTTTAACGGAAGGGAAAAATTGCTACGTTTTTAAACTTCATGGGCAAAATTGCTACGTTTTTTTTTTAGCAATGTTACCGCTGAAGTTTAAAAACGTAGCAATTTTGCCCCTCCATTAAAAACTCTAACGTTGACCGTTATGGCAGTTAACGGAGGGGCAACATTACTACGTTTTTAAACTTCAGGGGCAACATTGTTACGCCGAAAACTTCAAGGGTAAAATTGCTCCCGAAATAAGCATCTTGTAAGGGCAAAATTGCACCTTAACCCTTAAAAAATAGTAGAACTGAGGTGTATGTGACATTAATGAATTGCAAGAATTACTTATTTTATAGAATATATAGGTGCATTATTAAATTATTATTGTGTTTAATTATTATTGAGAAAGTACCAATAGGAGTATTTTACGAAGAAATTGACAAAAATTAGAATGTTTTCCTATAATTAGGACCAAAACCAACTCCCAAATATTGTCTTATAATTAGGACAAGATGAAGTATTTGTTAATTTTTTTTTAATGTGCCCTTAGTAATACTCCCTCAAAAATAATAAAGGAAAAAGAGTATAAAGAAATTAATGAAGATGATTAGGGTATTTTAGAAAATATATATCATATTAATCAATTTAAATAACTTCCTTAATCTAATCAAACTAAGGAAATAGAGCTTATATTAATGATCAGATGAAGTATTAACTAGCCCAACAAAAAAGATTCGTACTACTTAAGTTAAGAAAGAAACGGGGACATTGAAAATTGGGGAAAATATACTTAAATATTATTTGAACTTACAAAATATTAAAAAGTCTATTAACACATGCAAATAATAAAAAGGTGATATGGTAGGAATCTGAAATTTTGAAGTTTGTGTGTTTTTATCAAAATGCCCTCAAATATTTTAATTTAAAAAAGAAAAAGAAAAAAAAAAAAAAAAAGGGTGGCCAGCAACACTCTTCGACCACTAGAGCTCTGGTCAAGTAGGGAATTAATTTATTTTTTTTCCTCAAAATGTGGAACCAAAGAGGTGAAGGTGGAACCCACCCACAGTTCCCAAAAAAGTTGGTGACCATTGAGCCATTAAACCCTTATGTATATATAGAGAGAGAGACACACATACATACATTAGTGTAAGGGAAATGACTAGACCTGTAAAAATATTAACTAAATTAGTAATGATATTAACTAAAGGCATAACGTATTGAATAAAAGCGTAATGATATTAATCAAATGAATAATGATATTAACTAAATGACTAAAGATATCAACTAAATGCATAAATGTATTGACTAAAAGCATAATGGAAATGATTAAATAAGTAATGATATTTGCTAAAGGTGTAATGATATTAGCTAAATGAATAGTGATATTAAGTAATGGCATAAACATATCGATTAAATGTAAATGGCGGTATTGACTAAATGAGTAATGATATTGACTAAAGGCATAAAGACATTCACTAAATGAATAACGTTTACTCATTTAGTGAATACCTAAACGTTACTCATTTAGTGAATACCATTACTCATTTAGTCAATATTATTGTGACTTTAGTTAATATTTTTAATGATTTAGTTAATAAATTTATGACTCTAGTCAATATCATTACGTCTTTTGTCATTTCATTACTCATTTAGTTAAAATATTTTATGTTTTTACTGAATATCTTTACTCATTTAGTTAATAGTATTACGCTTTTAGTTAATATCATTACTCATTTTATCATTTTTATTACGCTTTTAGTCAATATATTTATACATATAGGGCCTGTTTGATGTCAGCGTTAGGAGAGCGTTGGGAACGTTTGTGGTAGAGTTAATGGGCTTTAGAGAAAAAGCTCAACGTGGTGTGTTTGAGTTGCGCATTAAGTTCACTGGACTTTAAGTCAAAAAAACTCAAAAGGTCCGTTAAGGAAAAAACTCCAGAATCCAGTTTTTTCCAAAAAGTTCTCAGCTTTTTGACGTGGGCCCTGCCACTTCTACCATCATCAATCCAAACACAAATCATTATCTATAACCTGAATTTTTTCCTACTGAGCTTTTTTTAATATCAGATTGCTTTTAAGCCACCGCTCTTACCGTTAACCCAAACAGACCCATAGTTAATATCTTTAGTTATTTAGTTAATATCATTACGTTTTTAGTCAATTTGTTTACATATAATTAATATCGACCCGTGCGTTTCACGGTTATTAGAAAACTACCAGTATTTCAAACGAAAGAATATGTGCTACAAAGAGAGTCTTGTGTAATTAATACATTTATAGCTCTAGTTAATACTATTACGCCTCATTTACATTATATCATTACACCTTTAAAATATATAAATTAAAAAGGCTTTGATGGCCCAATGGTCACCAGCCCTTGTGGGAAAACAATGGGAGGTGAGTTCTAATCCCACCTTCACCCCTTTGGTTCCACATTTTGTACCAAAATAATAATAATAATCCCCTCCCAAAAAAACAGCCTCCAAGCTGGCTCGTAGTGATGCTCTGACAAGGGTGGCTTTTTTCTTTCTTTCTTTTTTTAAAAAATAAAATAAAATAAAACATTTGGAGAGATTTTGGTAAAAACACACAAACTTCAAATTTTCAAATTCTTACCACATCACCTTTCTATCATTTCCTTATGTTGATAGATTTTTTAAGGTTTTGTAAGTTCAAATGGTATTTAAGTGTCATTTTCCCTCAATTTTATCATAATTTTAAAATTATAATGTATTCTTCTCAATGTTAGAAATATATTTTGAATAAATTTATGACTTGACTTGAAAAATCACCAGCACAGTTGATCTAGCAGTGTATAGCCTTACTAGATCCATCTAAGTCTTAAGTTCAAGTCCCAAAGAAGATGAGAATGAAATGATTTTTTTTCTTCTCTAGGCACAAGTATTCTCCTTTTTCTATACACATGGCCTGATTTGAACTCAAAACATTATGTTTAAGGAGCTCAGCTATCTACCAACTCTTTAGGCTTTATATATATATATATATAATATTAGGAAAGGGTTGGCCACCTGCATGATCTAAGCGGGCGGCTTGGAGCGTCCAAACAAGATTGCGTGCCGCTTTTTTTGTAGGCGCAGGATCGCTCCCCTAACGCTTTGAACCAACTCCAGGAACTCTTTAAGCTTTTGGTTGAGGAATGAAATGATGTTAAAGATTGCGTCTTTATTTTTTTTTTTCCAAAAAAATAACATTGGGTCTGGAGACTCGAGATCTTGATAGGGCCTTCGGCCCATATGAGATTGAAATAAATCCAACCGAACCAATCTTATAAGCACACAAAAAGAATTGTGGATGAGTTTGATTTGTAGATTTGTTTTCCCCCAATTATTTCGAACTTTTGCACAATGTATTTTATGGCATTAATGAAGCTTCTTTTAATCACGCTTTCTTTTTCTCTGTTGTCACTTTCAAACACGTTTCCTTTTTCTGTTGTCACTTTCAAACACGATGCATAAGATAACAAATATCTAGATATCTACAAGCCCCCTTGATCTAACAAAAAAATTATTAAAAATATCTCTCTCTTTTTTTCTTGGCCAAAGAAATGTCCCTTCTTTTAAATGTGCAAAACGACACAAAGACAGAAGACACTAGCTCGTTGGTGAAGAAATGAAGAAGATTCTTTTTACACGTTGATCTTATTTGCAGGATATTCGGCTTTTATTTATTATTATGTGTTTTGCAAAAACCCGTTTGAATATTCAAAATTGGTAATACTTAAATATAACTAAGCCAAATAGGCATTTAAATACCAGCAAATTGTTGGTTGATATAGTAAGTGACTTCATCCCATAAGAAGGAGAATATAATAAGTTCAAATTCCAAAAAACATACTTGTTAGAAGAGACAAAAACTCTTAGAGCTCTAAACTTCAAAAGAGATTCAAATAAATAAATAAATAAAATCATAAAGATACCAAATACCTCTTTTAAGACTTTTTTAAGTGTGAAGTTGCAAGTTTTTTTTTTTGATAATAAAATGGTGGTAAGTGTGCAACCACTCCGGGTTCTGTAGTGGCAAGAACGACCCTCCCAACAAATGTGGTTTTCCAAACAAGACGGATTACGTGTGTTTTCTGCTTGTTCCGAACCCTGAACCTCTTAAGGAATCGTACTACATTTATTTGGACCAACCACATGTTGAAACCGTTTATAAATAGTTTATGATAGTGCGTGAGTTAGGATAAAAAAAAATAGTTGAATGGATTGGAAGGCCTTTAGTTATACTTTTTTGCATGGAGGAAGGATTTTGACCCACACTGGCCCATTAGTACTAGTACGAACACAAGAGAGAATTCTACTAAGCATTTTGATGTAAACTAAGATAAAATATATTTATCTCGTAAACTGCAAAATCACTTCAATTTTATTAATCCAAACCAGTGTATAAGGAATTGGATCATCGTATTAGACTACACACATATATATAAAGAAAACAATACATGCACTAACATGCCTGTAAAGTCTGCTTAAGATTTATATTTATACGGGATGTGAATCTTAGCTACCAAAAACTTTGTGCTCTCTCCTTTTTTTCTATTAACACAAAGGCAAACTTAAAACTTGAAAACTAAAACCAAAGATAATGCAAGACTGAAGACTGCTGGGGGAAAATGGTAAAGAAGGCAAGAATACTGGGGGTTCCTACAATATATAGTTAGATCATTACACACTTCATGAGCCTTCTGTGAGAGATAATCACCATAAGCTCTTAAATATAAGACTTAATTGACTTTTTTTTGAAGAGATTAAGAAAACTTAATAAATTACTTAATGATATTATATGTTGTATATAAGTATATTATATATTAATTAATAAGTCATGCAAACTAGTTTTTAGAAAAATGATAAATATAAATATTCTAAAATATTTTAACTAGCTTCCTTAATTTCTAAAAAAAAAAAATCAGTTGAATCTTATATTTAAGATAGGAGATAATTGTTGGAAATTATGCCCTAGGGCAAGTCATTGTACTTTAGACATTTATGTTTATTAAAGTATTCTCTTTTAGTTATCATTTCAATTTGCATGTTTATAGTGATATGATCCTTGGATATATCTTATAGATTATCCTAAATGTCCTGGTCGGTCATCTACGCGGGAGCGAAGATGAAATAAGACCGATGTATGACTTTGATGAGGTATGGAGATACGAATCAAAGTCATGGACACTGTAAGAGTACAAGGTCTTTGGACCGACCCATTGTGAGAAAGTTTGTATGGATTTAGTCATAAGCTTATCTCATGTATAACCGCGTCACAACGCCCTATGACTGAGATCATCATGGATTCCTACATGATGAGTCGTTGGTCTTTGACCTAGTCAAAAGTCACCTTTATTAGGGTGATGATAAAGGCTAGGATCGGGACCAGTGGTTTTTCATGTGGAGGAATGTGAATGGTCAAGATGAAATTTGTCTCTCACATTTGTAGAGAGATAATACTGGGTCCCTCGATGAGTGAGTCTAAGAAATGTATGGTCGTACTGTGATGGAAAGGAGTTTCCATTTCAATTATTAGACTACTCGAGAATCGAGAAAGTAATGGTCAAGAAAAGGTAGTTGACATTATCCATGCCTCATCCTTGACCAAATTATCGCGTGACAAAAAGGACGTGACATGGTTATACGATAGGTTGTATCGTGTCATCGATCCTCATGTGAATTGGGTAGTCGCAATGTCTTGCTAGAGGCCGCTTGCGACTTGTGGACTGATACAATATTGGCCCACTGCCAATCTCATATGGGCCTGCAGGGTCGCACACAAGAATAGCCCAACACGAGCAATAGTGTCCAAATTTGTTGAATCTTAGATATGTCTAAGATTTAATGAATACTGTATTTATCTGGGGTGAATATTATATATATTAATATAATATAATATAATATATATTATATTAGTTCGAAATTAAATAATATAATAATATTAAATAATGATTATTATATTATTATATAATATTTGTTTAGTATTTAATTTATTTAATAAATTAAATATCTAAAACAAATAGAGATATTGTATCTCACATGTTTTAATTTTCGAATAAAGATATCATATATCTATTTAATTTAAATTGAGATATAGTATCTCGATTTAATTAAATAGATAGATATCATTTCTCGGATTTAATTTATAGAGATAAATTAAATCGAAGGTTTTTTATTTGGATTAAATAAATATATTATATTAGATCTATTAGATAGATTTAATTAATATATTTTTAATCAAAGATTCAAAATTCGAATTTTAGATCTGGCTTTTAATTCGGATTAAATAAATAGATTACATTAGATCTTAGATTTAATTAATATATTTTTAATTCAGATTTAAAATTCGAATTTCAAAATTAATGAGAATTTAATTTTGAATATAATACGCTGATCGGGTTTGAGAAAACCTACGGGACTTTTTGTCAAGCGTATTACAAAAAGCCGCGAGAAACCCTAGAGTGAAAATAAAAGGAGACGCAAAATTCAAAAGGCGCTAGCACGCTGCCGCAATCGGGTTCGGGGATTATTCGTGTGGATACCAGTAGAGGAAGCCGATTCGGAGAGTCGACTTCTGCTGATCGAGAAGGTAGCCCACCGGTTGAAAGAGAAAAGACGCGAAACGTTTCAGCCGTAGGTAATATTCGGTTCCTTAGCCTTGATTTAGACGATGGTTGAGCGATCCTCCGAATGAGATTCGTAGAATATTTTAATCCGCTGCGTGTACGGATCCCAAAAATAATATTATAGTGCTTCTTTGTAAGTTGTGCTACCTCTGTACTGCCAAAGAGAACACAACATTTGATTAACTAAAGATAAAATCCAAGCCGTTGATTTTGTTTTTATTTAATTCAAATAGTTTTCCTTAAACTCCCATAACCAAGTCTCTCATTCCTTGTTTTAGTTTAAATGCAGGATTATTTTAAAACAATGATGTTTAGTTTAACGAATTAACCTTCCATGTTTGCTAAAACCAACAGCTCATATATTGAGAATAGAGAGGTAGCTCAGTTTTTTTTTTTTTAGTAATAGACATTATTCAGTTTCCAAATTTTGATAGTAGTCTTGTATTTCACTTACCTTCCTTTACCTCGTAGAAGATTAGTGAATATGGATTGTTAGAATATATTTAATCTACCCTTAATGGATTAAGGCTGAAGCCCGGCCAATACATAATGGGGCTGTTGTGTGAATATGGAATAAGAAAGGGTTCATTGAGGTGGTTTCCTCATTATTTTTTAAATCTATTCGGTAACCACCAGGAGGATCAAGGGGTATGAGTCTTGAGAACGGTGACGGAGTTTAAACGTGGGTGCCATATGTGTAACTTCAAGTGAATTCCTTAAGGCCTGTTTGACTTAGTGTTGAAAAAGCACGTTCAAGCAAGTATAAATAAAACTTCTTTCACAAACTTATCCTATATATCGTAAATCACATTGTAAAAGTAGCTTATACCGCTAATAAAAACAAGCACTAATCTCTCTTCTCTTCATCCAAATACTGTGGTTTTATCACACGTTGGCTATCAGGATACTTCATCTCAAAACGATCATATTTTTCATCATCAAAGTATGAATATGATCTGAGCTTTTTTCCCGTTTCGAGGGACAGCAAATTTCAAAAGGGTAACTTATAGGTTGTAACATTTTCAGCTAAAGTATGACTGCACACACACACACATTTATTCTCCACTAATTAACATATTTTTCATGATTTAATAATAACCACTAATTAATTCAGCGACACCATTAATTTCTTGATGGATAGTGATACTAGTTAATCCACATTAATTGCATCAGAACATTATCTATATGTGTTTGATACATATCGAGAAAGGAATTAACTCTGATGAATTTGTTAGAAACCGTGTTCTCTTCTCCTGGGTACTGATCATTTGACAATAACCTCAAGTACCAAATATACTGATCATAAATATAAATTAAATATTAAATTTGTAATGATAGCATAAGAGAAAAAGTTGGGGTGTCATTTATTCAAGAAAATATGATAGAAAACTATTTAAAGTGGTTATGTAAAAAGAAGACTGATAGAAGCGCCAAGTTGGAGTGTCATTTTTTGAGAAAGATTAAGGAAGTTAAATATATTAGATTTAGAATCTGTAATAACAAAATAGAATACATGTAACAGACTCTAATTAATGGAATATAATATTTCATAATCAATTTCAATCGTGTTTATCTTTGATGGCCCGTTATTAGGCATGTAATCCACTCTTCTTCTTGACCCATTTGGAAATTCAAAATCACAAGTTATTATATATACTCATGGACTCCTACAATCCTAGACAATATTGTGACTCTTTGACCCACATACACAATAACTCTAACAAGCTATAAAATTCACAAGTAATGCACAATGTACTCATCAAAGTAAATTAAACTTTGTGTGATGCAGGAAAATAAGTGGGTATCTATGTATTAAAAAAAAAACAAAAGAATCTCGCCCTTTGAAAATATTGTATGTGTTCTCGAGCAAAAAAAGAAAATATTGTATGTGTTGTACTGTTCACACATGTTTGAATCTGGAAAGTTGGTTAGCTTGATCCGAATAACTATCTGACTATTACTAGTGATATTATACAGCCTAGCTAAGACAATGACTTTGATGTGGTGGAAACTTGCTAAAATTCTTGGACATCTCGCAAAGAATGGTTTGATGTAGACAGCAACATCAAGTGGAGAAGAAGATGCCCAGAGAAAGAGAGATGTGATTTTGCAATTGAACACAAATTATCACCGTTTTTCACACGTCAAAGTGTGAATAGAATATTATTAGTTTTTTTTTTTTTCCAATGTTGAACTTGAAAAAGTAATTTTTTTTTCCAGCTAACTATGCTGATGACTAATTCAAACAAAATATTGTCTCCCTATCATTTTCACGTTTTTATGGTAACCACTAACACTAATTCAGCAACGACATTTCTCGTAAGTGTGTCCAGCGGGAATCCTCTTTACATGAGTGGCGATCAATTAGTCAAATATATAGTTTGAACTTTGGACCATCATAATTGTGAAATGAATATTTATAATTCAAAAGGTTAATGTGTTGAAACAACTTCAATTTCAATAAAAAAATGCAAAAGTAATCATAAACTATTTTTTAGAGTAAAAGGAACTATAACATTTTAAAATTAGGGAGTAACCATTAAATCTAACTAGCTTCCATCTATTATAATGGGAAAACTTAATCTAAAAGCCTTTAAAATTTTGACTCACACTTATAACTCAGTTGCTAAACTTTTGACTTATTTGCAACTCAATCCCTAATATTTATGAATCATCTTATATGGCAAAAAAAATGTTAAAATACTGTTAAAAATTGCGAAACCCACAAGTTTTAGGGCTATAATCATCACCCCACACTCCACATGTCAAACCTTTAACTAGCCCGAATACAATCACTTATAAGAGTTGCTTGATATGTTTGGATCATCGTTTTGGACGATTATTCAAACCAAGGTTAGAGGAGTCAAAAACTGGTTGGAATAATTTTCTCCTTGCTTGATATGTTTGGATCATCGTTTTGGACGATTATTCAAACCAAGGTTAGAGGAGTCAAAAGCTGGTTGGAATAATTTTCTCCTTGCTTGATATGTTTAGTAGCTCTATGCGGCCTATAAATCCAATCTTCAATAATTTTGGTTGGACCTTTATATTACATAGAATTAAAAGCAAGATTGTTAATCTATGTTATATTTGGATATACCTTCAAGGTTAACCTCTACAACACTTTCGTGGGTTTGAAGACAAATGGATGATCATTTGTTTAATTTTTGCTCCTTCTTGGATTATTAAATCCTCTTTATTCGATCATAATACCTCATCATTACAGCTTTTAACATCAATCAAGCAATTTACTCGGCGCTAGTCATATGCAAGGAACAGGAAAAAATATTGTCTTGGAAGATATTCTCTCTTTATTTATTAGTTTAGATTTAGTATTTATTAATCAATCTTCATGGGTATTTCCTAACTTATTTTCCTTGTCGCCTTTGTTATTGTCTATATAATGTACTTCAAATTTTTTCTTATTAATGTCATTCAGCCTTTTTATTTTTATTTTTAAAAAACGACTATAATCTAGGTTGTACCTAGTGTGTGTTTAGATCATCTAAAGAAATTTTTTCATCAAAACCTTGGTTTCCATGCTGGCTATATCCAAACACTCAGTTAAAAACTAAAAATAGATTAATGAGGTAGAACCATTGTTTGATTCTAACTACGTACCCCGATTGGCTTTTTGACAATCGCTTTTGGGAGAAACTTCTAACAGTCATCCAAACAAAACCTAAAGGGAACTTATATCAGCTTTTACCCAATCTTCATTTTGTAAAATGAAATTTGTGAAAACTTGAGTTTTGCATACTCTAATTCAAACACTCACTATATATAGTTGACACCCTCACCAGAAAATGAAATAATAAGCTGAGCAACTCTTGATTTTGTGTGCCATTATTATAATTTTACATTTAAACGAGTACTCACCATTTTATGAGACCCAGAAAAAGAAAAGAGTTGCATTAGTTAGGACCGTCGTTAGATTGGATCCAAATAGTATTATATATATTGAATCAAAATGGGACCCGATTTGATTCACAATCTTCCAAATTCACACACTTGATTCTTTTGCCCTCATAACCACACACTATTTGATGGTGGTCATCTCAAGTCTCAACCATCACAAACGGTTTCCTTCAATTTCAGACACATCAAACAGAAAGTTCAAATTGACACTTTTGGAAAATTAATATTGGTACACCTGGCAAGATTTTTTCTTCCACACACACACACAAGTGTTTATTAAATTTTATTACGTTTGAGTTTTTATTCATTTATATGTAACTAGTTAGGTGCCTAGCTTTAATTTCTTCCATAATCAATCTTATTATTCTTAGTCACTCTTACGTGATAGCTAAACTTAGATTACAATTATATATGTGGAGAAAGGTGGAAACTGGCGGACAAAGATTGCCTTTAATTTGTATGCTCTTTTTAATGGGAGTAGTTTTGATGAGCTAAACATCACTAAAAAAATAGTTAGTTAGTGATGAAATTCCGTCGCAAATTAGTGATGGAATTCCATCGATAATTAATTAATGATAGTATATTTGATGACGGAATCATACAATTCCGTTGCTAATTCACTATTCTTTTTTTTTTTTTGGGTAATATCATCATTCATCACTTAGAAAAAGTTTATTTTGATAAGCAACTTAGATAATCGTTTGAAGATAAACAGTTTGTTAAAAAGCTAATCCAACTAGCTGATCAAAATGAGCAAGGGTAAACGTAATGTAGTTAGAAAATTAAAATTATAATAGAGAATCAGTTTCAATGCTCATCGTGGATGATGATGAGCATTGAAAGCTATTTACTTGTGGTGAGATTGAATTGTTTAAATAAAATTTCAATGGTTTAGATTTAAGATTTTTAACTAATAATTTTTAAATTGAAAAATTATTTTTTGAAAATTAAAAGATTATCTTTATTTTATATTTTGTACATGGTAAAATAATTTGTTATGCAAAAAAGTAAAAGTAAAAAATTTGAATCTAAATCATCTAAATAAGATCAGAACGATTTGTAATGAGAGCTAAAACCGGTTCCATTACTAGAGTATACTAAAGTTAAAAGCCACTTAAATTAAAAATGATAGTGACATGACTACAATTTTATAAAGACTAAATAATTTATTTATTAAAAAAAGTAAATAATTTTGGGATAAAAGAAAAAAGGAGGGAGAGGATGTGGTTGTTGGCATTTGATACCTTAGTTATCGTCTTGGATCACGAGCTTGCAGGAGTGTGAAGAAGAAAGGACGATGGCCAGAATTACACCTTTGGCGTTGCATGCTCCGCTGTATGTTTCTCTGTTATTTTCACTTTCTTCATCAATTCTGCTCCCTCTATTTAATGCCTTTCTCAAAAGCTGATCTGTCTCTATATATAACAGACACTGACAGCGATATTAGTGTGTGTGTGTGTGTGTATAAAGAGAGAGGGAGGGAGAGAGAGCTCTTTTATTTTATAGTTTTATTCTTTTCCATTGAAATGAGTTGGGAGAATGGGATTCATGCTCAAAACCTATTAAAACATGCGCCAACGTAAATAAGACTGACGCTGTAAATTTAACTTCATTCTGTTTTTGCTTTTATAGTTTTAATACTTTGCTTTTATAGTTTATCACACTTAGTTGTGAACTATATGGTTATGGCATGGTGTCATTGACACTTAGACTTTTAAATAAATTGTTAATTAAAAGATTATGTTCCATAATTAAGTTTATTGAGTGTTTTATTATGTCTTCATTCACAGGCTTTCATATTACTTAGTCTATCCTCTTCACTAAGACATCCAATAACTTTCTTTTTTTGGGTACATCTTCAAACCCCTTAAATAATTTTCTACCATTTTTATTCTCTTTAATAGATGTCAATAATCTAACTCTTTGATGCATACACGAACACACACATACATATTTGTTTATTACGAATATTTTTTTTTTCCTTACATAATCAAGCATCCATCTCAACTACGTATGCTTATTATGCTTTTGTTGGCCTGATAGCATTTTGATAAAACTTCCATTTTACCTTATATTGAGCACTTTTCCATTGTAAATGACTTTGATAGCATTAAATGTAGAGTTAAAATGCGGCAAATTTTTTTTTTCAAACTTGTCCATTAAGCCGTTAAGATGTTTTTAATTCCCATACAACACTTAATTGTGGTCATTAGTTTCAGTGAAGATAAAATTAAAAATTTGAAAGTTTAAAGATATCAACTATCACCCCTTAAAATTTGGACGGGGGGAGTAATCGATCAATTATCCTTACAACATTCTTTAGAACCATTTGTTTAGAACACAATAATGCACATACCGATTCTTCCAAGAACAATGACTTTCTTGTATATAGTTTTGGTACACTCATCAACATTTTAATCCCAAAAATAAATTTAGCAAAAAATCAAAAAATCAAACCCAAACTCGATCATCTATTCATTTGATCCCTACCATAATATGCAGGATCATTCATTTTGGGTCTATTGTACAAAGTCCTATATACTTCTTTGTTGCTATTAACTCCTATTAACCTATTCTTTCTCTCCTCCTTTTTCTTCACTGTTAAGTTGGATCCCAGCAAGTTTCTAATTGATGAGTTTACCTCATGCACCTACAAAGAAGGTCACTGGATGAACCAATGAGGATGGCATATCAAATACAATACGGAATCCTCTATAAAGGGGTATGTAGAGGAGAACTAAAAAGCACACTCAATGTAATTATTGAGTGTGACATTTTGATTAACAATTTATTTAAAATATTGGTTGTTGATAGAGTACGATGACACCATATGATCCATATAGTCATCTCCACCTAAAGGATAAAACTTGTTATATGCTGACAAAACAATGAGAACTGAATTGGAAAACATGAAAATATATTTAGTTTCTTAGCACAGTAACTAAGTGTCCCACCACACTGTAACTTGTTCCACTTGTGCCAGTATGTACCATCCACTTCTTAGAATCATTAAGTTGAATATATATACATGAACTGTCGTTTTATAAAACGATCATGAGTCATATATATGACTAATTAATGATATGTAAAGATCAATTATTGACTTATATATGTATGGAGACGATCATTTTTGAAACGATCATGAGATAGTGATGGAATCACCTGCAAGCAGGTCCACTTCAGCTTTCTCATTGATTCCAACAGCAACTTGCTATATGCTACACTGCTCTTTTAGCATGAATCTTCAATATCCATATTTCATGAAATTTAATATCATCATCAGAATTAGGGTTTCATAGAAAATGCACGGATCTTCTGCTCACAAATTTAATCAACATGAAGGCTATTTTATGTCAGTCTCAGTAGTGTCAGAGATATATGAGCTGGCATCATGAACACAGTAGTAATTAATTAAGGCATGTTTAATCTCATCATGGTTTAATTACTTCTTTCAATGCCTGCAAAATATAGATATATAATAATAATTTAAATAGGACATTTTAATTAATATGTTAGTGATAAAGGCCTTGCATATTAGCATATACTAGTACATATGAATAATTAGTTAGGTACATAAATAAACAAATTAAGCGAAGAAGACCAGTACCAGAGTGGATAAAGGACAGGAAGCAATAATAATGATTCAAAAAAGAAATAATTAATACATGCCTTATTCAGTGCATGCAAAGGCCCTACTTTCATTAATTTTGTTGCTGTTTCAGATTTTCAGTATTATATTATTTCTATGGCTCATCTCTCTCACATAATAATGAATCTTAGATTTCACACACACACACAGAGCATCTTTTTTATTTGTGTCTTCACGATCTTCTGTCTATTCCTTTTCTATTGAACAAAATCACATGGAGCTTTCAAACTAGTTAAGACTCATTATTATTAGGATTATAAATGCTTAACTCGTATACAATTGACGGTTGCTGGTGTGTATGTCTAGCTAGATACACACAGAATACAAATTTATACCAAAATTTTCAATATAATAATGGTAAGTTTGGGGGGAAAACTTCTCAATTAAACATGTACAATTGCAAAGGAAAAAATTTATATAAACTTTGTATTATATGTATATTTTTCAATTTTGTCCCTCTAATAGTTAAATTCTATCTTTACCCCTATATATGTGTGTGTGAATATACATTTTTACCCTTTATTTATTATTATGTAGACTTTATACTCTTGGAGTTGATGGGTGTATATTAAATAGAGATAAGTTTGAAAAGTTATTATAAATTTTAAACTATGGTTAATAATTTAAGGTTTTTCTTAATTTCAATGAAATATGTTAAGAGTGATTTGTAGATAAAGTAAATAGAGTATATGCACATTTTATATTGCGATGCTTATTTATGATTTAGGGTTTATACTTATGAGTCTATGCAAAAGGATTTCCTTAATCCTTTTTATTACTCTCTCCAGTCATTAATATAGAATATATTTGAGAAATTAATATTAATCATAAATATAAGAATTATTTTTCATATTTATCAATATTTTCTTAATTTACCCCTATTGATGCTCTTTCAACAATAATTAAGGATGAGAAGGAATGAGAGTATGAAGGAAGACGTTAGAGTGTTTTAGAAAGTACATATTATATTAATAATATTCTTTAATCTAATTAAATTAGATAAATACTAAATATATCTTATATTAAGAACCAAAGGAAATAATTAGTAAGAGATTTAGCTGGCATGACAACTAGAGTTAATTACAGACGTGTGTGGCACTACACACACACTCACACACATATATAACCCTAGAAGTGCAAGGTGGTTCAGCAATTATAGATAACATAATCATGCACTCTAGTAAGTTTATGGGGGCCACTTTATAAAGATTAACCCTTTAGTTTATATGCTTAATCATTCAGCACATATGATAATGATTAATATAATGGGCTTACTATGTATATAATTATATTCAAATGAAGTACCACTTTGCTTATGAGAGAAATTACATTGATCATGAGCATGACGTTTATACACACACACATAAAAATTCACAGTAAGTTGAGTGTGTCAAATCATTTTCAAAGCTCTCACTTAGTCTATTTGAATTATATCTTTCAATGTGGGATCCTTCTTCTTCTTTTATTATTCATCTTTAAAGGACAAATTGGACCAGTGAAAAAGTGAGTGGATTTCTCAGATGTCGTAGAAGTCCACATCAAAATATTTATCTTTATTCAATATATATATAGAGAGAAGTCGAGTAATTAGATAATATTATTAATTGATTAGGAGATATATAGAAAGATGAAATTCCAACTGTACACCAATGATTTCTGGTGGACCTTAGCTTGGTGTCACATGGCCTCTAAAATTAGGGCAACGTTTTGAGGACCCATTTCATGTCCCACTCAAATCAATGCTCCATCGTGTCCCAACCCTACATGCATGTCCCATACCCAGCTAGCATCTCATGAGCAATATATTATATAAACAAGAAAGTTTTATTCTTTCATAAATTATAAAATACTGAATATTTCATCCCCTTATTAATCATCATTTAGATCCTTTTTTGTTTTCTAAGCATGGAAATTTTATATTTCTATAGGGCTATATATAAATTATTTATAAGAAAACTTGTGTGCTTATTCTATTTCACATATAAATATATTCTGCTTAGCATTGGTTGGCACTGCGTGAATTTAATTACGGTAGAATATTTTTAGAGAAAATTGGGGTGATAGGGACTTGATGGAAAAATTATTTGAAAATTAAAAAAGGACCTAAAGTTCTCCAGCAAAAAATCTGGAAGAAAAAAGTCAAGAATACGGAAGCTAAAATATAGAACATAAAAAAATAAAAATGCAGATATTTTATCAGGTCTATTTTTGACCACACACAAAAATATATATTTTATTTTTCATTTTAGCTTCTGTATTATGCACTTTTCCTTCCGAGTTTGGTTGGAGGGATGTTAGTATTTTTTTTCCCTATTAAATTTCTTAATTAATAAGTCCTTATCCCCAATTCTCCCATTTTTTTAATATAGATATCTTGGATAAAAGAAAAAGATAGAAAAAGACTTTATATTTTAATAAGTCATATAATTATAATTATAAATATTTGAAGAAATCATCAAATGTAATTTGATTTTTGTTGAATATGCACATAACTTCCCTCAAATTTTAAGATGAACAGAAATCTCTCTTGATGTTGTTAAAATTACAGTATGACACAAACCTCACTTAATTTATTTGACCAACAGAAATATTCGAAAAAATGAAGATGACTTTCACAAGTGTCCCTAAAACAATTAAGGGATGTGTATGTAATTTCAGGGGAAAAAACAAGAACGATTTGTTTAATTTATTTTTGTATGAAAAATGGTTCGTGTGAGTCAAAAATGAAATGGAGATGCGTAAAATTTAGTAAACTATAGGGAGATTTGTATAGTTTATTTTCTGTATTGATGATTTGTATAGTTTATTTTCTATTTGTAAAGAAAAAGCCTGCATAATCTTAAAAGTAGAACTATGAAAATTTCAACCAATAAGTGTTGATTCTAGTGAAAATGACTTTGATAGCTTAAGTATGAGGCCTTGAGTTTGAAATGCCTTTGGGAGAGCTATACCAAATTATATCTGACAATGCTCAAATATGATCCAATAAGATAGCCAAATAAAAAGGAATGAAAATTTCAACAATTTTTTAAAATTATTTTTTTACTATCAAAGGAAAAAAGGAAATTTCAATTTCAAGGAAATAAACACACAAGCAATTTTCCTTTTCTCTTTCTCTCTTAAAAGTTCTGAGGTTATTAATTTGAAATATTTTATATTCATGAAATTTCAATTTAAAGGAAATAAAAACTAGGGTTTTGAAACCTGGATTGGACCGGCCGATTCGGCCCGGAAACTAGTGAACTGGTGGAAAGCTTGACCCGTCGGCGCAAGCATCAACCCGGTTCACTATTTTTTTTTAAAAAAAAATAATAATCAGTTTTTAAATTTTATTTAGAATTTCATATTAATAACCATGAAATCTTTAATTTCTCACTGGTTGGTCTTAGGTTAGTTTCGGTTTGACTCCAATCTAATCCATTGACCCTTGACTTAGTACCCCAACCGGTTTAATGGTCAGTTCAGGTTTAATAATCTTGATAAAACATAGCTATATATATAATTTTGCTGTTTTCTTTCTCTCTCAAATGTGTTGAGGTTATATATTTAAGATTGACTAAAGTTTACATTTAACCCTTTATGTTTACTCCAAGATTCAATTTAGTTTCTTAAGTTTATGAAGTATACTTTTGATCCCTCAACCCTAACACCGTTAATTTCATCTAAAGGAAAATGCTAATTGTGCAATTAAATAAAGTATGCACAAATTTTGAAAATATAAAAAGAAATTATTGTAGTTCCAACTCACCAATTAAAAAAATACTAATAATTTAATAAACGAAACAATCACCTCATCTTCTTCCCACCATTATATAGTTTTCACCCTCTTCCATTAATGGCTTCTCTACTCCAAGTTCCTTCCAATTGTGGAGGTTTTTCCACTGTCACTTTCAACCAATTTCGTCAGAAGTTATCGACTTCTATAAATTTCTTGAGTATGCAAAAACCTGGAATTGAATCCAGAACCTCCGATAGGTACGACTGAGCCTTGCAAAATGGAATGCTTTTGTGAGAGCAACTATGGGTGACTTGATTGAAGAAAGAGATAAATTGAGGGATCGTATGACCATAGAGGTAGCCATGGGATCGGCGAGAGAGGCGAGGCCCTCGATTCTACATAAGAGAAGACATGTTCACACTAGTAATTACGTGGGTCCCAAAAGAATTTGGATGGACGAAAAACAAGGTCAATTGAATGGAGGAGGCTGAGGACTGCATACTGGTGGTGGGAAGAAGATAGAGTGATTGCTTCGGCTATTAAATTATTAATATTTTTTTAATTGATCAGTTGCAACATTCAATAATTTTTTTTATATTTTAAAAATTTAAACATATTTTGTTTAATTGCACCGTCAATATTTTCCGTTAGATAAAATTAATCGTGTTAGAGTTAAGGGACAAAAGTACATGAACTAAATGAAATAAACATAAAGAATTAGATATATTAGATATTTAGGTTCGTGTGAGGTGTGTCAGTGGGTGAATGGTAATAAGAAAATGATAAGATTGAATGGTGAATTATTGGAGAGGTATACAACACGTCTTCTATTATCTCTCTCTTTTTTCTTTTCTTTTACTTTAAATATCTTTTTTTTTTCCCCATATGTATGTCTGTCTGTGTGAACGTAACAAACAGAAGGGTTCATTTATATCTTGTAGCTATAAATGTTTCTGCCAAATGGGACATATGTCCTACATGTGATGCCTCTGTACACTTTTATGTCTAACTAATATATAGCCTTATAGCGACCCTTTTGATAATTTTTTACCCTAAACTACAAGAAACACAGATAACACAACCTTACTCATAGTTAATACTTCCTCTAGTCCTTATTATAAGGCATCAATTAGCAATTGTATTTGGTTATTTTTATAAAGTACTTGTTTGTTTCCAAAGTGCATTAATTATTCTTTGGGTTAAATATCATTTTTGTCATCAAAGTTTCGCCTATGGAGCACTGGTCATCCAAAAGTTTTTTTGGTATCATTTTTGCCCTGGAAGTCTGAAATGTAGCAAATATGCCCTACCGTCACAGAAGTGCCACGTGGACCGTTAAAATTACACATGGCGTAATGGAAGGCCACGCAAGATTGGAAAGAGAGAGTCGTCAGAAACGAGAAGAATGAGCCAAGTGAATCTCACACAGTTGAATCCCATCGACTTGATCTGTCTAGAGATCACATCTACAAGTTGCTTGCTCAGACCTTCTGCAATTAAGGGTTCTAGATGCGACACCCAATTCACACACGCCAGCTTCACTTGCTCGTCGTCTTCCGTCACGATCCACCGCAAATTTGTGTACAGTGGCTGAGACGGCGCCGTTAGAAGTGGAACTATAGAAAGATAGAGTTGAGCCAAAAAGCTTAACAAGAAGAAGGGAGGTGTCGTCCCCATCTTCGTTGTGTTCATAAATTGTTGTCGATGAGCTTATGGATTTGATAATAAGATAGAGTAGAGCACTATGCTTTTATATTCGGAGCTTTCTTTAATATTCATGATTTTGTCTTGTACTACTGTTTCTTGCCTTCTATTTTTTTTCCTTGTTTCGATAAGGATTGTTAGAGTTGCTATGCCTAATATTTTTTTTAGATCTATGTCTGATTGTTATGATATTCAAACTAAAATGTGAAGTGAAGCAAAGATCCTCCAGGGGCAATCTGAGAACCACGGGGAATCTATGCATCTTGTCTAAACAATCTCTTACTACTATGTTTCAGATTAATTTCTGGAAATTTGCTTCATAGATTAATTAATCTGGTTTTTCCGCCAATTGGAATTATCTTTTCATAAAGATTGGTTGGTATTTGGTGTTGGAAGGAATGGAGAGATGGGATTTGGATTCTGAAGCGCGAATCGCCTGAGAGAGGGGAAAGAGAGATGAACGAACCGCCTGAGAGAGGAGAGAGAGATGAATGAGGTGCTAATGTGGATTCTTATGTGGCATTTAATCCTACATGGAAGAGCCACGTCAACATAATTAGGTCAACTAATCGTTGATCGTTTAGTTTTGTTAAGCCAGGGCGAAAATGCTATGTTTTTCAAACTTCCAGGGAAAAAATGATATGAAAAAAACTTTAGGGTGAACAGTGCTCCATAGGCGAAACTTCCGTGGCAAAAATGGCATTTAACCCTTTTTTTTTCCATGTATGCCCATAATTAATAAGAGTAGTGGGTGAGAGTAATAATTAATATCATATTAGAGTTTAATGCAATTAGTAGAGGTAATATTGTAAGTTATTTAAATTCTAAGAAAGCTTTATTTACTTTAACTATTTTTATTGGTTTGTGAAAATTGTTAGTTTGTGCCTTATAATAAGGACCAAAGAAAGTATCGTTGTGGTCCTATTGGTAAGTCCTTTTTAAGAAAATCACATATACTAAGGAAATGTAGTTAGCTCAATGATTATAGGGTAAATTTTCAACTTTGCCCTCATTTATGAAAGATTATCTTTCAACTCTTTCTTCTCTCTCTATTTTCATTGGTACAATTAATATGGGTAAAATTGTCACAATTTCATTTATTACCTAAAAGAGGACTTATAAATATGATCAATTTTTTTTTTGGTCAAAATTGACTTATAAATAGGACCAAAGTTGGTACTTCCTTATGCATTTATTATAAAACAAATTTTGGAGAGTTGGTATTGATCATAAATATAAGATATTTTTTTATATTTCTCAATCTTTTACCTAATTTACCCTTATTGATATTCCTTCAACAATAATCAATGAGGGGAGGGAAGGAAGATACAAAGATGTTTTTGAAAATACATGCACTACTACAAAAAGAGGTTATAAAGTTCATTTTTTCCCAGTTCCTACGTCCTTTTAGATAGAGATGTCTTTGTAGGGGACGCAGTAACTATGGCATCCCCAGTGAAAATACGGACGCCATATTCTCTAATTATGGTGTCCCAAATAAATATTTGGGACGCCATATCCTTTGTTTATGGCGTCCCAAATCAACTTTTGGGATGCCATAACCATTGTATAAGGCGTTCCAAATTTGTTTTTGGGACGCCGTAAGCCCTTTTAAAAAAAAAAACCAAACGATATCCTAGAAGGAAAGTAGAATCTATGCTCCGAACAATAGATGAATCTCAAATGGTCAAAATTTTGAACAATAGCCCGAAAACTAATCGAGACGCAAGAGAAAGTTGGAAAGCAGAATCCAAAACACAAAGACAAGATAAAGTTGGAAAATAAAAATGAAATCCAGCAATTACAGATATCCTAGAAAGAAAGAAAAGCATAATCTATTCTCCGAACTCTAAAGTTGAAAATCTCAAATAGCACATCACATATAGTTCAAACCCTCATAGCAAAAATCACCAAACAAAGGCAATCCCAAAAGAATCTAAACACTCGAAGATTATAAAAACCTAAAATAACCCACTCACCAAGCGAAGGCAATCCCAAAAAGAAAATAAGAACCATACTTTTGCATGGAGGCAGAGACTCATAACAAAAATCACAAGCAAAAACTCAAAACCAAAAATCAAAGATATGAAATCGTCGGACTGAACGCACGAACCTAGCGGTCTATTGACGTGGTTTGTCCATTGCTGTCGGTGAGGGAGATTGGAGATCCAGTGAGCACTAAAACCACATCCCTTTCACCCTCGCTTGCAGAAATGAAGAGTCCATTGGCGAGAGGAAATCCAATGAGCCTTGGAATCGCAACCACCGACCTCGACCCACCAAGAAAATCGCCTTGACCTCCCATATCGCTCACACCAAACACCTTCCTTCCCTCACCTGATGAAACCCCACGCAAGTAGCCTCGAAAGCCCCTTGCCACCATCGTAGATTAACGGCCTATGAAGACCCAAAAGAAGACGGTGCTTCGACAAACCTTAAGAGAACCCTTGGACTCTCACACGCACAGAGGCGCGACCTAATAGCAAGAACAAAATATAATTGATTACTGCTACCTCAAGAAAAGAGACAAGTTTATATTTTACTACCTCAGGGGCGCCCTTAGAGAAGTGTTTGGCGTCCCAAATTGATTTTGGAACGCCAAAAGTAGCGCCAAGGTTCATTTTTTGCGTTCGAATTTAAATTTGGGACGCCAAAAATATATTTTAGGCGTCTTAACTTTAAATTGGGATACATAAAGTCTCCAAATAATTACAAAAATGACACCGCCTCTTTTTTTTTTTTACTTTCCTTTTTTAAAAAGTGCGTTTTTTAGGGAAGTAAAATCTATATTTTGTAGTAGTGATGTCATAGTAACTAACTTAATTAACTTTCTTAATCTAATCTAATTAAATAAATATGTGTTATATTAATATTAGAGCCTGGAGGGATTAATAGGGAGCAACAGCAAAACAAGTTTCCTTGTAGAAAATGGTATAAGATCAATATGCTGCTCTAATTTTTATTAGAACTTTTTAGGGATTTACATTCATTCATTTAAAAATTCAATTCACAGTAATTCTTCTTAATAATTCGACCCATTTTTTTTTGCTCTGAGCATGTGTGGCAAATGGAGATATTAATTAAAGACTTCAAAGAGAAGATATTTACTTCACTATGGTATCAAAGGATCTAGGCAATAATTCTCATCTGACTCTACAATTTAAGAGCGTTTGTTTTCATGTTAGAAATTATTAAAATTATATATGTTTCTGACACTTGTTACTTGCTTCCACCAAACAACATATATGTTTTTAGTAATTTCTAGTGTAAAAGAAAACACATTTTTTAAATTCCCTGATTTTTTTTTTTTTTTACCAATATCAAGTAGAAAAACCACCTAACTCGGGTGGTTCCCAAATGATGAATTATCCTATTTATTTACATTATTATTAAACACACATACTTCTCATTGATGCAAGGACTAAATACACATTTGGTAAGGAAAAAACTAAAATTTAAGAAGAGAAATTCTTAAAGATATGTACAATAACTAACATTGTTTTTTTAGTGAAATAACAAAGTAATTAAAAGCAAATTGTATATAAAATTTTGGGTTAGGTAGCAAATATAGGAAAGACACGTGTAGAAGCGATTTTTACATAGAAGTTTTTTTTTGGCTCAATGTAGCTCCGGAATTTTAAAAACTTAGCAATGTTGTCTTTTTCTGTTAAAAAGTTAATGGTTAATGTCACTTTTTTAACGGTCAACGTTAATTTTTTAACGGAAAATGGCAATATTGTCACGTTTTTAGACTTCTGGGGTTACATTAAGCCCAAAAAAAAACTTTTAGGGCAAAATTGCTCCCAAGCATGTACTTTTAGGGTATATTTGCTACTTAAGCCTAAAATTTTATAAAATCAATGTCAAATTTTAAGAGTAAGAGATTTACTAACCAATCGTTCAAGATACATAATTTTGTTTACAATTCAGTTATATCTCGATTATGATTTAATTCATGTGTGAAAACTTTGTCACTAAACATTAAACAAAATGCAAAAATGCTCTTTGTTATGATTTTGCACCGCATCCCGCACGTGCATGAGTGCATCCTTATTTCGCTATCGTCTAAATCCTATAAATGAATGTTTATGCCGAGAAGTCAGAAGAATATGCCGAGAAGATTAATTTGTTTAGGTCGAAATCATAAATAATAAAATAAATTAATTTCTCTAATCCTAAATATAAGACATATTTACCTAATTTGATTAAATTAAGGTAGTTAATTAATATGACATGTATTTTCTAAATGTGTTAAATACCATTTTTGTTACGGAAGTATTGGTAGGAGCGTTCAAAGACTCGGAAGTTTTTTTTATCGTTTTTTTTGCCCCAAAAGTTTACAAAAAAAGAGCAAATATGTCTCGAAAGTTTTTTTTATGAGCAAATTTGCCCGGAAGTTTATTTTTAGAAACAAATTTTTGTAAACTTAGGGCAAAAATGATCTGAAAAATGATCAATCCAATGGTCAAGATCAATAGATGGTCAAGATTGCTATGTTTGGAAACTTCCAGCCAAATTTTTACATATGAAATTTTGTAATATCCACTTAATAACTCATTTAACTTCAAAAGGGTCGGGAAATCACATCATATTATTAATCACTGCATAATCACATTAACACTCATTCATGTAATTAACACCTGTCGATGGATTTCCTTTTTAATCCACAAGTGGGAGAAAATAGATTAAATACCAATTTTGTTATGGAAGTATTGGTAAGGGGGCACTCAAAGACCAAAATTTTTTTGATATCATTTTTACCCCGATAGTTTACAAACATAATGACCTTGCCGATCGATTGATTTTGGACAGT
This sequence comes from Acacia melanoxylon, assembly GCA_019022615.1. Lineage (NCBI taxonomy): Eukaryota > Viridiplantae > Streptophyta > Magnoliopsida > Fabales > Fabaceae > Acacia > Acacia melanoxylon. Next base: position 9,738,505 of record JAFJYJ010000012.1, read on the forward strand.
TGGATCGTTCTTTTTTCAAAACTTCCGCGTAAATTTCTTTCTAAAAAACCTTAGGGGCAAATTTGTTCCTAAAAAAACTTTCGGGGTATATTTGCTCCATTTTGTAAACTTTCAAACTGATATCATCAATCAACTTTATTCTTAAAAATTGTTAAAATTTAAATAGAGATTTAAGTAATTATATATATAAAAAAAAAGCATTAAATATTTAAGTGGACCAATTACTTTACTTCGAGACACACACACATAATTACATATATTGATGATAATATTTGTTAATTGATGTTCTTGGTTGAAATTAACCGTGGTTGATTGATGATTATTGATAGATAATGGGTAATGAATATTTAAAATGGTTTAAACAATTACTCAATTGACCAAAAAGAATCCAATTATGTAATTGATTTTATACCGTTCTTTTTTTTTTTATATATTTAATAGTGGGGGAGGGGGACACGGCTCGAGCCCTGGGACGGGGAGGGGGAGAGGTTAACATCCCCCCCCATGCCATCAAGGCTTACTAAGGCGCTGGCAATTTTATACCGTTCTTATCCTTTGTATATACGAGTTTTGTTTTTATTTTGCCAGTTATATTTCTTTTTTAAACTACAAACTAAAAATGAATGAGTTTTGTTTATACACGAGACAATGGACAATACGATATTATTATGTAATTAGTGCAATAATTATATTAATACTAATATAAATGTGAGAAAATTCAAGTTTAATAGTTAATTTCATATTTTTTTAACAGTTAATTTTATAAATTTAATCTTGAAGGAAAAACATGTTTTAAAATTTTACGCGTAGACTCCGAAGTGTGTCAAATAAGAGCAACATTAATCCAACAAAACAAAGAAAAGTAGGGTTGCCCTATTTTAAAGATAAGGTAATAAAATAAATTCAAATTGATATCAATCTGTTATGAATATACTAATTATGTGGATGTCCATTGACCCTTCTGGTCCTCAATATTTTACGGGAGATCTTGTTCAAACGATTCTTTTGTTCATGCATACGTATTTCTTGTTCACATATACGGTTTTGTTCATGTATACGTATTTCTTGTTCATGTGGGGCCCATGCGTCTTCTCACTTTCGGTGCTTTTATGTAACCGTGTTGAATTTATTTGACTTTTGGGGAAAATTACGGCTAATGACCCAGGTTGAATAATTACACTTAAGGACCCATTTTCCTTCTATAAATAGACGTCATGTAAACATTCGAATACACTTGAATGAGAACTCCTCTCTCCACTTTTCTCTCTAGAATTATTCTCGCTCTTATTCTTCTTCATTTACCTTAAGTTATCTTTAGTTTTATAACACGTTATCGACGAAAGTCTTTCTAAAGAAGGTATGATTTTCTTATTATCTTTTAATGATTTCTCTACATGTTTATTATATTGATCTGTGATGATCTTAGCAACATGGAATTAAAGACATTATATTTTTACCGAATGTTTTAAACATCGGGTTCCATGTGTGAGATTGGAGATTATTTATTTTACTATTCATCCTTGATTTAATTATTTTATATAATGCTTTATTCTTGTGCACAATATATATTGTTATTACCTCCTACATGTGATGGTTCTACTTCCAAAGTTTAATTTTAATGCTAGCACTTTATTATTATTTTGACTCTTACATGGATGGTTCTACCTCCTCCTAACATAACTTTTACTTTTATGTTACTAACATAATATTTACTTTTATGTTACTAACCTAAGTTTAATTTTAATGCTAGCACTTTATTATTATTTTGACTCTTACATGGATGGTTCTACCTCCTCCTAACATAACTTTTACTTTTATGTTACTAACATAATATTTACTTTTATGTTACTAACCTAAGTTTAATTTTAATGCTAGCACTTTATTATTATTTTGACTCTTACATGGATGGTTCTACCTCCTCCTAACATAACTTTTACTTTTATGTTACTAACATAATATTTACTTTTATGTTACTAACCTAAGTTTAATTTTAATGCTAGCACTTTATTATTATTTTGACTCTTACATGGATGGTTCTACCTCCTACTAACATAACTTTTACTTTTATGTTACTAACATAATATTTACTTTTATGTTACTAATCTAACATTTACTTTTATGTTACTAACGTAACATTTACTTTAAGCATTTTACTTTTATTATTAATGTTATGTTATTACTTGTTAATTTTATGTTAACTCAAGTACAATCTCTTGTATGTTATGGCCGGAAGCCATATAATTCTATTATATGACCGTAAGTCATAATCTTCTAAAATTATGACCGAAGTCATAAAATTTTAATTCTCCTTTATTGTCTTTTTGAATTTTCTATTATTATCATTAATATTTCTGTTTTAATAACTCTTGCTTATTTTTCTTTTTAAATAGCTTGAATCATGTCAAGCGAAACCTTGCGAACTATGCAAAACTCGAATTCATGGCTCTTGATATTAGGAAAGAATTATTTATCTTGGATGCTAGATGCGGAAATTCATGCGAATGCACATGGTCTTGAAGATACAATTAAAGAACAAAATGAAACATCTAATCAAAACAAAGCCAGATCCATGATTTTCCTTCGTCACCATTTACATGATGATTTAAAAATTGAGTATTTGAGTGAAAGACCCACTAGTTCTTTGGAACGGCCTAAAAGAAAGGTATGATCACTAGAAGATGATCGTCCTTCCAAAAGCTCGTTATGAGTGGTTGCATGATGCGTCTACAAGATTTTAAATGTGAGTGAATATAACTCGGCCGTGTTCGGAATTACTTCACGAGTTAAAATTATGTGGAGAAAATATTACCGATTATGATATGTTAGAAAAAACATTCACCACATTTCATGCATCCAATATGCTCTGCAGCGGCAATATCGTGGACAAGGTTTCGAGAAATATTCTGAATTAATTTCTTGTCTCCTCGTGGTGAACAGAATAATGAACTTTTGTTGAAAAATCATGAATCTCGTCCAACGGGTTCGAATCCATTCCCGAAGTGAATGTAGTAAACTATGAAAATTTTAAGGGCCGAGGACGTGGACGTAAAGGCGGTTACAACCGTGGTCGTGGTCGTGGGCGTGGGCGTGGCCGTTATCATGGTCCAAATCGTGGTGGATCAAATTCCGCCCCAAAGGAGGGAGGATTGAAAAGAACCCCAGGAAGGGAAACTAGTGGAAATAACAAGCATTCTGAAAATGCATGTTATCGTTGTGGTGGAAAAGGTCATTGGTCTCGTGCACAGCGTGACGCCAAGACACTTGGTTGACCTTTACAAAGAATCACTGAAAAATAATGGTAAAGGGCTAAGGCGAGGTAAATCATGTGGATATGGCGAGAAAATTCTGAGTATAATGACAATGATGTAAATTATATGGAAGCTGCTGATTTCCTAGAATAAATTACCTTTATCTTTTAGTATTTCTATGCTTTAAACTTGTTTTCCTATCTTATGTATTTCTTTTAATTATGTTTTAATTTGTTTTTCATGTATCTTTAATGAAGAATGATTTTCACGGCATCAATCACGAAGATTTATGTCTCGTTGATAGTGCTACAACCCATACCATATTAAGACAAGATAAATATTTCTCTTCCTTGGTAATGCAAGAAGCCAATATTCAAACTATATCCGGTAATATAAATTTGATTGAAGGCTCAGGAAGAGCTAATATTTTGTTACACGAAGGAACAAAATTATGCATTGATAATGCATTTTATTCTACTAAATCTAAAAGAAATTTGTTGAGTTTCAAAGATATTCGCAAAAATGGATATCATATAGAAACAATAACTAATAATGATCGGGAATGTCTTTGTTACAAATATTTTTTACGGTAGAAAAAGCATATTAGAATGTTTTCCTACATTCTCTTTGGTTTATATTATACATATATAAGTGCAATTGAAACATATGCTATTGTAAACCAGGAAGTTTACCAATACAAACCGAGAAGTTTGTCAATGTAAACCGAGAAGTTTACTAATGAATTTAATATTTGGCATAACCTTAGGTTAGGCCATCCGGGTCAATTATGATGCGACAGATAATTGAGAATTCATGTGGACATACCCGAAGTGTAAGCAAATACCACAATCCAATGAATTCTCATGTACAGCATGTTCCAAGGGAAAATTAATTATTCGGCCTTCCCCAAGCAAAGCAGAAAGTGAGTCTCTCACATTTCTAGAACGGATACAGGGAGATATTTGTGGGCCAATACATCCACCATGCGGACCATTCGGGTACTATATGATATTAATTGATGCATCAACTAAATGGTCGCATGTCCATTTATTATCTTCACGCAACCTGGCGTTTGCAAGATTACTTGCTCAATTGATCAGATTAAGAGCACATTACCACGACTATCCTATCAAGAAAATATGTCTTGATAATCTTTGGTGAATTTACTTCACAATCTTTTAATGAATATTGTATGTCCCTTGGAATTGATATTGAACATCCTGTAGCTCATGTTCACACACAAAATGGACTTGCAGAATCATTGATTAAACGATTGCAACTCATTGCAAGACCTTTACTAATGAGATCTAATCTTCCAATTTCTGCTTGGGGTCATGCCATTTTGCATGCAGCAATGTTAATTCGCATCAGACCAACAAGTTACTTAAAGGTCTCCCCTCATGAGATGGTTTTTGGTCAAGAACCTAATATTTCCCATATAAGAATTTTTGGATGTGCGAGTATATGTACCAAAGAGCTCCATCACAACGCACCAAAATGGGTTCTCAAAGAAGGTTGGGAATATATATCGGGTATGAATCTCCTTCTATTATAAAATATTTAGAACCATCTACGGGAGATTTATTTCTGCGCGATTTCTTGATTGTCATTTTAATGAATCATTTTTCCCAACATTAGGGGAGAAAATAAAGCGGTTGGGTAAAGAGATTAGGCTGGAATGAATTATCATTGACTCATTTTGATCCTCGTACAAAACAATGTGAACTAGAAGTTCAAAAGATAATTCATTTACGAATTTAGCTAATCGAATGCCGAAGCATTTCTTGATCCAAAGAAAGTGACAAAGTCACATGTACCCATTGCTAATGCTCCTATTCGAATTGATGTCCCCCGAAGGACAACCCATTATAAATGAATCTAAAGTACGCTGAGCGTGGTAGACCCATCGGTTCCAAAGACAAAAATCCTCGAAAAAGAAAAGGAGCTAAAAGTATAGATGGTCAAGTAGAGGATAAACAAGAAAAGTTAATAACTCCAGAAGAGTCATCTCCTGAAGAGATGTTATCTCCAGAAGAGAAATCTCCGAGAAGAGAATATTGTAGTCCCGGAAGAGACCAAGGTACACGAAATGTATGAAAATAATGAGATCTCAATAAATTATGTTATGAATGGTATTCAATGGGACCGAAACGGAATCAACGTTGACGACATTTTTGCTTATCATGTAGCAAATGATGTAATAAATGATAATGAGGATTATGAGCCAAAATCTATCAATGAGTGCCAACAACGAAAGGATTGGCCTCTATGGAAAGATGCTATTAATGCGAAATTAAAATCACGGCAAAACGAAATGTATTTGGACTGTAGTCCATACACCTTTGAAGATGTAAAGCCGAGTTGGATATAAATGGGTTTTTGTACGGAAAAGAAATGAAAAGGGTGAAATTACAAGATATAAAGCACGTCTTGTAGCCCAAGGTTTTACACAAAGACCTGGTATTGATTTTGAAGAAACATATTCACCTGTAGTAGATGCAACTACTTTTCGTTATTTGATTAGCCTAGCGATAAATGAAGGGCTTGATCTACATCGATGGATGTTTGTGCGCATATTTGTATGGATCACTTGATAGTGATATTTATATGAAAGTCCCGAAGGACTCAAGATCGGAAGCATCTAGTTCAAATATTCGAGATCAATACTCGATTAAATTAAATAAGTCCTGTATGGCTTGAAGCAATCGGGACGCATGTGGTATAATTGTCTCGAGAGAATATTTGTTGAAAGAAGGATACGAAATGACCCAATATGCCCATGTATTTTTATGAGAAGATCTAAAAAGGAATTTGTTATTATTGCGGTCTATGTTGATGATATTAACATCATTGGAACTCTGAAGAGCTCAAAAAGCAATTATCTGTTTGAAGAAAGAATTTGAGATGAAAGACTTGGGCGAAGAAATTGTCTTGGATTACGAGATAGAGTATCCGAAAAATGAGATTTTTGTATATCAACAAACTTATACAAAGAAAGTCCTAGAGAGATTTTATATGGATAAGTCACATCCATTATGTACTCCAATGATAGTAAGATCTCTAGATGTGGATAAAGATCCATTCCGAGGCCTCAAATAATTAACGAAGAAGGTGAAGAAGAACTACTTGGTCCGAAGTACCATATCTTAGTGCTATCGGAGCACTAATGTATCTTGCTAATCACACACGTCGATATATCATTTCTTTGTTAATTTATTAGCAAGATATAGTTCGCACCAACACGGAGACATTGGAATGGAGTAAAACACATTTTCGATATCTCGGGAGGCACTATTGATATGGGGTTATACTACTCAAATGAATCCAAGCATGAACTGATTGGTTATGCGAGATCTTGGTTTTCTTTCGACCCACATGATGGTAAATCACAAACTGGTTATTTGTTTACATGTGGAGGTGCGGCTATCTCATGGCGGTCTATGAAACGGACTATATCAGCCACATCATCAAACCATGCAGAAATTTTAGCAATGCATGAAGCAAGTCGTGAATGTGTATGGTTGAGGTCAGTAATACATCATATTCAAACAACTTGTTATTTATCTTCAGGAAGGATGGTTCCAACAGTTCTATATGAGGATAATCTTTGCATGTGTTGCTCAACTTAAAGAAGGTTATATCAAGGGTGAGAACAAAGCATATTTCACCAAAATTCTTCTTTACACGTGATCTTCAAAAGAATGGTGAAATAGACATTTAGAAAATCGGTTCAAGTGAAAATCTAGCAGATTTATTTACCAAGTCACTTCCGGGAGTAATCTTTGAAAAAGCTGGTCCGTGGTATTGGTCTTGAAAACTCGAGAGATCTCAAATGATATTGTCAAGAGGGGGAGTCAATACACGCATTTGTCTCTTTTTCCCTTATCTAGGTTTTATCCCTTTGGGTTTTTCTAGAAAGGTTTTTAATGAAAGATAGGACGGTGTATCAATGAATGTTGTACTCTTTTCTTTGGCTAGGTTTTTATCCTGGGTTTTTCCTAGTTAAAGTTTTTAACGAGAAGCACATTCATAAATGGACATCCGAGGGGAGTGTTATGAATATACTAATTATGTGGATGTCCATTGACCCCACGGTCCTCAATATTTTACTTGAGTAATCTTTGTTCATACTGATTCTTGTTCATGCATACGTATTTCTTGTTCACATATACGGTCTTGTTCATGTATACGTATTTCTTGTTCATGTGGGGCCCATGCGTTTTCTCACTTTCGGTGCAAATGTGAACCGTGTTGAATTTATTTGACTTTTGGGGAAAATTACGGCTAATGACCCAGGTTGAATAATTACACTTAAGGACCATTTTCCTTCTATAAATAGACGTCATTGTAAACATTCGAATACACTTGAATGAGAACTCTCTCTCCACTTTCTCTCTCTAATTATTCTCGCTCTTATTCTTCTTCATTTACCTTAAGTTATCTTTAGTTTTATAACACAATCAACTTTATTCTAAAAAACTTACAATTCCCAGTTTCTTGAAAAGTTGGTCGTCAACAATCATATTTGGAAATGATTTAAAAATTGTTCAATTCCCTAATTTCGTTTATTTCATAATTTCCACAAAAAGGAATATAGGCTGCGAAAATTTTGTCTCCATCAATGGTATTACATCTCCATAAATAGTGATTTAGTTTTTTTTTTTTCAAAATTATATCTTAATGATAATGACTTGATTTTAAAATAGTGATTCTTTTTTTTTCCATTCTCAGAAATATCTATGGAGTTGATTCGAGTTTTCTTCAATCTGCAACTCTATTATAATTCATGGGTTGAAGCGTGTGTAAGACCTTAAGATATAGAAGAACTCGGTTGCTAAATGATTCAATCGAGGCATGTATATATCCTCATTATATTATTGGGGGTGGAGAGAAGAGCATGGAGATAGAGGTTTGATGCTTGAAATCAACAATATCTTACAATGGGATTGACATGTTGTAATACTTAGGATATTCAATAGGATATTTATTAATTATAAACAAATATTCCTTTAAAGATTATAGGTGAATATGTGGTTTCAATAAATGAGCATAATTATCTTATTACTTAGGGAAAATTCTATGAAGGTTAGAGAAGATAAAGAGCTTAAACTATAATCATAGGCCATAAAAATGGACTGAAAATATTATGATAAATCTCATATGGCAACAAATATTGACAAAAAAATTGGAAAGTGTGTTGTCTATAATTTTAGGAATTTTTGGGATTATTTCCTTGAAAAATAGAGAAGCATAAATATAATATTATTAAAAGCACTTTTTGGCCCCATGATTTTTAATATTTTACATGGGATATGAAATACCAATGTAAGTAAAATAGTTGTGAGATAATAATTTATCCTAATTAAGAAAATTATCAAAAATTAGTAAGTGGCTAATCAGGTAATTAATTGGATAATATAGGATTAAATTATAAGATAAATGAATTAGAAAAAAATATTAAATAAGGGCTGAAATTCGAAATAAAAAAAAATAAAAAAAAATGCTTAGAAAAAAAGAAATAAAAAAGAAAAAATAATAAAATAAATTTGATAAAGATTTGGAATCCAAAGGTAAAATGGATAATGGTTTGGAATCCAAAAGTAAAATGGATAATGGTTTGGAATCCAAAGGTAGAATGGATAATGGTTTGAAATCCAAAGAATACAAGTCAAAACTTAAAATATGTACAAATTGGAATGGTTGTGAAGATGTGGAAATCCGGAGAAAATATAAGGACTTATCTGGAACCCACATAATTTAACCTCGAAAGTAAGGCAGGTGAAGGTCATTTTTGCAAACGTTGAAGAATAAGTTTAGTGCAACTAGGGGAATCTAATTAGACCATAAATCTTGATATCCAACTACTAATCAAAAAGTATACTCAGAATTTAAAAGTGTTAGTGATTGATCGAACAACCAAAAATGAATTTCGTTAAAGTAAAACTTAAGGAAGTTTGAGTTATTTACCGAAATGCCATCCGCTTTTGCTACCCCTTCACTTCTTCCTCACCCCTGAAACCGAAATCTAGAGAGAAGTTAGAGAGAAGGAAGAGCCCGGAGAAATTCTAGCCGAGCCCTGGGTAAGTTCTTCGGTCCTTAGTCTTTAGTTTCGGTAGTTCTTTCAGTAGATATAGTAGGAATGCTAGATTTATCTTTAAATTTTCAAGATAGTCTAGATATCATACTGAGGGGTAAATAAGGTATTATTTTCGAAAATATTGTTGGGGGAAGAGATATGTTAAAATTTTGGAAAGATCGGGTCAAAGTAGCGAAGCTCTGGCGAAATTCCGCCGATTAGGGGAGCCAGTGGCAAAATGGTAATTTTTATCTAAAATGCCTGTTATGCTACTAGATATTGATAAATACTATCCTTATAGGATATTTGACCTAATTGAATCTTTGTCGAGCCGTTGTTGTCTGTAGTTATACATTTGTTTCACCCATTGTTTTCCGTTTTCCGTAAAAAGTACCGTTGTACCGTAGAAAGGTACGGACGCGTATTGTAACCTTAACTCTTATGCTTATTGTATGCTATATGTGTTTCTTTGTGTTCATATCGAGATTCGTTTGTTTGAAAATGGTGAAATCATGAATATACGGGTTATGGTATTGTTAACGTTGAAAGTTTTCTAAGCGCTATGGACACGATGTACATCGTGGCACCGGAGAGTGTGCAGTTGGGATGACATGCATCTGCGGGGGGCGTGTAATGTTATTGCCTCGATATGTGGAGATGTGTTTTTATTGTGAAATGTTGTGGATATACGTAAATGATATATTGTTTACATAAAGCGTAGGGTTAATTACCGAGATCCAATGGGCATTGGATCTCATTTGTTAATATAGCTTCAGGATCTCGAGGAGTTCCGAACGTGGTGAAGGGTAAGGAGCCGGCATAGGAAAGAAGATGAAGGAAATAAATTGTAGTCTATTTTGTTTAAAAATATTCGGATGATTGTACTACTTATGACTACCAGACATATTATGATGCTTGTTATTCAGTGACTCTGTTTCTATTTTAAATCGAAAAAATTTCTGACTGCTCAACTCTGATCAAATACGGCAATAAAACGTTTACGAAAACGGGGTGTTACACATGTTCAAGTAGAAACGTAACTCTTTTCTTTGTATGTACGTAGGCATATTCTGATTACACTAAACTCCTTGAAGAAGAAGAAGATCGAATTGTTGTACTGCAATGAGTGAATGTGAAGAGGATGCATGGTTAGTCTAATTATATTAAAATAAACACACTCAATGATGTCATATGGTTTCAACTTTTGATAATTTGATTTGTTATATGATTTATTAGGTTTGACTATTTTTAAAGGGATAAGATATTATCAATACCATTTTTTGCACAACTACAATCCCATTTTTAATAGCTTCTACAATTGTATTATGCCTTTGCACAACTACAAACATAATCCTGATATACATTCATTTAAAATAAACATCAAAAGTAAGTGTGTTGTTGCTGGTATGTTTCGTGGTGGCCTTCTCAAGAATATCATGTTTACAAGTGACCTTCCACGACTTGTCCTTGTTGGGCTCTGTGAATCTTTTTGTTGGGGATGAGTTTCTTAGAATCTACCCCTATATTTGTGTAATCTTTTTTATAGTTTTCCAATGAATCTTTATAGTTTCCCTAATTTTAAGTATTGATTTCGATACTCAAAATTTATTAATTTGTAAGATAGTGTTTGTAATTGATGATGTGAAACTCTCATTTAGCATACAATTTAAATCAAAATAAAATTAAAATTAACCAGGTTGCATATTATATATTATATATAGATGCAAGTTGACAATTATGAGCACAATAATTTTTATTTTATGTTGATAGTAAATAAATTTATTTAAAACCTACATTTTTTATTTTGTGTCAACTTACATGTTATTTAGTTAGCGTTTATATATGTCAAGCTAATTAACATGTACAGGAATTAGATGGCATGGTCAGATTCGATTGCCTAATCTGCCCCATGATGTGCATTTTCGAACTGTGGTCCTTACGGGGCAATCTAATTAACATATCACGATCAACTAATGCCTTTAACTGAAAAATAAAATAAAATAAAATATAACAACCTAATAAAAAAAAACCTACGGGGAGTTAAATAAAAATGCAGGTAAAACTCAAGTGAGTAAGAAAAAGATCAATTTTTATTCTTGTTTATCAGAAGGAATATTATATTTCTTATGAAAGTACAATTAATTAAAGACAATAGTTAGTGTAATATTATTTATTTTCATTTCAATATTTTGAAAATTGACTCGCAAATGGCATATAACGATTTTGGAGACATGTCAATTTTTTTGTACAACGGATGTTACATACTGAAACGACTTGTTACATAATGAATCATACGAATAGGGAAGAGGAGAAAATCCTCTCCCTGAATGGAATATCGTCCCAATCATGGTGGGCCTTGATGAATTAATAATTATCCCTTTTTTCCAAATAAATAATTAATTATTTTAAATAACTGATATAAAAAAAGTACAAAATTTATATCGTATGTTTAATTTGTTTGAGAGCAAGAATATTCTAGTAAATTAGGGCCTGATATAGAAAATTAATCCTTTCATATTTCTAATCCAAACAAAATGGAAATCAAGTTTGGGGGACGACGAGCTATTGACATATAATTCTAATAAAAAAATTTCATAATAATTGTAATGAATTAATAAAATCATTCAAATAACTGTAATAAATTAAAAAATTGTCCTAGTTTATTTATATGTTTTATGCAGGGAAAATTGATAAAATCATTATTTCACTATTGTAATATAAATTTCACAAATTTATGACTTTAAATTTTATTATCATTCGAATAATTATGCATTAATCTGCTTCTTGTCTTACTTGATGAAAATTCGATATAGCAGCAAATACGCTGTATGCCCAGAGCTGTAGATCTAGCTAGACATATTACTGTGATGTTGTTATTTGCAGCAAATATATACATTATATAAAATTTTTATGCTTGGTTTTAATTAGATATATATACATTTTTAAAATATTTTAATTAAAAAATTATCTATATTTCTGTTTAATGGTTTTATGCAATAAAAAAAGTTTGAATATATATGCATGTGTGAGATACCGGACCCTTAATGAAAATTACATATTTTATAAATGATAAAGAAATTAAAAATAACAAGATACTATCTCCTCGTCCTTAATATAAGGCGTATTTAGGGAATATATCTTGGTTTTAAATATAAGAAATAATTTTCTTATTTTTATAATTTACCCCTAATGTCTTAAAAAAAAAATAACTTACTAACTTCGTTAATATAATTAAACTTATATTAAGGATAGGAGAAAGTATAAAATAAGATAAATTAGTTATTGGATAAAATTAACGATAAAATTATTTCTGATAAAATTATTGATTAGGAATTAACGATAAATATAGACAATAAGATTTCAAAAAAAAAATATATCAATAAAATAATAAAAGAGTTTGGACGAATTGGGCGTTGAGTTTCACTAGAGTCACGACATGTATTCAAGACTCAAATACTCGGAATTTTTGCCAAAACAAAAGCTGTTCTTAGGATTTAGACGAATAATACAATTAAAAAATGGTTATTGGGATTTTATTTATATTAGAAGTAACATATATATAGTTAATAAAACTCCATTTTATTTTAATTAGTAAAACCTTTTCTCTATTCTTAAAACCTGCACAAATCTTTCCTAAACACTACAAGTTGCAATACACAAACTTCCCTTCAATTTTCAAAATCTTACTCCCTTCTCACATTCTTACGGTGGACTCTTAAATCTCCCCTTTAAACTTTTTCTTCTTCTACCAATTACCCTTTCTTCGTACAAATAGATATTAAGAATAATACAGTCAATAATTCAGTTGCCTTGTAGCTGGGTATTCTTAAGCATATACTCAGGGGTTTGATCCATGACACGGTGTGTATGGAGGTTATTTGGCCATCATCAATGCCCCTTCAGGACGACTACAGTACGAAGGAGGATTAGTCTTTGTTGTCGGCGAAGAATACCCCCTGATTTCTGTAAAATAAATAAATAAATAATACAATCAATAAAAATACCACATAATAGGGAAAAAACAGAGATCATAGTAATACAATTAATAAAAATACAAACAATTTCATACGACTAATTAAAAAACAATATTAAAGAAGAAGAAAAATTGTGGATTATACTTCTCATTCACTTAAAATGTGTGATCCTTAGAATAGTACATACACGGCTTCTATTTTCAGATTTTCAATAAAATTAACTCAAAGTAACAATTACATAGAAAATTAATAATTTACACAGCTATATGAAATATAACTTTAAAAGGTTATTAGCATGAATTACTCATAAAAGAAACTCCTGATAAATCATCCAATTATATTTTGTGAAACCAATTTATCCTACCGTTCTCTACTTCTCTATGTATATTAAACTGTTGGGAAAAAAATATACTATTACCTTTGATCCTTAATGCAAAATCCATTGATTAATTTGGAGAGATTAAAGAAGTTAATAAATTACCTAATTAGAGCATATGTGTTATATGTTTTCTTTAAAATAATTATATGTATCATTATATTATATATCAATTTATAAATCTAACAAATTAGTTTAAAGAAAAATAATAAATGTAAATACTTTAAAGTAATTTATTTAATTTCTCTTAATCCTATTAAATTATTTAACTGGATCTTATATTAAGAAAAAGATGTATATTAAACTAAAAAGAATTACTATCATATAGTAATTGCTTATTACTGGCTCAGAAAATATGACATTGATAAGAGGTCTAAGATTTATTCTCTTTAGTTAAATCAAACCGAATCAGAAGGCTACATTTTTCTTGCCACTAATCCGAATTAACTACGTACATAACAACCAATCAAATTTTAAATTGCTGCTGATTACCGAAAACGAAAAAGACATGCCTCTGAAGGAGGACCCCAAAAAAAAAAACCCAACATGTAAATTAAATAATTAATGTCATACAAATATAGTTTAAAATAGCAACATTTTTTTATAATATATCTATGATTTGGATGTGTAAGAAGGTAGGTTATTACATTATTAATTGGTGGTATTTACACGACAATGTAAAAAAAAAAAAAAAAAAAGCACAATATCCCACTAAAGTAAAAATAAAAACAAAATATTGATGCACCGCGATTTTGTTTGGTGCATGAAATATTTTGTTCTTCAGGAGCTCTTCGTCTTTACTCCTAAAGAAGCAGGAAAAAATTCCTATATCTGGTATGGCTTTCACTCATGATCAGGTTAATTCATTTATGACTTTTTCATTTACGATTTTTTAGAACCATTATTTCAAACTTTTTTTCCCCCTCAAATATGATCTTTTAAAACAATCATCCAAACATTTTTATTTTATTTTTTTCCACAAAACTTGTTGTAAGAAATAATTTCATAAAATCATTCGAGAAAAATAAAGATAGAATCAAAACAATGCCTAAATTATTATTATTATTTTGTTAATTTGAGTGAATTTGAACTATAAACATCTATGCCCCCAGGGGCACATTGCTATTAACTGGCAAATGAGAATAATTTATCATCATGGAAAATAATTCAATTTTTCAGGTCTGCACTCTTAATTTTGAACAAATTCCTAATCAGGTCAAGAAGGTTTAATAAGAGATTTCTGAATATGGTGAAAAATCTAAAATGCCCTTATGTAGTTAAAAATGAAAATTGAAGGTAAGTGTATACCTAACTTTGGTTATGACTGACAACGATTATGACTGACAACGATTGAAAAGTCTAAGAACAATTAATAAATTAGGGATAAAATTGTATATTCATATAATAAATTTAATAAGGATGACATATAATAAATTTAATAAGGTGACTGATCATGTCAAGGATAAAAAAAATATGTTCTTTCTATCATATAAATAGAACCAAAGAGGAGTACTATTGATGCATTATAAACAATATAATGGAACTCATTTCAAACTCAATGTACAAAGTGAGAAAAGCGTCTACGTACATATAATTCTACAAACCCTAGAGTAATAATAAAAAGAAGGGGAAAAAAAAAACATAATAAAGAAGAAAAACAAGGGGGAAATCCAGGAAGAGTGTAGTTTGAAAAATGAAACCTCGTATAGTCGTATGGCATATTCATTTAAGAATAGAAAACATGGTTTCTTGTTCCCCCCTACCTTAATTCCTCCTAAAAGGAAGAGCCTTAAGTGCCTTGAGCACCAAAATTATTCTGTACCAACAAATTGTTATATATATCTTAATTCAACTTAAACATATTTCTAATTGTCTTTCAACCCTCCAATAAAATATTTCTGTGTTTATTTAAGATCAAAAGCATATAATCGTGGATTGTGATCAACTTTAATTAATTAGCACCACTTAAACAATTTTTCTTTCAACCCTCCAATAAAATATATAATCAAACGCCTTTAATTTTGTCTTTAATTAATCTTAAAAACCAACTTTTCGTCAGGTTACACGTGATTATCCATAATTAATTAATCTTCCTAAACCGTCATTATCAATAGCTAGCTATAGCAAGAGGACTTTCAGGTTCATATATATAACATGCTAGCTAGTTAGGGTTACTATTCAGAGATATTTTTATTCTTTCCCTAAGTACTTATATTAAAGTTACGTAGTTCTCCTCCGGTCATAATTATAAGATTAAATTGACTTTTTTTTAGAGAGATTAAATAAGCTAATTAAATTACTTTAGAGTTTTATTTTTTCTCCAAACTAATTAATTTGATCAATAAATTAATATATAATATAAGGATACACAACATATGATATGATTAAATAACTTTTTTAACTTTTTTAATCTTTTCAAAAAAAAGTCAACCAGATTTTATAATTAGGACCGGAGGAGGTTGTATTAGTTTAATTTATGAAACTTTCATTGGTGGAGGCTTTTTTGTAGATAAAGTTACGTAGGATCCGTGATTTGGCTTTTACTGTTTTGGATTCGGAACTTGAAGGCAATTGAAGCATTAACCTTAACAGTACCAAAAATAGTACCCAACAGTACCAAATGTAGGAGGCAACCTATGATCTCAGCATTAAAATCTTAATTATCAAATGACAAAAAGGTATTTTATATATATGGTTCTAATGAAATGAAAGTTGCATCGAGCTTACCAACTTCTTTTTACCTTAAAAATTCCCTTTCTTATGTTAAAGCTCGTGTTGCCTTCATTGACTGGCATGCAAAGTAGATCCCGGATCTGTATATAGCTTTGTTTTACTTTAAAGTATATATATTATAGTAATTTATTTAATATTTAATTATTATATGATAGCCCTCGATCCCTCGTAGACAAAAAGTTGAAATATAAAAACTCAGAAAAAGAATCAATTAACTTCTGTTTTTTGTTTTTTTTTTTTTTTTTTTTTGGGGGGGGGGAATATACTGACAGGTTTTCAGAATAAACCACATTGGGCAATTTTCTTTTTTTCATAAAGCTAGAATATTAGTTAGAGAAGAATTTCATGATGCTCAATCTCGGAGGCAAGATCATATCTGACCAAAAGTTCCCTTTATTATTTTCAATAAGAAAAATATCAGAGATACACAATCAAAAAGTGAAGAGTTTATTTGATCAATTCTATATGGTTAATATTTTTCCTTAAATCAAAGCAAAATTAATTATACTCCCTTGGCTTGTACCGAATTATTATTTCAGTTGAATGACTGAAGGAAAAATGAAACATACCAACGCATTTTCAGACTTCTATTCATATATAACAGATGGACTCGACATTGTGATTCAAAAACTTAAAATTTTCTATATATATAAACCATTAGTTATAATCTTTTTAAACATGAAGAGACATTTTGAAGTTTAATTGTGACACAACTATAAAGTACTCCCTCTCCCTCTGATCTTTAATATATATACGACTCAATTGATTTTTTTTAATTAATGAAATTAAATAAATTGCTTAATCATAATATATATTGTGTATTATTAGATTATATATCAGTTTATAAGTCGGGAAAATTAGTTTTTTTTAAAAAAGATAAATACAAACACTTTAAAATAATTTATTTAACTTCCCTAATCTTTCTAAAAAGTCACCTGAGCATTATATATATGGAAAATACTTTGGTTAAGTTCCTTATATCTATTTCATCAAGTTCTCCAATCACATGTAACCACGTGTCATATTTTTGAATTATTATCATTTAACTACAAACCCAAATGGAAAAAAAAATAGGATACATGATCATGTGTGATTGAAAAAATTGATGTAATAAATGTAAAGAACCTAATGTAATAATGTAAGTATGATTTTATATATATATTAAGAACTGGGGAAAGTCTAATGCTTATAAAGCTTCTCAAATTGCTGGAGAAGTCGATCGCATCCACAAAGATAAAATTGAAGAACAAACTTGACCTCTCCCTGACCTTTTTAACCTTATAAACTTGGCAGATTCCAAATGAAGTAAAGCCTGAAAACGGCAACTTCGCAGAAACATCATCAGAGAGACAAGCTCACAACTTGTATTGTCTTCTTCATTGCGAGAGTATTATCTTCCTCATACCTCTACTCAGAAACCCTAGCTTGTTGCTTGTCAAAGTTTCTCTCTCTTTCAGCTACTCCAGGTTTGCTTTTATGCTTATATATATATATACTGCTGCTTTTAGTCTCCTCTTTCTTATTCTCTGTGATTTTATATATACATGCATTCAATTTGAGCATTATTTCATATAAAAAAAAAAGAATATCAGTGTGTGTTCAAACAAAATATCTCACACACAAATCATAACAGTTCTAAAGTAGTAGCTAGGGTACACTACTAGGATTCAAATTCAATGGCCAAGTGATGATGGTCTCAAAATATTTCTGTTTCTGAAGTAGATGTTCCATAATTAGTTGCTTATTACACACATTGTGGTCCATATGCATGAAGAAAAGCTATAGAAAAGGTGAAAATTGTTTTTCAAGTTTTCTCAAGTCGCCAACACCAAAATGTGATGGAGAAATGATGAGGCAAAGATGGTCCTCCCACACTCTTGACCAATTATTCTATATAATTACTTAAAAGAGTTTCCTAAAAGAAAAATACTATTATATTTATATGAAACTTAGAGAAGCATCCATTTCTTTTGTAATAATATTTTATTTTATTTTAGTGTCATTTTACATATATATCGCTATCATTCATTTTGGAGAAATGCTGTTCCTCATCGAGTCTTCATCATGAATGCAATTCTTATTTATTGGACCGAAACTGGATAGTGCATTGATTGAGGTCAATCTCAACGACGATCCTAAGTTTTATAATATTTATTTATTTATACGAAGCTGCTTTAAGTAAACAGTTGATATCTTCATATGATGAACAAAGAACAGAATAGGAGAATTAATTAATACACACACAACTATATGTCATAGATGCCTTTTCAAAAAAATTTAAAAGAAAGTAGAAGGAAAAGATATACTCCCTCCGGTCCAAAATATAAGACAAAGTTGACTTCTTTTTAAAAGATTAATGAAGCTGAATAAATTTCTTAATCATATCATATATTGTGTATCTTAAAATTATATATATCATTTTATAAGTCATGCATAATATTTTGGAGAAAAAATGATAAATATAAATATTTTAAAGTAATTTAGTTAGTTTCCTTAATCTATAAAAAAAATTAACTTTGTCTTATATTTAAGGACTAGAGAAAGTACTATCATTATTGTCGTCACAAAAAACCAAATCCTTACCTTATTTTTTTTTTCTTTTCTTCATAATATGAAAGCTCAAAAGAAAAAGATAAAAAAAAAAATCACTTGAATTTCAAATTGTTTCTTATAATAGTATATGTATTTCTTAATGTAATAATGGAGATGGGTTCATAGAATAAAAGGAAAGAAATTAAAGGACTGAAGGAGGACTTGAAACGGTTACAAACTTACAATATATCATTCATGAACGGTGAATAGTGCAACTTATTCATAGAATCAAATTAAGATTACAAAAAGTGTATATACTCAACTTCAAAATATTTTCGAAACGATCTTACTTATTCTTTTTATAGAAGATCTTACTTATTTTAAAAATGCAAGCTTTGGATGTCTTTGGAGAAGGGAAAAAATTCAGAAAAATACCTTCAAATTTTGAAAATATCAAATCAGTTATATTCTACTAAAATGAGTTGTGAATCACTAATAAAGTGTATTCAATTCTTAAACTATTATAGGAAAACAAAAATGATTTGGGATTATGATATTTCTAAAAAACAAATCTGAAATTTTTTCTTGTAGAATGTTTGAGTTGCGATATTCCTTGAATTCAGTTTTTTAAAATTAACAGATAAAACAATTTTAAAATAAAGTAAATTGTTTAAGTGATATAAACTATTTGATTGTATTTTTTACAAAAATAAAAATATTTTGAAAATCACGCTTCCTTCTATATTATTCATATGAGTATATTTTTGTTTAAGTGAATAATAACTATTTTCCTTTAATAAAGCAACCAAAAAAACAAATAGACAAGAGATAGTAAATAGTGCACGTTTAACAAGAATAAACAGTAATTTTTTTTTTTTTTAAAAAAGGACGTGGCTTCTCTTCATTGCAACTTCCAACTGCGATCCTTTTCTTAAAACGACGATGTTTTTTTAATAAAATGATGGGGTTGAACTATTTTTTTTAAAAAAAGATGATAATTAGTATTTTGAAGTATTTTTTCAGAAGCATCTAGTATGTTAAAATATTTTTTAAGTAGAATACATTATCCTAAAATAATTTTGTTGCTTTTAACATTTAAAATATTTTTTCAGTTGTACCCAATGCTTTAGAAGACTCCCTATAATTTTACATTTAATATATTTTTCTAAGTAGCAACCAACACCAAAAACTTATGATACTGATTTATTGATTTCCACGCACTCTAAGATATTTTTCCAGCAGCATCCGATAATTTAAAGTAATTTTTGGAGTTGAAAAAAATACATTAAGAGTAAAATTGTATTTAGTCTGCTAAGACACTAGGTACAATTGAAAAAATATTTTAAAGGGTTAAAAAGAACCATTTTTTTTAATGATATTGTACCCTACTTAAAAAATAATTTAAGGTATTAGACACTTCTGAAAAAAAAAATACTTCAAGATAGTAAATACCATCTTTAAAAAAAAAAAAAAAATTAGCCCCATCATTTTACACGCCCAAATGGTGTCGTTTTGAGAGAAGGAGCGGATCAAAGTGGGAACAGGATCTCTCTCACGGTCCCCCCTCTCCCCATCCCTCCGCCCATCTCGCATCTCGCCGTCCAATCAGATTTGACGAATTTGAAATGCCGTCGTCCGTCCAAAATTATTTTTTTAAAAAAATTATTATTTTTTTAAAAAATATGGGCCGTTGGATCAATATTTAGACGGTTCGAGATGAGGCTATGAGGGAGGGGAGAAGGGAGACTGTGAGAGGATCCAGACCCATCAAAGTGCCAGTGGAGAAAAGCCTGACCCAAAAAAAAAAAAAGGGTAATGCAGTCCAACACCGTGATCATGAAACTTCTTTGTTCCCAATAATTTGCACATTTATTGTGAAAAGGTATAGTTATAAAAAAATAATTATAAATATAAAAATACTTTTTTAAATATTAAACTAGGAGACATCATGATATTCTTTTGTATGTGAAGACAGAGGTGTAGCCACACCTTTTCATACTTTTCATTGAGTGTGATACTGTAATTACTAATTATTCATTTTGGGAATTCAATATTTTAGATTCTATTGATGGAATAATGAATTAGGTTTAATATTAGAGATTAAAAATATAAAAATGTGTAATCTTAAGAAAGATGGGGTAATTTTTTAAATAATGCACTAATAAGAGTAAATAAAATAAAAATGATAATGAGCTTTACAAAAACTAACTCAAGCAGTGAGGATATAAGTTTTCCATGTTTTGAGAGGGCTTACAGGTTGGTTGGGATGATTTTCCCAATGTTTGGATTGTTTTGTCCCCTAACTGCATTTTTTTTGTTATAAAAAGTTCAAGCGAGTATAGGAGAAGTGTATCCTCATATCATAGATGTGGGTCTCACCATTTCAATGTTTAATTTTTTTTTAATAAAAAAAATGTGGGTCCCACCATTCATGTGTGTGTAGAAATATTCTTCTTCTCATGCAATATAAGAAGTGTAAACCCCTAAGTATATATATGAAAATTTTGAAATTAAGTCATTTTTTTGGCCGAAGTTTTGAGATTAGAAAGAGCTTAGATTTAGCTTATAAAAAATTAAAATATGTTTGTTGACGGTTTGGCCCACTACTTTGACCAAAAAAAAAAGGTTTGGCCCACTACTAATACATAAAACTTGTAGTGAGGTCTACATCGTTTAAATGTAGTTTCAATAAAAGCTGACATTTAAAATTCAATACTAGTTCCACCCAAGTATAGTAAGATGAGTTCAAATATAGTTTCAATAGCCAGCTGCTCCAACACGCAGATTGGCCGTATTATCACCACTGCCCAAACATACTGATACTACTATACTAGTGAAGTCTAAAGTTCAGTAGGCTTGTGAGCCTCTTCGTCCCTCTCTTATATAGATTAACGTCTCTTTTGTTGGGGTTTTCTAGGGGAGAGGAGGGTGGCTACAAAATCCAAAAGAGAAAGGAAATTTAAATGAATTTGATTTAATTAAAAATTAGAAAATAATTTTCTTACTTTTTTTATTTTACTTATTTTTTCATTAAATTTTTTAACTTTATTTTAAAATTAGACCCACCTATTGAGGGTTTCAGTGCTTATCAAAACGATAAATACTATTAAGAGCTATTCAATGTGGTAAGATCTACATAATACAAATAAAATTTTAATGGTCTAATTTAAGATTTTCAACTAATGATTTTTAAAATAATTAATCATTTTTTGAAAATATGTTATTTTCAATTTTGTATGCATTAAAATAAAATTTTTACAAAAAAAATTAAAAGTAATAAATAAAAACTCAATTCAAACCATTCAAATGTGCAAAGATTAATAGCTTTTGGTACTTATTATTGTGATGAACATTGAAATTGATTCCTCTAAAACACATAATACAAGTTTGAATACTAAGAAATGCACCTGTAAGAAGAACGAAAACTATTCATATTTTAAGCCCCAAGAGAAAAACTCTTGATCAAATAAAAAAAAGTTTGGACTTGTTAGAATTTTCTTTCCCCTTTATTTGCCTTGTGCCAAACATGGCCCTAGGCGATTAGAAATTAAAGGAAAATAATAATGAGGGCTAGGGGGCAAAAGAGTAAAAAGAGGGAAAAGGGGCAGTAGAA
This sequence comes from Acacia melanoxylon, assembly GCA_019022615.1. NCBI lineage: Eukaryota > Viridiplantae > Streptophyta > Magnoliopsida > Fabales > Fabaceae > Acacia > Acacia melanoxylon. The sequence continues at coordinate 9,761,057 of JAFJYJ010000012.1, forward strand.
TGTTGTTGCGAAAGAGAGAGGCGGTGAAGATGGCATCTGCAGTAATATGAAGAACCTCTCATAAAGTAAAAGCTTGGGACTCACACCCCCTTCTTGTTCCTTTTTCCTCTTTCAACCAAAATCGTGTAAAAACCTAAAAACTATCCATCTATTCGCATTTTCATCAACAACACTGCCACATCATCATTAAAAAAAAATGCCCTCTTAATATAAATCACTGTTCCATCACCCTCACCTTCTCCACGATCTGCAATCCTGAGCTGGTTTCAGTGAGATAATAATAATAACCAGTGACTATTAACCCGCCCCAACTCAACTAGAATGTTAATCTTGATTTCTTCCCCGGTTGGTTGAGTGAATCATAGCAGTTCATAAAGGACAAGCACAATTACCAAAAGCCATAAAGTGGTATACATAGAAAGAGAGAGAGAGAGGAGAGAGAGAGAGGGAAGGAGATGGGTTAGAGCGAAAGGAAAGAGGGGTTTGGTTTCTCTAACGACGTTCTTCTCTCTTGATGGGGTTTTTCTGAGCTAAGAGCTCTTTTGCTTTATTTTCTGTTTCTCTGGGAATGGAACAACTGGTAATATTGAATGAATGGCAGGTACTTTTGGTGGCCTCAGCACAAGAAATCTCAGGTCTCACCCTGTTGACGGTTGCACAGCGCACGAGGCTTCTTCTCCTTCTTCTTCAACAACCCCTATTACTGTGAAAACCAGTCACCGTCGTCGTCCTCGGAAGCTCAACAGAATCCATCAATACCTCCTCTCAAAAAGCTGGAACACCAGAAGAACAACAAGCTTCTGAGTCTGGATCCTCAAAGCAACCACCGTCATCACTTTTACCCTTTCCACCATTTTCCTCATCAAAACCCTCTCCTCAATTCCAGGCATGTAGAGCAACACCAAGACGACGAGGACCAGGATTCTTCGCTTTCTCCTTTTCCTAAAGACCCAGCCCTCCATTTTCATCTTCAATATCTGCAACAAGACCACTCTTATCTAGGATTAGACGCAGAGCAACATAGCTCTGTAAATCATCTTCCCAAAAAGCGGTTGTGTCCTCCTCCGCCTCCGGTTTTTTCTTCTTCTTCAGTTACTGCTACCGTCGAATATGCAACAAAGATAGGAGAGAGTGGCAATCATCACCGGCGACCGCCAACGAAGTCGTCGAGATTGGCGATGAGGGGTGGAGTAGGAGAGATCGTGGAGGTTCAAGGAGGCCACATTGTTCGCTCCACCGGACGAAAAGACCGTCATAGTAAGGTGTGTACCGCCAAGGGACCAAGAGATCGGCGAGTTCGTCTCTCTGCTCATACCGCCATTCAATTTTACGACGTCCAAGACCGCCTCGGCTACGACCGCCCCAGCAAAGCCGTCGATTGGCTCATTAAGAATGCCAAAGCCGCCATAGATGAGCTTGCTGAGCTTCCGGCATGGAACCCCAATACGGTAAATCAAAATGTCCAGCAAGAGCAGGAGCGAGAGCAGAATCAGCTGGTGAACGAGAATGTAAACGAGAACGAGAGCCCGATTGGAGTTCACCATGCGGCGGCCGAGGATGAGATGGCTTCTGGTAACCGGGAAACAAGTACGCCGGTGGGAAGCGGCAGACGGATGTTGGAACAATTGGGTGAAAACCCTAACCGCGGTGGGTCGGGTTTTCTGCCGCCGTCGTTGGGCACTGACATTGCTGACTCTATCAAGTCTTTCTTCCCAATTGTTGCGCCGGCGGCGCCAGACACGAATTCTTCGTCGATTCATTTTCATAATTACGCACCAGATTTGGTTTCGCGAACTAGTGGCACCAGCCAGAACCAAGACCTACGGCTCTCGCTCCAGTCCTTCCAGGACCCGATTCTGCTTCACCAAGCTCAAACTCAGACTCAGCACCACCACCATCAACATCAACAGAACGAGCAATTGTTCTCTGCAACGACCCCACTAGGGTTCGATGGTTCTTCTTTCCCAGAGGAACACGGTCGATGGCATAGAATGCAAGCTTGGAATGGTGCTGCTGCTGATACTGGTAATAGTGGCCACGGCGGAGGAGGAGGTTTTTTCTTCAACTTGCCGTCGCCGATGCCGACTCTGCCGCCACTACTGTTCGGCCAGAGCCAGTATCTTACTCAGAGGGGACCCCTTCAGTCCAGTAACAATCCTTCAATTCGTGCTTGGATAGACTCATCCACAACTGATCACCACCACCACCATAACTATCTTCCACCGACAATCCACCACCAGTCTTCCATCGCCAGCGGAATCGGATTTGACTCCAGTAGCTTCTCTGGTTTCCGCATCCCAGCACGAATCCAGGGTGAAGAGGAGCATGACGGCGTTTCTGACAAGCCGTCCTCTGCTTCCTCTGATTCTCGCCATTGAACGAATCAGAGAATTCCGAACTCCCTTCTCCTTTAAGGTGCCACATTCAAATTCCACTATGTTACCTCTGTTTTACTTTCTTAGTGTAATTTTCACTCTGTTCTCCTACAGGGTTCATGAAAACTTGCAGTTTCATCAAGGACCAAGAAAGAAATTGTTAGCTGCAATCAGAATCAAAGATTGAATAAGCACAATAAGCTCAAGGAGTTGGACTCGGATTTCACTCATTCTGATTCAATGGCGTGTTTATGCTGCCGTGGGAAAGAAGAAAATCTGGTCGAATTTTCCAGGTTTCCCGATCCCCGGCTTGTTGTGTGTTTCATTTTCCAGCTAATTTTCTTCCTTTGGCCTATGTTTAGGGCCAGATACTATTATGTGTCTTTCTTTTCATCATTGTTGGATCACTGTTTCCTCCGCGCGCCTCTTTGAACTCACCATCTAAAATACAGAGTCATAACCATTACTGTGCATGAATTAATTTGTTTCCAAGTGATGTTTCAAAGTGCTGAATCTTGTGGGGCTATATATTTTGTTTGATGTTAAATTTTCTTTGAAGGTTTAAAAAATGGTTTGGTTGGAGACAATGGTGTGATGTTTGGGAGGAGGGAGAGAGATGAGGTGTTTTCTTCTCAAAGCATTACGAGAGAAAAGAAAGAGGCTTTTGTGTGTAGTGAATAATTAGGCATGAGTCAATCGATGCTGTGTTTCTGTTCACTGTTCTGTAGGCTAATTTTTCAATCACTGCGTCGTGTTTCCATTTTGGGAGCATTTTTTACGGAGCAGTCATTGTCCATGAACAGTAGAAACTATCCCACAAGGAAGCAATCGTCGTCAGTACTGTAGCAGCCTTCTTCATAAGAGATTATCATGCACTAGGATATTATACCAAGTCCTTGTTTGCATATTCACTCATTTTCTAAGGTTTGGGGAGGACGGAGTGGGAGGGAAAGGAGTAGAAACGAGGATATTGACCAAATTGTAGTTAATAAGAAGAATATTCTTTTTTGTTGAGAATATATTTTTAAAATATTGAAAAGTTTGCATGAGCTATTTAGTAAAGATGAGAGAAAAAATTTCTCCCTCCCCCTCCCTCTCCCTCAAATCAAACAAGCCCTAAATATAACACACCTCGATCCACTTATCCCTAAATATAACACACCTTACTCGAATTCTTCCTAGGTAGATATTTATTACTAGTGTTTATTTGAAGATATGATACTACCTCTAATATTTAATATAAGAGTTAGTTGATTATTATTTTTTTTGAAAAATTAAGGAAGTTAAATAAGTTAGTTAATTATAATATGTTGTATGTCATTAGATTATATATAAGTTTATATATAAGACAAATTAGTTTAGAAAAATAATAATAAATATAAATACTTTAACGTAACTTATTTCGCTTTATTAATTTTTTTTTTTTTAAAAAAAGTTAGCTAGCTCTTATATTAAAGACATGAGGTAGTATCATCTTATTTTGGGTTACATAGCAATGTAGCATACATGCACTTTCTAAGTAATGGTGTTGGAGGTCATGCTCTCATTGTCTAAGCAATTAGTTGAGTGTCATTTGTAAATTGCCTAGTCTTTGAGGATTGACTTTCATTTGTTTGACATAAGAACAGTATACTGATAAGTTAGTGGTAGAGACAGTGATAGAGTAGAATGTGGATGGTCACTTACCCATTGAATCTCCGCATGTCAGAAAAGTCTGGCTATGATTTGTAAAGTTGGAAAATGATCTTCTTCCACTTGATCTTTTTTTTTTTTTAAAAAAAAAGATACAAGGATGGGGAAATAATTAGGACGATAGATCGATACAAAGAGAAATTCTTGGGAGGTATGTGTTGTGTACTTCTAAGTTTAAAATTAAGAATAGAGAAGAAGGTGCGATTTCACAAGTTATGATAAATGTTTTCACAAGTTTAAATAAGGTTTTTGTAATTTTTCAAGTTGCAAATCAAAATTCATGAGATTTGATAAAATGTTTGTAAGTTCAGATAAGGTTTTTACAAATTCTCAAAAGAGTTTCACAAGTTCCTTAAAGAATTTTACATATTACAAATTTTGATTCATAATATCTTATAAGGGTTTTCACTAGTTCTCAAAAGAATTTCACAAGTTACAAATTTTGTTTCACAAGATTTGATAAAGGTTTCACAAGTTCGGATAAGGTTTTCACAGGTTCTTAAAAGAATTGTACAAGTTGCAAATCAAAATTCATAAGATTTAATAAAGGTTCACAAGTTTTGATAAATGTTTCACAAGTTTAGATAAAGTTTACACAATTAATTTTGTTAGAGTGAAAATTAAACTCTAAGGGACAATTCTATCATTTCCTTTTAATTTTGAAAAGGAGGAATCATGTTAGAATACCTTTTTGATATTATGAATATTTAGAATACATTTTTATCTTTTAATATTTTTAAAGTTCTTTTTAAGGGATTTTCCCTTATACTTAATTGTGTCAAGGAGAATATTTATAAACAAATCTCAGTTAAAAATTTGGAAAAATTGCAGTATGGTTCTAAGGAATGGGGGAAAAAAATCAAAAAGAGTTCGGTATGTGATTTCACTATCTAAAAACCTTCAAGGGACTTCAGTTATACAAATTCAAATTGTGAAATTATCTATTTGTCACTAGGGGAAAAAAAGAAAAGAAAAAAAGAAGAAGCCTATTTGTCCCCATTGACAAATGTATATGCTATATTAACAAATTATAATGCTACCATTGACAAATTTATGAGTCATATTGACAAATCATAGTTTTACTATTGACAAATCATAGTGTTATCGTTGGTAAGTTTATGACATATTGACAATAGGGGCAACTAAGTAATTTCACAATTCGCATCTATATTTGAGAGTTTTTAAATGTTGAATCATATATAGAGACCTTTTGGATACATTTTTTTTTCTGTTCCTTGGGACCATAATGCTATTTTCCCTAAAAAAATTAGTTTCTCTTCTTTTAAATATAATGTATTGTAGGTTTTTTTAGAAGATGTACCTCTTTAAATGAGGGTATTAATTATGGTGAGATCACCAAACTTTTAATTTATGCATATTATATTATATTATTTATATATATATATATAACTGGGGGAAAAAAATTAACTGTTTAGACAACTCTTATCTAAAATTTATAAAGAAGATTAAGATAATTTAAATTTTAGATTTTTATAAAAAAGACAATATAAAATAATTTAGCTCATTGCGGATACACGGGAAAAAGGTAAACGGGCTCCTTTTTTTCAGCTATGTTTATTGGGCAATAACATCTTGGATTTTTCTCTGACCCATTTCGTTATTGTCTATTGTCTTTCTTTGATGAAAATTTTAGCCCAATATTTTTGTTATGAATCCTTGCCCACTTATGTCTACTTGAAATTCGGCCTCTACACGTTTTTGTGAAATGCGCTTTGATAGCCATAGTTTCTCTAATCACATCTGTGCTTTTTATTCTTATACGACTAAGTTTGTAATGCAATTTATATTACAAACTTGGTCCTATAATTAGGACCAGAGGGAGTAGTTAAGTGCAAAAAAGTTATGAATCTTATTTTAACCCCGATGTTTTTAAAATTATTTTCTACCCTAATAGTTTTTAGAAATTGTTGTTTGATCCCAATATTTTAAATGGATTTTTTTCTTACCACTAATAACTCTCATACTCCAATGTAGTCCCTAGGTGTTTGTAAAGTTGTTTTTGTTTTTTACCCATCCATGTTTTGAGAGTTGAGACCAGATGAATCATGAAAATTACTTATAATAGGATTTTTAATATGTCAATTATGTGATATTTTATTTTAGACAAATTTTAGTAGATTGAGATGTATGAAAATTAGGGAAAAGGAAACTTTTATCCTTCAAAGTTTCACTTAATTTACAATTTGATCCTCATATTTCAATAAATATTAATTTAGACCTTATGGTTTTCAAATTATGAAACAAATTGTAATACCCGGATAATTATTTATCGGAATATTATATTTCGATAGATAATACCTATTGAAAATAGGTGAACATGTGGTTTCAAATAATAAGTAATAATTATCTTATTTTCTAAGGTAATTACTATGGAAATTAGGAGAGATAAAGAGCTAAAATGTTTTTTTAGAGCATTAAATGGCCTAAAAATATTATGATAAATCCCAAGAGGTAGTAAAATATTTATAAAAAATTAGAAAGTATGTTGTCCCTAATTTTAGGAATTTTTGGGATAATTTCCCTTGAAAAATAATGAGGCAAAATTAAGTATTCCCCATGATTTTTAATATTTTACATGGGATATAAAATACCAATGTAAGTAAAATAGTTGTGAGATAATGATTTATCCTAATTAAGAAAATTATCAAAAAAATTAGTAAGTGGCTAATCTAGTAATTAATGGGATAATTAAGGTATAAAGTAAATGAATTAAAAATAATTTAAATAATTATTTTTAATTGGAGAAATTCGAAATTATTAAATAAATAAAAAATAAAAAAAAATTAAATATTAATAAAATATTTTATGCTTAGAAAAATAAATAAAAAATAAAAGAAAAAAAATATCTAGATATTTTGAATAAAATAATAATATATATGGTAAAATAAGTGAATGACATTTGAGAATGGATAGAAATAAAATCCTACACCAAGGTATAGGGATGTAGTCTAAGTCATCTGGACTTTTTATGGTGAGTGAAATTCTATCTCGGATTGAGCGGTCTAAAGTCGGTTCGGAACCAACGGGGTATTTAAGACAGGATAGGAGAGAAAATGCAGATAGAGGATTTAGAGTCAATACTTTGGAACAAGTAGTTGCCGTGAATTAGGAATCTAGTGACTTAGGTCGGATCATATTACAAACCGGTGGAGTTTTGCCTAGACGCTAACGCTTAGAATTCAATTCGTGAATCAAGACGTCTGTCCTAAAATCTTCGCGAGATAACGGAATACCCTTAATGGGATCATAAATTTCATTAAACTAGATTTTCCTAATGAGAAAGAAAGAAACTTCAAACTTCTGAATTCATCGGCATTTCGCGATTCGTCAAGATTACGCGTTTCGGACACGGACCGAAACTTTATCGGTGGGCTCGAGATGTCACCATCAAGATGACATCATTTTGTTGACTATTGGGGAGGGGAGGTCGGCACAAGCAAATGGAGGGCCAAGAGTGTTTTGTCTCAAAAATGTGATCCTACGGTCCATATTCGTCGGACCGAAGTTCGAATTATTTACCGATTCGCCATCCGTCTCTTCTATAAATACCAAGCTCCTCTTCTTCATTTTTCACACCAAAAATCTGCCCCTTAGAGAGAAGTTAGAGAGAAGGAGAGCTCTTGAAGTTCTAAACCAAAGCGGGGTAAGTTCTTCGGTCCTTAGTCTTTAGTTTCGGTAGTTCTTTCGGTAGATATAGTAGGAATGCTAGATTTATCTTTAATTTTTCAAGATAGTATAGATATCATATTTAGGGGTAAATATGATATATATTTCGAAAATATGATGAGGGAAAAGATCTGTCAAAATTTTGGAGAGATAGAGCGAAAACAGCGAAGTTCTGGCGAAATTCCGCCGATTAGGGGTTCAGGGGAAAAATGGTAATTTGTACCTAAAATGCCGTTATCTTTGCTAGATATTGATAAATATTATCCTTATAGGATATCTGAGATAAACGTACCGCTGTCGTACCGCCGTCGTACCGCTGTTTCACCCGCTGTCAAAAAGTACCGTTTTCCGTAAAAGTACCGCCTTCCGTCAACGAAGGTACGTTCGCGTGCTGTAACACTAGCTCTGATATTTATGGTATGCGTATATGTGATATGTGTGTTGTATGTGTATTGGTGGTATGTTATTTGAATGCATGGTGATGTTAGAGGATAACTGAACATTTGCATGCTGTTGGGAGCGATATGTCCGATTGTATGTTATTTGGGAGCGATATATCCGTATTATTTGGGAGCGTGTGTCTTCGCTTTGGGAGCGGTATGCCATCGCATTCGCCGGGAGCGATACATGTAGGAATGGTTCATTTGTTATCTTTACGATATGATGTATATGTAAATATGAGGTTAAGCGTTACCGGGGTCCGTATGCATTGGACCTCGGCTCTTAACATAGCGTCGGGTTCGGGAGGACCGAGGACCGAGGAGAAAGGCAAGCGGGCCGCATAGAGATCCGGTGAAGATCTCTTGTTGACACGGCATGGTTTTTAGGGGGAGACACTTTTGTTGTTATTCATTTTAAAAACTCTGTCATTGTACCGTTTTTGTAAATCGGCCCGGACTTACGGCATTTATAAATATATGTATCAGTTACTCAATCGCTCCGATGCTCTACTCTGATGAAAAAAATATACTGCTTTTGAAAATGGGATGTTACACAAATTGTCCTCGAATTTTTATTATTTTCAAATAAATATTAAATGTATGGTTTTAAAATGTCAAATAAATCTGATCCAAAGATGTAACATCCCATTTGAAAACGGCGGAATATTTTTTTTTTTAAACGTTTCCAAATATTTCAAGCAGAGTAATCAGAGTAGAGCATTGGAGCGAAAGAGTAACTGATTCATAACAAACATCAACCACAGTGTAACATTGTAATGATTACATTAATCCTAGAGTTTAGAAATGAAATAGCGGAATGACAGAATAACAGAATAACAGAAAACGATAAGATAGAAATAGTCTTCCGCTGCACGTCTATTCCGGGCACTTGCCTCGATCCCCGAACCGTGGTCCTCCCGACCACGAAGCTACGGTGAGATTCAATTCACCATATTGAATCTCGGGTAACGGTTAACCTCATACCCAAACAATACAATATACGAGACAACGAGATATTTCTAGAGCTAATACCACGGTATATCATAAGCATACAAACGATGCATGATCATTATGCCGACAAACATAAGCACAAAGCAATATGTAAAGCCCCATAAGGTAAACAATAACAACAACCTGCACTATTCACCGGTACCACGATAATTACTCGTGTCCTCGCGCTAGGAAAACAAAACGGTGTTACCAAAACTATAACCCGTATAACTGTCATCGTATAACGGTCTACGAACATATCATTGACATATAAGTATTTAAGATGTACAAGATTAGTGTTACAAGACGCGTCCGTACCTTCGTTGACGACGTTAGGTACTTACGGCGGAAAAACGTACTTTTTTACGGAAAAACGTGAAATGTTCGAATGCGCACGTCGGGCGGCGTAACGGCGGCAAATCGAGTTTCGATGCCCTATCGAGTAATATCACTTTCATTAGTGATTTGACATCATAAGCGGCATTTTAGGTAAAAATTACCATTTTGCCCTTCTACCCCTAATTTGGCGGAATTTCGCGGAACTTCGTTACTTTGACCGTATTCCATTTCAAAATTATCCCCACTATGTTTTTACCTCGTCAGGCATCTTTCAATGCAATGAGGCATAAAAACAAGCATAGGAACAAATTCGAAACTTCCTAGATCAAAACAACGGTTCTACTATAACTACCGAAAGAACTACGGAAACTAAAAACTAAGGACGAAGAACTTACTCGGAGCTAAGGCAAAACTTTTGCAGAGCTTCTCACTCTAAGTTTCGGCCAAGGTAGAGAGAAGAGGAGGTGTGAAGAATGAGAGGAGAGGAGGGTGCTATTTATAGAAGAAGGGAGGGACAAGGTGGGAATTAACACAAAAGTCTTGAGATCGGATTCGGCCGTTGGATCGCATTTTTGAGGACAAAGCAATCTTGGCCATTCATGGTCAAAACCGACCTCTTGGTCCCCCAAAAGTCAAAGATTGAGTTTTCATCTTGCTTTATGGCCTCCGGTCCGATAAAGCTACTCGATCGGTGCCGTTTCGCGCGATTTATTTGAAACTCAAAAAACTGGGCATGTAACTTTGAAGATCTTTTCATCCTCTTTCATATTATCTATTTTGATCCTCTTTTTGATCATATCCAGGTATTCTCCGGTGCGTCGGAAGATATTCGGACAAACGCGTCCGATTACGGAAATCGCTTCCGATAGAACCAAACGGACAATAATTCGCCGAATCGTAAAACGTCCGGTGGTTGCCTAACTTAATCCGTGTTTGAAAACACGCAATTGTTTCTATAGGTTCTCACTTTGCCTATCCGGCTCTACTCTATCTCGATCGGCTTTCCGTCTTATTAGGAATTAGGGTTTTCGGTTGCGGAATCGACGTACGGTAAATTCTTTCTTCGTGTAAAAATTCACTTGTTCTTAATTTGATCAGTCGAAAAGACTTTTACCTCTGGTTTACCTGTAGAATTTATTTCTAACTTTTCCTCGATCGCCTATAAGTTCGACTCACCGCATTATATTATTATTTTATTCTAATTACCATTTTAATTATTTAAACAATTCTTTTTAATTAAAAATAACCATAATTTCGACCCCCTCTTTTAAAAATTCAGATTTATTTATTTTTCTATAATTTTTTCCATTTTTTAAAAATATAATATTTTTTACCAAAAATTCTGTTTTACCCCCGCCTTTGTTAGGGCTTAATCGGGCCCTAATTTCTTCGTTTAGTGATCTTTTCGGGATCAGGTTTCTTCATATATTTATCTTTACTAATTTACAGTATATTGTTATCTTTCAAACTTCTATACTTGATATTGTCATTTTATATATCTGTGTAAAATATTAAAAATGTTTACCCCATCAAGTTACTTTATGATTCGAAATGCTTTTTAAACTTTTCTTCATGTTATTTCCTCCGAAATAATTTATTAAATTCTCATAATTAGGGATAACACTTCCATATTTTTCTCATAATTTTTCATGATCTTTAAGTATTTATCATAATGTCTTTAGATCGTTTTTATCACCATGATATCATTTTCGGTCATTCGTTTCATGATTTTTACGTAACTTTTTTGACAATTTACTCTATAATTATAACAATTTTCTATAACATTTTTATCTCATGAATTTACTTCATTAAAATATTCTTTAATTTTCCTTTATCTCGTAAATTCATTTGCTAAAATCCGGTATTACATTTCTCTCCCCCTTAAACAAAATTTCGCCCTCGAAATTTAATCTATACTTACTAGACTACGGGCCATAAACTCTGGGTACTTCTCCTTCATGTCACTCTCGGTTTCCCAAGTTGCCTCGTTTGATGTCAAACCCTTCCGACCACCTTCACTATCGGTATAGTTTTAGTCCTAAGCCGTTTCTCCGGCGTTCGAGAATTTGCTCCGGCTCGACTACAAAGGTGTTATCATGCCGTACTTCAACATCATCGTACTTTATGACATGATCTCGATCTGGTAGGTATTTCTTCGGTTGTGACACGTGAAAAACATCGTGGAGATTACTCGGGTTCGGGGTAACGCTAGTTGATACGCAACCGGTCCTCGCTCGGCTAACACTTCAATTGGTCCAACGTAACGTGGACTAAGCTTCTTTCTCTTCGGTGTTTCCGCCGACACCCAGGTTCTTGGAGATAATTTCGAAACACATGGTCTCCGACTTCAAACTTCAACGGTCTTCTCCTCTTATCTCGCATAGCTCTTACATCTCTTGTGTGCGGCAAGGAGTCTCTTCTTGATCAAAGCGATCGCTCGGAGGTCTCTTTTAGCATATCCGGTCCAAGCAATCGCTTTTCGACGCATCATCCAAAGATAAAGGCGATTGGCACTTTCGCCCATACAAAGCCTCGAACGGGGCCATTTGTATGCTTGAATGATAACTATTGTTATACGCGAATTCCGCTAGTGAGAGGTGTTCGTCCCAATTTCCTTTGAAGTCCGGGGCACATGCTCGCAAAGCATATCCTCCGGCGTACGTATCGTCTCTCGATTGACCGTCGGTTTGAGGGTGATAAGCCGGCGAACTTGACTTGGTACCCATTCCTTCATGTAGTGCTTGCCAAAAGCGGGATTGGAATCGAGTATCCCGATCGGAGATAATACTCTTAGGGACTCCGTGCGGTCTCACGATCTCTTTGATGTAGATTGCGGCCAATCGTTCGGAGAGTAGTGGATGCTAATGGGTATGAAATGTGCCGACTTGGTTAATCGGTCAACGATCACCCAAATGGTATCGTGATGCACGATCTTAGGTAGACCTACCACAAGATCCATGGTCACATTCTCCCATTTCCCACTCCGGCGGTTCTAGTCTAGTCCTTAAGAGAAGACCGGGGGTCGCCGGTGCTCAATCTTTACTTTACGGCAAGTTAGACACCCGGCTACGTCGAGTTACGTCTCTTTTCATTCCAGGCCACCAAACTTCGGCCTTCAAGTTCTGGTACATCTTGACCATTCCGGATGCAGAGAGTGTACTTACTCTTATGAGCCTCATCCAAGTATCTTCCGCTTCGGTTCATCAAGCGGCGGTATGTAAATGCGCCCCTTGTGTCCGACCAATCCACTCGATGAAAGGTCGTGGTCTTGGGTTTCACCTTGAGAGATCTTCTCCCGCATGAAGATTGCCCAATCATCTTGTCTCGAGCTTTATCAACTTCATCTCTCGAGTCGTACTCCCTTGACTCACAAAAAGATTTGCAAGGTAGGCGTCACTTGGTGCGTTGAAATTCATGCGAGATTTGGTTTGAAAGATTCGGGTCTCCGAAATCTTCAAGTAATTTCGCTCTTGTATCATCATGTATGACACTTGCACCTTCTTCCCCGCTAGAGCATCTCCGCAACGACGTTTGCTTTCCCGGGTGATACTTGATCTCCAGGTTGTAGTCTTTCAGCAATTCCATCCAACGACGTTGCCTCATATTCAGTTCCCTTTGATCAAAGAGATACTTCAGGCTCTTGTGGTCGCAGTATAGTTCTACGGTCGTACCGTACAGATAGTGCCTCCATATCTTCAAAGCGAACACGATGGCGGCAAGCTCCAAATCGTGTGTAGGATAGTTCGACTCGTGCGGCTTCGGTGACGAGAGGCATAAGCCACCACTCGCCCAATTGCATTAGGACATAACCCAATCCTTGCCCACCGGCATCACCTTTTGTAGACAACATATGTCTCATCGGGATGCGGGATTATCAATGCGGTCGTAGTCAGTCAACCTCTCCCTCGATCTACGAAAGCTCTCCTCACGTCATCTCCCATATGAAGGGTTGATTCTTCCTCGTAAGCTTTGTCAATGGTAGGGCAAGACGCGAGAAATCCCGTATAAATCTGCGGTAATATACCGCCAGACCTAGGAAACTACGTATCTCCGTCACTGTCTCTGGCCTCTTCCAGTCTAGAACTGCTTCCACCTTGCCTGGGTCAACAGCAACTCCGCCGCTAGATATCACATGGCCCAGAAATCTCACTTCCGGCAGCCAAAATTCGCATTTGCTCAGCTTTGCGTAGAGCTGTTTCTCTCTTAGTATGCTCAATACTAGGCGCAGATGTTCTTCATGCTCTTTTCTGCTTTTGGAATAGACGAGTATATCGTCAATGAACACCTCATGTAATCCATGAATACCGCAGGTGCATTTGTTAATCCGAAGGGCATCACAAGGAATTCATAATGCCCATATCCGGTTACGAAAGCCGTTTTGGAAATATCATCGTCTTTGACTCGTAATCGATGATATCCCGAACGTAAATCAATCTTTGAAAAGACGGTGGAACCAGATAAGCGATCCAAAAGATCATCAATCCGGGAAGTGGATATTTGTTTTTGTGATCACTTTATTTAGTTCACGATAATCGATGCGAGTCGAAAACTTCCATCTTTCTTTTTCACAAACAAGACAGGGCTCCCCAAGGTGATACACTTTGGGTCGAATGAACCCCTTCTTCGAAGTTCTTCCACTGTTTCTTCAACTCTTGCATTTCATTTGGAGCCATACGATACGGCGCCTTTGATATTGATCTGTACCAGGCATCAATTCAATATTGAACTCCACCTCTCGGATAGGAGGTAACTCAGTGAGATCCTCCGAAATACATCGGGAAAATCATTCACCACGGGGATATCCTGGAGTGAAAGTTCGGCTTCGCTTTAACCGAAAAGAATACCATGTAGGCATGGCATCCCGTTTCACGCATCGATCAACACGTAGCGGAGAGGAAGCTCAAGCTCACATCAACCTTGTCTCCGGAAATGATATCTTCTTCTTGCCACAATCGATCATTGCACCGTTGGTTGTTAGCCAATTCAGACCGAAAATGACGTCGATGCCGTGAAGAGGTAGACGGATGAGATCTATCTTTGAAACTCGCCCATCCACGTTAGCGGTACAGTTCATACACGCGTCAGAAGCTAAAGACTTTACACCCAGTGGTGTAGACACTACCAGATCAAAAGGTAAACTACAGGCATGCATTCCTAAACGACTTGCACAATCATATGATATAAACGAATGATCGGCACTGAATCATGCAATGCTTGCAATTTATTCCCATTAAGATAGATGGTACCTTGGACCATTTCGGAGACCGTATGGCCTCGGTGTTTGTCAACGCAAAGATCCGGCCCGCGCGCCGAGGTCTCGCCCTGCGGCCTTCTCGGGAAATCCGGCTAATGTGTCCAGACTTCGGCATCCGAAAGAGACTTGTTTCCCATCACGGTTGGCTCTGGATGGTACTTCTTGCATTTTGGACACGTCGGGATCCCGGCTGTTTGGGGTAATTCAATTGTCCAGTTTGGTAGGGTCTCTTGTTTCCGCCTCGGTTATCGCTCCAAGGCGCCTTCCTCTTTCGTGAGGAGCCTCGCGGTTAGACCACTGCGGTTTGCATTGTTTACTTCTTGGCCTCGGAATTTGCGCAGTTCTTTCAAATTGCGCTCGGTCAATCTGCGGGATTCCACGGCTTGGGCCATTCTCGGAAGCGCTGCGATACTAGCCTCGCCCTTATGTCATATTTCGGTCCAGGTCACTAGTCGATTCGCCTTCCGGCTCTCATTTTTGTGGCTGTTCGGATATGATGAATAACGAGACGGGTTGGTGAAACGCGCGAAGTAATCGTCGAACGATTCTTCATTTCCGCTTTGGATGTGAAGAAAT
Organism: Acacia melanoxylon; assembly: GCA_019022615.1. Classification (NCBI taxonomy): domain Eukaryota; kingdom Viridiplantae; phylum Streptophyta; class Magnoliopsida; order Fabales; family Fabaceae; genus Acacia; species Acacia melanoxylon. Next base: position 9,776,410 of record JAFJYJ010000012.1, read on the forward strand.
TCTTCTTCCTTAATCACATGTACCGGGAGGAAAATGCATTCGTTGAACTGTTCTAGGAATACCTCCCAAGTAACAGGGCCTTGAAGGGTTGTGGAAACACTCTTCCACCACCTGTGGGCATCGCCCTCTAGCTTGTAGATTGCCAGCTGAGCCTTCCGGTTTCCCGGGCACTCAATGACTTCGAATATCTTCTCCGGACTCGAAGCCAATCCTCGGCCAATTCACTCTTTCCACGAAACCGGGTGGTTTAAGCTTGCGGCTGGTTGACCCGGCTTTCGTGGTTCTTTCTCTTCTTCCTTGTCGTGGAGGTGATCGGGATCGATCGATTCATTTTCCTCATCGTTATTTTCATCGTTGTCCTCCTCTTCATTGTCATCTTCTTCTTCGTCGTTGTCATTGTCACTTTCCTCATCACGTTCTTCCTCGTGTTGTCGTGCTTCCACTGTCTTTGGGCTTCTTCATCCCTGTTGATGTTGCCTTGCCAAGAGTGCATCTATGAGAGCTCTCTGCTCTTCGAGAGTTCTTCTCGGTTCTTGCACTTCATTTTGGTCCGGCTGATTTGGTATATTTTGTTCGGGTATTTCGTCGATTGAGGTTGTACGCCTCGCGTCTACCACGACCTCGGCCTCGGCCTCGGCCCCTTGGTACACCGGTACCTCTCGTAATGGCCATGTCTTATTCTTTTTCCTTTATTTATTTAACAAATATGTAAATATTAGAAATGACACAATGATTTTTACATTGAAATATATATATTCACATATATTCATTTCATAACATTTTACATATTAGTCGGTCTAGTCCTAGTACAAGTCATATATTACAACAAGTTACAACCCCTCTTTATTCAAACATATTTTACAAGATCTTGTCATGCCGTACTTTGATATATAGTGTTTCTCGTGGCACCCATATACCATATATGATCAACACTAGATATCAAAATGTCTCCATGGCGCCCATACACCATGGTAACACAAGATACCTTAAATGTTTCCATGGCGCCCATACACCATGACAACACAAGATACCTCCTACTTAATGACACGGTCGCGGTCCGGTTGTAGTAACCAAGAGATATGCATCGGAAACTAAAATTTTCGCGGCAAGTAAGATAACTATTTATCAAACCATAGGGGAAAAACGTTAGATTTAGGAAGACAATGATTAGTCTATCGCAGACTTTATCACACTAATACTACAAACGAACAGACACTCATACTATTTCCCCTCGTTCAGGATTTCGTTGATTCGGTCTACTTAGAAACGGGTACGGAATTTCGTATCGGGAGTTCCTCTACATGAGTCAAATCGCATGTATCTATCCTTGTTGGTCTCGGAGTTTCATCCGGCGTGGCCTAGCTCCACATATAAGCTGCGCTAGGGATAGTCGAATAGTCGTCCGGTACAAAGTTATAAACCGACGATTGTCGAGTTATAAGAATTAAACCGATATCAAATATGAATATGGACGATGGATTTATCGATTCGGGTTAGAATGATGCACCGACGAGAGGGTGGTACACGGTTCGAGAATGGTATACCCGGTCGGTCGGTACACCGACTCAGGGCTATATCAGTACTCATTTTCAAAAATGTGCTCACAATTTAAAAGGCTTTTTGAACATAACTCTGTTATCCGAACAGAATGGCCAGATAAGTGTATATTATGGGGACCTCACCAACTCTATGGCGACTGATTGGCCACACCCACATAGACTAGCCTTAACTGTCCTACCATACTATCCATAATAACATAGTCATATCAATGCCAGGACTACTGCTCTGATACCATAAATGTAACATCCCATTTGAAAACGGCGGATTTTTTTTTTTTAAACGTTTCCAAATATTTCAAGCGAGTAATCGAGTAGAGCATTGGAGCGAAAGAGTAATCGATTCATAACAAACATCAACCATTGTGTAACATTGTAATGATTACATTAATCCTAGAGTTTAGAAATGAAATAGCGGAATGACGAATAACGGAATAACGAGAAAAAACGATAAGATAGAAATAGTCTTCCGCCGCACGTCTATTCCGGGCACTTGCCTCGATCCCGAACCGTGGTCCTCCCGACCTGAAGCTACGGGCGAGATTCAATTCACCATATTGAATCTCGGGTACTGATTAACCTCATACCCAAACAATACAATATACAGACAACGAGATATTTCTAGAGCTAATACCACAAGTATATCATAAGCATACAAACGATGCATGATCATTATGCCGACAAACATAAGCACAAAGCAATATGTAAAGCCCCATAAGGTAAACAATAACAACTGCACTATTCACGGTGCCACGATAATTACTCGTGTCCTCGGCGCTAGGAAAACAAAACGGTGTTACCAAAACTATAACCCGTATAACCATGCGTATAACGGTCTACGAACATATCATTGACATATAAGTATTTAAGATGTACAAGATTAGTGTTACAAAGACGCGTCCGTACCTTCGTTGACGACGTTAGGTACTTACGGCGGAAAAACGTACTTTTACGGAAAAAACGTGAAATGTTCGACGGCGCACGTCGGGCGCAGTAACGGCAAGCAAATCGAGTTTCGATGCCCTATCGAGTAATATCACTTTCATTAGTGATTTGACATCATAAACGGCATTTTAGGTAAAAATTACCATTTTGCCCTTCTACCCCTAATTTGGCGGAATTTCGCGTAACTTCGTTACTTTGACCGTATTCCATTTCAAAATTATCCCCACTATGTTTTTACCTCGTCGGGCATCTTTCAATGCAATGAGGCATAAAAACAAGCATAGGAACAAATTCGAAACTTCCTAGATCAAAACAACGGTTCTACTATAACTACCGAAAGAACTACGGAAACTAAAAACTAAGGACGGAAGAACTTACTCGGAGCTAAGGCAAAACTTTTGCAGAGCTTCTCACTCTAAGTTTCGGCCAAGGTAGAGAGAAGAGGAGGTGTGAAGAATGAGAGGAGAGGAGGGTGCTATTTATAGAAGAAGGGAGGGACAAGGTGGGAATTAACACAAAAGTCTTCAGATCGGATTCCGGCCGTTGGATCGCATTTTTGAGGACAAAGCAATCTTGGCCATTCATGGTCAAAACCGACCTCTTGGTCCCCCAAAAGTCAAAGATTGAGTTTTCATCTTGCTTTATGGCCTCCGGTCCGATAAAGCTACTCGATCGGTGCCGTTTCGCGCGATTTATTTGAAACTCAAAAAACTGGGCATGTAACTTTGAAGATCTTTTCATCCTCTTTCATATTATCTATTTTGATCCTCTTTTTGATCATATCCAGGTATTCTCCGGTGCGTCGGAAGATATTCGGACAAACGCGTCGATTACGGAAATCGCTTCCGATAGAACCAACTTCACGGACAATAATTCGTGAATCGTAAAACGTCCGGTGGTTGCCTAACTTAATCCCGTGTTTGAAAACACGCAATTGTTTCTATAGGTTCTCACTTTGCCTATCCGGCTCTACTCTATCCGATCGGCTTTCCGTCTTATTAGGAATTAGGGTTTTCGGTTGCGGAATCGACGTCGGTAAATTCTTTCTTCGTGTAAAAATTCACTTGTTCTTAATTTGATCAGTCCGAAAAGACTTTTACCTCTGGTTTACCTGTAGAATTTATTTCTAACTTTTCCCTCGATCTCCGCCTATAAGCCGACTCACCGCATTATATTATTATTTTATTCTAATTACCATTTTAATTATTTAAACAATTCTTTTTAATTAAAAATAACCATAATTTCGACCCCCTCTTTTAAAAATTCAGATTTATTTATTTTTCTATAATTTTTTCCATTTTTTAAAAATATAATATTTTTTACCAAAAATTCTGTTTTACCCCCGCCTTTGTTAGGGCTTAATCGGGCCTAATTTCTTCGTTTAGTGATCTTTTCGGGATCAGGTTTCTTCATATATTTATCTTTACTAATTTACAGTATATTGTTATCTTTCAAACTTCTATCGATATTGTCATTTTATATCCTGTGTAAAATATTAAAAATGTTTACCCCATCAAGTTACTTTATGATTCGAAATGCTTTTTAAACTTTTCTTCATGTTATTTCCTCGAAATAATTTATTAAATTCTCATAATTAGGGATAACACTTCCATATTTTTCTCATAATTTTTCATGATCTTTAAGTATTTATCATAATGTCTTTAGATTGTTTTTATCACCATGATATCATTTTTCATTACATTTCGTTCATCGATTTTTACGTAACTTTTTTGACAATTTACTCTATAATTATAACAATTTTCTATAACATTTTTATCTCATGAATTTACTTCATTAAAATATTCTTTAATTTTCCTTTATCTCGTAAATTCCAGATTTGCTAAAATCGGGTATTACATTTCTCCCCTTAAACAAAATTTCGCCCTCGAAATTTAATCTATACTTACTAGACTACGGGCCATAAACTCGGGTACTTCTCCTTCATGTCACTCTCGGTTTCCCAAGTTGCCTCGTTTGATGTCAAACCCTTCCAGACCACCTTCACTATCGGTATAGTTTTAGTCCTAAGCCGTTTCTCCCGGCGTTCGAGAATTTGCTCCGGCTCGACTACAAAGGTGTTATCATGCCGTACTTCAACATCATCGTACTTTATGACATGATCTCGATCTGGTAGGTATTTCTTCGGTTGTGACACGTGAAAAACATCGTGGAGATTACTCGGGTTCGGGGTAACGCTAGTTGATACGCAATCGGTCCTCGCTCGGCTAACACTTCAATTGGTCCAACGTAACGTGGACTAAGCTTCTTTCTCTTCGTGTTCCCGACGACACCGGTTCATCGGAGATAATTTCGAAACACATGGTCTCCGACTTCAAACTTCAACGGTCTTCTCCTCTTATCTCGCATAGCTCTTCCGTCTCATCGTGTGCAGCAAGGAGTCTCTTCTTGATCAAAGCGATCGCTCGGAGGTCTCTTTTAGCATATCCGGTCCAAGCAAGCGCTTTTCGACGCATCGTCCAAAGATAAAGGCGATTGGCACTTTCGCCCATACAAAGCCTCGAACGGGGCCATTTGTATGCTTGAATGATAACTATTGTTATACGCGAATTCCGCTAGTGAGAGGTGTTCGTCCCAATTTCCTTTGAAGTCCGGGGCACATGCTCGCAAAGATATCCTCCGGCGTACGTATCGTCTCTCTCGATTGACCGTCGGTTTGAGGGTGATAAGCCGAACCGAACTTCAGCTTGGTACCCATTCCTTCATGTAGTGCTTGCCAAAAGCGGGATTGGAATCGAGTATCCCGATCGAGATAATACTCTTAGGGACTCCGTGCGGTCTCACGATCTCTTTGATGTAGATTGCAGCCAATCGTTCGGAGAGTAGTGGATGCTAATGGGTATGAAATGTGCCGACTTGGTTAATCGGTCAACGATCACCCAAATGGTATCGTGATGCACGATCTTAGGTAGACCTACCACAAGATCCATGGTCACATTCTCCCATTTCCACTCCGGCAGTTCTAGTCCTTGCGAGAAGACCGGGGGTCGCGGTGCTCAATCTTTACTTTCGGCAAGTTAGACACCCGGCTACGTCGAGTTACGTCTCTTTTCATTCCAGGCCACCAAACTTCGGCCTTCAAGTTCTGGTACATCTTGACCATTCCTGGATGCAGAGTGTACTTACTCTTATGAGCCTCATCCAGTATCTTCCGCTTCAGTTCATCAACTAGCGGTATGTAAATGCGCCCCTTGTGTCTGACCAATCCACTCGATGAAAGGTCGTGGTCTTGGGTTTCACCTTGAGAGATCTTCTCCCGTATGGAGATTGCCCAATCATCTTGTCTCTGAGCTTTATCAACTTCATCTCTCAGGTCGTACTCCCTTGACTCACAAAAAGATTTGCAAGGTAGGCGTCACTTGGTGCGTTGAAATTCATGCGATTTGGTTTGAAAGATTCAGTCTCGAAATCTTCAAGTAATTTCGCTCTTGTATCATCATGTATGACACTTGCACCTTCTTCCCGCTAGAGCATCTCGCAACGACGTTTGCTTTCCCGGGTGATACTTGATCTCCAGGTTGTAGTCTTTCAGCAATTCCATCCAACGACGTTGCCTCATATTCAGTTCCTTTGATCAAAGAGATACTTCGGTGCTCTTGTGGTCGCAGTATAGTTCTACGGTCGTACCGTACGAGATAGTGCCTCCATATCTTCAAAGCGAACACGATGGCGGCAAGCTCCAAATCGTGTGTAGGATAGTTCGACTCGTGCGGCTTCGGTGACGAGAGGCATAAGCCACCACTCGCCCAATTGCATTAGGACACAACCCAATCCTTGCCCACCGGCATCACCAGTAGACAACATATGTCTCATCGGGATCCGGGATTATCAATACCGGTCGTAGTCAACCTCTCCTCGTCTCGAAAGCTCTCCTCACGATCATCTCCCCATATGAAGGGTTGATTCTTCCTCGTAAGCTTTGTCAATGGTAGGGCAAGACGCGAGAAATCCCGTATAAATCTGCGGTAATATACCGCGGACCTAGGAAACTACGTATCTCCGTCACTTTGTCTCCGGCCTCTTCCGGTCCGAACCGCTTCCACCTTGCTCGGGTCAACAAGAACTCCGCCGCTAGATATCACATGGCCAGAAATCTCACTTCCCAGCGGCCAAAATTCGCATTTGCTCGCTTTGCGTAGAGAGCTGTTTCTCTCTTAGTATGCTCAATACTAGGCGCAGATGTTCTTCATGCTCTTTTCTGCTTTTGGAATAGACGAGTATATCGTCAATGAACACCTCATGTAATCCATGAATACCGCAGGTGCATTTGTTAATCCGAAGGGCATCACAAGGAATTCATAATGCCCATATCTGGTTCTGAAAGCCGTTTTGGAAATATCATCGTCTTTGACTCGTAACTGATGATATCCCGAACGTAAATCAATCTTTGAAAAGACGGTGGAACCAGATAACGATCCAAAAGATCATCAATCCGGGGAAGTGGATATTTGTTTTTGACAGTCACTTTATTTAGTTCACGATAATCGATGCGAGTCGAAAACTTCCATCTTTCTTTTCACAAACAAGACTGGGGCTCCCAGTGATACACTGGGTCGAATGAACCCCTTCTTCGAAGTTCTTCCATTTGTTTCTTCAACTCTTGCATTTCATTTGGAGCCATACGATACGGCGCCTTTGATATTGATCTGTGCCGTGCATCAATTCAATATTGAACTCCACTCTCGGATAGGAGGTAACTCGGTGAGATCCTCCGAAATACATCGGGAAAATCATTCACCACGGGGATATCCTGGAGTGAAAGTTCGGCTTCTGCTTTAACCGAAAAGAATACCATGTAGGCATGGCATCCCTGTTTCACGCATCGATTAACTTCTGTAGCGGAGAGGAAGCTCAAGCTCACATCAACCTTGTCTCCGGGAAATGATATCTTCTTCTTGCCACAATCGATCATTGCACCGTTGGCCGTTAGCCAATTCGACCGAAAATGACGTCGATGCCGTGAAGAGGTAGACGGATGAGATCTATCTTTGAAACTCGCCCATCCACGTTAGCGGTACAGTTCATACACGCGTCGGAAGCTAAAGACTTTACACCCCGGTGGTGTAGACACTACCAGATCAAAAGGTAAACTACGGGCATGCATTCCTAAACGACTTGCACAATCATATGATATAAACGAATGATCGGCACCCGAATCATACAATGCTTGCAATTTATTCCCATTAAGATAGATGGTACCTTGGACCATTTTCGGAGACCTGTCGGCCTCGGTATTTGTCAACGCAAAGATCCGGCCGGCGCTACGAGGTCTCGCCTCGCGGCCTTCTCGGGAAATCCCGGCTAATGTGTCCGGACTTCGGCATCCGAAACGAGACTTGTTTCCCATCACGGTTGGCTCTGGATGGTACTTCTTGCATTTTGGACACGTCGGGATCCCGCTGTTTGGGGTAATTCAATTGTCCAGTTTGGTAGGGTCTCTTGTTTCCGCCTCGGTTATCGCTCCAAGGCGCCTTCCTCTTCTGTGAGGAGCCTCCGCGGTTAGACCCACTGCGGTTTGCATTGTTTACTTCTTGGCCTCAGAATTTGCGCAGTTCTTTCAAATTGCGCTCAGTCAATCTGCAGGATTCAACAGCTTGGGCCATTCTCGGAAGCTCGCTGCGATACTAGCCTCGCCCTTATGTCATATTTCGGTCCGGTCACTAGTCGATTCGCCTTCCCGGCTCTCATTTTTGTGGCTGTTCGGATATGATGAATAACGAGACAGGTTGGTGAAACACGCGAAGTAATCGTCGAACGATTCTTCATTTCCCGCTTTGGATGTGAAGAAATTCTTCTTCCTTAATCACCTGTACCGAGGAGGAAAATGCGTTCGTTGAACTGTTCTAGGAATACCTCCCAAGTAACGGGGCCTTGAAGGGTTGTGGAAACACTCTTCCCACCCGCGTGGGCATCGCCCTCTAGCTTGTAGATTGCCGGTGAGCCTTCCGGTTTCCGGCACTCAATGACTTCGAATATCTTCTCCGGACTCGAAGCCAATCCTCGGCCAATTCACTCTTTCCACGTAAAACCGGGTGGTTTAAGCTTGCGTAACCTGGTTGACCCGGCTTTTCGTGGTTCTTTCTCTTCTTCCTTGTCGTGGAGGTGATCGGGATCGATCGATTCATTTTCCTCATCGTTATTTTCATCGTTGTCCTCCTCTTCATTGTCATCTTCTTCTTCGTCGTTGTCATTGTCACTTTCCTCATCACGTTCTTCCTCGTGTTGTCGTGCTTCCACTGTCTTTGGGCTTCTTCATCCCGTTGATGTTGCCTTGCCAAGAGTGCATCTATGAGAGCTCTCGCTCTTCGAGAGTTCTTCTCGGTTCTTGCACTTCATTTTGGTCCGGCTGATTTGGTATATTTTGTTCGGGTATTTCGTCGATTGAGGTTGTACGCCTCCGCGTCTACCACGACCTCGGCCTCGGCCTCGGCCCCTTGGTACACCGGTACCTCTCGTAATGGCCATGTCTTATTCTTTTTCCTTTATTTATTTAACAAATATGTAAATATTAGAAATGACACAATGATTTTTACATTGAAATATATATATTCACATATATTCATTTCATAACATTTTACATATTAGTCGGTCTAGTCCTAGTACAAGTCATATATTACAACAAGTTACAACCCCTCTTTATTCAAACATATTTTACAAGATCTTGTCATGCCGTACTTTGATATATAGTGTTTCTCGTGGCACCCATATACCGCAGTCAACACTAGATATCAAAATGTCTCCATGGCGCCCATACACCATGGTAACACAAGATACCTTAAATGTTTCCATGGCGCCCATACACCATGACAACACAAGATACCTCATACTTAATGACACGGTCGCGGTCCGGTTGTAGTAACCAAGAGATATGCATCGGAAACTAAAATTTTCGCGGCAAGTAAGATAACTATTTATCAAACCATAGGGGAAAAACGTTAGATTTAGGAAGACAATGATTAGTCTATCGCAGACTTTATCACACTAATACTACAAACGAACGAGACACTCATACTATTTCCCTCGTTCGGGATTTCGTTGATTCGGTCTACTTAGAAACGGGTACGGAATTTCGTATCGGGAGTTCCTCTACATGAGTCAAATACTCGCATGTATCTATCCTTGTTGGTCTCGGAGTTTCATCCGGCGTGGCCTAGCTCCACATATAAGCTGCGCTAGGACGAATAGTCGTCCAAAGACAAACCGACGATTGTCGAATTATCGAAACCGATATCAAATATGAATATGGACGATGGATTTTCGATTCGGGGTTAGAATGATGCACCGACAGAGGGTGGTACACCGGTTCGAATGGTATACCGGTCAGTGACCGGGTACACCGACTTAGGGCTATCTCGTACTCATTTTCAAAAATGTGCTCACAATTTAAAAGGCTTTTTGAACATAACTCCGTTATCCGAACGTAATGGCGATAAGTGTCTATCATGGGGACCTCACCAACTCTATGGCGACTGATTGGCCACACCCACATAGACTAGCCTTAACTGTCCTACCATACTATCCATAATAACATAGTCATATCAATGCCAGGACTACTGCTCTGATACCATAAATGTAACATCCCATTTGAAAACGGCGGAATATTTTTTTTTTTAAACGTTTCCAAATATTTCAAGCAGAGTAATCAGAGTAGAGCATTGGAGCGAAAGAGTAACTGATTCATAACAAACATCAACCACAGTGTAACATTGTAATGATTACATTAATCCTAGAGTTTAGAAATGAAATAGCGGAATGACAGAATAACGGAATAACGTAAAACGATAAGATAGAAATAGTCTTCCGCCGCACGTCTATTCCGGCACTTGCCTCGATCCCGAACCGTGGTCCTCCCGACCGAAGCTACGGTGAGATTCAATTCACCATATTGAATCTCGGGTAACGGTTAACCTCATACCCAAACAATACAATATACGAGACAAAGATATTTCTAGAGCTAATACCACAAGTATATCATAAGCATACAAACGATGCATGATCATTATGCCGACAAACATAAGCACAAAGCAATATGTAAAGCCCCATAAGGTAAACAATAACAGCCTGCACTATTCACCGGTGCCACGATAATTACTCGTGTCCTCGCCGCTAGGAAAACAAAACGGTGTTACCAAAACTATAACCCGTATAAGCGTCTGCGTATAACGGTCTACGAACATATCATTGACATATAAGTATTTAAGATGTACAAGATTAGTGTTACGAAGACGCGTCCGTACCTTCGTTGACGACGTTAGGTACTTCGCGGAAAAACGTACTTTTTACGGAAAAACGTGAAATGTTCGACGGCGGCACGTCGGGCGGCAGAAACGCAAGCAAATCGAGTTTCGATGCCCTATCGAGTAATATCACTTTCATTAGTGATTTGACATCATAACGGCATTTTAGGTAAAAATTACCATTTTGCCCTTCTACCCCTAATTTGGCGGAATTTCGCGTAACTTCGTTACTTTGACCGTATTCCATTTCAAAATTATCCCCACTATGTTTTTACCTCGTCAGGCATCTTTCAATGCAATGAGGCATAAAAACAAGCATAGGAACAAATTTCGAAACTTCCTAGATCAAAACAACGGTTCTACTATAACTACCGAAAGAACTACGGAAACTAAAAACTAAGGACAGAAGAACTTACTCGGAGCTAAGGCAAAACTTTTGCAGAGCTTCTCACTCTAAGTTTCGGCCAAGGTAGAGAGAAGAGGAGGTGTGAAGAATGAGAGGAGAGGAGGGTGCTATTTATAGAAGAAGGGAGGGACAAGGTGGGAATTAACACAAAAGTCTTGAGATCGGATTCCGCCGTTGGATCGCATTTTTGAGGACAAAGCAATCTTGGCCATTCATGGTCAAAACCGACCTCTTGGTCCCCCAAAAGTCAAAGATTGAGTTTTCATCTTGCTTTATGGCCTCCGGTCCGATAAAGCTACTCGACGGTGCCGTTTCGCGCGATTTATTTGAAACTCAAAAATCTGGGCATGTAACTTTGAAGATCTTTTCATCCTCTTTCATATTATCTATTTTGATCCTCTTTTGATCATATCCAGGTATTCTCCGGTGCGTCGGAAGATATTCGGACAAACGCGTCGATTACGGAAATCGCTTCCGATAGAACCAACTTACGGACAATAATTATTTGAATCGTAAAACGTCCAGTGGTTGCCTAACTTAATCCCGTGTTTGAAAACACGCAATTGTTTCTATAGGTTCTCACTTTGCCTATCCGGCTCTACTCTATCGATCGCCTTTCCGTCTTATTAGGAATTAGGGTTTTCGGTTGCGGAATCGACGCCTGGTAAATTCTTTCTTCGTGTAAAAATTCACTTGTTCTTAATTTGATCAGTCTGAAAAGACTTTTACCTCTGGTTTACCTGTAGAATTTATTTCTAACTTTTCCCTCGATCTCGCCTATAAGTTCGACTCACCGCATTATATTATTATTTTATTCTAATTACCATTTTAATTATTTAAACAATTCTTTTTAATTAAAAATAACCATAATTTCGACCCCCTCTTTTAAAAATTCAGATTTATTTATTTTTCTATAATTTTTTCCATTTTTTAAAAATATAATATTTTTTACCAAAAATTCCTGTTTTACCCCTGCCTTTGTTAGGGCTTAATCGGGCCTAATTTCTTCGTTTAGTGATCTTTTCAGGATCAGGTTTCTTCATATATTTATCTTTACTAATTTACAGTATATTGTTATCTTTCAAACTTCTATCTGATATTGTCATTTTATATCCCGTGTAAAATATTAAAAATGTTTACCCCATCAAGTTACTTTATGATTCTGAAATGCTTTTTAAACTTTTCTTCATGTTATTTCCTCTGAAATAATTTATTAAATTCTCATAATTAGGGATAACACTTCCATATTTTTCTCATAATTTTTCATGATCTTTAAGTATTTATCATAATGTCTTTAGACTATTTTTATCACCATGATATCATTTTCAGTCATTCTGTTCATCAGACTTTTCTGTAACTTTTTTGACAATTTACTCTATAATTATAACAATTTTCTATAACATTTTTATCTCATGAATTTACTTCATTAAAATATTCTTTAATTTTCCTTTATCTCAGAAATTCCAGATTTGCTAAAATCCGGGTATTACAAAAGACTTATTTTAGGGTAAAAGGTATTAATCAACAAAAGAAGCGTCTTGGATGAAACTTTGATGTCTATACTAAATTCAAAGCATAAGGACTATATAATGTTAACAAAAGAAAGAAAAAAAAAGCATAACCACCAAACGCTTAGGTCAGCTGATAAGAGGCTGTCCTAGCTTAACCACGGGTCTTGAGTTCGAGACGTGGGAATGTAGTGTGTGTGGGTGGTAAAGGCTTCCCCCCGAAAGGGGCCAACCCGGTCTAGGTCCGGATTAGTCTGGGGCCGTTGATGTGCCTGAAAGATGGTCTGCCTTGGGACACCGGATGCACTATGTAAAAAAGAAAAAGAAAAAGCATAAGGACTATTTATTTGATGTTTTGAAATTATAGGGACATAATTAATTAATATTGATTAAACCATAGGACGAAATCACAAATCAGATATTACTTTGAGGGCCTAAAAGTCTCCTTCTCCATAAAATTATTATTTGTTATGAATATTAATTATGTGGATATCCACTAACTCATATCCTAGTTAGCATATACTTAGCTATATTTTTTTTTATCTTTATTCTACTTCCTTCCCGAACCAATTAAACTTGCTCTCCAAGTTTCTTAATAATGGTGACTTTTGGTGCAATACTTATTAAGACCTATAAATAGAGGTTGTGTGCAAGCATTGTATTACACACAAGTGAATGAGAATTACTTCCTTATTCTCTTTTCTTTATCTCTTGCTTTCTTATCCCAAATATCTTTTATTTTCACAACACGTTATTAGTATGAGAACTTTAACAAAGCTATACTTCTCTCAGAGTTACCTTAACAATTTCCTCTACTTTCTTTTATTGTATCTTTATTTGATCTTGATCTATCCAGGATAATCTAAGCTTGGAATTAAAAGACTAATTTACCGATTGTTTAAAACATCAGGTTCCATGGCTAAGATTGAAGATTGTTATTATTTTTTAATCTTATTTTAATCTCCTTTACAAGTTCTTCTATATTATTGATATTATTATTTTAGTATGGTCAGAAGCCATACACCTCTTAATTCATGCTCTGAAATTATATGGCTGAAAACCATACACCTATTAATTCATATTCTGAAATTATATGGCCAGAAGTCATATTACTCTAATTTCCTATTATGAAAATATATGACTTCGAGTCTTATGGATTTGATTTCCTATTATATGGCCAAAAGCCATATTCATTTTATTCGTATTTTCATATTATATGACTAGAAATCATATCACTTTGATTTCTTATTTTGATATATTATGGCCATAAGCCATATTCCTTTAATTTCTATCTTGATATTATATGGCTAAAATATATATACCTTTTTCTATCTTACAATTTGGCTAGAAGCCATATTCATTTGATTCCTTATTATATGACGAGAAGTCATATATTTTTTCTTCTTCTAGAATTTTATTTTATTGAATAACTAGAAACCATATAACTTTATTTATCCTGGAGATAAAAGGCCAGAAGCCATATAATTTTATTTATCGTGAAGATAAAAGGCCAAAAGCCATATAATTTTATTTATCGTGAAGATAAAAGGCAGAAGCCATTAAATATAATTTCTCATCTTGAGATTAATTAGCCTGAAGCCATGATATTAATTGGCCTGAAGCCATAAAGTTATAATTTTGTTGTAATATTTTACTTTATGAATTATTTCTTGTTTTTACGAATTTCTTGTCATTATCGTTTGTGTTATTATATTGTGTTATTATATTTCATATTTTAATAATTTCCTTTTATTACATTAGTTTGAACTATGTTAAATTGTCATTACCAGAAAGAACTAATTTATCTTTCCTGATCAATGCTACGCCACCATTTGCATGAAGGTCTCAAAATTGAATATTTAAACATAAAAGATCCACTTGTTTTTTGGAACACTTTAAAGGAAATTCCACCAGAAGATGATTATTCTTCCAAAGGTTCATTATGAATGGATGTATCCAATTTTCTCATGCAATAGCAATACCGTAAAAGAGGTTTAAGAAATATGTTGAACTAATTTCTTGTCTCCATGTGGCCAAACAAAACAATGAGTTTTTATTAAAAAAATCATAAATCCCTTCCAAGAGGCTCGACTACATTCTTAGAAGTGAATGCATTAATGAATGAATCTAATTGTGGCCATGGACGAAGATGTGACTACAATCGTGGGTGTAGCTATGGTGATTCAAATTCCCACCCGAAGTAGGGAAAGATTGAAATAAATCATGTTAATAAGTCTGGGAATTTTGAGTATGGAGAAATTGATATTACCCATTTGGATGTTGCTGGTTTCTTAGCATACATTATCTTTGTCTATTTGAACTGTTATGTCTTAGTGTGTTTAAAGTTACTTCTATCATATGCACATCTTTTTAATTATGGTTTTATTTATTTTCATGTAAGAATGAATCTTCTTCGCATCAATCTTGAAAATTTAAGTCTCATTGATACCGCAACAACCCACACCATACTTAGAAATGATAAATAGTTTTCTTCTTTGGTAATGCAAGACTCTATCTGGTAGTATAAATTTGATTGAAGGCTTCAAAAGAGCTAATATTTTGTTACATGAAGAAACAAAATTGTGCATTGATAATGTATTTTATTCTACCAAGTTTAAAAGAAACTTATTGAGTTTCAAAGATATCCGCAAAAAAGTATATCATATTGAAACAACAATTAAAAATAATCAAGAATGTCTTGCTATCACATATATAGTTTGTAGTAGAACATGCATATTAGAAAGTTTTTCTACTTTTTCTTTTGGCTTGTACTATACATTTATAAACACAATTGAAACACATGTTATTGTAAACCATAAGTTTATCAATATAGACTAGAAGTATGCCAATACAAACCAACAATTTGCTAAAATAAACCAGAAGCTTACTAATGAATTTAATGTTTGGCATGACTGGTTAGGCTATCCTGTGTCAATCATGATGCGAAAAATAATTGAGAATTCATGTGGACATATCCTGAAATGTAAACAAATACCACCATCTCATTCTCATGTGCTGTATGTTCCAAGGGAAAATTAATTATTCGGCCTCACCAAGCAAAGTAGAAAGTGAATCTCTCACATTTTTAGAACGGATACATGGAGATATTTGTGGGCTAAAACACCCACCATGCGGACCATTTAGGTACTATGTGGTTTTAATTGATGCATAAACTAAATGGTAGCATGTTTGCTTATTATCTTCTCGCAACCTGACGTTTGCGAGATTACTTGCTCAATTAATTAGATTAAGAGCACATTACTCTGATTATCCTATCAAGAAAATACGTCTTGACAATGTTGGTGAATTTACTTCACAAGCTTTTAATGAATATTGTGTGTCCCTTAGAATTAATGTTGAATATCTTGTAGCTCATGTTCATACAAAAAATGGACTTGCATAATCATTAGTTAAACGGTTGCAACTAATTGCAGGACCTTTACTTATGAGATCTAATCTCCCAATTTGTACTTGGGGCCATGCCATTTTGCATACAACAATGTTAATTCACATTAGTCCAACATATTATCTAAATGTTTCTTCTTTACAAATGGTTTTTGGTTAGGAACCTAATATTTCTCATATAAGGACTTTTGGGTGCATAGTTAGTAGCACCACCACAACGCGCCAAAATGGGTCCTCAAAGAAGTATGTAAACATATGTTGGATATGAATGTCCTTTGATCATAAAATATTTAGAATTATCTATAGAAGATTTATTTACGACATGATTTGTCTATTTGTCATTTTGATGAATATCTTTTCCCAACATTAAGGGGAGAAAATAAGCAGTTGGGTAAAGAGATTAGTTGGAATAAATTATCATTGACTCATTTTGATCCTCGAATAAAACAATGTGAGTTGGAAGTTCAAAGGATAATCCATTTACAAAATTTAGCTAATCAAATGCTAGAATCATTTAGTGACTCAAAGAAAGTGACAAAGTCACATGTCTTAGCTGCTAATGCTCCTATTATAATTGATATCTCTGAATGACAACCTATTATGAATGAATTTAAAGCACGCCTGAAGTGTGGCAGACCCATCGGTTCCAAGAGATAAAAATCCTCGAAAGAGAAAAGGAGCTAAGAATATAGATGGTCAAGTCGAGGATAATAAAAAAAAATTGGTAGCTCTAGAAGAGCCATCTCCTAAAGAGTTATTATCTCTAGTAGGTATATCTCTATAAGATAATGTTGTAGTCCAAACCCAAGTACTGACATGTGTGAAAATATTTGAAGATGGAATATCACCTAGAGGGGGAGTGAATAGGTGATCTCAAAAATCTTTTATGAGTTAAAAGTAAATGGGAATAAAACAGAGACAGAGAAGGAAAGGTAGACACAGAACGTTTTATACTGGTTCGCTCTAATACTTCAACCTACGTCCAGTCCCTAAGCACACCTTGGGATTTCCACTAACTCTTAACAACAATTACACACTCTGTAAACAAAGGATGATTCTTTTACTCTCGGGCTCACTCCCCCTTACAAGTTGTAATTGTACACCCTTACTTAAGGTTCCACAACCTTAAGATTTCCAGAAAAATAATTGAATAAGTGTTTAGAAAAACTCCTCATGAGTAAATAAGTGTTAAACACTGAAGTACACAATAATATCCGAAGATATTAAGCAAGATTAATGGAACAGCAAATTGCAATAAGTTCGAATTGAATGCACAACGTTTTTTTGTGTGTTGGCGAATTCAATGCTTCGACTATTTATAGATGTTGCAATTAAAGACCGTTGAAGAAACTTTGAAGAATAGCCGTTGAGTGTCTTGAATGTGTTCGTTAGACAGATGAAGCTTTGCTGGATATATTTGATGTAAATGCTTTGTCCTTCGCAGACATTCTTTATTCCGTTTGTTGTGTCCGTTGAGAGATAGCATTAATGATGCAGACAAAATATCAGTGAAAGCTTTACATTGATCAGAGTATCGGTTACGGAGATTATCACCGGGTTTGGCAACATCATTTAATGCTTCTCTGACACATATTTTCTTTATTGCAATTTGAAGTTTAAACTTGTTAATCTCATCTGAAAGACACTAGCAAACTGATTAGACTTGATTAGAATAAGTATAAATCAATAATATGAAACACCCAAGTCATAATCAAAGATTTTCAGTATGCGAGAGAGAAGATCTGAAAACAATAACAATTCTCAAGAATTGTTCTTATGGTTCTCGAGAATTATTGAAGAAATTTTTCCCAGAAATTCTGTTTCTCATATTCTCGAGAATTGCATCTTAATACTCGGGAATGACACGTTGAAGATTTCATCGTAAGTGTTAGTGATAAGGCATTCTCGAGAATGAATCTATCATACTCGAGAATTGCTTAAACGCAAAACTATAGAAGAGTGATGAGATCAGAGTGACTATCGTTAATTCTCGAGAATTGATTCTCATTCTCGAGAATTGCTCAGATGCAAAGAGATGGATAAATATGAAAACTTATAATTCATTCTCGAGAATCAAGTTAGCATTCTCGAGAATTGACTTTGCACAGTGGAAAATTATGCAGCTAATTCAAGATGGATTCCATTCTTGAGAATCACAAGTGTATTCTCGAGAATTAAAGCAATGTGAACATATGTCAAAATTTGATGCTTCATTCTCGAGAATCAAATTACCATTCTAGAGAATTGTCTTAGCACATTGGAAACTTTCAGATGCACATTACCATTCTCAAGAATTATAATCCTATTCTCGAGAATTGATGTTAAGAGAAAATTTCTTCAAGTTAGTTTCCATTCTCAAATACACATTTGTTAAATCTTTCAAAACTTAAGTTCTTGTTATCATCAAAACATTAGGAGCTAACAATATTGAGATCTCAATAAACTATGTTATGAATGGAGTCTGACGGGACCGAAATGAAGTTAAAGTTGACGACTTCTTTACTTATCATATATCATATGATGTAATGAATGATAATGAGGATCATGAGCCAAAATCTATAAGTGAGTGCTAACAACAAAAGGATTGGCCCTTATGAAAAGATGTCACTAATACAGAATTAAAATCATTAGCAAAACGAAAAGTATTTGGACCTATAGTCCATACACCTGAAGATGTAAAACAAGTTGAATACAAATGGGTCTTTGTACAAAAGAGAAATGATAAAATGGTGAAATTATAAGATATAAGGCACGTCTTGTAGACAAAGACTTTACACAAAGACCTGGAATTGATTTTGAAGAAACTTATTCATCTGTAGTGGATGCGACTACTTTTCGTTATTTGATTAGCCTAACAGTAAATGAAGGACTTGATCTACGCCTAATGGATGTTATGACGACATATTTGTATGGCTCACTTGATAAATATATTTATGTGAAAATCTCTCAAGGACTTAAGTTGCCAAAAGTATTCATTTCAAGTCTTGAGAACAATACTCAATTAAGTTAAATAAGTCTCTGTACGGCCTAAAGCAATCAGGGTGCATGTGGTATAATCGTCTCAATGAATATTTGTTGAAAGAAGGTATAAAAATGATCAAATAAGCCCGTACATCTTTATGAAAAGATCTGGAATTGAGTTTGCTATAATTGTTGTTTATGTTGATGATATCAACATCATTGGAACTCTGAAGAGCTTCAAAAGAAAATTAATTGTTTGAAGAAAAATTTAAAATGAAGGTCTTGGGAAGAAAAAAAATTATGTCTTGAATTACAGATCGAGTACCTTAAGAATAAGATCTTTGTATATCAAAAAACTTATACAAGAAAGGTGCTAGAGCAATCTTATATGGACAAGTCACATATATTATGTACCCTAATGATTGTAAGGTCTTTGCAGGTGGATAAAAACTCATTCTGACCTCGAGTAATTAGCGAAGAAGGTGATGAAGAACTACTTAGTCCAGAAGTATCATACCTGATGAACTTACTTTTGTCGCGAAAGCAATCAATTAAACTAGGTCCTAATTAATTATGCAGTTTAGGGTCAACCTAGGTCATTCTCCCAAGGAGCAATCTGTGATTTTTTCTTTAGGTTGAATTTAGGTGATGAAAAAAAGCAATGAAATGAAAGTAAACTAAATGTAAGATGAAAATAACTCTAAAACCTATATGATAATAGAACTAAACTAGATGCAAATGCAATTCTGGGGGGGTTTTATAGAAAGAGATTTAAAATCCTAAGCAAAGAAATTAACTAATAACTAAGAAAATCAAATAAGAAAATATAAAGAAGGTTTATTTCAGGTACAGTAAAGGGAACAACTCAAGATTCACATATAGTCAACTTTCCTAGCCCAAATCAATTAATTAAACCAAAGGGGGATTAGTGAAAAATTAGAATTAATGAATTTAATTAACTAATTGAAACATGAGAAACCCTCAAGTTCAATAACACTTAATCCACTAGAAAACTCATAATGGAATGAGTGCTAGTTAATTAAACTCATTAAAACCCAATCACAATTAATTTCTAAATAATTTTGGAATCTTGTTTACAATTATCCAATTAAACAACTAGACAATTTATCAACTCAATTAAACAATTAAATCGATAAACCCAATTGACAATTAAATTAATAACGAAAACTCAATTATTAATTCAATTGACAATCAAATGTTGCAAATAAGAATCCAGCAATAAACATAAAAACTTCAAATTATCAATCTAATCCAAAAGAAATAAATTTACAATCTAAAACTAGATTGTTCTCAATTGATACAACTTGAAATCCTTTAAAACTAAATAACCTCAAGTTTGAATTAAAAAGATAAAAAGAAAGACACTCCCTTCACAAGTGTAAGTTCCTAGGCTCTAACTTCCTCCATGCTCCTCCCAAGTTGTCTCCAAATGTTTACGCTACCATGAAAATATCCTCTTCAAACTCCAAGGAATCGATCACAGCCATGAATGAGGAATGAGAACAATTGAGTAAATCAATTGCCACGGTACTACACACCCACTGACTGGAGAAAATAAGTTGAAGTACTTGATGGAATTGAAGTATTTGATATGCGTATGTGGCTGCGTCTCCCTCAGCGAGTTTTTCCACGTGTGTGTGTTTTCAGTCTGCGTCTCTCACTAAGAGGGCCTCTCTCTTCTCCTAGTTGCTAGGTCTTTTTATAAAAGGAGAGGAGAGTTTTGGGTATTAATTTGAGCCTATTAAAATTTAAGAAGCCCAACAAAATTTTAACATTTAGATCTTCTTTTAGCTTTCAAGGTCAATTCTGCATCGTAGGATCTTCTAACATGTTTTTCCTTGTCCTACAAGAAATAAATAAAATCGTGATCTATCATATATTTAGAAATATCATTCAATCACAAGATATCAATCAGAATATTAATAATTTAAGCCCAATAATCTCATAATTAATTCTGATTTATATTATTTCCTAAAATCGGCTAACAATCCAAATATTATCTAATAAATCCAAATTAGCCTAAAATAGTCCACAAAATAAATGAATAAGGAGGGATAAAATATATTAAAATTGGGATTTATCAACTTTAATGCTATTGAAGTTTAATGTATCTTGCTAATCACACACGTTCATTTACCGTTAATTTATTAGCAAGATATATTTATCCACCAACATGAAGGCTCTGAAATGGAGTAAAACACATTATTTGTTATCTCATAGACACTATGGACATAGGTTTATACTACTCAAATGTATCCAAGCAGGAATTGGTTGGTTATGCATATGCTTGATTTTTATCTGATCCACATGATGTTAAATCACAAACAGGGTATCTGTTTACATGTAGAGGGACAATTATATCATGGTGATATATGAAACAGACTATATCAACCATATCATTTAACCATGCAAAAATTCTAGCAATACATGAAACAAGTTGAGAATGTGTATAGTTTAGGTCAGTGATACATCATATACGAACAACTACTTGTGGTCCATCTTTAGTCAAAATGGTCCCAACAATCCTATATGAGGATAATGACGTATGTATTACCCAACTTAAAAGAAGGCTATATCAAAGGCGATAGAATGAAGCATATTTCACCAAAGTTCTTCTTTACTTTTGACCTTCAAAAGGATAGTGAAATATATATTTAGCAAATTCGTTCAAGTAAAAATCAAGTAGATTTATTCACCAAGTCACTTTTAGATACAATCTTTGAAAAGCTTGTCCATGCTATCGATATTTGGAAACTCAAAGATCTCAACTGATGTTGTCAAGAGGGGGAGTCGATATTCACTAGCTATGTTTTTGTCCCACTGAGTTTTTCGTAATTAAAGTTTTTAATGAGACACATTTATAATGAACATTCACGGGGAGTGTTTTGAATATTAATTATGTGGATGTCCGTTGACTCATATCCTAGTCAGCATCTACTTGGCTACATTTAATAATTTCTTATATTTATTCTACTTCATTCCCAATCCAAGTTCCCTAATAATGTGGCTTTTGGTGCAAAACTCATTAAGGCCTTTAAATAGAGGTCTTGTACAAGCATTGTAACACACACAAGTTAATGAGAATTATTCCCCTATTTCTCTCTTCTTTTATCTCTTACTCTTTTATTCTAGAAATCTTTTATTTTCATAACATTATTATATTATTCGTGCTATTGAATTTGAAGTGCTTATTGACCTTAAATTATGTTAATTTCTCGAGTTAGCCATCTATAATGGGTTTGGCTCCTCCTTGCTTTCTCTTTTTCCTTTTCGATCTTCTCATAATCTCATAGCTGCTCTTAAATTTTTTTAAAAAAAATTAGGGAAAATTAGAACGAAGGACCTAGTGGAAAAATATATATTTATTCATAAGGACCATAAAAATTGTAATTATTTAGAAGAACCAAATACAAAAATTATAAAAATGAAAATACTAAAATACCCCTAACAAAATCTTTTGCATTCCCTTCTACATTCTCTCACTGTTCTATTTTGGGTTAAGGAGCAATTTAGCCAACGAACTATTACCTTAGGAGCGTCCAGCACAAATAACTTTTAAGTGGACAAAAAATACACAAAAACTTTAAAAAATGTAAATCAACACAAAAAATGGAGTAAAACTTTTTTGTGTTGTTTGCACATTTTTAAAAGTTTTTTCGTATTTTTGGTCCACTTAAAAGTTATTTGTCTTTGCCGGGAGCTCTTGAGGTAATAATTCATTGGCCAAATTACTCCTTAACCCTTCTATTTTTAAAACCAATAGAAAATTATAAATTTTACTAAATTAAACAAAAATTTTCTCAATTTTCATTTTTGACTACTTGTATAGATATCTATGGATATGAAAAAAAAAAAATTACACATTCTTTGGTTTTGTCAAAACTATAAAAAAAAATTAAAAAAAAATCATAAATTTAAAAATAAAAATTATATAATTTTAATAAAACTCAAGCTCTTTTATAATTTATTATATATGTTCAACCAATAAAGTTTAAACGAATTATTTTTATTTTAGAAGAAAATTTATGTGTGTTAAGAAAACTCATTTAATATTAATAAGATTCAAGAAAATCTAAATGATATATTGATTAAATAAATATGGAACTTGGTCTAAAAAAATTAAAGATATGAGTTTGATCGTTTTTATTTAAATATTTTCTTGATTATATAAATATGAAACTTGATGACAAATAAGAAAAAGAAAAAAGATAGTTCATGTGACATGTGAATGGTAGACAATTTTAGTTTTGATTTGAGTTATTATTTAATTATGAATACAAGAGATCATGGAGGAAGTTTAGTTAGGGGTAATTTAGTAATTTTAAATTTCTATTCTGATGTTTGGTCCTTCTAAGTAATTACAATTTTTATGGTCCTTTATAATAAATATGATTTTCTCTAGGTCCTTTGTTTTAATTTTCCCAATATTTTATAAAATTATTATAAATTTAACTAATAAATTTAAATTTAAATTTTTATGATATGATATGATCTACATAATTCACAATTGTAATACAAACAAAATAAAAAGTAATTTACAGAATATTATAATAATAATTTTATAAAATATTAAAGGGTTAAATACCATTTTCGCCACGTAAGTATTGGCTAAGGGGCATTCAACACCCGAAATTTTTTGGTATCATTTTTGTCCTTGAAGTTTACAAAAAGGAGCAAATATGCCCCAATTTTTTTTTAGGAGCAAGTTTGCCGAGAATTTTTTTTAGGAGCAATTTTTTGTAAAATTCGGGCAAAAATGATACCAACTTTTTTTTCAATTCAACGGTCAAGATCAATCGTTGGGCAAGATTGCTACGTTTGTAAAAACACGTGGCGAAAATGATACTAAAAACACTTAGGGTGTTGGTTGCTCCAAAACCAAAACCTCCGTGACAAAATTATCCCAATATTAAATCTGAGCCATTCATATTATAATTTTAAGGTAGAGTCTATATGCTGAGGGGGAAAAAAGAAAAAGAGGAAAAAGATAGGTAATTTATTTATTTTATCAGAAGGAAAAGGATAAGATTACACACTATGTTATAATCAGAAAATGACCTATATATGTTTTTTAATAGTGCAAAAGCAACAATTTAAATATTAAATCGATGGGTAAATAAAACACAGAACTATAATGCCCAATAATCTTCAAATATTCTTTGATCTGATGAGTTTTTATTAATTTTATATTATTGATTGAAAGGAATATAAAAGGAATACCCGATTGGCTATATTTTTGTGATGGTCTAATAAAATTATCGCATAATAATATATTCAAAATATAAAATCAATTCAATTTCCATTGTACGGGGCTTTCCACTTCATCAGTAACACTATAATAGAGTCAATATAATATTGCAGCATTAATTCCTTCGACCTCGGATTTTAGATAGAGAATAATCCATATATATAATATAGACAAATGACTAATGACTAATGACTAATGACTAATGACTAATTAATTATTGCTGGGAAATTATCAACACAAAATTATTATTATTTTTAAGTCATTGTCAAACTTTAAAAGTATAAGAGTTATGTATTGTCAGGTGCATAAAATTGTGTCTGATTACTTTATCATCACTAGACAAAATGCAATCATTCTCTTCTTTACCCCACATATATCCTGAAATCTTCTGGTTTTTTTCCCCCCTTTTAAATCCTATAGGTTTTCTGAGAATATTAATTTGTTTTGGTTGCAATTATAAATGATAAAAAATTATTAATACAATGGGCGCCTAAATCTTATATGGTTTTATTGGTCTAGTAGGACTAATAATTGAGATTTCATTCCTTATGGCTCTAATTCATGTCGTATTATTAGCATCCAAAAAAAATTACCACATCAATTAATACCACCTCCAGTTTTAATTATAAGACCGGGTTGACTTTTTCTTGGAGAGATTAAAGAAGCTAAATAAGTTACTTAATTATATCATATGTTGTGCATTCTTAGATTATATATTAATTTATTAGTCAAACTAATTAGTTTAGAGAAAAAAATAAAAATATTCTAAAGTAATTTAATTAGCTTCTTTAATCTCTTTAAGAAAGTCAACTTAATCTTATAATTAGAACTTGATGGAGTAGCTCACAAGTTATGGCAATATATATAGACATACACACACTACATACATGCTCCAGAAGAAAATGTAGGGATCGATAATTCTTACTTTGAAAATAAAATGAATATGTAATCATTCCCTACTTAATAAAGTATGAACATATAAAAATCAATTTCCGAGTTTACTTTATTGATTCTTTTTTGTTATTATTTATAAGATTACTTATTGATTCTCCAATTATTATTTTTTATCAAAATAATTAATTAGCCGACATTCTGCATGTAATGATTTGCACAGCAAAACAAATTATATATAGTTGGTACAATTATCATTAGCAACTTTATGGTTTATATCCTATGATTATTCTATAATTAAAATCATTTTCTTAAGTTTAAACAAATAAATTATGCGTAGTAGTTGGTACAATTATCGTAGCTAGGCAACTTTAATTGTATGATTCTATAATTAAAATTAAATTTTTAAGATTATACAAAGAATCCCTAATTGTCACAAGTTTGTTTTTTGTTTTCTTTGAAAAAAGTTATCTGCATGCAATCACAATTTAAGAAAATTATTTGCTTAAAATCTAAAATTTAAAAGAAAGGACTAATTTATAACGGGGAACTTATCTACTTAGTTCTTTTTTTAGAGTCGTTGTCAAATTTAAGAGCCAGCTAGGGAGCGAGTTCTTTATCGGTGAAGAACAAAATTGATTTTTTTAGAAAGATTAAGGAAGTAATTAAATTACTTTAGAATAGTTTTATTTTATTTTTTCTCTAAATTAATTAGTTTGAATAGTACTATTTCCATTCTAATTATGGAGCACTTTTGTAGTAAGAATTTACACTTTAAAAGTATTCTTATAATTAGGACCGGAGGTAGTAAATTAATACTACATCCGGTCCTAATTATAAGACCTAGTTGACTTTTTTTGGAGAGATTAAGGAAGCTAAATAAGTTACTTAATCATTTCATATGTTGTGTTTTCTTAGATTATATATTAGTTTATTAGTCAAATTATTTAGTTTGAAGAAAAAATAAAAATAAAAATATTCTAAGCTAATTTAATTAGCTTCCTTAATCTCTAAAAAAGTCAACTAGGTTTTATAATTATGACCGGAGAGAGTATATAATATAATGGTACACAATATATGATATGATTAAGTAACTTATTTAACTTTCTTAATCTCTCCAAAAAAAAGTCAACTCTGTCTTATATTTAAGATCGGAGGGAGTAATATTTTTGTTCCTATTCTAAGTCAAGTGTTATTATTAGTACAAATACATAGAATCAATTGGGATTAAAAAAAGAAAAAAAAAGTATAAATAATAGAATGAATTAGGGATAAAAATAAAAAAAGTATATCAAAATTTTGGACATATTTAAAATCTAACTTATAAAAATGATCTTACCTATCCAAAAAAAAAAATGGTTATAAAAATGATCAAAGGGAGTATTATTACTCTTTAGAATTAATTTAATATTTCAGGATTTTTTTGTTAGCGACATTAAGGTTAAAGATCTATAAATTAAATGCATTTCATAAAATTAAGGTACCAAAATAAAATTATATGTAAAGTTAAAGGACTTGACTAGTAATTTTATATAATTGTGTACAATTGAGCTAGCAATATCTTTGTCACCACTGAACAAAACTAATGACGCTACTTGTTATCCCACACATACATATCCTAGACATTATTAATTCACTATTGACTAAATCCTCAGATTAATTTGTTTTGGTGTCATTGATAAATAATATATAATTATTAATAAAATGGGAGCCTAAATCTGATCCGTATATGCTTTTTTGTCTAGTAGGAATATATATATATGACAATTGTGATTTCATTGCTTATGTCTCTTCATGTCGTATTATTGTATGCAACCAAAAATTATATTATCTTTTTGTCCAATAAAAAATTATTATATTATCACACAAACCAAATTTCTGTCGTATTATTATTCTTTGGACTATGCTTAATCCACAAAACTTAATTAATATCTGACAGATCACATTTCATTATATAGAGACGTATAGGATTCTTAACTTATCAGTAGAAAATGTAGGGTTCTATAATTCAAACTTCAAAGATAAAATGAAAAATTTATAGCATTCCCCCACATAATTAAGTATGCATATTTGAAATAAATTTTTAAGTTTAGTTTATTAATGCTCTAATTATATTTTTCAAACCAATCAATTAGTCGACCGTTGTGTATTGATCTGCATGACAAAACAAACTATATATATTGTTGGTACGATTATTGGGGGAAACTTTTTTATTTTATTTTGACATAATGTTGGAATAATCTTGATAAAGATAATGTAAAATTAAATGAAACGTAATTAAGTGATATTTATTTGATACTATTAATTCATTCTTATTTTAATATTGCAAAGCACCAAATTAGGGATAACTTGATTTTTTTCCCAACAGAAAATATTTAAAATTAAGCCTTGTGTAGGAAATATTAAATTGAATTTCTTACACATGAACCTACTTATCCATAGGTCGCACATAAAAAAATTATTTACTAGTAAGAATTTAAATATTAACTTTTTGAAGCCTATTAATATTAAATAAAATTCAAGAGCCTATCTGTATCTAATTTTCTTACCTGATTCCTATAAATAAAAATTCTTTACTAGAAAATGAATTGTTTCCTATTTATTGACAAAAGTAAATATTTGTTGGCATATGAAATGAAACATAGCTTTGTATTGAATAGCTTTCTAGGTATTTTAGTCGTTTAATATTTGGTACTACTGATTGATCCATATTCAAATATTTAAAATGTTACATAAAAATTATTTCTCTTAACGTGATTTTTTTAGTTCATATAATTTGAGACGGGAGTTTATTTTAAAAACATGTCTAACCACTACGAATATAACTTTCTAATAATAAGCTCTATGAATTTGATCGATGTGACTTTTAATAAACATAAGATTTTTTTGTTCTTTTTTTGGTTTGACAAATGTAAATACTAGGGTATAAATTAAACCAAGTGAGTAAGAAGAAGATCAATTTTTATTCTTCTTGATAAGAAGGAATATTACTTGTAAAAGTACAATTAAGGGCAATAATTAGTATTATTTATTTTCATTTCAATATTTCTGAAAATTGACTCGCAAATGGCATAATAAGGATTTTGGAGATATGTCAATTTTGTTCGGATGGAGGACAACGACTTGTTTAGACATACTGATAAGGAGTTGTCGTCCCACTCATGGTAGCTAGGCCTTCTTCTTATTCTTTTTTTTCTTTTAAAATGAAAAACATTATAGTACGATTAGTATTAAACATCAGTTTTATAAAGGGAGTGATGACAAGCAAAAGATTGAAATATGGATAGAATTGACATCATTTTCCAAAGTTACTCTAAATTCAGAATGGACAAGAAGTATGTTGAACAAATTCTTCTTACACGAGGCTACTTGGACCACCTAGTGTAACATCAATCTCATACAGGAGATACAAAAAAGAAAAAGGTCAGAAGATTGTAGTTTCACTTAAGAGTTTAATGTTTCTGTTTTTGCTGCAGAAATATTTTTTCCGCCAAACTCACATAAAAGTGAGTACGTCCCACTAATATTTTCTCTCTCTTCTCTTTATAATGGGACCCACTCACTTTTATGTGAGTGGGACCCAAAAAATATTCCTACATTAAAAGCAGAAACATTAAACCCTTCACTTAATTATATAAAAGTTTGGATTTCGTCTCGACCAAGGAAAATTGTGGGAAAGCAGGAGATTTGTGTTTGAATAATTTTTCTCATAGATTGTCCAAATCCTCCTCTGTGGATATGAGAATGTTGTGAATATCGCAACTAGGTAAAATAGACGTAGGAGATAGAGTTTAATACTTAGAGTTGCACGAAAGACCTTACCAATTTTAAATTTCCATGAGGTATTGAAGTAGGGGTGAGCAAGTGACCCGCACAACCGCCTGCACCCCATAGATTTTTTCCCGGATTAAACCCACCCAGATTGGGCCCATCACGGCCTCGTACCCGTTTATATTATATATATATATATATATATATATATATATATGCGGGTCACGGGTTGAGGCACGGGGCACCCGTGCCCGCCCGTTACCCGTTACCTGTCCATGAAGACTGCACTCAAACTCAAACCCTCGCTCACTGTAGGTGATTTCTTAGGTCTCATGTCCTCGCCGTTCAGAAGCCCAGCTGCCACCATCTCAACCTCTCTCGGTCTATCTTTCTCGCTCACTACCTTCGTCTTAGCCTCTCACGGTATCTCAATCTCGCTCACTACCTCCGACCTCTTCCTCTCGCAGTCGCGGTCTCACCCTCGACCTATCCCTCTCGACCTCAACCTCTCCCTCTCGCCTGCGAGCCGCGACCTCTCACTCTCTGCCCAAGGTAAATAGGAGTTGTAAAAGGTACTCATTGTAATTTATTTCAGGTTTTTCTGAACTGAATCAGAACTGAATCGCCGTCTGTATACTTGAATCTGAACTGTGGTTTTTGTATGAATAAGTTTGCTTCCTGTCAATCTACTCTAAATCTTGTTGCACTGTGGTTAGGTGTTTAATCTTGCTTCCTGTCAATTTACAAAAGAAAACTATTCTGAAAAAGGGGGCATTCTTTAAACGGGTGCCCTGGACTCGTTTAGGCATAATACCTGTTTAACTCGTACCCGTTTTACTACGGGTTAAACCACCGTACCTGTGTAAAATAAATGGGCGGGCCACAGGTTACCCCCCAGGGCAGCCCTGCCCGCCCGTTGCTTACCCCTATATTGAAGTAAGCTTCAAGAATCTTGAATTACTTGTTCTAGGTTACTTATAAACCAAACCAAATAGCTTGCCCGTATATGGGGAGAAGAGGTAGCCAACCGTTTCAACGGCTCGGGAACCAAAGACACAACTAACCTAAACATTTATATGGTGTTTCCAAAGAATCTCTCTAACAGATATTGCAAAGTGGACTAGTTTCCAAATAAATAGGAGTTCACTACTACAGAGGAAGAGGAAGGATTTAGCATCCATCTTTAACGTTCCATTTTTTATTTTCAAAAAAATGGAACGTCAAAAAGTAGGTAGTGGCATTTGTGCAATTTTCTTCTAGAATTTTGGATCCTTTGGCTTCCTTTTTCTCAAAAGGGACACCTAAATCTTTGGCGCCAAATGTTGTGGACGTCCCTTTTTTGAAAAAGGGAAGGGATGCCAAAAGGCATTGGCACCTTAGCCTAAAAAGGGACACCCAAAGCCTTTGGCGCCAAAGCTTTAGGCATCCCTTTCTTAAATAGGGACACCAAAAGTTTCTTTTGGAGTCACGTTTTTAAAAAGGGATGCATAAAGTAACCTTCAAAACTTCATTTCAACAACTCCCTCATCCATCCGAAAGGTCTAGGACTTCTATCGTGTTCCCTCTGTCACCCCTCGTCATTCATCGTTGTTGTTGCTCCTCCTTTGCTGGTCCTTGTCCATGGTAGCTCGTCATATGTTGCAATTTGTCCATCCAAAAGCTCTCAGCCTTTATCGTGTTCCCCTCCATCACTACTCGTCGCTCCTCAACGTCCGCCATTGATGTTGCTCCTTCTTCGCAGGTCGTCGTCCATGGAAACCCATCCTTCTGTCATTATTTGGTTTGTCGCTCTTCCTTCCTCTCTCCCTCTGCCGTTTTTCGGCCGTCGCTCATCCCTCCTCTCTCCCACTGTCGATCGTCGCTCCTCCTTCCTTAGTAGCAGAACCTTGGTTTGTGGCATGTTTTTTCTTAAAAAAATACGATGCTTTGCATATGTTGGGGCTGATTCTAATGTTCTGTTTGTTATTGTTGTTGATGTTAGGGTTGAGTAGATAAAATAAATTTCAAGCATCCGAAGTTAAAGTTGAGGTAATTATAGTTAAACATTGTTGTTGTTGATGTTGATGAAGACTTGTACTGATCTTGAGATTTTGTAATTTTGGGATGTAGGAAATATAAGAGGCATGATCTAGAGTTGAATGTAAAGCATGATTTAAAAATTAATAAAGGTTAAATAGTTGATTAAAAGTTGGAATATAGTTTCTAATGACATAATACTTGTAATATATGGCAAGTATGTTTATGTGCATTGAATTAGACAACTTTGTAAACTTGTATGAATGTGGATGCTTAGAAGTCCATGATTTCTAGTTTATGAATTAGACCATGTAGCTATGTTTTTTTAAAAAAAAAAAAATTGTATTGATGCAATTGCTAGATTAAATTGTTGATATTGTCCTGAATTGCTTTAGTTTGTTAGTTTTGTTTAAATTAAATTGAAACGGGTTGTTATTGAAATTTTGGGATTTCTTACTAATAATAAGGGGATATGCAAAGGCAATCCCTTCCTTGACAATTGTTTAAAACTTGATTGTTGTTGGAATTGGCTTAGATGATAATAAAATGGATCATAGTTAGATGAATGCTTTGAGAACTAGTGAAGAATATGAGAATAGGGTGGAAGGGTTTATTTAATTTTCCATAAAGAAAGCCCCTACAAAAAATGGGATTTATTTTTATTCTTGTGTCAATTGTTTAAATGAGAGTCGACAGGATATTGATGATATAAGGGATCACCTACTTTGTGACGGCATAAACCTTTGATACACAAGGTAGATATGGCATGGTGAGGAATAATTGTTTGTGTGTCGCACAAGAAGGAAGTTGTGGATGTCGTAGATGAAGATATAATGGAGAAAATGATTCATGATGTTGAGGTAGAATCCTTTGCGCAATCACATGTATATGATAGCGTTCAGAGTGACGCAGAGACACCATTGTACCCTGGGAGTAAGTACATACACTTGACAGGTACCTTGCATTTGGTCAACTTAAAGGTGACTTGTAGGTGGACCGATAGTAGTTTCACATTGTTGCTTGAATTGTTGCGTGATATATTTCCATACGATAATGTACTTCTAAATCATATGTATGAGGCCAAGAAAATCTTGTTTATAATGGGTATGGAGTATAAGAAGATACACACTTGCCCTAATGACTACGTATTGTACAGAAAGGAGTATGAAGGTCTTAGTGAGTGTCCGAAGTGTAAAACTTCACGAAACAAAGTGAAAAAAGATTATGGTTTTGGCGGTGGGACAAGTAAAAGGCAAATATTAAAGGTGTTAAGGTGTCTTCCAATAATATCGTTGTTTAATCATTTGTTTGTGAGTGCAACAAAAGAGAACAAGTTGAGATGACATTCTGATGAGAGAATATCTGATGGAAATTAAAATATCCACGGCACCTGGCTGACTCTCCAAATGGAAGAAAATAGATGAAATGTTCCCTCAATTTGGCAGCAAGCCAAGAAATCTTCTGCTTGGACTTTATACAGATGGAATTAATCCGTATGGAACTCTTTGTAGCACACATAGTGCATGGCCAATTCTTCTTGTGATATACAGCTTACCTCCTTGGCTATGTATGAAATGTAAGTATGTGATGCTTTCTACGATAATTTCGAGACCTAAATAGCCAGCGAACGGTATCGATGTCTACTTGGCTCCTTTGATTAAGGACTTGAAGAACTTGTGGGAGGAAGGTGTATATTTGCTTGATGCATACAAGCATGAGTTTTTTAAGCTATGTGTAATGATTTTCACCACGATAAACGACTTTCCTCCATATAAAAATTTGTTAGGGTACAGTGTGAAGGGCATAAAGCATGTTTGATATGTGAAGCATACACACACTTTCCTCAACTTAAGTATGGAAGAAAAATGGTCTACCTTGGTCTCAAGAGGCTTCTTCATCGGTTCCACCTATATCATAGGTTAAGAAAGTATTTTAACGACTTACCAGAGCATGGAATGGCTCCAAAGACATTAACCAGAGAGTAAGTTTATAGTCGGGTAGAACGTATCATTGTCATTTTCATTAAGAACCAGAGGACTGTAGGTAAGATAAACATACGGAAGAAGAGGTCAATTTTCTTTAATCTTCCATATTGGCGTAGCCTTGATGTGAGACACAGTATTGATGTGATGCATGTGGAGAAAAACACTTGTGATAGCCTTGTCAATAAGCTTTTGCACATACTAGGGTAGACTAAGGATGGAATTAGTATGAGACTAGACTTGGTTGATATGAGAATAAAAGAATGGTTACATCCACAACTAAGAGATAATGGTAAGAGAGCCTATATGGACACACTATCAAACGTCGAGAAAAAAAGTTTGTGTGGGTGTTTGCATGACATTAAGGTGCCACAAGGGTATTCTTCTATTGTGAGAAGGTTTCTCTCAATGGACGATTTGAAGTTATAGGGAATGGAGTCTCATTATTATAATGTATTTATGCAACAACTATTACCAGTAGCTATTAAAGGCATTATGAAAGATGAAGTGCAAACCACTATAACAATATTGTGTGTTTTCTTTAATGCTGTCTATAACAAAGTCATTAACACTAAATATTTGGATGAATTATAAAATGAGGGTTATATTATTTTGTCCCAACTAGAGATACATTTTCCTCCTGTTTTTTAATATATATAATGGTGCATTTGATAGTTCATTTGGTAAGAGAGGTAGGAATATGCGGTCCAATTTACCTAAGGTGGATGTACCATTTGAGTGATACATGAAGATCTTAAAAGAGTATTCTAAAAATCCTTATCGACCTGAAGCCTCAATAGTTGAAAGATATGTAGTTGAAGAGGCTATGTACTTTTGCAAATATTATCTATTAGGGGTGAAGGCACATTTTCGGTATGAAGAGGGGAGAAGCAAGGAAGTGTGAGGACTCAAAGTGAAGAATATGCCTCGTGAAGAAGTGATGCAAACACACTTGTATATCTTAAATAATATGGAAGAAGTTCAACTGTACTTAGATGAACACAGAAAGAGTTTGAAGAACATGAATTCAAGGAAGAATGACATGCAGATAACTAATAAGCAAAACAAGACGTTCATAGAGTGGTTCGAGGAAAAAGTTTCACACAAGACTAGAGTGGTAGAGACAATCGAGTGGTTAGCTTAAGGGCCTTATTTTTAGGTCATCACTTGGAGTAGTTATGATATAAATGAGTATTCTTTCTACACAAAAGAACAAGATGAGACGGAAGCACTATGCAAGATAGTGTGGTGATGGTAGAAGCTAAAGTCATGCACTTTTCCAGTTCGAAAGATAAAGATCCCATATTAGCATCCATGGTCTATTATAGAGTTATTAAAGAAATATGGGAGACGACCTACAACAAGTTCAAAGTTGCTTTATTCAAATGTAAGTGGGTTAACAATAATGATGTTTAATATATCAATAATTTGGATTTGTCTCAGTTGATCTTCGAAGAGTTGGTTACAGAGATAAGTCCTTCATTCTAGCAAGCTAGGGAAAACAAATGTCTAATGTCACAGATTCTGCAAATAAAAAATTGTTTGTTGTACTTCAAAGTAAAAAATAGAAGTAGGGTGATCCAACCTTTAACCTTGACGACACTCCACCTTTCACAACAAATCTACCTAGACGAAGTGAAGTAGAGTTGGTAGATAATGAAATATGCAGCAAGAAATGATCATTATGAAGGAATATGGGAAACCATATAAAGTAAAACCTTAAGTTATGAAATAATATTGTGTGATTTTTGTTTTAATTTTAGTTAGTTTATTTTATTCATTTAATTACAATTTAATTACCTATTTGACATTGATCTCTTAACAGGAATATGGATAATTCTGATAAGTAAAAAACGATAAAGGCTCTGGTGAAGATAAAAGGGATGGAGTCAATGGTGCGAATCAAAGGGATAAAGGCAAATCCGTTGTGAAAAGGGTTAGAGGCAGTACAAAGATGGGAGCATTGGTTGCACGTCATCAAGAACAACGGGAGAGGCTACATGAGGAATTCAATGCTAATATGAATCCAATTGGTAATAAGAAAGATAGATTCATTAGCTATTTAGGCTATTTGGCTCGAAGCAAAGTTCGCATTGTGTACCCTAATTGGAAGTTAGTTCCACAAAAAACAAAAGGGATGATTTGGCAACAATTTTTGCTATATAACTTTCTATATATATCTGCATTTGTATCTTTATTCCTATTGTTTCAAATACAATTATCTTATGTTTTACCTTGCAGCAAACGTATGATGTCCTAGACAACAAGGTGATAAACAAGCACTAGATGGGGGAAGTTCGTCTATGATGGAAAGATTTCAAGAACAAGCTCTCCCAAAACTACACTCTAGGAAAGGAGGAATCATAATCCATGTCAAATATATTCATATATTTCTCCAGATTTGGAGGTTGTTTGTGGCATCATGACAAAATCCTCATCTATTGTAAATTTTCTTTCATCATAGTATAGAACTTTTTATTTGAATCTATTTGACATAATTGACTCAGTTTTCTTTGTTTTTATTTCACGGGAAGTAAGTGAAGCAAATAAAGAGAGGCAAGCATAAAATAAGTATCAGCATCACATGTCTCGTGCTGGTTATCGGAAGCTTCAACAGAGAATGATGGAAGAAGAATTGGGGAAAATGAAGGAAGCAGCTAAATTAGATCCGGTCATTATTGTCTAGGCCCTGGATCCTCCTCCACATCCCAAAAATGGAAAGTAGGGAGGTTCAAGGGTGGCAAATACATAAATCCAGTTGTTGTTGTTGAGGTTGTCGCAAATATCGTAAGTAGTTAGATTAAAAGTATTTAATTTTGGAAGTATTTAATTTTCATTTATGATAAATTGTGTGCTACATGATGAACTTGAATAGCAGAGTAGCCTAGGCTTCTTCACTTAAAGTAGACAGATGGACATCTTATCAATGGCGATTGGGAAGGCAGATCACCTCGATCGTGTTCGAGGGGAGCCAAGGGGAGTTGGTCTCACAAAATATTTTGGGTGAGCTTCACAAAATTCATCACAAGGTGAAATCAGTAGGGAGCTTGTAGCCAAGGTTTGAGAGGAAGTTCGACAAGAGCTTGAGGTGCAACTTCGTCAATCACTCCGACAAGAGCTGTTGAACGAGCTACGTGATGAAGTAAGATCTATCATTCAATCAGAGAGGGAACATGAGGAACTTAGAACCCTGAATTTCTCGGTATTCCCCAGCACCAAAGGAAGTTATAACCCACTGGGGGTACCACTTGGTGACCCTTCTCCTACTCGAGAAGCTGGAAAACCTTGCACTCTTTATTTGGATGTCCCACTGTTACGTGTTGTTGCCGATGCTCTCATTCACACACAAGCTACCACCCACCATCATAAGCAAATTCCAAAAGCTTTACATGGGGTTACTGTGACATGTGTTCGAGAGGGGGAACAAGTTGTAGACGTCCTGGTTCCTGATGAAGACTGGTAAGACATGCCTTCATATTTCCTACCATTGAAGGGGTTACCTTATTATTACTTAAGTTTTCTTGGCAGCTTACTTATAATATGTATTTTATGTTTTAAAAGGATCAATGAGATGCGACAAAATTTTCCTTCTTGGCACGAAGAAATAAAATTCATCTTCAGCACGTAAGTTAATTTCTTTATAAATCATTGATTCTTGACTTAAATGAATTGTTTTAATGTTTGTTTATTTTCATTTTAATGATAGTGCACTCAAGACATATAGACTACTGGGCGGGATAAGCGAAGGTAAAAGTAGAGAGCCGAAGTGGTTTTATCTGAAAGTAAGTAGATTGGATTCAAGTTCTTTCATTGATAGTTGATTTAGATATGCCTTTATTCATTTTAATTATTTTCTTTTGATTTGTAGTGCCCTCGACAATCAGGGAGCACTAAGTGCGGATACTATGTTATACTTTATATATATAACATCATTCATAGTAGAGTTACTACAGATTTTGAACAAGTAATCGCTTCTTCATTCTCAAATGATAATATTTTTGGTGTTGTAATTAATTTTTAAATTAATTCATTCACTTTATTAATTTATTTAGCTTATTTTCCAATTTGTAGATTTTTGGTAATGATGATGTCTACTTAGACGAAGACATTAACTTGATCCGAGACCTTTTGGTTGGACATCTTCTTCAACACATAGATGAGTAATGTTTATTTTTAGGGTTAAGGTGCAGATTTGCCAACGAATTATTACTCGAGGAGCGCCTGACACAAAAAACAATTGAAGGGACCAAATTGGCCAACAAACTATTAAAAAGTGAAAAAAAAAAATACCAAATAACTATTAAAAAAACAACTATCACTATACGTTAAAATATGAGGCACTGGCGTAGGACGATGACGGAGACGCTGGAGAAAAGAGCGGGTAAGCCTTATTGTTGGATAAGGCAAACACCAACAGAGATGGGATCCATGCGAGCAGGCATTGTGGCGGCGACGGTTGCTGCTTGTGGCATCGAAGGGACGCAACCAGGATGCAAGGCACGTGTCGGTCGAAAGTTGTGGACTGCTGGATGAGTTCAAAAGGGTGAGTGGAACACCCAGCAACAATGGAAGCTTTGGAGACGGCGACGTTGCCGACACTGTGACAGTCAATGGAAGACGGAGACACCAAGACAGTGACAGGGTAATAGTTCGTTGGCGAATTTGCTCAAAATTGTGTTTGTTTTTTACTTTTTAATAGTTCGTTGGCCAATTTGGTCATTTCAATTGTTTTTTGTACCAGACGCTCCTTGGGTAATAGTTTGTTGGCAAATCTGCACATTAACCCTTATTTTTATTTTAGATAGTAATCCCTCTAGTCCTTATTAAAAGACATCAATTACCAATTCTTACAAACTAGTAAAAGCATTTAAAAGCATTGAAGTTGTCCAAAGATTCATGCGATTTCTAATATATCCCTTACTAACTATACTAAACTCAAATATCATAGAGTATTAATTATTACTCTCTCTCTCTCTCTCTCTCTCTCTCTCTCTCTCTCTCTCTACCCTTGTTAAATATGGGTAGACATGAAAAGATAAATTAAATGCACTTAGAAATCTTGCAAGTGCCTTATAAAAAAAATTAAGAATACTTGTTAACTGGT
The DNA here is from genome assembly GCA_019022615.1 of Acacia melanoxylon. Taxonomy (NCBI): domain Eukaryota; kingdom Viridiplantae; phylum Streptophyta; class Magnoliopsida; order Fabales; family Fabaceae; genus Acacia; species Acacia melanoxylon. Next base: position 9,814,479 of record JAFJYJ010000012.1, read on the forward strand.
GTCTTATAATATGGACCAGAGGGAGTAGTCATGTAGACAATTTTTTGACATTTTGTGGTGATTATTGTACATAGTAGTAGTAGTTAAGACTTCTATTAGTTAGTCCTGGATGTAATTCCTTACTATTTGTAAGGACATTTTGGTTTATGAAGAATTGTTGGATGATGTTTCCGTAGGGTTTAATTGCTGGATAGTAAAAAATATAAAGCATTTTTTTATAAAAAAACTTTCAACATTCGTTGTTTAAAAATGGACGACTGCGTAAGAGACTTACCGTGTCCTTTTTTTTACAAAAGTGACGCCGTAAGTAAGTCACTTACAACATCCTTTTTTTGAAAAAAAAAAAAAAGACGTCGTAAGACACTTAGGGTGTCCCTTTTAAAAAAAAAAAAAAAGGGGGGCGAAAGTTACAGACTTATGATGTTTGTATTAAAAAAGACTTATGGGATCCCTTTTTTAACAAACTTTGTTTCCAAACTTTATTATATCGTTCACACATTCGTCCCCTAGAAATGGACGTAGAAAGGGCATGATAACAAATGTTAAAAGTGCTTTTTGTAAGAATGGTTGTTTGTGAGGCAACTAAGTTATCCATAAAAATTCTTAAAGCTTCAAAGTTGTAGTATGCCTGGTCATTGCACTCTGAATATCCGCACTTTCCATTGCCATCACCCTCCCAACCAAGTTCACCATTGCATTTGCAAATTATGGTGGGCCTTCAATTAATCCACAATGTTCATCTTTTCAAATAAATAATTAATTATTTGAAAATGGCGGCCAAAAATTTGATTATTTAAAATAATATTTCTGATAAAATATGTTATATATATATATATATATATATATATATTTATTAATTATGCTTTTGACCATGGTGCTTGAATAATTATCTGAGATACATACAGAGATCTAAGATATAATCTCTTTATTACTTAAATCAATGCGAATCCGAATTAATTGCATGACACCCAATCAAATTTTAGTCCCCCGCATTTGAGGACAACATAAAAGACATGGCTCTTAAACAAGGACGAAAAAAAATCCCAATATCCAAATTAAAAATATAGTCTTTTGATCAAAATAATAGAAATACAAAATACTATACAACGACTTTTTGTAACATCCCATTTGAAAACGGCGGAATATTTTTTTTAAAAAACGTTTCCAAATATTTCAAGCAGAGTAATCAGAGTAGAGCATTGGAGCGAAAGAGTAATCAGTTCATAGCCAAAACATCAACCATTGTGTAATATTGTATAGATTACAATAGTCCTAAGGTTTAGAAATGAAATAGCGGAATGATGAGAATAACGAGAATAACGAGAAGACGATAAGATAGAAATAGTCTTCAAACCGCACGTCTATTCCGGGCACTTGCCTCGATCCCCGAACCGGGGTCCTCCTGACCCTGAAGCTACAGCTGAGATTCAATTCACCATATTGAATCTCGGGTAACGGTTAACCTCATACCCAAACAATACAATATACGTGACAACGAGATATTTCTAGAGCTAATACCACAAGATATCATAAGCATACAAACGATGCATGATCATTATGCCGACAAACATAAGCACAAAGCAATATGTAAAGCCCCATAAGGTAAACAATAACAGACTGCACTATTCACCAAAGTGCCACGATAATTACTCGTGTCCTCGGCGCTAGGAAAACAAAACGGTGTTACCAAAACTATAACCCGTATAACCGTCTCGTATAACGGTCTACGAACATATCATTGACATATAAGTATTTAAGATGTACAAGATTAGTGTTACAAGTACGCGTCCGTACCTTCGTTGACGACGTTAGGTACTTCGCGGAAAAACGTACTTTTTACGGAAAAACGTGAAATGTTCACGGCACGTCGGGCGGCGTAACGGCAAGCAAATCAAAGTTTCGATGCCCTATCGAGTAATATCACTTTCATTAGTGATTTGACATCATAACGGCATTTTAGGTAAAAATTACCATTTTGCCCTTCTACCCCTAATTTGGCGGAATTTCGCGTAACTTCGTTACTTTGACCGTATTCCATTTCAAAATTATCCCCACTATGTTTTTACCTCGTCAGGCATCTTTCAATGCAATGAGGCATAAAAACAAACATAGGAACAAATTTCGAAACTTCCTAGATCAAAACAACAGTTCTACTATAACTACCGAAAGAACTACGGAAACTAAAAGCTAAGGACAGAAGAACTTACTCGGAGCTAAGGCAAAACTTTTGCAGAGCTTCTCACTCTAAGTTTCGGCCAAGGTAGAGAGAAGAAAAGGTGTGAAGAATGAATGAAGAGTTCATGCCTTTATATAGGCAAAAATTGGGCTACTTTGGTAATTTTCACTTTCCAAGTTTTGTAATTTTTCCTTTCTTTTCAACCATGTAAAATCAAGTTGAAATGTGGTAAATTCTTGTCCATGGCTGCCTTGGTCGACATAAGGAAGGTGATGTGGCATCAAACCATTGGTCCAAGAATGGTGACTTAAACTTACTTTATGCCCGGTCCGATAGAATTTCCCCGATCGGTGTCCGTTTCGCGTAGTCTCTAAATTCTGAATTTATAACTTTGAAGATCTTCTCTTCCTCATCAATAATATCTAATTTAACTTAGATTCCAGTCCCTTACAGGTTCCAACAGTCCAAAGTTGAAGTTTTCGAAAAACGTGTCCGGCGTGTCCGATTCGAAAATCGTTTTCGGAATCATCAACCTCTCGGACAAAAATTCACGATTCCAAATATGTCCATATAATCATAAACTCATCTCCAGATGTTGAGTTATAATTTATTTTCTTCAGATCCAAAATGTGACTATCTCGCATTTTTCCCTATTTCGTCTTATTACGTAAATGCGCTACCGAGCCTCGGAATTAACTTAGGAAGAGGTCACTTGAAGGTAAAAACTCACTGATCAATATTTTACCTTGACTTTGGAATTCCTATTCCTGGTTCTCTAGATAGGATCCGTTTCCTATTTATTCCATTACTATTCACTATATTATATAATAATACAACTTTACAAAAAATATCATGATATTAAAATTTTATCCTTATCCCTTTTTTCTTTCTCAATTTTCGGCTGCCCTTTTTTTTTTTGTATTTATTTTACATTTATTTAATTATTTATTTATTTATTTATTCCATTTTTCCAAAAATTTCTCAAAATCACCTAATTGGTCCATTCTTGTATTTAGGCTTAAAAATACCTAAACTCACTTATTTTTTACAAAATTCTCCAATTAATTACTAAATATGTTCTTACTAATTTTAAGCCAAAAACCACTAATTTTAGGGTTTTACAAAATTACTTATGAATTTTCTTTACTTATGCTAAGTAATTAGCCGTAAATTACTTAACTACTTTATTATCACTAGTTGATAATTTTATTAATTAAAATGCCTCATTACCTCATAATTCTAGCACTGACATTTTGTTTTCATGTTTTTTCGCATTATTCTAGAATTTGAGAGGGTATTATGGTCATTACAATGCTTTTTGAGCATTTTTATTCAATTTCCCCAAGCTCACAATTTATCAAATTATCACAATTAGAGATAACATACTCTCCTAACTCAAATAATTATTTCATTGCCTTTTAGGATTTTTCACAATTTTCCTAAGTCATTTTGCATACCAGGGGTATTTTGGTCATTTGGCACTTTGGCCCTTAAATTCTCTAATTTCCTACAGAACTCATCCTAGAAAAATAGACTATAATAACACAAGTCTTGCAACAATAATTCCACTTATCAGAAATAGCCAATTTATTTACCAAAATGTAATATTTCGGATAAATAAATATGCGGGTATTACACTTTTCCTCAATCTCCTCTTACGTGGAACTTTGTCTTTGGTCGTTGTAGTACTCCCTCCGGTCCTAATTATAAGAGCAAATTTTGGAGTTGGTTTTGGTCCTAATTATAAGAGCAAGTTTTAACTTTTGTCAATTTTTTCCTATAATACCCCTATCTAACAAATTTTGGAGTAGCACCTACTTAATGATTAATTTTTTCTCTCTATCCTTTAACGTCCTATTTAATGAGAACTTGATGCCACTAAATAATGTCTTTCATCTTTATTTTTGTATTTTATTACTGAAAATATTTTATTCTTGGAAAAATATTTTATTGCTATTGTTTGTAATTTATTATTATGCTGAAGGTACAACATGACAAAGGCATCACATCATGGTTTTAAAAATAAATTTTTGACTATATTTTAATTCCATAGCATAGTAGTTCAGAAGGTTTCATTTCATTATTTGATTCTAATTTAGTACTCCTCCGGTCTTTAATATAAAACATATTTATTTAATTAAGTTAATTAATATGACGTATATTTTCTAAAATATCCTAATCACATTTCTTAATTTCGTCATTCATTCACATCCTTAATTATTGTTAAGGGAGCATCAATAAAGGTAAATTAAGAAAATATTGACAAAAATAAAAATTTTGTCTTATATTTAGAATCATCAAATAAGTTTTATATTAAAGAGCAGACGAAGTAATTACTAATAGTGGTAGACTTGCAATTTTTTTTTTTTTTTGGACTAAGATTCTACTTATTAACTGTGCTGAATATGAAGGGTCACTCTAAAAGCACTATTGTCTTTATGTTCAGAAGCAGCATATGTCGAGGTGCTCTCCAAACTACCAAATAGCTCTTTTGTTATAAAATCGCTTTATAAGTTATCATTCATGTTACATGGGCTCTTTACTCTTTAAACCGTTGGTACCAACTACCAAATACTCCAAAATTTGTATAGGGGTATTATAGGAAAATACATATAATTAACTAATTTAACTTCCCTCCTTAATCCCTCCAAATTCTGATAAATAGCTCTTATAATTAGGACCGGAGGGAGTAACTACTAAATAGTCTACTTGTTTTAATTTTTGCAGGCCTCTAAAACTTTTTTAAAAAAAAAAATAAAAAGTTTAGATGAGCTAGGTTTCTAGACTCATCGGTGGTAGACTAGTAGGACATGCCTTCATATTTAAATAGTGTATACAAATCGTCTACCAACAAACTAAGGTCTTTACATTGACAGTGAGAATTTAAACTCGCGATCTTATGAATTATAAGTAAGCTCTTTATCAACTAAAGTAACTTTTATTGGCCGTGAGCCTCTAAAAACTTCTTTTAGATTTTTACAAGAAAAAATAGTTGTAAATTGTAGTAATACATCATCCATGTTTGAAAGGGCCATCCTCTCTTCAATTTCCCTTCAAAATAGGTAACATCAAGAATCTAATTAATTAATTATAAATAATATTTAATCAATTAAAGGAGTGCGAGAAATTTGAATGTGTATGTCATTCGAGAATGAAAAGAGGGAGAAAAATTTAAACCCAGTCCATATCCTTTGTGAAAAAATTCAGTTGTAATTTAAGATATTTAAGAATAAATTTACTTGTTATATAACTTCATTTTAATCTGTATTTGTTGTTATAGTTACTATTGGAGTTTGTGTGTTGTTTCTCCCTTCATGAACCTCTATTGGTTTGATTCCTTGGGTCACAAGCCAAACGAAGAAATAAAATCCATCTTCAACACGTAAGTTAATTTCTTTATAAATCATTGATTCTTGACTTAAATGAATTGTTCTAATGTCTGTTTATTTTCATTTTATTGATAGTGCACTCAAGACATATAAACTACTGTGCGGGATAAGCGAAGGTAAAAGCAGAGAGCCGGAGTGGTTTTATCTGAGAGTAAGTAGTTTAAATTTAAGTTCTTTCATTGACAGTTGATTTAGATATGCCTTTATTCATTTTAATTATTTGCTTTAGATTTGTAGTGCCCTCGACAACCAGGGAGCAAGTATAACATCATTCAGAGCAGAGTTACTACAGATTTTGAACAAGTAATCGCTTCTCCATTCCCAAATGATAATATTTTTGGTGTTGTAATTAAATTTTTAATTAATTCTTTCACTTGATTGATTGATTTAGCTTATTTTCCAATTTGTTGATTTTTGGTAATGACGATGTCTACTTAGATGAAGACATTAATTTGATCCGAGATCTTTTGGTTGGACATCTACTTCAACACATAGATGAGTAATGTTTATTTTTATATTAGATAGTACTCCCTCTGATCCTTATTAGAAGGCATCAATTACCAATTCTCTCAAACCAATAAAAACATTTAAAAACATTGAAGTTATCCAAATTAAAGATTCATGTGATTCCTATATTGCCCTTACTAACTATACTAAACTCAAATATCATAGAGTATTATTAATTCTCTATCTCTCTCTCTCTCTCTCTCTCTCTCTCTCTCTCTCTCTCTCTCTCTCTCTCTCTCTCTCTCTCTCTCTCTCTCTCTCTCTCTCTCTCTCTCTCTCTCTCTATCTCTCTCTCTCTCTACCCTTATTAAATATGGGCAGATATGAAAAGATAAATTAAATGCACCTTGAAAACTTGCAAGTGCCTTATAAAAGATTAAGAATACTTGTTAGTTGGTGCTTTATAATATAGACCAAAGGGAGTAGTCATGTAGACAACTTTTTGACACTTTGTGATGATTATTGTCAATAGTAGTAGTAATTAAGACTTCTATTCCCTCCGGTCCTAATTATAGGATCAAATTTTAGATTTGATTTTGGTCCTAACTATAAGAGCAATTTTTAACTTTTATCAATTTTTTTCCTATAATACCCTTATTTATATTTTCTCAATAATAATTAAAGATAATAATAATTTAATAATACACCTATATATTTTATAAAGTAAATAATGTTTGCAACTCATTAATGTTATATACACCTAAATTATACTTTTTTATATAAAATAATTTTGAGCAATTTTTGTCATATTTTTTTTCATATCACCCCTACTAATACTTCTTCCACAATAATTAATTTAACAACACGCTTATATTCTATCAAGTGAGATATTCTACTTTATTTTTTATTTTTAAATAAAATAATTTTAATATTCCTTTAAGAATATTTTTTTAAAAACTATCCATCCAAAGTGATTAATTTTTCCCCTAAAATAACCTAATAAAACATTAATTTCATTATCTTTTTTCATACCAAAGGCTTAATTATGCGTTAAATCAGATCGTTGGAACTTAATTATTACTAATTATTAAATATTATACTTTCCATATGCCAATGAAACCGCTTTCGTCAAAGAGCGTGAGATAGCATTATTTGCTTGATCTGAGCGTGGTGTAGGAAAATAAACTTGTATTTGTATTAGTTCTATCTTTGAGAGATGTATTTGTATTAAATAAACTTGGGTAAGGGTATTTTAGGAAAATAAACATAATTAACTAATTTAACTTCCTTTCTTAATCCCTCCAAATTCTGGTAAATAGCTCCTATAATTAGGACCGGAGGGACTATTAGTTAGTGCTGGATGTTTCCTTGCTATTTGTAAGGATATTTTGGTTTATGAAGAATTGTTGGATGATGTTTCTGTAGAGTTTAATTGCCGGACAGTAAAAAATATAAAGCAATTTTTTTTAAAAAAAAAAATCAGCATTAGTTGTTTAAAAATGGACGGCGTAAGAGACTTACAGTGTCTTTTTTTTTCACAAAAGGGACGATGTAAGTAAGTCACTTACAACATCCTTTTTGTAAAAAAAGACGCCGTAAGACACTTAGGGCGTCCCTTTTGAAAAAAAAAGGAGCCAAAAGTTACAGACTTACGATGTTTGTCTTAAGAAAGACTTACGGGATCCTTTTTTTTAACAAACGTTGTTTACAAACTTTATTATATTGCTCACACATACATCCCCTAGAAATGGACGGAGAAAGGGCATGATAACAAACGTTAATGTGCCTGTTTGGAGAAGGCGTTAACACCTTAAAAGCTCGGTGCGTTCGGAATAAAGCTCAATAGCGGTGGAAATGTCATTTTGGAGTGTTTGGGTTGGCGGTGCGTTCCAGCGGCCTTATCGGAGATTATGGGAAACGCAGCGTCTGAGGAAAAGCTCCAACTTGGAGCGTTAGAGCATTGGGCGTTGAGCGTTGGTGCGTGAAAGAGAGAGAAAACCGATGGGAGTGAGACAGTAATGGAGGAATGAGGTGAGTCGATGGTGAAGGTGGTGGTATTGGTTAGTCTGATCTCTGATCGTCTCTGCCTCCTAGCTCTCCGCCTCGCTGTCTTGGGCCTTGCTGCCTCGCTTTCTGGTGGTGGAGGAAGGTCCCTCACCGGCGACTCTGGTGGAAGATGAAGTCGTCAGCTTGAGGGATGAAGGGGCGAAGGTGCTCTACTCTTCGTTCCTGAAACAGAGGAAGTCACCGTCTAAGGAAGTCGATTTCTTTTTATTTTTTTGGTCAAACTCAACAAATGCATCCATTCAACTACTGCCTCGCATATATCAAAATAAGCTTTTACGTAGACTTCGTTCAAGGCCAAAACTTCTAAACATAAAAAATAATTTAAAAATATGCAAGTAGTATTATATATATATATATATATATATATATATATATATACTCCCTCCTGCCCTTATTATAAGCGCACCAACTAACTTTTCTCACAAACCAATAAAAGTAGTTAAAGTCAATAAAGTTGTCTAGATAAATTTGCCAATTTTTTTTTTAATAAATAAACTTAATTAAAATTCTATATTTTAAGTTAAATATATTTAATTAAGGATTTTTTAATAATCCTTTAACTTTTTTTCAAATTAAAATTTTTATTATCTCAATATATACCACTAATATGTATATGTAGTATTTAATATGATTCATATCATTATCCATCAAAACTGATTTTTCAAATAATAATTATAACACTCATCGAGTTTAGAAAATACTTCTACAAAAGCCAAAAGCGGATAATCCAAACGTAAATCATTATCTATAACCTATTTTTTTCCTACCGAAACTTTTTTAAAGTCAGATAGTTTTTGCCCACTACTCATACCGCCAACCCAAACAGGCCAAATAATGCTTTCTGTAATATGATAATGGTTGCTTGTGAGGCGACTGAGTTATCCATAAAAATTCTTAAAGCTTCAAAGGAGTAGTATGCCTGGTCATTGCACTCTGAATATACGTACTTTCCATTGCCATCCCATCACCCTCCCAACCAAGTTCACCATTGCATTTGCAAATTATGGTGGGCCTTCAATTAATCCACAATGTTCATCTTTTCAAATAAATAATTAATTATTTGAAAATGGCGGCCAAAAATTTGATTATTTAAAATAATATTTCTGATAAAATATGTTTTATATATATATATATATATATTGATTATGCTTTTGACCATGGTGCTTGAATAATTATCTGAGATACATACAGAGATCTAAGATATAATCTCTTTAGTACTTAAATCAATGCGAATCCGAATTAATTGCATAACACCCAATCAAATTTTAGTCCCCCGCATTTGTGGACAACATAAAAGACGTGGCTCTTAAACAAGGACGAAAAAAAATCCCAATATCCAAATTAAAAATATAGTCTTTTGATCAAAATAATATTTAAAAACACACACGTAAATAATAGAAATACAAAATACGATACAACGACTTTTCCTCAATCTCCTCTTACGTGGAACTTTGTCTTTGGTCGTTGTTGTAACTACTAAATAGTCGACTTGTTTTAATTTTTGTGGGCTTCTAAAACTTTTTTTTTTTTTAATAAAAAGGTTAGGTGAGTTAGATTTCTAGACTCATCGGAGGCAGACCGGTAGGACATGCCTTCATATTTAAAGAGTGTATACAAATCGCCTACCAACAAACTAAGATCCTTACATTGACAGCAGAATTTAAACTCACGACCGTATGAATTATAAGTAAACTCTTTATGAAGTAAAGTAACTTTTATTGGCCGTGAGCCTCTAAAAAATTCTTTTAGATTTTTTCGAGAAAAAATAGTTGTAAACTGTAATACATTCCTGTTTGAAAGGGCCATCATCTCTTCAATTTCCGTTCAAAATAGGTAACATCAAGAATCTAATTAATTAATCATAAATAATATTTAATCAATTAAAGGAGTGCGAGAACTTTGAATGTGTATACGTCAGTCGAGAATGAAAAGAGGGAGAAAATTTAAACCCAGTTCATATCCTTTGTGAAAAAATTCAGTTGTAATGTGCTCTCGTATATTTCTATAGTCGGAGTTGTTAAACTTCTTTTTCTCTAACAAAAATTATGATTATTCCTTATTTTCTCATGATAGATAGTATGATGAATAATATATATGAGAAAGTGATACACTTGTTTATAGTTTGCCTCAATTTCATATCATTTGATCAATAATTTATTTTGTTTAAATTAGATTTAATAGTTTAATTTGTTGTGGGTATTTATTCTTGTATTGTTGGTGGAAGTGATTCTATGAGGAGTACAAGAAGAGATAAAGAAGAAATTAAAGTAGTGTATAATTTCTTTGAAGCATGAATAAAACTTTTCTTTAGACTTACTCCGCTCCCATATATTCATATCTCATAGGGCGCAAGTTGAATTGACCGATGAATTTCCTACATGATATAATGAAGTCCCTTAAGTATGCACTCCCAACACTAAAGAAAAATGACAATGGTTTTTACAAAGTAATAATTTTACTTTATTTCTGTATGCACTTAAATATAAATGCAATGAGTTTGATTGATCTTGTTATTGTATGGTGTGATGTGTGAATGGATTAATAGTGATGAGTATTTATAAGCTATGAAGTGATGTCTTAAAGTTATACTTCTTAAAGTAACACCTCTTTAATTAAAAATTATAACTATTTGTCAGATTAATAAACAAACATATTAAGAGTTACATCTTTATGGAGTAACATTTAGAGTTCTCTTACAAATAACTCAACATTTCACTAAGTGATGGTTAATTATCACAACTTTAGTTATAACCTTTCACATGTGTTTTTAGGAACTAAAGAGATATGACTCTGGTAACTTTTTAGTATTGTAACTCTTTACATAACACTTCATATAAATTCTTTAATTTATCGAAACATGACTTTATCAAAATCACATCTTTTCATTTTAAAATATTCCAACATGTATTGTTAATTTTAATGTAAACAATTTCATGGAATTTATGTAATCTCCTTTAATTTATTTCATTTTACACCTCCTGGCAATTCTATAGCTGAAATTTCATAAAATCTATTAACTAAAAATTAACATATCAATACTAAAGGCCCAATTCAAACAAAAGAAACAACATGGAACTGATTCAAAATTGAGATAATTAAATTATGAGTGTTTACAGATTAGTTTTTCCTTAATACTATAATGGGGATTGTTATATATATATATATCCTAATAATCCATCATCAACCCATGACCTTCTAGAGTGCCCTTACAGGCTTGCATGTTTAATTTTAAATTGATCTTGGACAATTTTGGACCACTTTTCATAGTGTTGGAGGATGAAATCATGCTAAACCATTGAAGTAATCATATTAAACACCAATAATAAAATGAAACGATATCAATATGAATGTAGGAATTGCACTCACCATTGGGCACATTGAAGAAGCTAAGGGTCCAATATAATTAAACATAAATATACTCCAGTTTGGCAATTTAATTTAAATGTCAACGACCAATTTGATTACATTTAATTAAGAGATTTCAGATGCAAACCACGGACATGCTTCAACAACAAAAAATGTCCCAAACCATTAACACTAATACTACCTCCGACCAATTTGATTACATTTAATTAAGAGATTTCAGATGCAAACCACGGACATGCTTCAACAACAAAAAATGTCCCAAACCATTAACACTAATACTACCTCCGGTCTTAATTATAAGACCTAGTTGAATTTTTTTTGGAGAGATTAAGGAAGTTAAATAAGTTACTTAATTATTTATATTATGTTTTCTTAGATTATATATTAGTTTATCAAACTATTTTATATGAAGAAAAAAATAAAAATAAAAAAGATACTTTAAGTTAATTTAATTAAATTTTCTTAATCTCTCTAAAAAAGTCAACTAGATCTTATAATTAGAACCAGAGGAGGAAGTATTTCGTTTGAAATTTGTCACACAAACACACGCGCATGCGAAGGAACTAGATTCTCCACTATAGCACCAATTAAAGAGGTTCAAACTTCAAACACATAAGAGTCAAAACATGTCCTTGTAAGAAAAAGAACTCACTGGGCCCCACTTACCTTTTCATCTTTGTAACTTTTGGCAGATTCCAAACAAGGTAAAACCAGAAAGCTATCGCAGAACAAAACTTCACAACTTGCATTGTTCTTCTTCAACTCACAAAACCCTAGCTAGCTAGCTGCTTCACACACCCAACTTCGCTTTATGTCTTCCTCATTCACTTTTCAATATATTCTTCCCTCCTGTTGATGTTATTCTTACTTTGACTATATCAAATATCACAATAAGTTTGCAGACACATCTTTTACACACACACACAGAGATCATATATAGCAGTTCCAAAGTAGGGTACACTAGGAATTATTCAAAATCAAACTTTTCTTTGTTATTTTTAATTTCTCTTCAGAAATAGATGTTCCAATTATATAAATTCCACAATAAGCTGTTGATTGATTGATTGAAAAGTGTGCGTGTGTTGTGGTCCATATATGTGCATGAACAACAAAGAGAAAAGGGTGAAACTCGATGGATTCTCAAGTTTTTCAAGTCACCACTAAAACGGTGATGCAAAAATAATGACAAAACAAAAAGATGGTCCTCACTCTTGAATAGTAGTGTGAAAGGAACTCAACCAATTATTCTCAATTTATTATATTTTTTCTTAGTTTCCTTTGAAAGAACATGAAACTTAGACGAGCATCATTCCTTTTGTGATCGTATTTAATTTTAATATTATAATGTTACGTATCACTAACATTAATTTTTTTTTTTCAAGTGTCCGACGTTGTGTCTTCATCATGGATGCGATTTTTTTATCAGGTTGAACTGATGGATGTTCATTTATTGAGGTCAATCTAAATGCGATCCAACGTTTCATAGTGTAGAAGCATTGAGAGAATAGTATATTTTAATTTTAATATTTTATATAATTATTTTATATTTTAAAATTAAAATAAACTTACTAATAAGCATGTTTATTTTAAATTTATATTATGCACATGTTTTAAGTATAAGATAAAGTTGACATGTTTATTTTAAATTTTTTAAAAAAGATTAAGAGAATTAATTAAATTAATTTAAAGTATTTATATTTAAATTTTTTCCCCAAACGAATTAGTTTGGTAAGAATTTGATATATAATATAAGAATATATAACATATGATATGATTAAGAATTTATTTAACTTCTTTAATCTTTCCAAAAAAAGTCAATAATGTATTATATATAGGACCGAGGCGAATGTTACAACAATAAATTCTATATTTACAACACACAATTGTCTGTTTTAACAACAAGGGAGTACTTATTTCAATCTAAAATATAGTATTATTTTGGATAATTATTGTTTATAAATGATTTTAGTTTATATAATTTATTAATACATATATTTTTTAGCTATTTTTTTTTATCATATTACATAATTGACTAATGTTATAATTTTAATTTTGTAGACAAATATATTTATTTTTTGGTATTTATTTTGAAATTTATGTTAAAAATATTTAATATAAAATCTTATCTTTATATAAAATTATCACAAAAGCTAATATCCTTTTTTGTAATTTGAGCATGAAAAAACTATTCTGTTAACAATATTCAAATACTATCATTTTATCAAACTCATTTTTTTTTCATAGAATCTATTTTGTTCAAGATTTATTCTAAAAAAAACACTTTTACCACTTTTTCTTCAGAAGATATTCTCCAAAACCTAATCCAAACACTCTCAAGTTTTTTGTCAATGCCTACTTGTTCAGTATATGCCATGTAGAAATAAAAGGGAAAAGAAGTTGAGGGCAAAAGAGGGAATGAAAAATGAGAGGAAGAGAGGGGCAAAAGAGTAAAAAGAAGAGGGAGGGGGAAGGAAAAAGGACAATGATGAGGGGGAGCAGAGGAGCAGAATGTTGCTACAAAAGAGGAAAGGATGAAGAAAGGGAAGAAGTGAAGATTCCATCTCAAGTAATCCCCAAAAGGTTTGTTTGGAACATCACAATCCCCACACACATGTTCCTTGTTTCCTTTTCAATTCCTTCATTCATTTAACCTACACACTTATTGACAGGCACTCTCAGACACTCAGAGAATGACACAACAAGAGGAAGAGAGGGAAACAAAATTCCAAACAGAAAAAAAAAAAAAAGAGGAAAATAAAAGGTTGAGGAGAAGTCTCTTTCAAGGAGTGGGTGATATATATATATATATTCATCAAATGGCATCCAATCCAGGACACCACACTGGCTCTTCCTTTGGTGAATCTTAAAGGTGAAATTTTTCATAAAGTTTGATAAACGATTTCCATTATATACCCCCACATACACACAAAAAAGAGTTAATGTCACCTTGAAAAAAAAGGTAAAAAATTGTTAAGGGTGGTGGTTTGGATATGTACAGAAAAGGTTATTAGAGATACTGATAACAAGGACAAATTAGACCTATTCATTTGGTCCAATTTATAATTCAAATTCAACATATTTCTTCGGAACCAAAGACACTTTAAATCTCATTAACATTGCTTTAACAAAGAATCCATGTTTCATCTTTACACATATTAAATATATAATACTCCCTCCAGTCCTAATTATAAGACATATTTAACCGATTTTGGGGAGATTAAGGAGAGGAGTTAAATTAGTTAATTTTACTTATTTTCCTAAAATGCTCTTATATAAATTTAAAATGACATAAGTAAAAGTGAATCAACAACCCTACCACATATCTCCCCGACCAATTTTCCTTTCCATCTAATTGAAATAATGGTCTTACTATATATACATATATGTGTGTGTATATGTATACATATAGATCTATCTACATACATATATATATATAGACACACACACTCATATATCTACACACACAGAGATAAATATATATATCTGTGTGTGTGTGTTTTTGTGTATGTACACACATATATTGACACACACAAACACATATATACATATATATGTACACATACACATATATATACATACGAATATGCACAGACACACACATATACATACATACATATATATGTTTATAGACACACACATGTGTGTGCGTGTGTATTGCAACTCACATACATATACTCACCAAAAACCAAACACACTTAAAAAAAATAAAATAGGGGTATTTTAGGAAGAAATTGACAAAAACTAAAAAGTTGTCTTATAATTAGGACCAAAACCAACCCCCAAATATTATCTTATAATTAGGACCAGAGGGAGTAGTATATTATACTCTAAACAGTTCTGGCAGGGAAATGGAGGAGAAAGAAAATTTTTAAGAGTTCGATTTTTTTTTTAAAAAAAAATGAAAAATTAGGGTTATAAATTTTTATTAAAGATATGAAGTAAAACAAAAGAGTAAACAAATTAATTAAAAAAATTCAATTCCATTTATTTTTATATATATATATATATATATATATATATTTTAAAAATGTATTCATAAAAATTTTCCCTCATCTTCCCTCCTAGCAAACAGATCCTAAAAGTAAAAAGTCTACCTAACAATAAATGAAGGATAAGGCTGTATATACATATGACTCATTTGGGGAAAAAAAAAAGGTCTAATAAACAGGACCACAAAAAACATTCTATCTGTCTTGCATAAATTATAGGACTAGAGTGTATTACAAAATAGTTTATTATTGATGATTCAAACCTAATCAACAAATAATTAAATAATATAAAATTTAATCATTGAGGGGGTTCACATTTAAAGGGGTTCCATTTAAAGAGGCATATATAGAAACATGGATCCTTTGTTAAAAAAATGAGTCTAAGGATTAAAACCAAATAATAATAATAATAATAATAATAATAATACAACATATATAGATCTTAAATCAAGTTTTTTATATCCATTTCGTTAATTTTTCAGTCACATGTGACCATTGTTGTCAAACTCGCGAGTTAACTCTCCGAGTTTACCGGTTTTACGTTTCTAATTTACTAAATTGAGTCGAGTCACTAATAAATTTGTAATCGTTGTAAACTCGGTTAAATTTACGAGTTTATACACCTAATTTATCGTTTTTACGTTTCAAACTTACAAAATTGAGTCTTCTCACAATTGAACTCATGTTAACTTTTTTATTTGATTAGGCTTAGCGGCTTTATATATGAGTTTAAAAAAAAAAATCTTTGTTAAATATGGTAAATTTAGGATATTAGTGGATTTAATTTCAATTATTTAGATTTTAAATATATTTAAATCAAATTCTTGTAATTTTTTATATTTTAATTTTTATTATACACTATTGATACTTATTTAATAGTGAAAGTAAATTTTATGAGTTTACGATTCGAGTTCACGATACTGAATTTACGTTATCATTATCATGAGTTTAAGTAAAACTCGTGAGTTTAACAACTTGCGTGTTATGATTTGACTAGGCGTTATATTTTTAAATTAATATTATTTAAATATAAACCCATATAAGAAATGAAATATAATTATGTATAATTGGAGCATTTAATGTAATGAATATAATAAATTTGATGAAAATATATTACCAAGCTTATATGTATTGGCGTAAAATCAATCTAAAAAGAGTATTATATATAAGACAAGTATAATTATTCATCAGAATAAATATTTTTTTGTTTGTTGACAGTGACCACGCACAATGTATAATATATATCGATCCAATTATGTTTGTTTTGCAGGAGAGCTGAATTATTGAAGGGCATATGAAAAATATCTTAACTTTTAGATATTTATATTAAATCTTTAAACCTGTAATATTCAAAATTGAACTTATATATAAGCTCTCTTTAAAGCTACGTTTTTCTTGGCAATAAACGAGGCACGTAACCCTTTTGATGACGCAACTGACATTATTGCTTATTGCATTATTTTTTAAAAAAAGAAAAAAGAAAAAAAGAAAGAAAAGAGGTGCTACATTTAGTTCGCCTTCCTATCTCTACGCTTTATACATTGACGCGAATTTGAATTCGAAAAAAGAATTAAAACACCTTTTATTATGAAGAACACATATACTACCTCCGGTCCTAATTATAAGACTTAGTTGACTTTTTTTTAAAGAGATTAAGGAAGTTAAATAAATTACTTAATCATTTCATATGTTGTATTTTCTTAGATTATATATTAGTTTATTAGTTAAATTATTTAGTTTGAAGGAAAAAAAAAATACTTTAAGCTAATTAAATTAGCTTCCTTAATCTCCTAAAAAAATCAACTAGGTCTTATAATTAGGATCAGAGAGAGTATTTGTAAATTATTTAGTTCTAATTACACACTAATAGCTTGTTTGGTTTATGGTGTCTGTGAGAATGTAATGATAGAGAATAAATAAAAAGACTCAATCCATTTTATTCCCCCAATTTTTCCCCCCTCAAAATATTCACACGGATTGCATACATGAAGGGAGTTCCTATAAAGGATAATTCCAATATACTCCTATATGATTAAATAAAGTATTATAGAGAAGTCAATACATATTTACTATAAATAACTAACTCCACTGATTTTCTTTATAATTGCAAATTAGTTATATAGGGCTTATTTGGATAGAAGGTAGTATGTTATCAAGGGTCGGTGAATTAGATCGGAGTCAAATTGGAGCTAAATCGGGGTCTAATTGGTAAAAAATGAATATTTTAGAGTTATCAGTATGAAATTCTAAAGAAGAAAAAAAAGTGAACCGATTTGACCACGGACTGCAGAACTGGACCGATTTACTAACCGTTTTATCGATTTTTAGTCTAACCTTATCTGAGAACTCTGAATATAATATAGTCGAGGGGGTTATATGGGTTCAGATCCTCTCCCCATCCCTTACAGTTCCATCTGGACCGTCCAAATCTTGATCCAACGGCCCAGATTTTTTTTTTTTGGGAAACACCGCATGCGGTGTTTCCCAAAATATTTCTGGATCCTTGGATCAAGATTTTAACGGTGTGGATGCAGGATGGGGAGGGATGTGTAGAGAAAGGCCAATGAGAGAAACCGGATCCGGGGTTATATAGGATTACTTTAGCATACCATCAAAAACTTTATACGTAACCAAATGGTGCTATAATTGTTTAAAAATTAAAAGCACCTTATTCATGCCCTAACCTACATTTTCACCTGAGCTACAAAATCAGTTGATATTTAATTATTAAGTTAATGTTATTAATTGTACCAAACAAACCTTCCATGTTGTATAGTATGTACTCTTGTGTATAACAGTAACGCGATATGAGTCTATCACTTTTTACCCTCCCCACCCTGGCCTAACACTGTCGTCGTCACCGTCACCATCACCATCACCATCAAAGAGCTTCCTCTTCTCTTAATTATTTATAAGATGTGTTACTCTTGTTAACCATCATCTTTTAACCGACCCAACTGCATCCCTCTGTTGTCGTTGGGACTTTTTCGAGTAGGCGATCTCACCAAGCCGTAAGTGTTCGCGCGTAGAGTTCTCGTAGTGTCAACCGATTGAACGATGGGGGAACCCTCCAAAACTTTTGCTTATCTAAAAAAAAACTGCGCCACTTGGGTGCGTGAATCGTAGCAGTACATAAAGCAGACGCACAACTCCACAAAGCCATAGAGTGGCTTCCACGGAGAGAGAGAGACGAATGAGATGGGTTAGGGTGAGAGGAGAGACTTTGGTTTCTGGAACTAAGTCCTCTCGAGTGTGGTTTGGGGTTTCTGAGTTCAGCTTTGCTTTTTTCGTTTTTTTTTTTTCATGGAAACACTGGTATTATTGAATGACTGGTATTAATTTCTTCTGCAACAACAATTCATCTTCATCCCAAGAATAACAAGATCAAACAAAGCTGGAAGAAGAGGAATTCTACCAGAGTCTGAGTCTGGATCCTTACCACCTCAGTCATTACCTTCATCTGAATGGAGAAGACGAGAAGGACCAGGATTCAACAATTTCTCCATCTCACAAAGGTGTCGACCCAGCTCTTCATTTTCATCTTCAGTATCTGCAACAAAACCACTCTTTTGCTGGTTTAGATACAGAGCTTGACTCTCTTCATCCTCCCAAGAAGCGGTCTTATCTCCTTCCTCCGTCGCCGTGGCCGACTACTTGTTTCTCCCTTGAATATGCGACAAAGATGGGGGAGAGTGGCAATCATCACCAGCGACTGGCAACGAGGTCGTCGAGATTGGCTGTGAGGGGTGGAGTGGGAGAGATAGTGGAGGTTCAAGGCGGCCACATTGTTCGCTCCACCGGACGCAAAGACCGTCACAGTAAGGTGTGTACCGCCAAGGGACCCAGAGATCGGCGAGTTCGTCTCTCCGCTCATACCGCCATTCAATTCTACGACGTCCAAGACCGCCTTGGCTACGACCGCCCTAGCAAAGCCGTCGATTGGCTCATTACGAATGCCAAATCCGCCATAGATAAGCTTTCCAAGCTTCCGGCATGGAACCCCAATACGGTGAATCAAAATGCCCAGCAAGAGAAGGATCGACAGCAGAGTCAGCAGATGAACGAGAGCCCGACTGGAGTTCACCGTCCGGCGGTGGATGCTTTGGATTCTGGTGGCCGGAGAACATGTACAGTGGTGGATAGTGGCGGGAGAATTTTGGAACAATTGGATGAAAACCCTAACCGTGGTTGGTTGGATTTTCTGCCGCCGACTTTTGACACTGACATTGCTGATTCTATGAAGTCTTGCTTCCCGATTGGGGTGTCAGCGCCGGAGACAAATTCTCCGTCGATTCAGTTTCAGAATTACGCACCAGATTTGCTTTCGCGAACTAGTAGCGCCTTCCAGAACCAAGATCTACGGCTTTCGCTTCAGTCGTTGCAGGACCCGATTCTGCTTCACCAAGCTCAAGCTCAGACCCAACACCACCAGAACGAGCAATTGTTCTCAGTGACGACTCCAGTGGGGTTCGATGTGGCTTCATTTCCGGAGGAAAACGATCGATTTCATAGAATGGTAGCTTGGAATGTTGGTGCTGCTGATACGGGTAATAATGGCCACGGGGGCGGGGGAGGAGGAGGGTTTATCTTCAACTCACCGTCGCCAATTCCGGTGCTGCCGCCACCATTTGGCCAGAGCCAGTTTCTTTCTCAGAGGGGTCCCCTTCAGTCCAGTAACACTCCTTTGATTCGTGCTTGGATAGACTCATCAATCGCCGCCACGCCTGATCACCAAAACCACTACCACTATCTTCCACCGACCATTCATCAGCAATCTTCCATCTCCGGCGGTATCGGGTTTGATTCCGGTATCTTCACCGGTTTTCGTATCCCAGCACGAATCCAGGGTGAAGAGTTGTACGACGTCGTTTCTGACAAGCCGTCCCCTGCTTCCTCTGATTCTCGCCATTGAACGCATAAGAGAATTCCGAACTCCCCTCTCCTTTCAGGTACCACCTTCAAATTCCATCTACCTATCTTTGTGTTTTACACTTTCACTCTCACAATGCAATCTTCACTCTGTTTTTTCTCCTTCAGGATTCACAAACTATATGCAAGCTGAATTCATAGAGAACCAATAATGAAATTCTCAGCTACCATGGGAATCAAGTTTGAAGAAGCATAAAAAGTTCATCAAAAGTTGAAGGGGTTGGATTCGGTTTTTCAGTCAGTATTCAATGGTGTGTTTATGCTGTGGGAAAGAATAAAATCTGGGGCGAATTTTCCAGATTTCCAAATCCCCGGTTTGTATGGTGGGTTGTTTGAGTCAACTTTTCTTTGACCTGTGTTTGACCAGAGACTATGTTCGTTTGATTGTTTTCATAATTGTTGGATCACTATGTTTACCTCTGTGCCACTTTGAATTCGCTGTCTAAATTACAGAGATTCAACTGTTAACCATTACAGTACTGGATCATGTTTTAAGTTGAATCATTCATGCTAATGGTTAAGAGAACAGGTTGGGTTGAAGGCTAATAGTGAGGAGATGATTTTGAATCGAGGGAAAGAGAAAGGGATGACTTGTTTTTTTATTTTGAAAATGGTAAAAATTAAAAAGGCTGACGTTATCATCAAACCAATATTAAATTAAAGGATTTTGTGTGTGTGGTTGTGAGTTGTGAACGTGGGTGGGAATGAATGATTGCGGGGTGGCTTTTTTACTGCTTTCTAGGTTGGGTCTTGGGGTTTTTAAAATGAGTATTTTGGTGCTTCAATTTTGGGAGCAATTTGACTGTGAGGTCATTGTCGAAACTAAAAATATATGTATGTGTTGGAAGCAGAGCTTGTGGGATATTCTAGATTCCTAGAAGCAAGAGTATTACGTCCCATAACCTCGAGAAGTGAAATTTGCTGAATGGAGGCAAGAAATAGAGGGCAAATAGAATGATTTGATCATTTGTCACATCTGTCTCCAACTCATCAGATATTTTTCAAGGAAGAGTCATTAGAACGGGAAATCGAGTCGAGCCGTCGGGCCATTCGTTTAAGTTAGCGCGAAGGGTTCGGGTTTGAAAAATAAGCTGGAAATTTGAAATTAGCCCTGTATGGCCTCGAGTTTAATCGGGCCAACTCGTTAGGCCCGTTTAACTGTAACTTTTTTTAAAAAAAATTAATTACTTAGACTTTCACTTAATGAATGTATTTATTTGTAACTATTTAGCTTTTTTTAGTTTAAACTATAACCATTTTTTAATGTTTATTATTATTATTATGTATTAAAACACATAATTAGTTATTATAAATTTTAAAGAAGAGATGTTTTCATATTAAATAAACACATACTTTGGTATTACAATATTATATAAGTAATAAATTATAAATATATTTTGTGTAAAATAAATATAATTATTTTTAGGTTAGTAAAATCATGCATTAACCGAAGAAATCTACGAGATATACACAAAATTACGAGAGGGAAAAGCATTTTGTTTACAAAAGATACATACATAAAGCAATTCCTTTATTTATTTATTTTTTAAAAAAAAGGAAAAAACCATATTCTTTTTGTTTATTTGTTTTTTATTACGAATTAATGAATGTGTTTATTTGTTGAATGATTTATATTGTTTAGATATTAATGTTGATAACATTTATTTAATATATTACAACTTTAATTATTGCAATTTACTAATTATATTTCTTTAAAAAAAATCGTAGGAAAAATAGTTAAAATTTGGAATAGTAATTTTTGCGCATTTGTAGGCCGGCCGACTGATCTTATCAACGCTTTAAAAAACAAGATGTTTTTCTTACCCTAAAGCCTGTCAGGACCGGGCCGATTCCCAGCTCTAAGAGTCACTGTGAGTCTCAAGAAAAGTGTATATAATTACTAAAAACTGTTGCATCAAGTAAACGATGGATAATGACGGATTATAATACAGGAAATCACAATAATAAATGTTACTGTTCACTTATTATTAACGTTTATTGGTGAACCTTATAGTAATTTTCTATTTTACAGGCAATGATTTATGCATGCCTCTCATGTCAATTTTGACAAAAGAATAAAAAATGGAATGAGCAAGAAAGAAATATATGTCTAAATTTATTAAATTAATACAATAAAATTGTTAAAAAATTCATTATTACAAAATTTATCCCCCTGACTCATGTCCTTAAACAAGTTCAACTCTTTCCCAACTATGTGAAATATATTTCCAGCTATTTGCAAATGTATTCTGTTTCTTATACAGTGGAAGATATAAATTGTACACTAGTCAAAAGAGTTACATCAGTTAAAGATATGTTACATCTGGGTGTAAAAAAAAATCAGGTATCTTTGGACATTAAATTTTGTAACTGAAATTTTTTAACAGTTTTTCCAATTAATAATTGTAACACACTCATCATATATAATTAGCTAGATACCTTTTCTATTTTTATTTTCTGAATTATATATCTATTAAGCTTTAGAATATTTTTGATTTCTCATCTTTACAAATTTATAATTTTTTTAAAGATTAAAGTGTAAAAATACACATATACTTTTTCTTAAAATGTGTCCAATACCAAATGTTGTTTTAGAAACAAAAGTGATTGTGTTGTTTCAAAATAGGTGCAAAAGAACTTTTTGATTGTTAGTTTAATTTTTTATATACTAAAAGTGATGACGTGTTCGATGATATACACGTTGGAGTGACATTCTAAGGAAAAAAACTTGCTGACTGGGCCAGGAATTAAAATGAAGATAAATTTTTTCCTGGAAAATCATATAATATGATAAAAATTAGTAATATAATATATGTATTTATAATGAGCTCAACTTAATAATATTGGTAATATAGGGTTGGAGAAAAAGTGAGAAGCTCGAGCCATTGAACAAAAATGGAGACACGAACTTCATCGGTATGATCGAGTACAAACCAGAGGCAAGAGGCTAGATCGCTCGCGAAATGAGCGATTAATCGTGCACGAACGAAGGCGAGAGTAGTGAAAGTTGCTGTTGAGGCCACCGCTACAATGTCGTCTCGGATCACAAAACCGTCGTTCCTTACGGCCTTCTTGAAGCCGTTGATGGATACTTTCACGCAAGAGCAAGACGCCAACTCGCAGATGGATGCGACGCTATACATTGTGGCGGCGACTGAGTTGACGCCGGAACCTGACACGGAGGCACTGAAGAAGTGTGCTCCGCCTTGGTTGGGGAAATTGGTGAAGAATGAGGTGGTTTTGTATGCACGCATTAATCTTTGATTGTAGGATTGTAAAAGTTACTAGTTATGATGTATTTGATTTTGGTTCTGCTGATTTTGAAATCAGTTTCATGAACAAAGTTTTGATTGGTTAAAGTGTTGCACAAATTTGACTCTCAGTGAATCTCTATTTGAATGTTAAAACAGGATCCCTTTTTGCTCGTGTGTTCTGATAAATTTTGTAACAGAAGTCTAGACTAACTTATTTTGTTTTGCTTGTAAAGTTTGTTTATGCTTTGCTGCTGCCTTTTAGTATAGAAAGTTAAAAACTCTTTATTCAGATTTGAATCTACTTGAGTGAAGGTTATATCTTCCTGCATTACCACAGTGGGCCCTTTTTATATATATATATATATAGAGAGTGAGAGAGAAATTTTAAGAAAGGGTTGGCCAATTTCCTTCCCTGATAGCGGCGGCGTTTGGGCGTCTCCCTAGGTTAAAAAAAAGACACACGCTTCACCTCTTCTCGCCGTTTCTACCGCTTCATGCACTTAAGACCTTCCTAGTCCTCAACGCATTTCGACGTTAAACTATTGAAATAGTGATCGAACCCTCTCACTTTTAGTTAGAGAATCCACCCCCTTCACTAGTCTTTCAAGCGTTTGATGCAGGTTCATTAGCTATTGAAATAGTGAAATGTGGGTAAGATTAATTTGCAAAGCTTCATAACGAGTTATGGAAAGAAAGCAACAGCATGATAATCTTTAGAATTAGGACCCACTTGCCAACATTCTCACTCCCAGATCCACTTTATACAGTTCAGTATCAAAAAAAAATACAATCCACTTTATACAGTTTGTGAATTTAATTTAATAATTCCACCTCAAACTTCTGTCTTCTGAATTATGGTTCCTCTTTGTTTTTCCCCATATTCAAGAATAATTGTCCATAATCTCTACTATGGTTAATGTCTACCAACTATCCATGTTAAGTTAATGGCTATTTCCTTCGCCTCTTATTGTATATTCAGGCAAAAAATAAAAAATAAAAGACTTCCTGAATGTTTAATAATATAATAATACTACCTCTTATGCTTAATTAATTTGAGTCGATTTAGGAAATGAAATAAATTTATTAAATTACCTATATATGTGACATGATCTCTCTAAAATACTTATATATAATATTAGATTATATATTAGTAATTTATAAAAAAAGATGGTGTATTACACAAGGCTTTCAAAAATAAGATTTAAAGAGGGTTATATGTACACAGCCCTACCTCAGACCTACCTCAGAAGGGGGAAGACAGTTTCAAGAATTTGAGTCAGTTGCCTCTTGATCACACGACAACAATCTTTATTGTTACTCCAAAATTCACCCTCTATAAGAGGCAAAATGGATTTAGATATTATATTTAGGATCAAATTCAACTAGAGGAACATATATTAATTAAAATATTATTTTTATTTATTATCACTTACTAGCTATAGCTACTAATAATTATTATTGAAGGCAATTTTGAGATGTAAAAAAATAATAATTAATTTTAACTAAATTTCTTAATTTACCTGTAATAGTTAACTATAGCTTATAAAAAGACAAGATGGAGCATATGAGGCGTGCGACCTTTTAAAAATAGTTGATTGGATACTATACCTTATGATGATGATATGTGTGTGTTCTATACATAATTCTATTTATTTTTCTTGTGTTACTATCTCTTAATTTATTCTCTAATACTCCATTTCATCTATAATATAAGATATATTCAGAGAGTTGATATTGATCCTAAATATAAGACATAATTTTTATATATGTTAATCTTTTCCTAATTTACCCTCATTGATACTTCCTTAACAATAATCAAAGGAGGAGAATAATTAAGTAAGGGAATTATGGAAGATAACTATGGTGTTTTAGAAAATACTCCCTCAAGTCTTTAATATAAGACATATTTAATTAATTAAATTAAATTAAGGAAGTCGGTTAAGTTAGTTAATATGACATATATTTTCTAAAACACCATAGTCATCTTCCTTAATTCCCTTATTTAGTTAATATGACATACATTTTTAAAATTAAAGCACCCTAGTTATCTTCCTTAATTCACTTCTTTTCTCTCCTCATTGATTATGGTTCAAGGAATGTCAATAGAGGTAAATTATGAAAAGATTAATAAATATGAAAACTACGTTTTATAGTTATGACAAATATCAAGTCATCAAATATATCTTATATTAAGGACAGGAAGAGTACATATTATACTAAGTAACTACTAATTCCTTAATCTATAATCGAGTTAGGCATATATATTTTATATTAAGATCAAAGGAGTACAATGTGAATGAAAAGTATAAAAAAGGCACAAACTTTATACTCATTTTGGCCCCTTTATACGTTAACTATTTCATAAATATTTAGAAATACTCCATGCTTAAAATTCCAAGTATTTTTTTTTTTCATGAAACCAATGCACGTTTTCCATGCTTTCTCCCCGATCTCCTTATGAGAATGACATTATATCCATTGATCGTAACTTTAATCGTTCTAAAAAAACCTATAGAAATTTATAAAAAGGAAAACAATGAATCAATTACTAAAACAATTCATACTATGAAAAAATAAGGAAAAAATATTTTTTAAAAAATATTTTGAAAAATAGGATAGATGATATTGACTGATGCTGATATTGAAAATGTGGGAGTCTGAAATATATATAGACATATAATACGATATGAACATTTTGGTCCCCCTACCCCGTGAATCTCACTGCCTCTCACTATGTCCAATAACACTCTTCTTCTTCCTCAAATAGATAAGGATGGAAAAATTCATTATCACAAATGGAAACAAAAATTCTTGGGTGAGTTGTGTACGTATCTATATACATATACCCGTTTGGTAATGTATACTTTTTTTTTTTTTTTTTTGGGGTTCAGGAAATGTATATGTATGCATCTGTATTATCTAAGATACTTCATGGTTTTTCAAGAGAAAAAATGCAGGCTTTTGAAAGTGTATTGGGTATTTAAATTGAGGAAATTAAACTTATAAAAGATTTTTTTTTTTTAAAAAAAAAAGAGAATACAAGAACTTAAAAAAGTGTAAATGCAATCCTAATGAGGATCCAGTCATCCAATGGATAAACCACAACAAGATATGTTCATCCTTTTCAAAACAAAAAATGAACAAAACATCAAAATCTCATCCAAAACTTCTCCAATGATCTCGATTTGTCCAGATTCAATCTGTGAACAATCTTCTTTTTGGGATACAATTTGATGGGAATGATTTATATCTATAATATATATATATTTTTTTTTTTTCGCGGTTTCCCGGATCGAGGTTCTCGGCGGCTCGTCGGCGCATATGTTTAATCTTCCTAGGGAGTTTTCTCGCACCACAAGCGACTCAACCCAAAACTCCCTTCCAACTCCCCGCCTGGCCTATAATATTTTTTTATTTCCCATATCTATACCCAAAATTCTTCCTTTAGAAAATAAGCCCATAGTCTCTATAAAAACAGCAAGCCCATAGTTCTGTGGGCTCGTAAGTCAGAATATAAGATGGCCGAAAAACTAGGTAGCAAAATAAATAATAAGTCTTGTCCCGAACAACCGATCTTTAATTCATAAGACCACGAATGAGGAGTGAATGAGGAGTGATATAGTTGATTCAGCATCGACTTTCACTTCAAAAGGAAGGATATTTGATATCCGCTGGTTGATGTGAGAGCCTCATTGATGAGTGATCTTTATAAGTATCTCTATAAGCTCTTTTTAAACCTGGAAGGCGTATCTTGGTCCTAGTGGGTACTGACGTCTACCCGCCCCTAAACTTTTTTATATAAAGAAAAAAAAAGATCACCAACTAACTGAGCTACAGATATTTAAAAAATACCAATGCATTATTTAATATATTCTTACTTATTTTTTAAAAATTAATTATTCAATTCTTATATTTTCACCGAATTTACAATTCTGTCCCCATTGTCACACTACCTATAATTTCCTACTTTCATGAAAAAACTGAGTCCCTCTAGACTCATCCTAGGTGGCACTGTCAGAGTAAAAAATAGCTTATCTAGCAGGGCCACATAAGCAAAAATTTCAGCTTCTCTCTCTTCCCTTCTCCCTCATCTTTCTTCTTGAAAATCTTGAGCGCCGTAAGTGTCGCCACCGACCTCAGAACCACCGTTCCGTTTGCTTCTCCAACTTTTCCCCAAAACTTAGGATCTTTTATCAACTTTCTGATCATGGCTATTACTACAGGATCGACCTTCAACCTTTTGCATCTCAATTGGATTCGCTTGAGATGTGTCGCTATCCAGCCTATCTTGATGAACCAGAAGTGAGAAGGGCTGGGTGAATTCCGGAGTTCTTTTGTGCCGCCATCAATTGGATCTATTGCACCCAGTAGGCCACCAGGCATGTATCGAAGGCAGCAATGTTCGGCCTCAGGTTTTCTTTATAGTATGACTCCTCTTGCTTGCCTTCCCTATGTTCAATCATTTCCTTCCTTCCCCAGCGTCTCAGTTCTCTTCCTTTTGAGGAAGATCCGCCATTAGTTAGAACATTCATATCCTCTGTCGACAATATCTTCCTTCACTTGTGCCATCATTTCATTTTCTGTACACCCTTTTTTTGCCCCTGACATTATAATCTCGGCCTCTTCTTTCTCTTTGTCCTCCTTGTATTTCCCCATAGAACTGAGTACAGACCCACCACGATCAGCACAGCCCCTATGACTCTGTAATTCACAAATCATATTAATAAAAAATTATCATGTTAATATTGTGGTAACTGAGGAATATAGATTAAAAAAAAGATCAAAGTATAGAAATTACCCTCCAAGGTCGATGTTTTCGGCCAGGAAGAAAGAGCCCATGATAGCTACAATGATCATCATTAAAGGGCTAAAAGCAATCACGAAAACGGGGCCTCTTTTCTGCATCACCCCGATGATACTATGCCCTGTTTCGCCATATTTTAACACGTAATGATCAGATTATTATTTCCTGGCAACAAATAGAGAGAAACAGGGACTAGGTTAATGGGGTCATTAAGTATATGTCTATCTTAATCGTAAATTAAATCGTAATCTAATCCCATATTACTTAATCTTGTGAGCCCAATTAAAATTTCTTCGAGGTAAATCCTAATTCTCAAATTCATATTCAAATACTACCGTCACTAATAGATAAAGCTAAACAAGATTAAAGAACCTAAATTAATATTAATTATAACTAAATAATAAAAACAAAGTCTAATTCACACCTATAAGTTCAAAGTTCCTCTAGGTTGCAAAGAGAAATTAGCCACAAACATAGCTTTAACAAAAACCATCACAGCACAAAAATTCCAGATTGAGGAAAATTAAAGGAAAAGGGAATAAAAACAGAGTATTGGAATTAAAAATATGATCTCTCCCTCTAGTTTGACGTTCTCGTTCTGTGCCTCTGAAATTTTTGCTTATGTGGCCCTGCCAAATAAGCAAATTTTTACTCTGACAGTCACACCTATGATGAGTCTAGAGGGACTAAGTTTTTTTTTTTTTTTTTTGAAAAGGAAACTATAGGACTGAGTGGCGATGAGTCAAACTCAGAAATTAAGTTTCAAAGTGAAATTATAAGAATTAAATAATTAATTTTTTTTGTTAGAAATATAAGATAATTAGTGAATACTTGGTTAAGGCTCATTTTATATAAATGGTCTAATTATTGTGGTTTAGTGTGTGTTGGATGTGGAATCCTCATCATGTTTAGAGGATGAGTTAACTTGGTCTCTCTCCTTGAAGAAGTTAATTTGGTTTTCTTTCAAGATTATTCTAATAGGTTTAGGAGATTTTAGAGATAACCATAAGGGTTACTCATTGAAAGAGCATGTTACTCTTTTGTAATAATATATTATTTTTTATCTTGATTCTTCTTCAATTACATTTGTTGACCGTTTTAAAAATTATATTTGGGTTGGGAGGTTAAGAATAATTTTACCGTGAATGTGACACGTGATGATTTCCAAACTAAAGAAGTACCAAGCGGAAGGTTAATGGCAATGTTTTTTTTTTTTTGATATATAAAAGTTTTGGTAGGGGTAGGACACCGCAACTCCACTGCGCTAAGCGCACGCTCAGGTTAATGACAATGTTGAACCAAATGAAATCGAATGAAAAAAAAAAAAAATCATGTGAAAACATTAACGTTGTCCCTCAGGAAAAATCTTCAAGCCCTTCAATTGACAAAATGAGGGGCCCCAGGGAGGCCTCAAGGGTATGACTATATGAGGGCGTTGCGTATCTATTTCCATGGCAATAACAACAATCTACTATGGATCATTCCATAACATTTTTTCACTTATGCCTGATTTGATAAGATTTGTATGGCATAAGACATAATCACGTTAACTATAACATGAGGATGACATAAATTTTTGGCTAAAATCCAAAAAATTTCTTGAACTTTATGTTAGTTGCATATAATTTCTATGACGTTTTAAAGTTTAGATCTAACCTTTTAATGTTTTGCTTTTTATGTTAAACCCCTTACTATTTAGCGATTGGTAAAAATTGTCACGTCAAAATAATGAAGATGACATGACATCTGATATGGATAATAAAATTTAGGATAAAATGTGCAGAACAATTTTGAACCTTAAACCAGTTGCATGCATATAATATAATCCATTTGATATTTCAAAATTTAAATTTAACATGTTAATACTATAAATTGAAGTGGTAACTGTGCAGCTGACAAAAGATTTTAAATTTGGGTAAAGGTGCAAAAATGCATATGTGTTTTACCCTAAAGAGCACTCAACACCAAATACTTTTTTTTAGAGGTAAAACTACACATGAACTTTCAAAATTGGGGCAAAAATATCATCACCATCAGATTGGCTTAACAAACGTTAGTTACACTTTGAAAAATACCGATATACCCCTCAACTCAATAAAAAAAACCCCTCTTCCTCCAGCCTCTTGATTCATCACCCTCTAGACTTTCAATTCATCATCATCCAAGACAAAATTGCAGGATCTTATCCAAAACCTAAGCCAATATCCTGTTCGATGAAAAGAATCAAGAGAAGAGCAGAGATTTAAGCAAAACGAGAAAGACCAAAAGCTCAAGTCATGAACAACAATGTTTTCTCTTAAAGCCCATAGATTGGGGAAATCAAGTAACCCAAAACCCAAATCTCACGTCAGATACAACAAAAAAACAGAGCCTACAATTAGTTAATCCCAAAACAGTAGACGCCGATGCCATTACTGGAGAAATCCAAGAACGTCTAGGACTGGAAAGAAGTCCACGATTACCTAATATACTACTACAAAACAGGAATTTAACGTCTCCCAATTAACGTCTGTTTTTTTCTATAAAAAAAATAGACGTTAAAACATAGATGGTGGCATTGTTGTAATTTTCTTCTTCTTTTTAACGTCCGTTTTATAAAACTAACATTAAATGTTGTGATACAATGACTGTTTTAATAAAAACAATAGTTGTATCTTAGACATAATTTTTATTTTTTTTTTTTTGAGACATCATTTATTTTTATTTTGCGAAAAATTAGTGCTACTTGCTGTTAGAATAAAAGCTTCAAGATTATATAATTTTATCCCATATTTATAGCTATTTCCTAGTATGTAGCCTAGAATTTCTATAGTTAAGAAAAGAAATCTAATCGTATTTTCATTTAGTTAGTTCCTAATTAAATTTAATAAATTAAACAATATATCTCTTATATATATATAAATGATTTTATCCCATATTTATAGCTATTTCCTAGTATGTAGCCTAGAATTTTGATAGTTAAGAGAAGAAATCTAATCCTTTTCATTTAGTTAGTTCATAATTAAATTTAATAAATTAAAAAATATATCTTTTTTATACACCCATCGTATTTTCATTTTATTAGTTCCTAATTAAATTTAATAAATTAAACAATATATCTCTTTTATATATATCTGAAAAAAATATCAATATCATTTAGTTCAAGTCTCCTCATGACATTTTATTTTATTTTTTATTTTGAGTTATAACTTACCACGACTGGTTTTTCAAAACCAGTTGTTAAACTCAAATGTTCCTCCCTCATGTCATTTTATTTTATTTTATATTTTGAGTTACAACCACTGGTTTTGAAAAACCAAGTAGTTGAAACTCAACATTTTCATGAACCGAGGAGATTGTGTCGTAGATGAGCCAAACCCGACGATCATGCGTTGGGATCTAAGGGAGAGATGAAACCAAGTTTTCCTCAAGTTTGCGCATCTTGCGGAGTTTTTTAGATTTGAGTATATTAAAATACATGTGTATTTTTGAACACTTACCCTTTTAAATTTTAATTTTTTAATATAATATATTTAGATTATTAAACTAAAATAAACTAACAAATCGAGGAGGTTTTGCTATTTACAATATCAAACTAATATGTTTTGATTATTAAACTAATTTTTTTTAATACAATGCACATTTTTTATATTTTAAATTTAAGATTAATGACATTTAATTACATAGTTATCACTTGATGAGTTTGTTGTGTCAACATTTTCTATTAACAACATTATCGTTGTTAGGTTGGAATTTTAAGATTTAAAAATATACTTTATAAAGTAAATGAATTAAAAGTATATTTCATGTAAAAAAAAAGGGCTAAAAATATACTTTAGCCTTTTTAATTTATAATAATGGAAATATCATTAGCATTATTTTAAAAGTTATTACGCATGTTTCTAAAAATTATAAATTCTATGATATCCTAAAAAATTCTAGATCTGTAATTTAAAAAACCAATAAGTTTAGAAAGTGTCATATTAATAATAAAATGTTTCAGATTTCAATTATTTTCTGAAAATTATAAAAATGAGTTATTATTAATATTTCATCAAATTACTCCATTGAGTATTTTGCACTAATTCATGACCAAATATTTTGCATTAATTAGGGATAATAAATTTTTTTGTCCTTCAAATTTATTTGGGTTATTAATTTGGTCCCTAAAGTACAATTTGTACCATCAAGCCAATAAAATTTCCTAACCATACACCATGGTCCTGTGGTATGAAAGAAAAATAACATTATAAGGACAAACTATGCACAATTATGAAATTTTAGGTTCTTAATTAATAAAATAAATAAATTTCAAGTACCAAATCAATAATTGAGACAAACTTAAGGATATAATAGTTTCATCACCCCTGATAGCACAAAAAAAGAAAGAAAAAGAACCACAGATGTTTAATCTAATTAATTTTATCTCTAAAAAAATATTCATTTTTATAATACTTACAACTACGTTTAAAATTTCAACGATCAATATTATATTAAACAATTTAAATATTTTTCTCCCATATTTTCATTTCTTCATGTGTGTAGGCTATTTATATCAGATGTGTATGGCTGTGATATGACATGCCTCCACTTCTTGCGTCCAAACCGAAGGCAAATCCAATTCCAATCTCAAGCAAGGAAGGAGTCATGCATGTGTTGTGGGTGGGCCCCACCACATTTGGGTCCACTACCTGCAAATAAAGCCAACCATGCTCAAATGAACCAAACCAACCACCTCCCACTCTCTGCCATTTCTGCATTAAGGCTGAGAGAGTTGGGCCAGCAAGATTATGCGGAGAAAGCAGCGAGGATTTGGGCGAGAAATGGGTTATGTAATATTTTTAAATACATTATGCCATTAGATTTTTCCTTCTTTAAAATCTTGAACCAAAAAGAAAAAGATTTCGTCTTTTAATTGTTATCTCCCTTCTGGCTTCTTGTTTAAATCTTTGAACTTTGTTTCAGATCAAAACAAAAATCCCTTCAGTCCGTTTGTGTCTCTGGTCTGTCCCTCGGACAAGCTGCTGGATTTGAGAGAAAATCCCATATCTTTCAATTCTCTCTGTCTCTCTATATCCCACTCTGCTTTCTTCTTCTTCTTTGCGCTCTTCCTGGTCAGTAATTGCTGAATTATTGGTTTGATTTCTGGTTTTTTGTTCCATTTGTGGTGTGTGTATACCATTTTTCATGCAAGAAGATGACTCAGCAAGATCAAACCAAGAAACGGAGCAATAGCAGTGGCGGCGGCGGACTCCGAGGTCGTGGAAGGTCTTCAGGGAAGAAGCCAGCCCCCGTGCCAAAGGTACCAAAGAGAGGACCTGGGATTGCATTTCTTGAGAAAGAAAGAATCGAAAATGCAGAAAAAAGACTGCTTCCTGCTGCAATTTCACCAACCCCACCACCAACACCACCACCACCACCACCACCACCAAGAATATCTTATTTACCTCTGCAACTTCCTGGTTTTCATCACTCTAATCAACTTTCCTCTTCATCCCCTGTTCCATTGCAAAGCAGTAGTGATGGTAATTAATTTTGACTCTATATCTTGCCTTCTATTCAAGTTCATGGGCATGAAAATGTGCATTCAGTTTTGTATGATTTTGGGATGGATTTTTGTGTCAGGTGTGTCTATGAATTTTCCTTATGAATCCAACCCTCCCTCCGGTTGGACTCCAAGAACACAACAATATCAGCAACCTTCTTCATCAATGGTAAGTTACTTAATTTTCAAGTTTCAACTTTGATCTTTCTATATGATTTTCTAAGATGGGAGTTTTTTCAATTGGCATATTTTTGTATTGTTGGAATTTGTAGGTAAATGTCCCATCAGAGAACTTAGCAGAACCTGTAGATTATTACTCCAAAGAGCCCCCTTCAAACCAAAACAATAATAGCAGCTTTGTTGTGCCTGTGATGGTGGTGCCAATGGATAAGGTATCTTCTGAAATTTTGGACTGATGATGCATTTTACCTTGATCATCATAAATCTGTGTTTTAAATTTGAAGCAGATGATTATCCTGGAAAGATCAAGATCATACCCCTTGTCTAAGGCGAAGGGTGTTCCACCTGCCTCCTCTTTCAATTTCAAATCAAATGAAAGTACTAATTACCTGAACTTTGGTGAAGCCCCTTCAGCTTTTAGGTTTGTCTCAGTTTGATTCTCTTGTTGGCTGGCTCTTTGCATTTTGATTGTAAATTCTATTAGCTCACATCTTGTGTTTCTGCAACATCTGCTGTAGACGACAAGTACCTTCCTGTTCAATATCAGAGCCAAACTCTAAGAAGAATGAGAATCTCAACGGAGATTTTGTGTCTTTAGCTCCACCCATTTCACCTTCCGAGTCCGAGTCCACTTCAACTTTCCCAGCAGCATTTCACCACCAGGAACTTCCTCCACGTTCTCAGGTTTAGAAAACCCTAATTATTTTGACAGAAACCTTATTTTTTTTCATCCTTCAAATATGGCATTTTTTATTCATTATTTTTATATTTCAGAGTGTAATCTCATTCCAATGTCACCTTTTTTTTTTTTTTCTGGACTACAAACGCAAGCACTGAACCTTGAAAATTACACCAAAGGCCTAAATCTAAGTTACAGAAGACACAATCTAATCGTTCAATGTCACCCTTTTAGTATTACTAAAATGATATATCAAAACCATCTTTCTAGAAAATAAAAAATGGGGAATCGTGGGATGAAGTCATACTCTTACGTCTTAAAGTGACATCCCAAGAACTGAATTAAGCAAAGTTGTGTTCTTTTCTGTAGAATCTAAATGATTCATTTTCTACAGGGAACTGAAGAAGATCAAATTCCTCATGGCCAGCCACCACGTTTACGCAATTCCTTCCCAACAAAAGAAGAAGAAGAAGCACAAAGTGTCCAAACAACAGAGACAAACAAAGATGGGAATTGCAATGGTGAAAATGGGGAAAGTTTGGATTTAGATTTGCATCTATGAGCATCTTTTTTTGCCCTATTTTCTTCTTCTTCTTCTTTTTCTTCTCATGGTGTCACTATTAGGCCAGATGTTCCTCACTTATGAAACTCATCGTTGATCCAACAGTCACAAGTGGGTAGATATTTCTAGAAGTTGCACATTGTGGGGTCGAGTCTGAAAGGGACTTCAAAGCTTTGCCATGTGAGAAGTGGGAAGAGTGGAGAAGGAAAAGAATAAAAAAACAGAGATTTATTTGTTTTAGGCTTTAGGTTGCTAAATAATAATAACAATGCCTTTTTTTCTCTCTCCCTATCCACCCAAACTCTGATGGTTGTGTTGCCTTGTGTCCTTGGATTTTTCTTCATATTCAGAATAGACATGTTATATACGAAGTCCTGCTTCTTTTATGGTTACTAAAAGTGACACCATTTTAATTATACAATTGAAAAGGACATCAAAAAAAAAAAAAATGGTTTGTTGTATTATATATATGCATATGTTAATAACTTTTTTAAATATCTCCACTCAAATATATTTTCGCAAGATAATGTAGAGAATTCTATTTGCTCATATATGGATGTGAGGTGGGTGTGTTTGTCAGCATGTGCACGGATATATCGAAGGACAAACATAAATTCATGATCCACTCTTCATTAGTTATACAAGATTTATTATTCAACTTTTTAATTAAATGAACATAAAATATAAATTTATAATAAATCATAGTCTTTCTTTTTTCTCCCAACTAAATCATATATACTCTTTATAAATTATAATACATACTCCTTCCGGTTTCAAATATATGAATTAATTGAGAAGTTTTTTCTCCTAAATGTAAGACCCCAGTCCTCCAAAATTTACAATTTTTTTCTCAAACTATTCCCTATAAATTATAGGAAAATACTTAGCCCAGGGTTCTTATTTCTATTTTATTAAGTTCTCAAATCACATGTAACCATGTATCTTATTTTTGAATTATTATCATTTAGCTACAAACTTATATTGAATTCACGAAGGCAAGAATGAAACTAAAAATACAACTTTGTAAAACTAGACACAAAAATATGAAAATGACGATCGGTTTTCGATGAATGGTGATGGGTTTCCCCTCCTTCATACAAAAATATGAAACCTTTGCCATGTGAGAAGTGGGAAGAGTACTGGGAAAGCAAGAAAACAAGGAGAGATTTATTCGTTTTAGGCTTTAGGTTGTGATCGTGTTGCCTTGTGTCCTTGAATTTTTCTTCATATTCAGAAATGTTTTGCTATAGATATATAATATATGGGGTTTAAACTTCTCATATTGCATGAGAAGAAGAAGATTCCTACACACATGAAATAGTGGGACCCACATATATATATAATGCTAATTATATATATATATATGTGTGTGTGTGTGTGTGAGTCCCACCATTTCATATGTGTGTGATATGAGAATACACTTCTCCTACAACATGAGAAGTGTTTTTCCCATAATATATATAGCGGGTGCTACTTATTTTATTAAAAGGGCAACATTTAGTAGGATTGAAAAGGTGATCAACAAAAAAATTATAAGCTGTGTTTTATATGCATATGTTAATAATAAATTTTTTTTTTTTTTTTTTTTTAAGAAAAATATCTTCACTCAAGTATATTGTGGCATGATGACGTAGAGAATTCTAGAGGCATAAATTCATGATCCACTCTTCATAAGTTATACAAGATTTATTATTCATTTTCTAATTAAATCAACATAAAATATAAATTTATAATAGATCATATTCTATTTTTTTCCTCCCAACTAAATTATACTCTTTATAAATCATAATATATACTCCTCCTGATTTTGAATATATGAGCTAGTCGACAAGCATTTTTTGTTTTAAATGTAAGATTCTAATCTTCCCAAATTTACAACTTTTTTAAAAAATTGTTCCTATTAATTATATACTCATTTAGTCCTAGAGATAGAGAGTAATTTTTTGTCATTAATATAATTATATAAGCCACTTCATTAAAAATTGATTATATAAGTGTACAAATTTACCTCTAATTTTTTATTTTATTTTTTGGACTTCTCAGTAATTAAATAGAGATAGATTTAATGAGAGATGATGAGAAAGACGTCAATGAGAGTATCTACTTTGCAGGTTAACGAGAGTGGTACTCCTGTCCCCATTTAGAGAAGTTTACAATTTATAGGCATTTTTGCAAGTAAATAAAATTTATTGTGTTATATGCACTATATTAAAAAGAAAAAATTATGAATATTTTTACACTTTAACCTTGAAATAAATTAGATGCTTCTTTGTAAGACATCCTACCAAACCTAACTAAACAAAAATGTCATAGTCTCATAAATAAGTAGTGTATTACTAAAATTTTAAAAGGTATTGATTGAGATAATAACAAGACTATAACCACGTGTCACCTGCAATTACTAATTGAATAAATGTAAGATATATGTTTTTTTATTTGTGAATCTTTTTTAAATTTACCCTTTTATTGATACTCCCTCAATAATAATCAAGTAATAGAGGGATGAAGGGAATTAAGGAATATGACTAAGATATTTTTTTAAAAAAAAACATGTCATACTACTTCCAGTTTTAAATATAAGATATAATTGATTTTTTTTTTTAACAGATTACGAAAGCAAAATAAAAAACTTTAGAGTACTCATATTTAGGGTTAAAGTGTAAAAATACCTATAAACTTTTACTAAAAGTGCATCATGTTAGCTCCTGTGTTTTGATGATAACAATTCCTAAGTCATTGACTAAGAAGAGAAGTGTTTGCTCAAGCAGCGAAGAAATCATACTCGAGAATATCTAAAACAAATAAAAGCATATTAGACAATCTTGCTCGAGCAAAGCACAAAATCATACTCGAGCAACATCGAGCAAAGTGATGTTTTGTTGTGAGGAACAACAGCTTGCTCGAGCATACATGAAAGTCTTGCTCGAGCAATGTCGTGCAGCCTGTCTCAAAATAGAATTTGCCCGAGCAAAGTTAAAAAGCATGCCTTCCCATCATTGCTCGAGCAGGCTAGGAGTATTGCTCGAGCAAAGTCGAGCAAAAGGCCTATATGTCTCAAATTGAACTCTGCCCAAGCAAAACTAGGAAGCATGCTCGCACACCATGCTCGAGCATAAAAAATTCCATGCTCGAGCATCGCCTCTCAAACTCATATCTTGCTTCTGTATACAGCTTGCCCGAGCATGAAGAATTCCATGCTCGAGCATCATGCCCGAGCAAGGGAAAAAGCTTGCTCGAGCAGCGTGTGTATTCTTTTCTGGATGTCGCCTCTGCCTATAGCTTGCCCGAGCAAGAATATAAGCTTGCTCGAGCAACGGCGACTAGAAGCCATTCTTCCTGCTTGTTGAGAAGCTTGCCCGAGCATGAAAATCTTCATGCTCGAGCAAGGAAAATATCCATGCTCGAGCATCAGCGACCAAAAGCTTTTATAGCTAAGTCATAAGAAGCTTGCTCGAGCAAGCTTGGATTGTTGCTCGAGCAAGGTATCTCTGTTTTGAAATTCTCATCTGCGTAATTCACTAAATCATTGTTTTGATCTTATTACTTCTGATTATTACTAATTGAGATTACCAAATGCTTTTAACCAATCTGTTGATGAGTTTCAGATTATCTAGACACAAATTACCAGCGGATTTGAATAAAGCAATTTCTTCTGTCAGAACGCATTAAATGGAGTTACCTTATCAAGACATAATCTCAACTACCTCTCTAAACATTCTAAAGGTCTTCCTGCTATTCCCATTCCGCATTAAATGCTATTTCACAACGGAAATACAAAATGAATGTAAGAGAATGTCAGCTCTGCGAATTCCAGCTGTAATATTCAAACGGGCGAAACTCAGACGAATTGCTCCATCTATCTAACGGCTATCTTAAAGAGTCACAACGGATGATTCTTAATCTTCTCCAACGGTCATTAATGGCATCAACTATAAATACGAGAAGCATTGAATTCAGACACCAACCGAAACGCTGTGCAATTAATTCAAGTTCAGATTCATTCTCTGGTTCAACTGTTTCATTAATATCTTCGGATATTTTTCGTGTTCTTCAGTGTTCATTTATATCTACTCGTGAGGAGTTGTTAAACACTTATTCATTTCATTTAGATATTAAATCTTAAGGTTAATGAACCTTAAGTGAGGGTGTATTAATTATAACTTGTAAGGGGGAGTGGAGTCTGAGAGGATCATCCCTTGTTTACAGAGTGTGTAATTATCTTTGAAAAATAGTGGAATCCCAGGTGTTCTGGGGACTGGACGTAGGTCAGTGAATTAAGACCGAACCAGTATAAATCGCCTTGTGTCTATTTCAATTATCTATATCATTCTTATATTTTTGAGTCATCGTGTGGGAGTGAAAAGAATTTTTGAAATCACCTATTTACCCCCTCTAGGTGATATTCCATCTTCACGTCAAGCACCATATAATTTTCAAATGTACAAAAATACCCATAAACATTTAAAAGGGGAGCAAAAATGTCAACACCGTTAAATTTAACCTTGCATTGTTACTTTTAATAGTGGGGCCCATGCTCTTTTTACACACACACACACATACACACATATATTGGTAATTGGGTTAAATTTAACGGTGTTAACATTTTTGCTCTCGTTTGAATGCTCATGGGTATTTTTGCACAATGAAAAAGTATATGGTTTTGATAAAAGCTCATTGGTATTTTTGCACCTTGACCCTTATATTTATGTTTTCTTCTTCAAACTAATTTGCGTTACTTATAAACTAATATATAATCCAATGATACACAACATATACTATGATTAAGCAATTTATTTAGCTACCTTAATCTTTCCAAAAGAAATCAATTGAGTCTTATATTTAAAAACGGAGATAGTATTAACTACATTAACTAATTAATTTTCTTAATTTACTTAAATTAGATAAATAGGTCCTATATTTAGCATCGGAGAGAGTAGCAATTTTTTTTTGTCTTACAGATCTATCCTTTTGGTCTCATGTTAACCAGCTCTTGTTGACTTAACTATTATATTTGGTTGTTATTTTATTTTATTTTTCCTTTTTCTAATACAAGATTCAACAGAAGTTTCTTTGATCAATATGTCTTGTAAAACTTCAGAGTAGTTGTTGAATGATAGGCAACAGATGTTTACTAAAAACTTCATATGAAGATGAACACAGAATGATGATAGGCAACAGAATTCTCACTCATTCATTTAATCAAGAGGGTACTGAGTATTTATAAAGTATCACAAAGTTCTAGCTAACACAACGTACCAATATTAGTCTCAATCATACTAACTTCTTAACTGGTTCTAACTACCTGCAGCACCTAGAATCTTCTGGGCCTTTTTATGAAATGATGTATTGAAATTCCATTTAGGTCCAGAGGAAACAAATTATTTTGATTCTGCAGTTGATATATCTTTCTTGGCTGATAAATTGTCTTAGTTTGCTTAGTTCTAGAACTTACATCCTTTTACCAAATAAAACTTTCTCAAAAGATAATGTGCTCAAGCATCATTTTTATTTGTGGCTGGTGATTTACGAAATATCAGGAGGTTTCTGTGAAGAAGTTTCTGGATCAAGACTTCTCAGGCGCTGCTTTTGCTTAATTTAAGAGAGAAGTAAGTATTTAAGGTAACATACACTTGTTTATGTGACGAGCACAAGCCCAATCCTCAAAAGTTAGCTAATAAGGAGGGAGAACCCAATGGATTTATAAACCTCACTCAAAGAGCTTGACTCCCCAATGTGGGACTCATTACATAGTCACCCCCTCAAGAGGCGACGTCCCGGTGGCTCCACTCCACTTCACTCAACCTTGCCGGCCAGAACCCTTCCATGGGTAGCCCTCTCCGGAACACCGACTCTCAATGAAAGAACCGACGTCCCCGGTGGCTCCACTCCACAACACTTCACTCGGCCTTGCCGGTCGAAACCCCTCCATGGGTAGCCTGCTGTGAAACCCTGACTCTCAATGAAAGCACCAATGCGACGAGCACAACCCCAAAGGGAGAGCTCAATCCCCAAAAGCTAGCCTATGATAAGAGAAAACCCAATGAACTTATAAACCTCACTTTAAGAGTTTGGCTCTCCGATGTGGGACTCATTACAGTTTACTTAAAAGAAATGGAAATAGGGAAAGTAAGTAAACATTAATTAAGAATATCATTTCATACTGTAGATGATAAGCCACTTGCAAGAAGTGAATGATGAAGTGTATTTGTAGAAAATAAATTCATAGTTACTCCCAGGCCGTTAACATAAAATTTATTTACTTAGTTTGATTAAATTAAAAAAGCTAGTTAATATAACATATTATATATGTTAATTTCTATTTAGCATTTTATGAGAATGTTT
This sequence comes from Acacia melanoxylon, assembly GCA_019022615.1. NCBI lineage: Eukaryota > Viridiplantae > Streptophyta > Magnoliopsida > Fabales > Fabaceae > Acacia > Acacia melanoxylon. The sequence continues at coordinate 9,856,187 of JAFJYJ010000012.1, forward strand.
CTTGAAACGGTAAATTGGGGTGTGCATGGCAACCATTCTATTCTCTAGCATTTTTTCTGAGTTGAAACAGTTTTTTCTGATTATGTGCCTTGAAAGAATTCTGAGAATCAGAATTACGTTTTGTTCCGGTGTGGAACGCGGATGTCCAGCCCAGTAGGCTGGTGATTTGATCTTGGATCGGATAGCTATGCCGGAATATCTATGAGAGCGAGATATCCCGAAGCGATGAATCACGGACACAAAGCCTTTCGCCCAAGGGGGAGGAGGTATGTGTTCAATGGGGTTTTGTGTGATGCGAAAGTAAATAGCTTGAGTTAGAACGTGTGCACCTTAGGACTTGACCTGTATATATAGGGTGTTCCCTGGTATCTTAACTGCGCAATCTATCATATCCCTTGATTACGGGTATGATAGATCGTTCCACGATTGTAGGGGGAACCCGGGATACTTGATAGGCTTCTACTGGGCCGTCCCCTTGTTGGGCCGTGGATCCGGTTCGTAACACGTTTGTTAACACATTTTTTTTTTGATTTCGAGAAATAGTTTTTTAACTTTCCTCTTTTTTTTTTTTTTCTTTTTTTTTTTAGAAATATCAATTTATCACTCTCCCTCGTCCGTCTTCTAGGAACACCATTATGCACCGCCATTGAACCCTAATTGTAGATAAATTAGTAGCTCAGTTGATTTTCTTCTTCACTCTTGGTGTTCAAAAGATCCACCATTGGAGAATCCATTTCCTTTCTATTCTAGTCCTCTCGCTGCAATTATGGGTTCTCTGCCTCCATGTTCAGATGTTGTTCCTTCCTCTCTGTCCAAACAATCCCTTCCTTTGATCAATGAAGCCGCGCTCCTCAACCTCTTCAAATCGCAGCAGAACCACATCAACTTCTTCTTCAACAACTTCGACCATTCTCAAACCCTCGCACTCACTTGTACCCTCCTTAATTCCTCCGGTATCATCTTTTTCACCGGTGTCAGCAAATCTGGATTCGTTGCTCACAAGGTTACCTCCACATCGCCACCGCCACTCACTAAGATAGGGTAAAAATCAAATAGGGAATGTCACTGCCAGCGGCTGAAAAATCCTTTCTCGAGGAAGAGGAGGAGATTTGAATAGAATGCCAGTTTGAGAACAGAGAATGAGAACTTTGTGCTTCACGATTCAGAGAAGGGGAAGAGAGGAGAAAGGGGAAAAAATGATTCTGAATTTTGTACCCAGAAATAGAGAAGCAGAAATTTTCTACTTCTTTATTTTATTCCCAGCACAAAAAATAAACTGGTTCATCCTGAAAAAAAAAAAATGATTTACCAAACACAATTCCTATCCCTTTTTATTCTGAAAACATAAATTTTTTAAAAAAATGATTTTGGGAACGTTGCCTTGAAAAGTCTGGCTACAGGTGAGAGAAATATTCATGATGGGCTAGGTAGGGAATATATGTTGTATGCTTACGCTCATTTCTTTTTCTCAAATGAATTCTTTACTTCCTCTCTTCTTTTGATATCATTAAGGCATCAGAACTTTCTCTCCGGTCATGGCCCCGGAGACGCGATCCAATGAACGTCTAGGTGATTTGGAGCACCAACTACAGCTTCAGAAATCTTCCATCGATGCTATGAATTCTCGCCTTGATCAACAAGGCTAAGCTATCAACGATTTGAAGGCATCTGTAGCGAAGTTTGACAAGTACCTTCAAGATATTGTTGCTCTGGTCTCGTCCCTCTCTTCTGATAATGGCAAACGGGTGGTCACCGGAGCGGGTGAGGGAGGATCTACCTCTGTTACTCCTTCTCGTGTTCCTCCGTTTGGCTCTTTCAACGAGCTTCTGCACCCTTCCCAGAATTACTTTGTTCCCACTAAGAATACCCACGTTGAATTTTCCAACTTTGATGGCATATATTTCAGTGGCTGGGCTTATCGTTGCTGACAATTCTTTGAAGTCAACAACACTCCTCTGGCTGGATTAGCATATTCGCTTGCTCAGCATTCACTTGGAGAGACATGCTTTACGATGGCATCAAACGTTTATGCGCCATATCATTCTTTTGCTGAGGTTAGCTGGACTGATTATTTTAAACACATGGAAAAGAAATTTGCTGATGTGCACAAGGAGAATCCAACAATTAGTCTTAAAAACCTGCATCAATCAGGTGGCACAGTCATTGACTATGAGCAGAAGTTTGATGAGTTGCTCTTAGAAGTTGATATTTCTGAAGAGGTTGCAATGAGTTGTTCATCTATCGGAGGACTTCAACCAGATATTCAGAAGTGTGTGCTCAACTTCAATCCTTCTTCTCTATCTAGCCCGTTGTATTTTGCGCGTTTACAGGAGGTAACGATCGATCCGAGCTTTACACGAGAATGCTCCATCAGTTAGGAGGTGGAAATAGGTTGGTTTAGACTCTAGATGGGTGTACGATAGAGAATTGGAGATCTAAAAACTTGCATGTAAACTTCTTTTTAGATTTGAGTTTGAGTCTCAACTTCAAAAGGCCGGACTTGTATGTAAACTTATTTTTAGATTTGAGTTTGAGTCTCCAGTCTTCAAGACCGGATAAGACCTGAAGTTTATTTAAATGCCTACTTAAAGTGTAAGCATTTAAATAGGCTTAAAAGTTATATATCTAAATTCATATATAATTTATCAAACCTATTTAAAAGCATATGTTATGTCTTAAAAGTTTAGGGATTTGTTCTCAGATGAAATAGAAGAGTTAATAAGAGAAAGAAAAGAACAAATAGTGGCAATAATTGTTTAAGCAAATGGGAATTGAATAAGAAAAATCAATCATATATTGGCTAAGGAGATATATATTTTTAAAATCAACCAAGTACGACAAGTGACATGTAAAGCTGGATTTTACCTCTTGTTTTTCTTGTAGAAAATGCGACGAACTCCTCCAATTGGAATCATTTTCATTTGGGCATAACTAAAATAAACTTATTGCAATTATTATATTGCATCAAATGACACAAATCAAGGGAGAGGTAGTGAACTAGCATTGCTATCTCAGATGATCAAAAAGAAGAGCAGTAGATGTGAATCAACCGATGAAATGAAAATGTTAAGCTCATGATTAAATGTGAAATGTGAAACTTATGGTTAAGGCTAAGTTATTAATTTTACAAATAATTTTTAAAATTAATTTAGATTAAACTATATATATATATATAATAATAATAATAATAATAATAATAATAAATAGGTCCGGCTTTATGAAAATAGGCATGAGCTATTTATCTAAATAGACCTAAGCCTAAGCCGTCACTATTTATTTATTTATTTATTTGGTATAGCCTGGTCTATTTATTAAATAAGCTAAATTAGACTTAAAGTTGGATAAGCCATAGACCCATGATAGGGATCTAGCCTATATCCATCCCTAATCACAGTCAATGTTCGCCGTAAATCTGCTCCGACTCTGTCACATAATCCAATGGGCCGTCTCTCAAGCCCATATTCAAGTTTTTCAAGTTAGTCTAAGCCCAACGCGTAGGAAGCTCTTTCCATAGCCAAGCCCACTTTGCAATCGCTGTCAGTGTCGTCTCCATCCCTCTCTAGCTCATCAAAACCTTCTCGGTAGATTTCCAAGAAAGAGATGGACGAGAGACGCCATTACTGGTGTTTAGAGAAATATACTACCAGTCATCGTTGCAAAGATTCCCATATATTCATGCTCCTTGGGGATGACGATGAGGAGAATTTTGAAGATGCCTTAGAGGCAGTCCCAATGGATTCGGTGGGTTCCATTAATGCTATTGAGGGAAGAGAAGCCACGTCTAACTTGAAATTATTGGGTCGCATTAAGAATCAGCATATCATTATTTTGATCGATACGGAAAGCACAGATAATGTGATAGATTCTTCCATGGCCAAACAGTTGCAACTGAAATTGCAAGAGAGAAGCGTTGTGCGGATGACTGTAGCAGATACTCGTGAGATAAGTCGATATAGGATCTTTAGTCTTCTCTCAGATATCTATGGAGGAGATATCCAGATAGATAGGAGATCACAGAGTTTCAACACAAGGGTTTTCACCAAAAGGCGTGGGGTATGTGCTCTGTGTATGCAATATGGTAAATAGGTTCAGAGAATGTGTGTACCGTGCACCTGTTGGATCCTTCCTATTTATAGAGGAATTGTTCCCACCGTTAGTTGGCAGCTTTCCTGCCTTTCTACTCGGCATGTTCTTCCCCCATCATTCATGATGATGGGGATCGTGGGATCCGAGATCACAGGATGACAGGATCATGGGTCCTGTCCCTGTAGGAGCACGTTGATGGACCTTATCTTCCGAGGCCCATTTATCTTGGTCCATATCAGTTGCCCCCAAGCTAGGTTGTTCAGGTTTCTGATCGGCCGAGTTGATTTCATTGTGGGCGAATTTGCCTGGAAGATTTTGCTGCTACGCCCGACTTTCGGAATTGAGTAATCTTCGAACCTGTAGCCTATAAATGCCCGACTTTATACTCGGGTATTCACTTTATACTTGACGAGTTGCACATCTTAACTCCCGCCCTGGCGATAAGCTAAATTGACTGGGCAGCTTTTCATTTACCCGCGTAGCAGCGGATAACCTCTATTCCGACGCGCTGCGGCCATACGTCCTCAAACGCCGCTTCGGTTATCGTGCCCATTAATGGCCCCTGTCATTTCACGTCATTCGACCTATCTGTCATGATTGCTTTAGGGTTTACGCCTCGTTATTGTCACGACGGTAGGCGTTTCGGATTCCTTCACTTAATTTTGCCTATATATAGCTTGTGAATTTGGTCTCATTCTTTACGCACCTATCACTGCATTTGAAGAGCTTGAAAGAGAACCCATTTGCAGCATCTTCATTCTCTGTTCGTCTTTCTCCAAACGTAGTTCCATCCCCTTCCTTTCAGGTATTTTCTTTGACCTTTCGTTCGTGCTCTTCCATTTGAACTATATACCATTATGCTCCTATAGCGTTTTCCGATTAGGTGATTTCTTTATTCATCAGTTTTCTGGGTTTTCGGGGTGTTCTGAGTTGAGCGTATATAAGGTTGTTTGCCTGTAACCTCTTGTCGTTCATAAAGATGGATCCCGATCCCGAGATGCTAGTAGACATGTATGGTAGACCTATCCGGAGGAAGATAGGGAAATTCTTAAAAACACCCCCGGTACGGCCAAAACAGTGGCTATGGTCCCTTCTTCCCTCGAAGAAGAAAGGATGGCAAGATTACTTGGCCCCACTCGGGGGGGTGGCTCTTCTCGGGGAGGTGGGAGAATTAGAGATATCCGAGGTTTTGCATCGCCGATTTTGTCTGCCGCAAGTGCACCAGCGTTGTCTTTGGCAACGTCTTCTTCGACGTTTGTGGTTGATAATCCGCCAATCGTATTCCGAGGTTGCAACCCTTGCGAAAATTGCCGTGATAAGGCGATAGAGCTAGTCCGTTATGGCCGAGATAGAAACGCTGATTTATTAATGGACAGATGTCGCTGTCTCCTCAGACCTCAGACGACTTTGGCTGTTGCTTCCCAAATTCCTCCCGTTCCTTTGTTTTACGATACTCGTCTTCACGATCCTGTTATATCAGGTATACTTCTTGATTCTGATTCTTCCCTTCGCTTTTTGTTTATTATAGGTATTAGATGTCTTCCCCCTCTCACCCGTCTCATCAATCCGAGACCGGAGAATCTGCCCCTTCCGGGTCTTCTCGGATGGCGACGGCTAAGGAATGTGTCATTAGCAGTGCTGTAACCGGAGTACGGAACAAAATGCTCGCAAAAGAGCTTGACCGAATCATCCGGGGTGGCCCGGGGTACAATGTAGTTTGTCTTCAGTGAACGAATCAGTGGCCTCTGGTCGGTTATCTAATAAAGGTGGCCATTTCTTTTACTTTTATTGGGATGTAATAACCCGTCTTGGCCTTCAGTTCCCATTTTCTGACTTCCAAATGTGCCTACTCCGCCACTTGCACCTGGCCCCCTCGCAATTACACCCGAATGGTTGGGCCTTTGCCTTGGCGTTTGAGAATTACTGCACAAAGCATGAACTCAAGTGTTCCGTACATGTGTTTTGTAGCTTCTTTTCACCTTTAGAGACCAATATGACGGTGGAGGAGGAGAAGATGTGGTATGGTTGGACGTCTCTTCGCGCTTGTCACGGACGTAAATTTTTAAAGCCGTTCACTGATTCGTGGAAAGGGTTTAAAATTTCTTTTTTTAAAGTAGTTGCCAAAGTCGGGGAGGTACCTTGGTTTCTTCAGAGGAGTCCGTCCGGGGACATTGAAGAGCGCTTTCCTCTATGCGGGGTGAAAGTCATAACAAGTTTCATTCCAAGGATTTTTACTCGCCCTTCGCAGCGGCGTTCCGATTCCGAGGATGAAGCCATTGTTACCTTAACAACTCTTGTCAGTAAAAAGGGGCCTTTGGTGGACTCGGCCGAGTATATTATTTGTAATAAATCAAAACCCGTTTTGGGTATGATATTTCTCATTGGCTCAATTTTTGTTGTCTTTGCTCAGATCCGTGATGCGTTTTTCTTTTGTTTTCAGGTGGGCAAATGGGGAAAAGGCCTGAGTATCTTGACGTGACTTGCCGCCGGGAAATGGTCCATACACCCGCGGGTGGAAAACGAGCACCCCCGAGTGGAGAGCCTAGCATTCCCCGAGTTGCCAAGAAGGCAAAAACTTCCAAGAAGAAGGCTATTATCCCATCCTCTTTAGTTCTCGAGCCTTCAGTTTCCGAGCCTGAGACTCAAGGAGGTGTGCCCTCGTGGTCCGGGTTCCGGGTCCCCTAGCCTCGACTTCCCGCTTCGTTCTCCTCGGAACGGCCGTTTCCCCCGGCCTTCGCAAAGCTCTGCGTCCTCCCGCAAACTTTTTGATGGGAAGAGGCTTGCCGATTCTGAGAAGGAAGAGCTTTTGGAGCTGGCGGGCGTCAATTTAAAGAATGCCAGCCTTTGTGAACTTGCTGCCCACCTGAAGGATACAGTCGACCTCCGTGAAGAAGAGATGGACCTGCTTGAGGAGGAGAAGAAAAAGGCCGAGGAATGGTTAACCCAAGCACTGGAGGACTTGGAGTTGGCAAAGGTCCAGAAGGAGAGCTTGGATGAGGAGCTTGGACGCACACGTGATGACCTTAATAAGGCTGAATCCGAGATTACCAGGAGGCCGCAGATTCACAAAGAGGACTTGGAGGCCATGAGCCATCAAAAAACTATGATTTCGGCCCTAGAGTCCGAGTTGGCATCCTGCAAGAACGCATCGGCCTCCGAGCTTGCTTTGTACAAGGATGCTCTTTCTGTCTCTAAAGCCGATGTTGCCAAGCTGAAGAATGGTGTCTCGGATGCTTTTGCAAATGCCCTCGAGCAGGTTCAATTTTTGAACCCAACGGTGACGTTGAATCTGGAAGGGGCACACATGAATGCCTATGTTGAAGACGGGAAATTTTTCCCTGCTCCTCCTCCAGCTGTTGGTTCACCTGCTCCCAGCTCCGTGGTGGTTCTGGAGGCCGATGGGGAAGACCAATCTCATGGGGAAGACCCATCTCTTCCCCCGAACTAATTGTCTTAGTCTGTAACTTGCTTTGTACTTTTATCGCTTTGCCCGTATGGGCCTTTGTAATAGACAATCTATTAAATGACACCATCTTTTTTCTTTGTATCCGAATTGACTCTTTTCTTTACGCTTACTGCTTTTCTATTCTTGTTCTTAATAGAAGTTGGGATCCGACGTGATCAGTGTCGGGAAACCCTTCTCGATCGATACTCTCCTAGTCATTTTAGACTCGGGATACGTTTTTCCTTTGGCGGCTTTGCCGCTATGACAAATTTCGCGTAATCGGGCTTTTTACCTTGAGTCGCTCATGTCTTATATTTATACTCGCCTTGTCTATTTGGACTCGGGGTATGTTTTTTCTTTGGCGGCTTTGCCGCTATGACAAATTTCGTGTAATCGGGCTTTTTACCCTGAGTCGCTCATGTCTTATATGAATGAGTTTAAACTCGGTCTTTCCCACCACATGATTTATGAAATAGTTTCGAACCTCTATTCATACATGTTTCGTGTTCTTATATTCTCTTGCAGGTTGCCAAATACGGGCTCCATGACCCTATATTCTTTATTTCTTCAGTTGAAGAAGTTACATCATATTTGATTCACATGGGAATTTAAATGTACTTGTGACCGGTTTTCCTGAAAATAAAGCTGAGTGAAATTGCTAAAAATAGAAAACAAACCCAATTAGAAACTAATCTCCCTGATTTTAACTATAGTAGGCCTTAAGTTTGTCTGCGTTCCAGGTCCTTTTAATTGCTTTGCCTGTCAGAGATTCCAGCACATAGGCCCCTTTTCCGAGTTTATCTGTAATACGGTAAGGTCCTTCCCAATTTGCGGCGAGTTTGCCATCTCGTGCGTTTTTATTTCCAATGTCGGCCCTCCGGAGTACCGGTCGCCCTTTACGAAGGAGCGTGGAATTACCTTCCTATTGTATCTCGAGGCGATGAGTTGCTTGGCGGCCAAATTCCGAAGGTGAGCTGTGGCTCTGACTTCGTCTATGAGATCCATTTCCATCGCCAACTCTTGATCATTCCGCTCCCGCGAATGGTGTAGCCTTCTCCATGAAGGTTCCCCGACTTCGACTGGGATCATTGCTTCGCATCCATATGTGAGTCGAAACGGGGTCTCGCCTGTTGAAGTCTGAGAAGTAGTCCGATGTCCCCATAACACTGAGTGTAAATGTTCAACCCAACTACCCTCAGCATCTTCCATACGCTTCTTCAGTCCATCCACTACGACCTTGTTGGCTGCTTCGGCCTACCCATTGGACTGTGGTTGTTCGATCGAGGCAAAATGATGTTTAATCTGAAAGTCGGCCACCAATTTTTGAAAGTTTTTATCCACAAATTGGGTTCCATTGTCAGTCACCAACTCGGCTGGTATTCCAAAACGCAAAATAATGCTTCTCTTGAGGAATTTTACGCACATTTGCCGAGGTGATGGTCGCCAAAGGTTCGGGTTCAATCCATTTGGTGAAGTAATCCACCGCAACAATGAGCCACTTCAATTGTCCTTGTGCCGCCTTGAATGGTCCCAACAAATCCATGCCCCATTTGTAAAACGGCCAAGGGGCTGAGATCTGTGTCAACTCGGATGGAGGGGTCCATATTATTCTGCCGTGTTTCTGGCAGCTTTCACATTTTTGGACATGATCCTTGGCATCCTGGGCCATAGTAGGCCAATAATATCCAGCTCGTATTGCTTTGCGAGCCAACGCCTTTGCTCCCATGTGCTGTCCGTTTATCCCTTCATGGATTTCTGCAAGTACGTACTGGGCTTCGAGTTGGTAGAGACATTTGGCCATCGGAGAGTGTAAGCCCCTTCGATATAACGATCATCCATCATTGAATAAGCGGCCGCGTTCGATTAGTTTCTTTGATTCCGCGTCTTCGGAACGATCCCCCTTTCTAGATAGTCGGCGATTGGCTTTCTCCAATCGCGATTATCTGAAATAAGCATGATGCAACTCGGTTCTAGGAGATTCTCGCGTATCACAAAGTCCAGATTACCGGGACTTTTAGTGCTAGCGAGTTTAGAGAGGACATCGGCTCTAACATTTTTAGTCCAGGAATGTGCTCAATTTCTACTTTATCGAAATCAAGCAATGATCTCCTTCACTTTTCGCAAGTATTTTGCCAACAACGGGCCTTTGGCTTGATAGGTCCCTTGTATGCGGGAAGCCACCGGTTGAGAATCGGTTGCTAAATGTACTGTTGAGCTCCATTCTCCTTAGCCCGTAGTAAGCTCGCGATGAGGGCCTCATACTCGGCCCGATTATTTGATGTCGGGAAATCCGGCCGAAGTGATAATTCCATTGCAACTCCTTCGGGGCTCTCCACAATGACTCCCGCGCCGCTTCCCTTAACATTTGATGAGCCATCTACAAACACCTTCCACGGCTCATTTTGCATTCCCTCCATTGGAGTTGATGGGGTTAACTCCATTAGGAAATCAGCTAAGGCCTGAGATTTGATTGATTGCCGGGCTTCGTAGGCGATGTCGAACTCGGACAATTGGATTGCCCACTTATCATTCTTCCGGCTAAGTCTGGTTTATGCGCACTTGACGTATGGGTTGATTGGTCCCGACGACAATAGAATGCCCGTGAAAGTAATGGCGCAGTCGCCTTGCCGCAGTGAGCAGTGCAAATGCCATTTTCTCCAACTTCTGATATCTCAATTCAGAACCTTGCAAGACCTTGCTAACAAAGTACATGGGTTTTTGCCCCTTCTCCAGTTCTCGGACGAGAACGGAACTGACCGCTTCCTCTCCTACTGATAAATATAGGATCAGAGTTTCTCCGGGTTCGGGTTTAGAGAGCACTGGCGGAGATGCCAGACATGACTTTATCTTTGCAAATGCTTCTTCACAATCTGAGTTTCATCCTCCATGTGCCTCTTTTTCGAAGTTTGAAAACGGAAGTGACTTTTCGCCCGACTTCGGCAAAAACCTTGTCAACGCCGCAATCGCCCGTTAATTGTTGGACTTCTTTTTTGTTGATTTGGAGCCTTCATTTCCAACACGGCTTTGCATTTTTCGGATTGGCCTCTATTCCCGGTGGGTCAGTAAAAAACCCAAGAATTTGCCCGATGGTACTCCGAACGCACATTTGGTAGGGTTCGGATCGATCCGATGCTTTCGTAGTCTTTCAAATGTCCGTCGAGATCATTGACATGGTTGTTCTCTTCCTTCGATTTGACTATCATATCGTCAATATATACTTCCACATTATTCCCATTTGACTAGCAAAAACCTTAGTCATCATCCTTTGATAAGTAGCCCCGCATTCTTAAGGCCAAAAGGCATCACGTTGTAGCAAAGTAATTAGCGCTATTTGTGATGAAAGCCGTCTTTTCTTGATCATCGGGATGCATGGCTATCGATTGTACCCGAGTATGCGTCCATGAATGATAGGAGTTGAAAACCCGAGGATTTATCTACCGGTGATCTATGTTAGGCATCGGAAATGCGTCTTTTGGGCATACCTTATTCGGATCTTTGTAATCGTACAAACACGCCACTTCCCATTTGGTTTTTGACCATCACCACATTGGAGAGCCATGTTGTGTATTGGATTTCCCTGATAAATCCGGCTTCAAGTAACTCCGCCACATGTGCTTCTAAGGCCTTAGACCGATCGGAGCCTTGCTTCCTTTTCTTTTGTGCCACAGGTGTTGAGCCAGGGTGGATCACCAAACTATGGCAGCAGAACTTAGGATCCATACCCGGGATTTCCGAGGCCTTCCATTCAAATACATCTTTATTTTCGACTAAGAATTTTTCAATTTCTTTACGGATCTCGGGATCCAACCCTTTGTCGACTCTGGTGATTTTCTCTGGGGTGTCTCCCAAGACATATCCCTCGAGTTCATCATTTGGTTCTGCTCTTTGGATCTTGTCCTCTTCCCTCAAATCTAACTCTACCAGCTGGACCGACTCGGCTTCTTTCTCTGACTCGCATTTCTTTGAATTTTTACTACCTTTGACAGTGTCAAAGTAGCATTGCCGAGAGTCTTTTTGGTCGCCTTTGATGGTAACCACTTTGTTTCTCCTGTTGATAAACTTCAGCTTCTGGTGGTTTGAAGACACCAACATATTCCAGTCATGAATAGCGGGTCGTCCCAAGATGATATTGTATGTGGAGGGGAAGTCGGCAACGACAAACCGAACCACTTCTGTTTTGAAAGCCTCCTTGGTGCCCAGAGTGAGTTTGAGATCAATGAATCCCTTTGGACGGGTATCTTGACCTTTAAAACCTGTTAACATGGTCTTACAGGGTTTCAGCTCTTCAGAATCAAACCTCATGCGTTTGAACGCATCCCAAAGGATGATATTAACGGTGCTGCCATTATCAAGAAAGATTTTCCTTACCCGGCAATTCACCAACGTCCCCGTGATGACCAGGCCGTCATGATGCCCTGGTATTACCTCATCCAGTTCTTCATCTGTGAACCCGAGTGCGGGGCGGGAGTTTTTGAAGATTCTCCCTTGAACTCGGGAGGACTTCTCACAGAGAGGATCTCCTTCAAATATTTTTTTCTCTGACTAACTGAATCTCCTCCTCCGCCAAAACCTCCGACTATGACATTACAGTCATATTTTGACTCGAGAAATTCGTCATCCTAGCCTTGCCCCGGTTTTCTCTGTTCTCTTCTCTTCTTCTCAGGTGCCGGGCTCCTACTTCTGCCTTCCCGACGCTTGTTTTGCCGTTCTTGTGTTTGTATAACATAACGGCGCAGTTTTCCTTCTCTAATAAATTTCTCAATGGTGTCCCGCAAGTCCCAACACATGTCCGTCGTGTGGCCATGCTGATCATGGAACTCGCAATGTCTAGATTTATCCAGAGTGGTTTCATTGCGCATTGGCCGTGGTCGTTCCACCTTTTTCATCTCCGTTAAGGAGACTTCCTTCCAAATTTGCGCTTGTGGTATCCTTAACGGGGCATATCCGTCATATCTTCCTTGACCTTGTCTCTTCTCGATTTTCTATCCCTTACATGTGTCCGAGTATCCCGCTGATTCATTCCGAATTGTTGTTTCTCTCTGGGAGTCGGGCTTTTCGCCTTACTTCGAGGCGCGTGGGTCATGATGTCCATATGCTCCAGCTCTATGTATTGTTTAGAGCGATCTCATAAATCTGACAGAGTTTTGGGCCGACGCTTCATTACTGACTTCTTCAAGCGAGAATCCTTGTCTAAGCCTGAAATTACACAATGCAAGTGTATCTCATCCTTCAACCCGGGGACATGTAAGGCTACGTCCTTGAAACGCTCCGGATATCTTTGCACTTTGTCTCTCCGGCGACCTTAACCCGGTCGAGTTGAAACTCGGTTTTGGTTGTTTCCGACTTGTCGCGAAGTTCGCAAGAATTTCTTTTCGAAATCTTTCATGTCAGTGATTGACTTCATTGGTAGGGAGCTGAACCATATTTGAGCCAGACCTCGAAATGTTCCGGCAAATAGTTGAGGGATCACCGGCCCAGTAAACCCTTTCATCATTATATCCGTTTTAAAGTGACCGATGTACAATTGCGGATCTTGACTCCCGTCATATTTAGGAAAATCTTTGGTATCCAAGCGTTTTGGATATGGGGCGGCCATTATTTTATCCACGAAAGGACTCTGGATATTGTCATCATAGGCATCTGATTCAGACGAAGTCGGCGTCGCATATTTCTTTGAGTGCTTGCGGGCCTGTAGTGGCTCCTTTGCCCTTTCACCGATTAGCTTTTCTGCCTCTGACCGACTTCGTCCTTCTTTGTCAATGTTTGCCCGAGAATTTGCTTCCTGATCGTGGTCAATTTGGTTCCCTCCGAGCTATCTCAGGAATTCGATTTGTTCCTGCAAAGCTCGTATCTCCCGCGACCGCTCCTCGATGAGTTGTTCTTGATCTTCCCCGAGTATGGTTTCTTCTCTCTGTTGTGCCCGTGAAGCTCCTGTCCTCTGAGATATGGAAACCCCATCCCGGCTATGACCGACAACATTTTTACCCGGGATCCGAGTATGGTTTTCTGCATATCCGAAATGTCGCTCGAACATTCGCTTCCACTCTTCATTTCGACTATTCAACTCCTCCTTGAATGCTCGGGCATCCTCCTCGCGTAGTAGGCGATTGCGGATTTCCATTGCCTCCATCCGATTATACATGGAGCCGAGTGCGATTTGCATAATGCGAATGTCGGGGTCTACATTTTGGAACTCTAATGGGTGTTGCTGTGGTGGAACCTGCGGATTAATTTGCTGGATGACGACATTATTCAGTAAGAGTACATGCTGAGTCTAAGAAATAGCTTTTGTCAACATCTCTCGAAACTTCGAGGAAATTCATTTTGATTGTCAGCATCAATTACAACAATAAACTATCTTCAATTTTTCTATTTTTTATTTCAATATTTTCTCCATTTTTTAGCCGATTGAACTCCCAATCCGGCAATTTCATGCAACAGCTTCATCTCGTGCTTTTACTTTCATTTCTTTTCCAGTTCCAGAGTGATTAGATGAACATCACTATTTCCTCTTTTTTAGCAATTTCTCTCACAGTCTCACAACCAGATACATAGGGACAGGGGAACAACTAAAGCACTATCAAGTGTCAATAGCTAAACCAGGGCTTATACTAGATACGAATCAGAGCCTAATTGTTGGAAATAGAAATAGCTAAAGCACAAGAAACAGAACGGTTTTGGCCTTGTCGAAGATTTATCTAGGTGACATTTATCCTAATTCCTACATTATACTCGAATTTTACTAAACCACAAGCAGAGGAGAGAACACAAGCAAGAGCACGGTTTTAACCTAAATGGAAAATTGAAATAGCAACCTAGTAGCTAGTCAAATAACTGAGATTCTGAGAAGAGGAAATACTTGAAAGAAAGTGAGAAATAAGCACCTTGGTGATGCCGATGGTTTGGGTCCGAGCAGAGGAGCGAGCGCAACAATTTTGGGTCTGATGATGCCGATAGTTAATGAATCGGTAAACTTGAAAGCCTCTCAAGGGCGATGCCGCAATGCCGCGACGCCGATGGTTTGGGTCCGATGGGTGACGATGGCAAGGCAACTCCACTCCAGAGTCCACACTCAGTCGCTCACAATACCGAAATAGGAGAATAGGGTTTTCAATTTCAACCTAACCCTAGGATGATGTTAGCTCCCATTGGTGTTTTGATGATAACTAAGATTTACAAAGAAGATTTATATTGAAAAAGATAAGGAAAATGTTTTTATCAGAGATAAAATCACGTTTTGTCTGTTGAGTATTTTTGCTGTCAATTTACCTCTAGGTAACATTGCAGCCTCGAGGTAGTCATTTGAATGTGATGTATTGATATGATTTTTTGCCTCGAGTCTCAATTGATGTAACCTCGAGTTGTCCACCTCGAGGTATGTAAAGCTCTACCTTGAGTCAGCGCCTTGTTTTTACATATATGAAATTGTACATTACCTCTAGTTTCCTGTTGTATCCCCTCGAGTCTGTCACCTCAAGTTATGGTAATCTCAGCCTCGAGTTGGCTCACTGAAGTTGCATCCATCCATAAGTTGTGTGTCGCCTCGAGTTTACAGGAATGTTACCTCGAGTCTAGCACCTCGAGTGAAGGTAAACTCTGCCTCAAGTTATTGTCCTGAACCGCTTAACCGATGTAAGGTCGCATGGCCTCGAGTCTGTATTTTGTATGCCTCGAGTTGAAAACCTTGAGTCTGTCTATCCTTACCTCCAGGCAGGTTCTTCCCTATGCTTCTCTGCCTTCACGATGCACCTCGAGGTTACAAGTATGATACCTTGAGATAGCTGCCTCGAGTCAGGTTAAGTGATACCTCGAGTTATTTGCCCATCTGGATTTTCTATTTTGAATATCATTAATTGATTAACTCGAGCCTGTAGCCATTTTGCCTCGAGGTAAAGTAGTCTCTTGATAACCTTTAAATTCATATTGTTTTAAATGCAAAAAGGATCTAAAAACTCTGTCATTGTCATGCTTTAATGGATCAATTAATTAAATATATGATTTCATCTTCCTAATGAGTTTTT
This sequence comes from Acacia melanoxylon, assembly GCA_019022615.1. Lineage (NCBI taxonomy): Eukaryota > Viridiplantae > Streptophyta > Magnoliopsida > Fabales > Fabaceae > Acacia > Acacia melanoxylon. The sequence goes on from JAFJYJ010000012.1 coordinate 9,871,739, forward strand.
AGACTTTACTTGCATTTATCTTGGTCACATCTTGAGTTTGGATTCAAAATCGAACTTTAGTCACATTCTTACTACAATTGGGTAGTGAATACGGTTCGGTATTTTGGGTATAAATTGAGTTATAGAATTCCAATGGATCTATAATTTGTATTTTCAGAAAGCTAAGAGGAAGACCTACAAATCCTATGAAGAGCCCCAAAGCTAACTCAGATGTTTAGAGGGCCAAAATGGGCTTAGAAACCGAAACAGGCTGCAATCACTGGACTCCGGAACAACGTTCGGTATTGATCCATAACTGGAGCTACAGACATCCAAATGAGGTTCGGTTTGCGCGTCTGGAAAGCTGACATTCAGGGCTACATTTCATATGAATACCACGTGGTCCAGATCCGCCGTTTACGTGGTGTAATCCAGCTTGCACACAGACGCGTTTTTGGAGGTGTAAAGTGGTTCAATGATTCTTCCATGTTGGCCACTAAGTAAAGTGACGAAATGAGTTGTAAAATGGATGAATGAGATGCCCAATTTTCCTATAAATAGATGGAGAGGCTGAAGAGAAACATACACCTTGAAGAGACCAAGATCTCTCCCATTCTAAGTTCCTTCTTTTATTTCTTGCCTCCTACTTGGGATGGCTTAGTTTTGCTTTATTAGTTTCATGTATTGTCTTTAATTCTTGTCTTTAATTTCTTGCCTCCTACTTGGTATGGCTTAGTTTTAATCTTTCCTTTTAATTATTTTATTTTGATTTTTATGTTCTTCATCTTTTTCCTTTATTCGTTCATTATGTTTTTTATATTTACTTTTATATTGGAATAGAAGCTTTCATTTTCTTTAATTGTTCTTTGTGTTCTTCATGTTCATGATGAACTTGTTCATGTTCTTCGTGGTCATGATGAACATCTTTATTTCTACATTCTCATTTTACACAGCCATGCTTGGCTAAGTTTATGTGATCGACCCATGAGTTGAGGATTCCATGGTGTCATCCGGAGGACTTGTGCTTTAATCAGAATCGACTTGTTTCTATTGATTTTTAATCGGATCCGATTATAATTATGGATTGGGTGTTAGATTTAATACCCAGATTGAAATCCCAAGGACTTAGGTCGGACCAGGTTACAGAGAACGTTGTACGATTGCACAGCGAACTCGCCACGTGTTCGATCATATGCTAGGCGATTGTCTAGTCGAGGGAGCTTTTGGACAAATGCAGAGATTTCGGTTTGTCTAGAATCAATCATGAGTTCTGTTATTCTATTTCTTTGTCCAATGATGGAAGGTCTTAGAATCCCAATTCTGAGTTGATCGTTTTTAATTTGATTAATCTCGTCTTTTCATTCTGTCTTTAATTCCTGTTCTAATTCCAACAAAACTCAATCCCCCTTGTTTTTGTTTCATTTGTATGACATCTAGATTACTTAGGATTCAATAAAAGGCTCCTCGAGAAGAGAGAACGATCCTAGGTTTGCCTATACGCAATCCTTGGTTAATTGTTGATTGTGGACCCCAAGGCTAATGACAAAAGGTCTTCATCATCACTGTTTTAGTGAAAGTTTGTGATTGTATATTGTATACTGCAAATTAAGATTCTATCTATTCTGTATTACCAATCACATTACTAATCATCTTCCTAAGTGTTTTCCAAGATACACAAATGACTAGGTTCAAAGTCACTAAGTTTGGCGCACCAAGAATGAATGGCAAAATACAGAGCCCGACAAAAAGATTCTTATCTTATCTTAAAGTGCCTATACTGCAAAAGCAACAGTATCAATATTCTAAGCCAACCTCCATCCGAGAACACGTGATTAACAAGCTGTAAAGACATTCCATTCAAAGCAAACATTTTATCATGGCTAAGTTTGGAGGCGCGGATGTCTAACCAATCTCAACGGACAATTTCAAATACTCAAGCAAGATTCAAATTCTTCCAACGGTCTTCAAACTTCAACTTATAAATACTAGAAGAATTGAATCCATCAAAAAAAGACACACGAACCAGCGCATACAAAGATAAAGTTTCAAACTGTTCATATTGTATTCTGATTATATCTTCGGATATAACTGAGCTTCAGTGTTCATCTTTTATCTACTCTGTGAGAGAGAGTTTCATTACTTGTTTTAAAATTCGATCAAATCTCAAGGTAGTGGTATCATGAGTGTGGGTGTATTGATTACAACTTGTAAGGGGGAGTGAGTCCAAGAGTGACAGGATCATCCTTCGTTTACAGAGTGTGTAATTGTATTTGTAAGATAGTGGAAATCCCAGAGTGTGTCTGGGGACTGGACGTAGGTCAAAGAGTTGGACCGAACCAGGATAACTTCTCTATGTCTATCATCTTTACCTCTTTACTGCTTTCTTCGTTTTATCTACCATACAGCGAAAAGATTGTTGAGATCACCTATTCACCCCCCTCTAGATGATATTCCATCTTCATTTGGTATCAGAGCAAGGTTTCTCAGTTGGGCTTAACATCCCGAGAAAGATCATGGAAGGAATATTACCTGATGGTGCCTCAATTAATCGACCCCCAGGATTCAACGGAGAAAACTACTCCTTTTGGAACCAAGCGTAGACATACTAGTAAATCTCCTAGACCAGTGGGTTTTGTGGTTTTGCTTACACTCCTCCGTCCAGTGTTCGAACCAAGCATAGACATGAAACCTTTTTTTTTTTTTCATATGAGTTTCGGTTGAATTATGCACAAAATTATATATTCATTACATTATAAAACAAAGAAAAATTAATATATTGATCATTTTATTTAAAAACAAGAAATATCATAATAAAAAATATAAAAACATTATATGCATTTTCTAAAAGTAGTTTTTTTTTTTCTTTTTTTATGTCGGGACAAGAAACAGATGAATTGTGTGCACATGGTTTCCATGAGCCATTGTCTTTCATTTTGCTAATATATTGATCATTTTATTTAAAAACAAGAAATATCATAATAAAAAATGTAAAAACATTATATGCATTTTCTAAAAGAAGTTTTTTTTTTCTTTTTTATGCCGAGATTATATAAGAAACCGATGAATTGAGTGCACATAATTTCCATGAGCCATTGTCTTTCATTTTGCACCAAATAAATGACACTAACTACTTTTGAAGCTAGACTTAAACTTTTTTTTTTTGGGTGGTTCCAATTTGATATTTAAGTTGTCCAAGTTAGGACTATGTGCTCCCTATATCTTATTATTTATTTATTTTTGAAACTTTAACACCATAGGTTGATTATCTTCTCAACATACTTTCGTTAATCATTTCACATATACTTGGTGGCAGAAAGACTCCTTTTCACGGGCGGAGCTTCGATGAATCAGTTGCAATATTTGTGAGTCTTGGCTATGTGTTGGGGACTTCAATGACATCTTGTCCCAATCTGAGAAGAGTGGTGGAAATCCAAGAGCGTGGAGGAGAATTCTGAATTTTAAGCTTCTTCTTGCTGATTGTGAGCTAGACGATTTAGGATTTCATTGCTTCAAATATACTTGGTGCAATAACATGATGCATCCAGATATGATCAGGGAACGAATTGACAGGGCGTTGGGGAATACTCTCCTCCGGGAACAATTTCCTAATCTCCACGTCCTACATGTGGATCCAGCTGGATCTAATCATCATTTACTGTGGGTTCAATATCATCCTGATGGCTATCGATGGAAACGTACTTTCAGGTTTGAGGTATGTTGGACTACTCATCCAAATTTATGAAAATGCTTTGTCGGTTGTTCATGGTTTTGTTCATAGTATGATAAAATGTAGACATGATCTTACTAAATGGAGTTATAAGGAGTTTCCTAACAATTCCCATAAAATTGAGGGCTTAAAAGAGCAACTTGCCAAGTTTAACCAGGGCGGCCAGGATGTGGTATCCTCTCGCGCCATTGCTGATATTAAAGGGGATCTGGATCGGTTATTGGCTCTTGAAGAACAATTCTGGTGGCAGCGATCTAGAATTAGTTGGCTTCAATTTGGGGACAAAAATTCATGTTTCTTCCATATGTCTACACTCAAAAGAAGGCAACGGAACAATATCTTATGCATTAGAGATGATGATGGTAATTGGCTTTTGGAGAAATAAGCTATCTCCCAGAATATCTCTTTATTTTTCCAGAAGCTTTTTGCCACTTCTACTCCCTCAGACATGGATTCTGTTCTTGGCTTTATTGAACCAAGGATTTCTTCTGCAATGAATCAGAATCTTATGCTACTTGTCTCAAGAGAAGAGGTTAAAGTAGCTGCTTTTAGTCTAGGGTCATCTAAGGCGCCAGGTCCTGATGGCTTCTCTAGTATCTTTTATCATAGCACTTGGAATGAGGTTGGGGAATCAATTTTTAATATGGTCAGGGAGTTCTTTGAAGGAAAGTCGCTGATTGATGTCATTAATGAGACGAACATTACCTTGATTCCTAAAGTGGAGAAGCCAGAACATGTCTCTCACTTTAGACCTATTGGGCTTTGTAACTTCGTCACAAAATCATCTCTAAGTTATTAACCAATAGGATGAGACCATTGCTGGATCATTGCATCTCCCAAAATCAAGGAGCCTTCGTTCCTAGCCGTTGTATCCAAGATAACATCATCATTGCCCATGAAGTCTATCACTATCTCAGGAGGAAGAAAATAGGGGGAAAGTATGAATTTGCACTCAAGATGGATATGACCAAAGCATATGATCGAATCGAATGGTCTTTCCTGGAGAGGGTCCTGTTGGGTTTTGGTTTCTGTGAAGAGTGGGTATCACTTATCATGAACTATGTCCGGTCAGTTAAGATAAATGTATGTGTTTCAGGGGAAAATATCAGTTCCTTCTCTCCTAGTCGGGGTCTACGGCAAGGGGATCCACTCTCACCATATTTGTTTATTCTCGTGGCGGAGGTTCTCTCTCTAATGATTGACAAGAGCCAAGGTGCTTAACAACTTACAGGGATTAAACTGAGCCAGGGGTGCCCAGTGCTTACCCATAGCTTTTTTGCTGATGATTCTTTATTATATATGAAAGCTACCAGGAAAGATTGTAATTACCTTGCTCAAATTCTTCGATTGTATTGTGCTGCCTCGGGCCAAGTAATAAATCTTGACAAGTCCAATATTTTCTTCTCCTCCAACACCCCTGTTGAAGTTAGAGCCATGGTTGGAGGTATCTTGGGAATTTCAGCTACCTATGATTCGGGTAGATATCTTGGCATCCCTAGTATCTGGGGGAAGACTAAACATCAAGTATTTGCTTATGTTAGGGAAAGAGTCACAAGCAAGCTCCAAATTTGGGGGCTATCCTCTCTCTCTTTTTCTAGCCGGGAGGTGATGATTAAATCTGTAATACAGGCTATCCCAATCTTTCCCATGAATTGCTTCAAATTTCCCCTCAAAACCTGCAAGGAAATTCATAGCCTCATTGCCAACTTTTGGTGGGATGAAAATGCTTTTGGTCGACGCACACATTGGAAGTCTTGGGATTTCCTAACTTCTAGAAAAGATCATGGAGGTATGGGCTTCAGAGACCTTTGTATCATGAACGACTCGTTATTGGCGAAAACGGCTTGGAGACTCTTGGTTGGACCTAATGACTTATGGGCAAGGGTGTTGAAGAGTGTCTATTTTCCCAAGACTAATTTCCTTCAAGCGACTAAATGCCACAAAGCTTCCTAGTGTTGGTCTAGCATGGTTGATGGTAGGGATGTACTCTTGAAGGATCTTCAGTGGGATGTAGGCTCCAGTACTTCTATTAGCATTTGGGGTGAGCCTGGGATCCTCGGATTTCCCTTGCTTAAGCAACCTTTGAATTGTGTTGATCCAGTTGTTACTCAGGGCCGTGTATGTGATCTGATTGCTGATGGTGCCTGGAACCTTGGTCTTGTATCACACTTTTTACCGAATCATGTAAAGGATGCTATCTATAATATCCCTATACCTAGCAATGGCTTGGAAGATAAACTAGTGTGGAAAAATACTAGGAATGTGGAGTATATGGTTAAGCTGGGGTATAAGGTGGATAAAGCTAAGCACTCTGTTGGAACTTGTAAGGCAGGACCCTCCATTGTTGTGCCTTCTGCTTGTTGGAGATCTGTGTGGAAGATTAAGACAATTCCCCGGGTACAACAATTCATCTGGTGGCTGCTAAATAATGCCATTGCCACCAATGCTGCTATATTTCATAGGCATCGATCCCAGTCAAAACTATGCCTTGTGTGTGAGTCAGCAGAAGAAAACCTTGAGCACTTATTTTTCTACTGTGCATGGACCCCCGTATATGGTTTGACAATCACCTTGGGATCATATTTGAGTTTGCAGATGTTACTAATTTCAACAGATGGTGGCTTCAGATTTCTGGTATGCCCTCTCTAAACACCCATGACCTATCTTTAATATGTTGGATACTTTGGTTCATCTCGAAACAAAGAAATGAAAAGGTATTTAATTTTATTGAACCAAACCCATTCGTGGTAATTGAAATGGCTAGGAAGAGTGCTGATGAATTCCTGGTTAGTCTTAATAATCTGAAGTGTACATCTGATTTGAATTCCAGGAATCCCAGCAGCCCAACTTGCTGGATTCCGCCCCCTGCTGGTAAAGTTAAAATTAATATGGATGGTGCCTTTCATCTTAACCATGAGGTGGCTGCCATAGGTGTTGTTTGCAGGGATTATGCTGGAGACTTTATCTGGGGATTTGTTAACAAGCTAAAATCTATCTCGGCTTTTATGATTGAAGCCTTAGCGCTTAAGCGAGCCCAGCTGATTGCTATGGACTTAGGGATTGATGATGCTATTTTTGAGTCTGATTGCCTTTCCATGATTAATTGTGTTGCTAAATCTCCTTCTTCCTTTGATTGGAGTTGTAGAGGAATCATACATGACATTATTAGTCTTTTTTCTTCTAAAGTTGGGTTTTCGATTTCATTTACTCCTCGTGGGGGTAATCGTGTTGCTGATCATCTTGCAGCAATTGCTTATAAGGGGGTGTATCCTATTGGGTGAGTGCCTCAACCAACACCTTCTTTACTTCATCTCCTAACTTTGGATGCTCAACAGACTTCTCCAGTCATGGCTGATGCTCTGCACACAAGCACTGGGAGGGAGGATGGTTAATTTGTTTCTTGTTATATTTTGGTTGGCTTCGGCCTGATTTATTATGTTGTATTTTGATTTGTAAGCTTTTGGTAAGACTTTCATGTACCAGCATATTATTCTGAAGTGGTAATAGAATACCTCCGTGCAAAAAAAAAAAAAAAAAAAAATGTTGAAAATTCAAAAGGCCGATTGAGCCTTTAAAACACGTGATTGGGCTGTCAATTGTGATACAAGCATGCTATGCTGTTTTTTTTTTTTTTTTTTTTTTTTTTTTTTTTTTTTTTTTTTTTTCTTTATTGTTTTTTGTTTGCTTTCCAAATACCATCAGGCATGCTTCATGAGTATGAATTGAGGTCACGCCAAACTTTATATTTTCTGGTTTAATGTCAAGGTTTGGATACACACCTCAAAACATCAAGGCGTCATCAGATGGAGAAGAGATATGAGAAGAGCCTAAGGCTGAGAGAGCAGAGTAAGACATTAAAGAATAGATACCTCAATGTGTTTTCAACACAAAGGCCTTCCTTCTATGCACTGTCCCATTAGATTCATTAATATTGGAGATTGAGTTCTTGATACAAAGATTACTCAAAATAGCTGAAAAAATCACTCACACATTAGGCCCTACCCTAATGTGTGTATTCATTTTCACGGATCAACACCCTTCAACATAAATATAAAACTAGTGGCAGATTGGCTTGTCCAAATAATCCATAAACTAGCAACTAAATTATATAAAACTAAGCTACTAGAAATTATAAAAAGGTTAAATATGGCAAGAAACACTAAATATTAGCATTCTTCAAATGTGGATGTTGTCAATTAGCACAAGACTTTCCACATAATCAAAAAGTTGATGATTATATCCACATGGGATATCAAACAAGTTGAATTCATTAGTACTGAGATTCCACAAAACAAGTTTAGCTTCATGATTCTCCTCCTCTTCACCTTCATGATTCTCCTCTACCACACCGCACACAATTTCATTTCTCCAAATAGTCTTTGGACCAATGATAAAGCTGTACGGATTGGGTTTGCTAGTAAATATTTTAGTCCAACTCCATCTCTCCTGGAATGGATCTGTACATTCCTCCAACACCCACATATCAATCATTATATCAATCATATTTGCTTTAGAATTTTCAGTGGGAAAAAACATAGCTAGTTTCTCCTCATAGCTAATAAGCGAAGTATAATAAAACTGAGCAGAAACCATAGGAAATGGTATCAATGTGAACACTTCGGTTGCTATATCAAATGAAACTATCAAACCTGTGCGGCCCTCATCTTTCTTTCGGCCAAACCACAGGATGGCCCCATTACAGACAAAATGGAAGAAATTGGAAATATATACGCCCAGTAAGTTATCGTGTTCAATTTTTTTCCATAACCCTGTCCTTAACGCATAAACTTCCACTTGAAGAACCAAGAGATCAAGAACAGAAAGTTTGACAATCTTGTAATCATTAACGGCTGGGCTGAAGCCAAATCCTGTGTAAAAAAATTTACTCTCATAATTATTAAGAGATTTGGGCACTTTTCTGACCTCTCTAATAGCTGGATTCCACAAACAAAGGGAATGTTGAGATTTATCCATGAGTTCCACACAAAGTAAGCCATTACAGGAATAGACACACCTTGACGTTCTGTATGGGTTGATGGATGGAAGGGTAGGGTAGGGGATAATGAATTGCATCTCACGATTGACCAAACATAAGTTCCAAGGATTACCTTCCGAGATAATGCTATCGACAATCAGTAAAGGATTTTGCTGGGAGGAATGGTGGAGGTGCTCGGCAAAGAAGGATGGGGTTCTGAACAGATTCTTCCAATCTTTACACACACATTGAAATCGGATTAGGGATTTTACCGAAAGTCGAACAAGAATATTTGTGATGATTTCTTGGGGAAGATCTGGGGTGTCGTTCTCCATTTTTGTCTGCTCCAATCAGTAGCGGAGGGATGAAGTAGAGACAGAGACGATGATCGGTGATGAAGGAAAAATAGAGGGACGGCGGCTCTGTGCGAGACTGGTGTTAATATGTGCCAAGCGACGGGGTAGATATCCTCATAATCTCCTCCTTTTTTTTTTTTTTTTTTTTTTTTTTTTTTTTTTCAGAATCTCATTTTTATTGTTAGATGAAAAAAAATGAATGGTTTAGATTTAATATTTTCTAAAATAATAGTTTTATAAATTATTTTTTTTATAAATTTTATTTGTATTACAAGTATAAATTATATAGATTATGATTTAACAAAGTTTAAGTTTATTTATTCACGCTCAAAATAATAGTTTTATAAAATATTAAATCTGGATAATATATTTTTTAAAATCTAAAGGTAGAAATCAAATACTAAAAAGAAAATGAGAAAACGGATGCTGAGTAAATCCAAACCCGCCTAGCGATAGGGAGACCAATAGGGGTGGGACCGGATTGCGCTTTCGAATCTGCAGGCCAAGATCCTCTCGTATCGATCTCAGCCGTAGCCGTTGATCTCCCATCATCAAATCCCGATCATCCATTTTAATACCTTAAAATAAATTTAACCCCGAAAAATTATTTTAGGATTTTAAAAAAATATCCGAAGAATATTTTTAGACTAAAAAATTTTAAAAATCCTCTCCGGACGTTGGATCAACTTTTTGGGCTACAGGATCAAAGCGATCTTGAGGATGAGGAGGGGAGGATATTGAGAAAATCTGCTTCCGGTAGGGGTGAGCAAGTTAAAGCTGGATAGAAACCGTACTACTAGATTTTGAATTAAATCAGATTAGATCTATAAATATTTTACACCTATTTAATTTATGGGTAAAGGATTTCTTCAATGAAGAAAAATTATCTCCAATGACCCCCCAAAAATAAGTCGTTTTGGATTACTGAAGGTGGTTTTCATAATTTTGCACCCTTCATTAATTCACTTAAAATTACAAATACACCCTTCATTAATCCAAAACGATATAGTTTTGGGGGTCACTGAAGATAACTTATCACCAGTGACTGGAGAAATACTTTCCCCTTAATTTATTTTATATATTTTCCTCAAGAACAAAAAGTCAAAAATTAATATACCAACCATACTTATATCAAATTTCATATGTCCATCAAGTTCTACAATCACATACGATGGTGTGTCTTATTTTTTTCATGGGAAAATATACCTCAGGGCCAAATTAGGAAAACAAAATGTCAAAAAATGCCCAAGAAAAAGTCATATGTCAAAAAAGGTCTCGCTTTTTTTTTTTTTTGGATAATTATTTATCCGGAATATTATATTTTATATATTGCCTATTGGAAATAGGTGAATATGTGGTCTCAAATGCATTTATGGGGCATAAAATGGCATGAAAATATTATGATAAATCCCAAGAGGCAATAAAATATTTATTAAAAATTAGAAAGTATGTTGTCTCTAATTTTAAGAATTTTTGGGATTATTTTCCTTGGAAAATAATGAGGCAAAATTAAATATAATTTTGGGGAGCATAAGTTGCCCCATGATTTTTAATATTTTACATGGAGCATAAAATACCAATGTCAAGTAAAATAGTTGTGAGATAATAATTAATCTCAATTAAGAAAATTATCAACAATTGTTGGGAAATTAAAATTGCAATAATTGGAATATTTATATTAATTTTCGTAATTAATTAATAATTAAACTAAAAAGGCATAATCAAGAAATGTGTGAGATTAATTAGTGATCAAAGGCTAATAAAAACCCAAGATTAGCATAAAGGAGATTTCTAATGATCATAATTAATATAGAACCAATCATACAATAGCAATTATATCTAATAACTTCTAAACCACTATATTAAGGATGTTAATTAAAGATTGAAACTTCTATCCCAAAAGTCAATAAAAGTGGCGCATAGCACATGGGTAATTTCTTTTTGTTGTTGTTATTGTTATTTCTCTTCCAATAAAACAATCAAACCAAGTAATTAATAATTGTTGCTAATAGTAATAATAATAAAGGAAAAGAAGCAACACACGTTAATGAATAGGATGTCGGCAATGCAAATGGGGTATTTAAAAATAAAATAAAATCAGATTTAATGGCTAAAGCAAATGTATGTCGGCCGAGAGAGTTACTTTTTATGAATGAGGTAATTATTAAATAATACAATGTACTCTAATAACTAAGAGCAGAACAAAACAGCTAATTGGGTTGTGTATGTCGACAAGCCTTGGAGGGTGGAAATTAAGTTTCATAAAGTGCATTTTCCATCCAAAGGCTAGGGTGAAAGTTGGTCACATTTTAATTCCATTTGTGTCCCCAATTTTCTCCTATAAATAGGAGGCTTGGGATCACTTCATTTCCACACCAAAATCAAGTAACAATCTGAATATAGAGTGAAGTGAGAGTGGGTAAGGAGTATCTTGAAGGAGTTCAAGCAATAGCAAGGTAAGTTCTTAGAGTTTTAGCTTTTAAATTCATAGATAGATTTTTGCTTTGATCTTAAATATGCTAGAGTAATTTTATTTTCAAGTTTTTATGGTTAAAAATGGATTTATTTAGAAAAATTGATGAAGAAGATGTTATAGCAAAAATTTTGGAAGATTATGTTCAAAGTAGCGAAGCTCTGGCGAAAATTTATCGGTTAGCAATTTTTGAAAGCAATTTCAAAAACGCTGGTATCTTATGTTGAAGATGCTATGTCAAAATTATGAGGAAATTCATGGTGATAGTAGACATATAGAGCTTTCCAAATATACCTATAGCATGTCGTTTTGAGTTTTGTGCTAGGAGATAAAAATTCTACAAAATGACCTACGAAATTCTGAAAATTCTGGGCAGAGGTTGAAATCATGAAAACTGGGAATTTGTTTTGAAATCTGGGCAAGATCCAATAATTTTTCCTAAAATTAGACACCCTAAGGATTTCGAGGAATTTTACGGATCCTCGTATCGAGTTCTGTGGAATTAACTATAATTCTCCAAAGTTAGGAGCAAAATCAGCCTATATTCTGATTAATAGCGTTTTTACGAAATTAAATGGGATTAAGTTGAAAATAATTAATCCAGGGCTAAAATGGTCATTTATGGCCAAAATATATCTTGAAATAATATTTGTGAATTAATAGAGGCGATATTACCCTTATAGGATATCTGTGATCGCCTACCGTCGAAACGTACCAAAAACCGTCGGCGAAGGTATGTTCGCGTCGTAACACTAACTCGATATTTACGTATACTTATATGTGATAGACGACTATACGAGTGAATTGTATAGATAACTTTACATGAGATGTGTACTGTTAACGTAAATAACTTTACATGCGATGTGTACTGTTAGCATAGATAACTTTACATGAGATGTGTACTGTTGTTATATTAATATTCCATCTGCTATATACTTATGTGTTGATTAATACTGTGATGTCATCCATATGTTGTTTATATAAGTATGAGGTTAACCGTTACTCCGAGGTCCGATGTGCATTTGGACCTCGGCTTCTAAAATAGCTTCGTGGTCGGGAGGGCGAGAGCCGAAGATATGGCAAGCGGACGCTTAGAGTCTCGGTCGGATAATTTCTTTTGTTGCCACAGCATGAGTGTTGCCAGAGAGACACTTCTACTGCTATTTACTTTTGAAAACTCTCGGTCATTGTATCGCTTTTGTAATCAGCCAAACTTACGGCATTTTAAATATATGTATCAGTTACTCTTACGCTCCGATGCTCTACTCTGATGAAAAAAAAATATATACTGCTTTTAAAATTGGGATGTTACAACGTTAGTTGTTAACGAGTAGGCCAATCAGTAGCATTAACAACAATATCCTAACAACTAAATCAATATCGTTAACAACTATATCGATGTTAACAACTATATCGGTCCGTTAACAACTAACGTTTTATGAAACAATACCAGAAAATGCATTGAAACCTTTTTGACATGTGACTTTTTCTTGGGTCTTTTTTGACCTTTTTTTTTTTTTTTTTTTTTCTAATTTTGGCCCTAAGGTAGATTTTCCCTTTTTTATATGAGTTTACATTAAGTGATATTAATTAAAAAATAAGATACATGGTTACATGTGATTAGAAAACATGACAAAATGAATATAAAGAACATGATTAAGTATTTTCCTTGACGTATTTGTATATCACAAATTTTTTACCCGCAACAATCCTAACTACTTCCTCTAGTCTTAAATATAAAATAAAGATAATTTTTTTGAAATATTAAGGAAGCTAAATTTTTTAGAAATATTAAGGAAACTAAATAAGTTACTTAATTATATTATATGTTGTGTATCTTTAGATTATAGATCAGTTTATTACTTAAAATATAGTTGACCAAAAAAAATTTACTCAAAATATTTGTTTGGAAAATAAAATAAAATATAAATGCTCTAAAGTAAATATATTGTTTATTCTATTAACATATTTTAAAATAGTTAAATTATCTAACTGACTTCCTCTAATTTTGGGAAATCGTTAGAAACGTACCTCCCAGATATTTTTATATATTTTAAAAATATTTATTCGAATATGTTTTTAATTCATTTTAAGGGTTACTCTCGATATATTCATTTTGAATAAAATATTGTGATATATTTTATTTCTTTTAGTTTTTATATTCATCCTGGACTCGCGGATGCTCCTTCCCATTCAAATGTCTCCTCTGTGATCTCTTTAATTTTATACTACCTCGGGTACTAATTATAAGACCTAGTTGACTTTTTGCGGGGAGGTTAAGGAAGCTCAATAAGTTACTTAATCATTTCATATGTTGTATATATTTATATTATACTCCCTCCGATCCTAATTATAGAACATATTTAATCGATTTTGGGGAGATTAAGGAGAGAAGTTAAATTAGTTAATTTTACTCATTTTCCTAAAATGCTCTCATATAAATTTAAAATGACGTAAATAAAAGTAAATTAACAACTCCTACCACATACTTCTCCAACCTAAAATTTTTCTTTCTACACGCTTTCTAATTGAAAGAATGATTTTGTTATATATACATATATGTGCGTATATATATGTATATTATACACACACATATATGTGTGTACATATATTTATACACACATATATATAGACACACACATATTTAATTTATACATATTTGTATACACAAACACACATATTTATTGATTAACACACAAAGATATACATATATGTACACACATAGATACACAAATATACATATATGTATAAACACACAACATATGTATGTATGTATGTATGTATGTATGTATGTATGTATGTATGTATGTATGTATGTATGTATGTATGTATGTATGCGCACACACATATATTAACAAACACACACAAAAATATACATATATGTACACACACATAGATACACAAATATACATATATGTATAAACACACACACATATTTATATATATATATGTATACACACACACTGGCAAACACATACAAAGATATACATATATGTACACACATAGATACACAAATATACATAATGTATAAACACACACACACACACACATATATATATATGTGTGTGTGTGTCTATATATATTTGTGTGTAAAGTGTAGATGTATGTGTATATATATATATATATATATATATATATATATATATTGAAAAATTAATATCAGCTGATTAATAAATAAATTAAAATCCAACAATTTAAAAGTTTTACTTACGGTAAAAGTTTACGCATCAACATACATACACTCACCAAAAACTAAATACACTTGAGAGAATAAAATAGAGGTATTTTAGGAAGAAATTGACAAAAATTAAAATGTTGTCTTATAATTAGGACCAAAATCAACTTTCAAATATTCTTATAATTAGGACCGGATGGAGTATATTAGTTTATTGCTCAAACTAATTAGTTTGAAGAAAAATTTAAAAATAAAAATACTCTAAAGTAATTTAATTAGCTTCTTTAATATCTCCAAAAAAAGTCAACTAGGTTTTATAATTAGGACCGGAGGGAGTACTATGGAATTATATCTCTTTTGAATATACTTTAATGGCTGAAATTTATTTGTAATATATTCATTTTGAATAAGTATTTGTATTTTTATATTTATGAGAACTATTATGGAGATGTTACTTGGGACTAGAGTTGGGAATCAGGGCCGGCCCTACAGGGCCTGAGGTAAGGAAAACATCTATTTTTTAAAGCCCGGCCCGATAGTACCAGGGCCAAGGCCGGCCCTACAGGGCCTGAAAATTACTATTCCAAATTTTAACTATTTTTTTTCGATTTTTTTAAAGAAATATAATTAGTAAATTGCAATCATTAAAGTTCTAATCTATCAAATAAATGTTATCAACATTAATATCTAAATAATATAAATCATTCAACAAATAAACACATTCATTAATTCGTAATAAAAAACAAAAAAACACAAAGAATATGTTTTTTTTTTTTTTTTCAAAAAATATTAAACAAAGGAATTGCTTTATGTATGCCAACGACAAAATGTCTTTCCCTCTCGTAATTTTGTGTGTATCAGCATTCCTTCGGTTCATACATGTTTTTACCGACAAGTAAAAAGTAATTATACTTATTTTATACAAAATATATTTATAATTTATTACTTATGTAATATTTTAATACCAAAGTATGTGTTTGTTTAATATGAAAACATCCATTTCTTTAAAATTTATAATAACTAATTATGTATTTTAATACAAAATAATAATAAACATAAAAAGGGTTATATTTTAAACTATAAAAATCTAATAAACACATTCATTAAGTGGAAGTCTAAGTAATTATTATTATTTTTTTTAAAAAAACTACAGTTAAACGGACTGCAGGGCCGGCCCGAGGCCTTACAGGGCCGGCCCTGCAGGGCCAATTTCAAATTTTAGGCCTATTTTTTAAGCCCGAGCCCTGTAGGGCCAGGGCTTAAACGGGCCGGCCCAATGGGCTCTGCCCGATTTCCCAGCTCTACTTGGGATAGTGGCCACATATACCGGGAGTCATGAGATTTACTTAAGATTTGATATTCATATTTTTTTATTAGAATAAATTAGTAAACACGTTTATTAAAGTATGCATCTATTAAAAAGAAGGGTGAATGATCAAAAATACTCACGAGCTTTCTCTGGAGGAGCACCCACCACCATATACTTTTAAGTGGTGCAAAAAATACCCACAAGCTTGCAAAATGGGAGCAAAAGTAACATTTCTGTTAAAGTTGACTAACTCTGTTAGTGGGCCATACTATTTTAAAAATAAAAATGTCTCCATCTTTTTGAAATTCCTTCACTGCCCTTCCATATTCACTCAGCGACAACTTAACCCCTTGATCTCTCCAGTCTCTTCTTTGTCGGTAGCGGCACCGGCAACCTCCACCAAGGACGGCGAAATCTTCATAGCAGAAACAACAACTATCATCCACTAGCGATTGTGGTGATTCTCATCGCTCCCAACGTCCTGTACTATAGATCTGAGACTTCAAACAATGAAAACCTGCTCCGTGGTTTAAATATGATCAAATCAACCCACCACACCACTACCACAAGAGGGTGGACGCCATGGCGGCGAGGAGGCCGGAGGGAGATAGAGAAGGTAGAGGATAGAGGGATTGATTTTGGAAGAAGGAAAGTGGCGGCAGAAAATCCAATGGTGATATGAGTGGAGAGACGAACTCACCGATCTCTGGGTCCCTTGGTGGTACACACCTTACTGTGACGGTCTTTACATCCGGTGGAGCGAACAATGTGGCCGCCTTGAACCTCTACGATCTCTCCCTCTCCACCCCTCACAGCCAATCTCGATGCCTTTGTGAGATGGAAAAATTGTTCAATCCTGATCCTTCTCGTCTTCTCCATTCAGATGAAGGTAATGCCTAAGGTGGTACGGATCCAGACTCAGACTCTTGTGGAACATATATTTTCTCTGATAGAATCTTATATGCTAAAGAACATATATTGCTGTGTTGGTACACATATTTCCAGCTCTATTTTTCACTTTCTTTCTCCTTTCCCTTCTCGGCGTTCTCACATTGTTCCCTTTGCTCCCTATTTATGTGCTATAATTTTGAAAATGTTTAATCTCCAATAGGTATAATTTAAAATCCGAAATTGTTGGAGTTTTGGCTTTTTGGTTTTTCTGATGCGAATGGCTCTGTTTCGTATGATGTTAGCACAAAGAACAAACTTCTTGTTCAGAGCTTTATTCTTTGCAAATGGCTCTGGAAATGTTTATTATCATAATACTTGAAACCCTAATTGCCATGGTTCCGCTGCATCCGTGAAATTTTTTTCTTTATTGTTAGAACAATAACAATCATTTACTTTTTTTCATTATTTGACTGCTATGAAAATCGAAGCTTGAGGCCTTTTCCTCTGAGTGGAAGAGAAGAAGATGAAACATAAGATTAAAAGGATTGTGCAGGAAAAGAGAAAGTGAAATGATCGAAGAAAAGATTAGGAAGGAGAACATAAAGTATTTGATGGTTGTGTGAGGATTAATCCAGAGGATGGAGGTTGGAAGCGAGAGGATTTTCTTGAGGTGAAGGGCACTTCGGTATTTTCATATCATTTTTAACATTTGTTAACACAGTTAAAATGAATTGGTATTTTTGCTCCCATTTTGCAAGCACTTAAAAGCATATGGTGGTGGGTGCTCTCCCAGAGAAAGCTTATGAGTATTTTTGCTCCCATTTTGCAAGCACTTAAAAGCATATGGTGGTGGGTGCTCTCCCAGAGAAAGCTTATGAGTATTTTTGCTCCTTAACCCTAAAAAGAATCAATCATATTTTTAATTAAACTATCTATATGTGCATTAATTAAATTAATTACGTCATTATCTAAATATGAAAAAAAATGAATTAAGGTGCAGATTGACCAACAAACTTTTACTTCAGAAGCGTGCACTACAAAAAAACTTTTAAGCAGACCAAAAATACTAAAAAACTTTTAAAAATGTAAAGTCAAAGCACAACGTTGTTAGAACGTCTGTTAAAATATAAAATTTTAAGGGTTAAGGTGCAGAACGACTAACGAACTTTTACTCCAAGAGCGCCCAACATAAAAAAGTTTTACTCCAAGAGTGGCGCCCTTCATGATTCTCTTCCTTCACGCCGTAAACAATTTCATTTCTCCAAATAGTCTATGGACCAATGATAAAGCTATACATATTGGGTTTTCTAGTAAATATTTTAGTCCAACTCCATCTCTCCTGGAATGGATCTGTACATTCCTCCAACACCCACATATCAATCATTATATCATTCATATTTGATTTAGAATTTTCAGTGGGAAAAAACATAGCTAGTTTCTCCTCATAGCTAGCAAGCGAAGTGTAATAAAACTCAGCAGAAATCATAGTAGGAAATGGTATCAGTGTCAACACTTCATTTGCTATATCAAATGAAACTATCAAACAACCACAATTTTTGCGGCCCTCCTCCACATCTTTCTTTCGGCCAAACCATAGGATGGCTCCATTACAGACAAAATGGCGGAACTTGGAAATATATACGCCCGGTAAGTTACCGAGTTCAAATTTTTTCCATAACCCTGTCCTTAACGCATAAACTTCCACTTGAAGAACCAAGAGATCAGGAACAAAAAGTTTCACAATCTTGTAATCATTAACGGCTGGGTTGAAGCCAAATGTTGTGTAAAAAATCTTATGCTCATAATTATTAAGAGATTTGGGCACTTTTCTGACCTCTCTAATAGAGGGATTCCACAAACAAAGGGAATGTTGAGATTTATCCATGAGTTCCACACAAAGTAAGCCATTACAGGAATAGACACACCTTGACGTTCTGTATGGGTTGATGAATGGAAGGGTAGGGTAGGGGTTAATGAATTGCATATCACGATTGAGCAAACATAAGTTCCAAGGATTACCTTCCGAGATAATGCTATCGACAATCAGTAAAGGATTTTGCTGGGCGGAATGGTGGAGGTGCTCGGCAATGAAGGATGGGGTTCTGAACAGATTCTTCCAATCTTTACACACACATTGAAATCGGATTAGGGGTTTTACCGAAAGTCAAATAAGAATATTTGTGATGATTTCTTGGGGAAGATCTGGTGTGTCGTTCTCCATTTTTGTCTGCTCCAATCAGTAGCGGAGGGATGAAGTAGAGACAGAGACGATGATCGGTGATGAAGGAAAAATAGAGGGACGACGGCCCTGTGCGAGACTGGTGTTAATGTGTGCTGAGCGATGTCCTCATAATCTCTCTCTCCTTTTCTTCTTAGAATCCTATTTTCCATGCTTCTAAAACCTGGATCGAATTGGTCGGTTCAGACCGGAAACCAGTGAACCGGCCGAAAAACCGATCCAAGTTAGCTAAAAACCGGGTCCCGAGTTGACCCGGGGTCAACTCAGGAAACTCGGCTAGAACCGGCTGAGTTGGCTGAGTGAAAGCCAAAAAGATTTTTTTTTTTTTAAAAAAAAAAATCAACTGAACGAGAGGGAAATGAGTGTGTCGGCGGGTTCGTTAAAGCCTTGAAGGTCGAAGATCGAAGATCGGCAACCAAATCCTCTATCCACGAGGAAGGTCCTCCACCGTGACAGTAGTAAATGACCTCCTTCAGTGACTGCGGCAATGTACCTCCGTCTTTTTTAAGCTACACCCCCACTTTAATCTACGACCATTGACTAGCGACGGCCCTCCAGCAGTGAACACGTTTCCATCCTCGTCTTTCTTTGGCAGCAACACCGACTTCACCGTTTGAGGAAGGACTGGAGGAGACGAAGAAGCAGTGAAATACACCGACTTAGTGAAATACCTAGATCCGCGTGAGTGAGAGAGAGAGATGAAGGTGATTTTTTTCCTTAAATGACTAATGACTGAAGGTGATTGACAGATGGAGAGATCTTCAAAGATCTCTTTTTGAAAAAAATATAATATAAAAGTATTGTTTACAAAATCACATGAGAAGGTCTCTTTTTTTAAAAAATATAATATAATATTACAATATCACATCACATCCCGATCCTCTTATATTTTAACCTCAAAATTTTATTATGATTAAAATATGAATATTTTAGGGAAAATGACAAATAAATACCGTTTGAATTTGCAAAACCCCTAGAAGCCCACTAAATTTGTAAAAATACTAAGAGGTGACAAAGACTTTTGAGGGTTATGCAAATTCATGCAAAATGACCATAATGCCCTTCTCTCTCTCTGAACTCCCTCTCCAGATTTTTATTCAGCTCCGTCGTGACTGCCGAAGCGCTGCCATCTACCTCCGCCGTCGACTCCAACGCCACAACCGCCACCTTGGACGCCGCACCGGCCGGCACCATCGGTGAAAAAGAAAAAAAAACTGAAACATGAAACACTGTAAATTTTTTTCATCGGTCGATCCGAAAGAAATTGGATGAAGAAGACGTGAAGGAAGGAAGGAAGAAGAGAACCAAAAAAAAAAAGAGTTTGAAAGTGCACACTGGAGTGTACTCCAGTGTTCACTCGAGTGCAATGAAAGTGCACTCGAGTGAACTCGTTTGAGTGTGCAAAATGCACACTCAAATGAGTGTGCACTTTTACAAAATTCATAAATCAATTTACAAAAGTCATAACACAATTTACAAATCTCATAACGCAATTTACAACTTCTTTTTTAGGTTTACACTTTTCAACCCCTGAATGAAAAAAAAAAAAAAAGCACATTTACAAAATTCATAACGCAATTTACAAATCTCATAACGCAATTTACAACTTTTC
Source organism: Acacia melanoxylon (assembly GCA_019022615.1). Taxonomy (NCBI): domain Eukaryota; kingdom Viridiplantae; phylum Streptophyta; class Magnoliopsida; order Fabales; family Fabaceae; genus Acacia; species Acacia melanoxylon. Next base: position 9,892,475 of record JAFJYJ010000012.1, read on the forward strand.
AACCCCTGAATGAAAAACCAAAAAAAGGAACTTTTACAAAAGTCATAACGCAATTTACAACTTTTTTTTTAGGCTTACACTTTTCAACCCCTGAATGAACTGAATGAAAAATAAAAAAAAGCACTTTTACAAAAGTCATAACGCAATTTACAAATCTCTTAATGCCTTACAAAAGAGACACTGGAGTGTGATAACTAATGTTGTTAAAACGTCGTTTCAAAATGTTGAAACGTATGTTTTTACGTTTTTCGCCGGAAAAACGAGTTAGAACGGAGGTTGAGACGGATTTTGCTCTGAAACGGTGAAGACGACGTTCCAAATCGGTCGAAACGGCAAAAATACACAAGTTAACCATTCTGATTTTTTTTTAAAAAAAAGGTAGATTCATAAAATCTCCTTGTCCTGCCCCAAATTAAAAACCATATGCCTCGACTTTGGAAGATCTTCGCTGATTGGAAACCCTTCTTTAGTTCTTCTTCATCCACCGTAGCTGGCTACTGGTGCTTCATTGCTTTGCCTCAACTTTCCTTTCCTCTTCTTCTCTGATCGCTGGGGCTGGAGCTGGACAGCGACGCCGCTGCAGTTTGGAGTTGCAGTTCGGAGCTGCTGGTTCTTCACTCACTTCGTCCAACCATGGTATATATTTATATACTCTCACACACACCCAATGGCCACATTCATACAGGTTTTCTCATATTTGAAGAGAAATGTGTTAGGTTTAGTGAGTGATTGCTGCTTGCAGGTGAATCAGTATATGTGGTGCCGCATGGAATTTAGGTTTTTAGGACAACTATATAGAGTAATACTTTTGGGTTATATTTCAATTAATTGATGTTTTTTTTTTATATCATGAATTAATTGATGTTCTTTAATGCCTCATTATATGCAAATCTGTTAGAGTGAAATATGCAGGCATTTTTGGATCTAGCTTTTGTGTTGGGTGGGTGAGAGATTTTTGTACACTTTTATATATATTTGGGACTTAAATTTAATAATTTAAATTAGAGATGTTGATCTCTTTTATAATTTTATTTTTGATTTTAATATGTATTATGATTATTGATGACCGAGTGTTTGGACTTTAGACTTAAATTTGTGATGACTTTAATGTATTGGTGTGTTTTAGTTTTATATATGTTGATTTTTTTTTTGTAGTACGTAGTTAACTCTTACGTTTTGTTTACGTTTTCCGTTTGTAAGTTTTTGCTCACCCTTATCGTTTCAACGTAGACTCTACGTTTTAACAACATTGGTGATAACTCACACTCGAGCGAACACTCGAGTGTGATATTAGTTTGGAAAGAAAAATATATAAATACTCTAAAGTAAATATATTGTTTATTATATTAACATATTTTAAAATAATTAATTATCTAATTGACTCCCTCTAATTTTGGGAAATCGTTAGAAACATACCTCCCATAATTTTTATCTATTTTAAAAATATTTATTCGAATATGTTTTTAATTCATTTTAAGGGTTACTCTCGATATATTCATTTTTAATAAAATATTGTGATATATTTTATTTCTTTTAGTTTTTATATTCATCCTGGATTCGTGGATGCTCCTTCCCATTCAAATGTCTCCTCTGTGATCTCTTTAATTTTTACTATGGAATTACATCTCTTTTGAATATACTTTAATGGCTGAAATTTATTTGTAATATATTCATTTTGAATAAGTCACTACAAAAAAAACTATCGTTTGTCGCGGTCCATCTGTAGCGGTCATAAATAATCGCTACAAAATCATTATTTACCGCGTTTTTGTAGCGGTTTTTTAATGAACCGCAACAAATTAATGGTTGTTGAGCAATTTGTAGCGGTTACACTAAAGTAAACCGTTACAAATGTGGCGCCAGCTTGGCGCGTTATGGCGCGAATATCTGTGGCGCAACATCTGTTGCGGTTTTTTTGGAAACACCGCTACAAATTTGGCGCCAGCGTTGGTGTGTAATGGCGCGAACTTTGTCGCTATAATTCTGTAGCGGTTATACGAAAGAGAAACCGCTACAGGATAGCGGAACGACATCGTTTTGTCGCGGTTGTTGTGAAGCGAAGCTACAACCGTGGCAGATAATATAATTTTGTAGCGGTTAATGGACAAACCGCTACAAATATTGATGCTATATATAGTTAATCTGTCCGTACAACTAATTATAAAGTTAAAAAAAAAAACTAAATCTGCATTTTTCGTTGAATGAACTTTCTCGGCTGAGTAGTCGGCAGATATTTGCCTCTCTCTTCTTTCTGGCCGAGAGAGTTTCTTCAGTGACAATCCAGATTTAGTTTTTCCTCTGACGTGAAGACTTCTACTCTTCTGAAGATAGTCCAACGTGCATCGAAGATTGGTTTTCATTTTAGCCACCTTTCTCTCTGTAAAATATCTTTGATCAAAATGAGTCAGTGAGTGTTTACAGGGAGATTGGTGGCTATACTGAATGCGAATCTTCACGTGCATGTTAGACTATTTTCTGTAAACTAATTATTCCTAATTTATTACTTTTGAGTGTTTTGGGGAAACTGAAGTAGATAAATAAATTAATTGAAATTTCTATTATTTTAAATATTTTCACCAAACTAATTGGTTTGGTGACAAACCAAATAGTTTGGATTTTTTTGCCACAAAAGTAACTTTGTAGCGGTTAAGCTATAACCGCTACAGAATAGCAAAGGGCGCTAGTTAGTTGCGGTTATTTGACTCTAACCGCTACAGATTTTTAAAAGTCTCTATTTTGTCGCGGTTCTTTAACCGCTACAAGTTTTCACTAAGAACGAGGCAAAGTTGTCACGGTGTTTGTTGCGGTTTTTTATGAACCGCAACAAAAGTTATAATTTTGTAGCGGTTATATTGAAAAACCGCTACAACTGTAGCGGTTTTTCAACAATTCCTCTCATTTTGAAAATCCCGCGCAAGGTTTTGATTTTTCACCTTTTAACCTTTCAACTTGTACGTCATGGTTTCTAAAGATAAGGGAAAAGAGAAAGTTTTTTATCGGGAGAGAAGGCCTATAAGGGGCAGTAGTAGTAGAGGGGGCCGTATGAGAGGGCGTGGGCCTGTAAATATCCCCCATCCGCCTTCTCGGGTGGAGGGGAGGGAGTTTAATGCCCTCTTTGCAGATGAGGAAATCCCAAACCTAGAGACCGTAGGGGGAGAACAGGGCACAAGTCTGTCGCTGAGCGACGTGGACCCAATTCCGGAGATCTATATTGAGATTCCCATATTCAAGGTGGAGCGGTTTCTCGATGAGGAGAATGAGCGGGAACAGGGGAACCCTCGACCGTCGTCTTCGTGTTCCACCGGATTTGTGGTGAATGTCGAAGGTAAATATAATCATTTTTTTGTCAAAAAAATTTAATTTAATTTTCTTACGTGTAATTTGAATTTATTTAAACGCAATAACACAATGTGTTTATAATTGTGCAGATGAACATGGGAACATCAGCAGAACGACGCTGGATGTTGTCACGATCACTCAGATGGACGACCATCGCGTCATAGTCCCCTGGAACACGGACACGGACCAGCCGATCGGCAATGGTGGTCATCTGATGAACCGATTCCTATCAGAATTTGGCGGGAATTGGGCATGATTTCCGATCTTTTTCCACGATTGGAAAAAGATCCCGCCTAAGAACAAGGACAAAGCGTTTTCTGACGTTGTGCAGGTAACTTATGTTGTTTAATTAAATTCAAATATTAATAGTAATAAGTTGTGGTTTATTTATTTATTTATTCATTTCTTACTTATTTACTAACTAAATTATGATACAGAAAAAGTTTAATGTGCGAGCCATCTATAAGAGGTACGTACTCATGAAAATGGGGGAGGGGTGGAAGAGTCGGAGGGGTCGTCTCTACAACGCGCAGAATGGAGATTCGACTATGCCTCTGCATCAGCTGATCGAGAACATCCCAAATGGAGTGGACCCAAATAACTGGGCGGGTTTTGTCCACTATCGGATGGGTCTAGATGATCAGGTACATTTTTTTTATTAATTGTAGTTTAAGTTTTTTTTTAAACATGAGTTAATTTATTGTGACAAATTTCTTTAAATTAATTTTGTTTGAGTGTAGTTTAAAAATATAAATATTGATTAAATTAATTTATTGTTTACATTTGGTTTAAATTATTTAATAGTTTAACTTAATTTATAGTTTAAATGTACTTGAAATATAGGTTACAAGACATCATTTAAACCTATAATTAATTTCACTTAACATTTTGTTTGCTGCTCCTTGCAGGCCCTGTCGTAGAGGAACACCAGAAGCCGGTCACATCAGACGGTCCATCACACGGCAGGAACCAAGACGTTTTCCGTGACCTACAGTGAGATGGTATGTTGAAAGATCAATTAATTTTAGGTTTAAAAGATGATTGTTTTGTTTTTGAAATAATAAAGTTTATATTCTTTTAACTCTTTCAGCAAGAGAAGGCTCGGGAGGAGAACTATCAGACGAACTATGGGCGTTGTTCACACGTATCCATAGACACCATAATGGGACGCCGACTTCGAGGCAAAGAGGAGATAATAGTAACTCACAAAAAAATTATTTATATAGTTAATGTTGTATATTTAAATTGAATTAAATATAGTTTGATTAATATTTTTTCGAAATCGTGTGTCGGGCCGGATTGAGCGAGCCGGGCGATCGCAAGAGTCGCGGCCCCGAGTCACAAGGGTCTGTGGATCCTACAGCCCCTTTGAAAGCTGTTGTGGGCCCAAAAGAGCATCCTGGCCGGATGAAGGGTATGGGCTTAGGCGCCAGGCCTAGCATGGTGTACGGCAAGGCCTCCGGCTCTGAGGCCGGCACCTCTGGCTCTAGAAGGCCACCACCGGCGGAGGTTGATGCGATCATTGCCGCGAAGGTTGCTGTGCAGGTTGCCGATCAGATTGCTGCACAGAAGGCCGCGAATGATGCTAAGAGAAGGCGCCAACAAGAGAGATACGACCATTGCTACTTGAGTCAGAGGCATAACTGAGATGCTGTTCATGATGCCTTGACCGAGTTGATGCCCGCGCGAGACGGTTTCCAACTCCCGAGCCTCCCCTTCGTTCGGCGATGAGGATTCCCCCCGCCTCCCCTCCTCCCCGCGATGACGAGGGCGATGCTACCTCCGGGTCGTGCACGAGCGAGACCCCCCGAGACGGGACTTGATCATCAAGCTCCCGATCATTAGTTTTTATTTTGAACCACTGGATGTTTTTTTTTATCTTTTTTATATTATTTGGCTTGTTGACATTTTTATTTGATTAGATATTTGTTATCTTTTACTATGGTATGTCATTAATATATTGGAGCAATATTTCAATACTTATATTCCATTTATATTTGGTTCTTAATGTTACTTATAATATATAACGTACAATATAAAATTTAGTATAGCTAAATAAAATAGATATTGTAAAAAAAGTACTGGAATTAATATGAAGGGAATAAAAAGTAATTTTCTCAAATAAAATTGATATTGTGAAATAAATAAACATTTGTAGCGGTTATGTTGAGAGAACCGCCACAAATTTGAATTTTTTTGTGAATAAAATAGCGCCAACATTTGTCGCGGTTAACACGAATAACCGCAACTAAATTCAAACGACTATAATTTTGTTGCGGTTCTCCAACCGCGACAAATATATGGCGGGATTTTGAATTCAAAATTTGTAGCGGTTAGAGAACCGCGACTAAGTTTATTTTCATATTTGTGACAGTTACTGTAGCGGTTAATAAACCGCTACAAAGTGTTTCCATGTTGCATTTAAACATCTGAGGTGCTGTTATGATGGTAATTAAACATTCTCTCTACATTTATATTATATCCTAGCTTTGTTAACTACAAATGGATAAGTCATGGATCAAGCTACCGCGCAGTTCTCCTGTATATTTAGCAAGATTGAAAGCTTTCTTAGATTTTGCCTTCTCTCACGCTAGCATTAATGGCAAGATCGTGTGTCCTTGTTGTAGATGCAAGTTTAAGAAGTGGCTAACGCGAGAAGGCGCTATGGAACATCTTCTTATCAAGCCTTTTCCGAAGGATATACATTCTGGCAAGTTCATGGTGAGAAGCGTGGTATGAGATATGGGGATCATCTTCCTCAAATCTCACAAGTAGCAAATCAAGCACATCAACATGATCCGGTTAATGAAGCTGTTCACGATGCTTTCGGTGTTCAAGACGACAACTTCACTGCAGAAGTTCAGGGTCCAGAACCAGTTTTCTTCAGGAATGATGCAGCTCAGGAATTTTCGCCCTAATGGATGAGAGCGATCGTCCTTTGTATCAAGATTGTCAGAAATACTGAAAATTATCTTTTCTGATCAAATTGTACCATATCAAGTGCTTGTGTGGGATCACCGATAAGGCAATGTCGATGTTCTTTGGAATTACTACGAGATGCTTTCCCTGACGCGGACATTCCTACAACCTTCTATGAGGCCAAGAAGGTAATCAACAGATTAGGCCTGAACTACGAAAAAATCGATGCATGTCCCAACGACTGTATGCTTTATTGGGGAGAGGATGCTCGGAGGGAGACTTGTAAGAAGTGTCACACTTCGAGGTTCGGGACGATTCGGAAGGAAAGAAGCGAGAAGAAGAAACCCGCAAAGATTTTATGGTACTTTCCTTTAAAACCTCGCCTACAAAGACTGTTTATGTCATCTAAGATAGTTGAGCATATGAGGTGGCATGAAGCTGACAAGAGCAAAGATGGTAAACTCAGACATCCACGGGATGCTGAAGCTTGGAAAGCATTTGACTTAGACTTTCCTGATTTTGCGGAAGATCCTAGAAATGTTCATCTTGCTTTGGCGACCGACGGTTTTAATCCGTTTGGGAATCTTAGCACAAGCTATAGTATATGGCCAGTTGTTTTGATACCTTACAACTTGCCGCCTTGGATGTGTATGAAACAGAACTCTTTCATTATGTCCATGATCATTCCAGGAAAAATGGCACCAGTTAATGACATCGATGTGTACCTCCAACCGCTTATCAAGGAGTAAGTGCAGTTGTGGAATGTTGGCATTGAGACGTATGACGCGCACGAGAAGACACTGTTCAACTTGCGTGCGGCGTTGATGTGGACTATCAGTGACTTCCCTGGATTGGGAACATTATCCGGGTAGAATGTGCATACCGGCCTTGCGTGTCCGGCTTGCAATTTTGACTCTGACTCAGTGCGCCTTCCCCACAGTCGCAAGTGGTGCTTCATGGGTCATCGAAGGTTTCTCGATGGTACGCACAGGTTTATGTTGCAATGCAATCGTTTCAATGGGCAAAAGGAAAAAAGAGGACCTCCTCGGAATTTATCCGGTGCAGAAATCATAGAGCAGCTTGTGGATGTTGAATGTGAGTATGGGAAAAAAGACGATGCAGCAAAGGCCGGCACAAAGACTGGCCGGGCTTCTGGTTCTGCGCCCCAACAATGGCGGAAGATAAGCGTCTTCTTCACTCTTTCGTATTGGAAAGATAATTTGTTCTGACACAGTCTAGATGTCATGTACATTGAGAAGAATGTGTGCGACAATGTGTTGTACATGATTCTGAACAGACCAGGAAAGTCAAAAGATCATCTTCAAGCGAGGAAAGATTTACGGGAGATGGGGGTTCGTGGAGACGCCTGGCCGGATGAGCATGACAGATTTCAATCGGCAAAATTCACCCTAACAAAACCGAATAAGGGAATCTTCATCGCGACGTTGAAGAAGATAAAAGTTCCTGACGGGTATTCAAGCAACATTTCACGATGTGTTGCCGTGCAGGGTCGAAAGGTCACTGAGCTGAAGAGTCATGACTCACATGTGATTATGTAACAGTTACTTCCGTTGGCAATCAAAAATACGCTACCACTGGATGTGTCGATCATTTTGGTGGAGCTTTGTACTTTCTTTCGGAAGTTGTGCTCCAAGGTTTTGATCATGGAGGAGCTCGACCAGCTGCAACAAAAAATCATTCTTACGCTGTGTCATTTGGAGATGATCTTTTCTCCGTCATTCTTCACGGTCATGGTTCACTTGACAGTACACCTTGTTCACGAAACAAAGCTTGCTGGCCCGGTTCACTACCGATGGATGTATCCTATTGAGAGGTACTCATTTAAAATTAATTACTTTAGGATTATATTACTCCCTAGTCCCACGTCTAACCATTGATATATCGACATTTTCCCTTCATTACTTTATAGGTTTCTTGGGAAACTAAAGTCTTACGTGAGGAATAAGGTGTGGCCTGAAGGTTCAATAGCAGAAGGCTATATTGGGGATGAGGTCTTGTATTTTTGTTCCAGGTACTTTGATGACATTGAGACGTCATTCAACCGACCGCCTCGTGTTGACGATTGTCCCGAGCGAGCCATCACGAACGAGTTGTTAGTCCTCGTGTTGGTAAACCAGTTGGCGGAAGTGAGAATGTCAAACTCACGGCACTTGAGAAGATTCAAGCACATAGACATGTTTTGATCAATTGCACTAAAGTTGAACCGTACCTTCAGTAAGGATTTCACACAGAAAGATATATATATATATATATATATATATATATATATATATATATATATATATATATATGTTATCCTATATATTTCCTGCACATTTTATACTCAAATTTCATGCTCGTCATCACATGTTTAATTGCAGGGAATTCAGGAGTCATGTGAAGCGTCAACTGAGGATCCTTACGCAGACATCCTCCGAAATTGATAGAAAGGTCCACAGAGAATTCCCTGGTTGGTTTAGGAGGAGAATAATGAATGACCACAACCCGCACTCACTAGAATTCAGAGCTCTCGCACTCGACCCGCTTGACCACGCCCAAAGGTTTACGGCATACAATATCAATGGTTTCAAGTTTTGCACCGTTTCACGAGATCAGGGATTGCTGACCCAAAACTCGGGTGTATATGGCACGTTTGGGACTAGGAGTTATGCGAGCAGCAGTGATGGGAACATGCAGTTCGGTGACGTCCCATATTATGGTAAGCTGCTTGATGTGGTCAAGATAACTTACCAAGGCCTTTTCCCCGTGACGCTGTTCAAGTGTTTGTGGGTGAATACGACAACGCCTTGGGGACTCATGACTGACGACTTAGGCATCACATCGGTGAATTTCTCCCGGCCTATTCACACTGGTCTGTCTGAAGATGACGAGCCGTATATTCTTGCCTCAGAGGCCCAACAGGTTTATTATGTTGCCGATGAGAGGCACGTGGATTGGAATATGATGGTTCACTTAAAGCCTCGGGACCTTTACGATATGGGCGATGGTGAAAACGTCGCCTATGATTGTGAGCCGTTCCAGCCAGCCAATTTCGAAAACTTCTTCCCAGACGGCGATGACAATTTACCTATAGTTCGGTAAGTTTTTTAATATACGTTTTATGAAATAATAACATTTAACCAAAGTTTTATTTGTGTTCAAACATATTCAACAAACACGCAACATTTTATCCAAACTTTCTTTGTAGGGATGGTGACAAAGATTTAGAGAAAAGATTATGCAATGTATAGTTAATCTGTAATATATTTTTTTTTTAAAAAAACCACAATAATATTTGTAGCGGTCATAAAACCGCTACAAAACCAACAAAAAACCGCTACAAACAGAAACCGCTACTAATGACGTGTCACCAACCGCTACTAAATGACTCCGCTACAAAAATTGACAACTAAACCACTACAAAATGATTCACAGGATATCAAAATAAATACCTCCACTCACCCACATTTAATATGCTTCAGTTCCTGCTTCTCCACGTTTTCTCTCCGTATTTACTCTTAGTTTTACATTTTCTCAAAGAGGTTAAGTGTTTGAAGGGGGTAAGTGCCGTTTAACCGTATCAAATCTAATGCTTATTTTCTACCCTTGCTGATACTAACTTTTGTTATTTTACATGTGCATTTCGTATTTTTTTACACTTTCTTTCTACTTGCTCGTATATATTATTCGATCCACCTTCACACAATTTTTTTTGTAGAAGTAATTATATTTTAATTAACACATTATTTCTACTTTCTACATATTCTCATTGTTTTCTATTATATATTAATATAATTTATTTTCACCAAAAATATAAATTATTATTAATACAATATTTAACTAATTACTTTAATTAATAATTTTTTTTAATTCCATCTATTTGTAGCGGTTAGTACACCGCTACAAAAACGAACAAAAATATGACAACGCGTCAAAACAACAAAAAATAAATGGAATATTTTGTAACGGTTTCAAATCGCTACAAAAATTAAATACCCAAAATTTCCGCCAAATTTTTTTCCAAAAAATGGCTGGATGTTTTTTTGTTACGGTTAAGAACCACTACAAATAATGACGCCAAAATTTTCCCAAAAATTGGCGGGAATATTTTGTAGCGGTCATGTAACCGATACAAAGTTTGAAACCTTTTGGCGCTACTTTTTAATATAATTAGTTGCGGTTATATAACCGCTACAAACGTGGTCGATCTCCATTTGTAGCGGTTTCATAACCGCGATTACTGATCAAACAAGGAGTCAATCTGGCCTCATATAGTAGCGGTTATTTGTAACCGCTACAGATATAGTCGCGGTCATGATATATGGAGTAGCGGTTTTTTTTAACCGCTACAAATAGGTTTGCCACAGTGGATTTTGTTGCGGTTTTATTAACCGCTACAAATGTCATTAGTAGCGGTCAAAACCGCTACAAATATGCCATTTTAACCGCTACTAATGCCCTTTTTTTGTAGTGAGTATTTGTATTTTTATATTTATGAGAACTATTATGGAGATGTTACTTGGGATAGTGGCCACATATACCGGGAGTCATGAGATTTACTTAAGATTTGATATTCATATTTTTTTATTAGAATAAATTAGTAAACACGTTTATTAAAGTATGCATCTATTAAAAAGAATCAATCATAGTTTTAATTAAACTCTTTCTATATGTGCATTAATTAAATTAATTACATCATTATCTAAATATGAAAAAAATGAATTAAGGTGCACATCGACCAACAAATTTTTACTTTAAGAGCGCACACTACAAAAAAAATATTTAAGTGGACCAAAAATACTAAAAAAACATATAAAAATGTAAAGGTCAACACAACACTGTTAGAACGTCTGTTAAAATGTAAACTTTTAAGCGTTAAGGTGCAGAATGGCCAACGAATTGTTATTCCAAGAGCGTTCTAGCATAAAAAAGTTATACTCTAAGAGTGGCGCCCAGCACAAAAAAGTCTATGTGCAATCCACTCAATAATCTGACTATTTCAAATCCTTGCTTGGACCCCCTAACCATGTGCATTTGGTTTAGGAATAGCGAATTCAACAAAAAATATAAATGTAATGAGTATATTTCGTTTTGAGTAAGGGTTGTAAGTTTTCAAACTTACCCAGGCAAATCTATGTGCAATTCACCCAAAATCCGACTGTTGCAAATCGTTGTCCGGACCCCCCAATCATGTGCATTGGGGTTAGAAAAAGTGAATGCAACATAAAAATCACAAATGTAACGAGTAGATATTTTAGATCAACTTAAAAATCACAATCTGCACTTGCACTGGGCAAGTTCGAAAACTTACCATCTTTACTCAAAATGAAATCTACTCATTACATTTGTGATTTTTGTTGTTGCATTCACTCTTTCTAACTCCAATGCACATGGTTGGGATCCGAGCAAAGATTTGCAACAGTCGGATTTTGGGTGGGTTGTATATAGATTTGTCTGGGCAAGTTTGAAAACTCACCATTCTTACTCAAAATTAAATCTACTTATTATATTTGTGATTTTTTTGTTACATTCACTCTTCCTAACGCCAATGCATATAGTTGGAAGTCTGGGCAAAGATTTGCAATAGTCGCATTTTGGGTGGATTGTGCATGGATTTTTTTGTGCTGGGTGCTCCTGGAGTAAAAGTTCATTGTCCAATCTGCATCCTAACCTTTAAAAGTTTACATTTTGATGTTCTAACGGCGTTATGCTGACTTTATATTTTTAAAAGTTTTTTGGTATTTTTGGTCAACTTAAAAGTTTTTTGTCTTAGACGCGTTCCTGAAGTAAAAGTTCGTTGGCTAATCTGCACCTTAACAAAAAAAAAAATTTATCACATAACAATTTGTAAAAGTAAAAGTAAAATAAAATAAAAAATTACTTTAACAATTTTAGTCAAAATTAGGGAATTAGTAAATGAAAGGTAAATTAGTAAATTAAATTTATTTTAATACAAATTTTAATTAAAATATAAAGATCCTTAACAAGTTAACGACTTGAACTTAAATATGTTTTAAAAATAGAGGAAAAGTTTGTATAATTAAAGTAAAACGGGTAAGTTGAGGTGAAAAATTAAATTCTAAATATTTTTAAAAGCTTTTATTTAATTTTTTTTAAAAAAAGGAAACATAAAACCATCATCTGTCCGTTGCCATAAGTCGCTGCCATGGTTTCTGCAATCGAAAACAAGAGATTCCAAACGGGTTATACTCACAAGTCACAACAGTTTTCTTCATCCTCCAACAAAATCCCAAGCTCACTCTCTTCTTCAAAACACATATCAACTCAAGAAAACTTTATTACCTACTTACTCCCTTCATGCATCAGATGAAGCTCCAGATAGCCCTCTCCTTGTAAATCCAAATGCATAAAGCCCAGTATTTCCTTTCCATTCTTTGAGAAAAATTCACCTTCCTGCTCATGACATAACCAAATTCACTTCAGTTTACTGAAAAATTACTTCTTTTCTATTTTCTTAATGGAAAAACATAGGGTTTTGGAACATTTTCTCATATGTAGTCAATAAGGAACATTGCCGCAAAGTGCCAATGTCCAAAACAGGGGTTTTGCTCTCTGTGTTCTTTAGCTCCAACTGACCCAGGGATGGCCTTCAAAGCCCGAATTTCTTCACGTTGCCCAGAATCAACAATGTCAAGCCGAAGAGGTAGCCATTGCATCATGAGAACAGCCAATTCGAACGTTGAATTGCCAAAGACTTCTCTAGGCAGTACATTAACCTGCCACCAGAAAAACAGAGCAAACCCGGTTATTATTTTCTATCCCAGTGAAATAAATAATAAAAAAATATTTTTATTACAAGTCAATAAAAACCAGAAACCAAATTAACACTCACCAACGTTATTATACTCAGCTGCAAACCTCATAAGCACTGCGTTTTATTTATTTATTGAATGTCTCGGCATGAGTACTAAGATAATGGTAGAAGTGCTTGGAGAGGGACTTATCTAGAAATGACTTGCTGTCATTAAATTGGTTTTATGGACTAGTAATCTATTGGTTTTATGGACTTTAATAGATGTATACAAATTTGGTGAAATGTCTTATCTGTACGGTGGCTGATTTTACTGTTATGACGAGATATTTTTGTGTGTGGTCAAAGTGTTATGACGAGATATAGAAATATGTTTTGTAGACAAAACATTATTGTAATTGTGGCATGAGTATTTTAATTTGGTCAACTTATCTCTTGGATTTTGAGAAACCATCAAATGGTTTTTGAAGAAAAGAAGAAAGGTATTACAAACATGGATCTGCCTTCTCTCTTTTAGGGATAAGCTTATCTCTTTTACCCCTTTCCATTTTTTTTTTTCTTTTTTTATCGTTGGATTAAGATCTCAACGGTCTAAATTTATTATCATTTTCCATTATAATAATATTTTTATCATATGCATTGGAAATATACAGCTATCACTTCAATGAATTGAAAGTGCACATAATGATTTTCATATGTGATAACGATTCTGTCTAGCTCGGTCTGAGAAAATTAGACATGCCTTTTGGAAAATTCTAACTTAATTAATATGGATGGGGATTAAATGGTGAGAGTGTAATCTTATTATAATTGTTATTGATAGGTTGCTTAATATAATTTGAGATATTTAAAAGTGTGAGGGTGCCGGGTGTGCCTTATAATTTTTGAAGTTGCAAATTATTTCTAACCTCATTTGATAAAGCCAAGTTGTGATTTAAAATTAATTATGTGGAGGCTCTGTTATTTACTACTGAAAGCAAATTTTATGAATTATAAAATTTTTGTGTGGCTTCCAACAAGTTTATGATGGTGATATGAAAATTTAATAATTTTCATGATTTGTGGGTATATATTTATAGTGGTATAAACATGCATGACTATTGTGAATATGACATATTATTTATGATGTCGTTGCTTCAAAATTTAATATAAAAGCATGGGTTAAACAAAAAATGGTTTTGGGTGTTGAAAGGGAATAATGATTGATTATATATAATATTGAGAAATGTTTATGAAGTTTGGTTTTTGAGAACCATTGTGAATATTCCTTATGATGCTTACATAGTTTTTGAAGTGACTTTGTAGCTCAATTTGGTACCCACAAATTGTTGAGAATTTGTTGCATTAAAGGAGGTTAATTCCCGTGACATAGGATTGAGTATATATAAATATGTAGCCCTATGAGGGATATTAAATATTTGAGGGGTACCATAAATGTTGGTATCATGTGTGGTGGATTCTCGTTGTATTGAAATACACGGATGTTAACTGAATTTCAATTTTATATGAGAAAATCCACTAGTACCCAAAATAAAAATTATGCGAGACAAAGTTTATTACTCTGGAAATGGATGAAATTGGAGGCTAAGTTGTAAAAAACTTCTTAGCAGATATTATGGTGTAAAAACCAACATTTAGTGTCGATGAATTGAGATTGCCAAATGACAGTAGCCATTATAGAAAGAACAATAGTAGAAATCGTTTAAGATAAAATGTGAATAAGCGTGCTTAAGAATTATGGATTTATCTAAATCAAATTTGTAACATCAAAAGTTGACCTATGGATCTGTTAACAAAACCCTAGGAAGAGATCAAATTAGCTTAGGGGAATAGGACTAAACCCAATTCAAAATTATCAACGATGTTCAACCCAACCTTTGTGATTGATGATCCAATGAAAAATGTTCATATGCATAAAAATAAGTCATTCCTTAGTTCTAGTAGCACTAAAAAAATTGCTACTCCCTTCATATGATATAAGAAAGTGTTAGAATACATTTTGGCGAGCTTAAACAAAAGCACTTAATGATTTCATAATCCTACGGGATGATGTACTCATTGCAGGTGAATTTCATGCAATCATCTCTATGGATGTGGAGTGGAGCCACTCCTATAAGAACGTAGCGAAATCTCTAGAGCATTCGTTATGCATCAGGCACGCATATTGTCGTTTTAACGTGCAAAACCGAAGTTAACAACAGAAATGTGGGGGTATAATCTGACTCTTAATACCGTTAGTACACACCCAAGATTTGTTGGTTCATAGAAGCATGTTTCACTGACATTTATGTGTATTAAGTGTTATCGATCTAGATTTGGTTCATAGTCCAAAGGACCGTCAGATAGAATGGTTATATTCATGTGTGTAACTCATTTAATAGTTATATTCATGTGTGTAAACCTTCAATGTCAGGCATCACACGCTCGGGGTCCTCACTGGAAGCAACCACCAGCCAGTGACAAATCTACTCTCTCTCATTGGCAAATATACGCTTGACGACATATTGATGTTGATTTTTTATTATTTTATTATTTAAAAGCTTTTAAAAATATAGGTTTATAATTTATTTTTCCACCTTTGAGGATATTTAACGGTGCCAATGCCACATAAACTTAACTAATGGTGTTATCTTTGGTTTCAAGTCCTTTTAAAACTTCAGGGGCTAACCATTTGAAACAAAGTAAAGTTAAGGGACCAAAACAACCGGTTTAAAACTTTAGGGACAAAAATCAAAATGAATGTAAATTTGAGGGACTAAAGATGATATTAACCCTACATATTAATCTATCATTTTGAATCAGACGGTTGGACTAAAATATTTACTTGGTAATGCCACCCCTACTTTTATATAGTAACTCAGACATGCCCCACACAAGTACAAATAAGCAGTCACCTATGTAACATCAAAATTTTTTGGAACTTAAAAAATAATAGCTCTATATTGTTTGGATCTTAAAAATATCTGTCAGGAAATATTTTGGGAAAATCCGTACAGAGGCCCATTTAAGCAAAAAAGGATAAAAAGGGCCCTATCATTCTGCAAATCCATATTCAATTGTTGTATGAAATGACCAAAAACCCTAAATAAGAGAATCAGTTCTCTCCCTCTCGTATTGTCACTCTCACCCTCCTCACTCTCGTCCCCGTCAGGGATCGTCGATCTCGTCTCCATCAGCCACCGTCGACCCTCTAAAGCGGATAGCGTCGCCGCCGCCGGTTGAAATCGTCCGTAATCGAAGGTACAAAAATTTTAGGATTAGGGTTTTTTTTTTCCGTCCCTTTGCTGCCAAGCCCTGGAGCTTCCCTCTTTTCTTCGTTCGGCCGATCTCCGTTTCCCTTTTGCCACCACCATCAACGCTGCCTTATAGGCGTGAGGGAGCAGTTTTTTGTGTTTCCTCTTCCTTGTAGTCGCATCTGTGTGCGTAATTGTGGCATGGATTTTGGTTGGTTTTGTCTTTCTTCTTCATCTTTTCTACTAGATGTTGTGTGTGTGGGGCTGCGTTTTTCTTCCTCTATTTCGCTACTATGTGTGATTTAGGAGCATCTTTTGTGTGTGTGTGTGGGGCTGGTTTTCATTTGCTTCATGGAAACGAGCAAAATTATCCTACAATTTAAGAAATTTGATTTTTGAGCTGAACAACCATACTTTTGTTTGATTGTGGGTTCGATTGGTGATTTTATGGTTTAGCCTTCACATATGAGTATAAATGCTACATAAGTAAAGTTCCAAGATTAAAGGCCTATACAAGACGAGCTTGTTGCATTATTTTGTGTACTCGCTTGTTTATCTTCCCCTCCTAATATTTTTATCATAAATAGTCTGTGTCTTTGGATTCATTTCAAGTGCACATGATTTAATCTTGCATTGCATTTTGTCGCTACGTACGTGCAAGCTCTTAATATGTAATTAGATGATAGTGGAAGGAGCATACAGCTTACAGTATGGTGAGGGTGAGTTTTGGGTATGTTTCAATGAGGTAAATCTGAATTTAATCATTTCACTTAATGCTTTTCTCTAACTTATTATTCCTTGGATCCATCAGAATCTTTAAGGATTATAACATCCAGGTGTACTTCCAATAACTGGAGTTTTATAATTGAACATAGATTATTAACCTAGAATGTTTTGGTATTTTAGTATTCTTAATCTTATCTTAGTATGGTCTTTGGCATCTGAAATTCATTGTTTGAGTTTGATTTCTTTGCAAATATCATGTTAGGCGGAAGTATAGAGAAGGAGGTAAACAATTTTAGGGAATAATTAGTTGCCATGGTTTATCGTTGAAGTTAGTCAGAATATTTAAATGACAACCTTATATGCCTTATATTGGACTTGAGAAAGCCGTCATGCTTGTTGCTTTGAGATTTTCTCACCCTTGTATCTCTTTTCCTATTTTTCTGCCTTATATTTTCTTTTCTACTATCATATGATGTTATTCATAGTCAGGTAATAGTGTCCTGGTTAAATTCGTTGACTCTTCTAAGAAATTGAATGCATTCATGTATTTGGTTTCTTAGTTTAATGTTCTTGGAGAACTAATATTGGAAACCGTAAGGGTTGGTATGTTCTTAGTTTAATGACAAAGGGCTTTCAGACATACAACTTTCCTTCTAGTTTTATTTGTAATCCAAATGCTGAACCTTTTTCTTATCCAGGTCATTTTGCAAGGCTTTATCAACTGTAAACCAAATTTCTTAGATCATAAATCATAAAAGCATCAATGTTTAAAGCTTTTAAATCGGACCCCTACATTTTTTTCATCAAATGCTTTGTCTCACAATGATAATATAGTCTTAATGTGCTTGCATTATATGGCCGCTATTGTAGTTGTGTGTGGGTGGAGAGTAATGGTTTGGAGAGGAGAAATCCTAGTCTCTGAAAACCAGGCTGGGTGGAGAGTAATATTTTGGTGAGGAGAGATCCTGGTCTCTGGAAAACCAGGCTAAGAGTATCTGCTTGTTGGTCCAGCCCCCTCTCCTACCATAAACATTTCCCCTTAAACCAGCTGGCCCACCATCATCATTATTAGACAATTCCTGGATTTCCTCTGAACCTTGTGAGTTTATTATGGCTTCCCATAGAATGTTGATGTGCCATCATGCATAAAGGGTAGATTATCCGTGTCTCGATGTTACGGTTCTTTGTGTTGGTACCCTACCCAGATTCACTTTTGGTTTGTGTGGATCAGGTTGTTATCCTCAAGATTTTAGATGTTTTATGGATATATGTGGTATTTGTAGTTAAAGTTAACTAAACTGATTGAACAAAACAACATTGGTTAAATGTGCGCGTGAAAATGGGTTTAAATTGTTTTTCCAAATTTCAAAATCAATTTGATTGGTTTGATATTTTTAATTGATTAAGTGAAAATTGAACCAAACTGAATCGATGTAATGTTGCTAAAAAGGTAATTTAACCAAGAACAATTGGTTCAAATGGTTTGGCATTTGTTTCCGTGAGTTAAGATCATGGGTTTAAGTCTTGGAATGGTGAAACTTCTTTGTTAGGAGGGCTTTATACACCAAATGGGTCTCGATTGGTTCAATTTGGATAAGTTGGTTTTCAATATGACTTCTAAAATCTGGGTTGTATATTTAATATAAGACATTGTATGTTAACAAACTTAAAATTTTTGATGTGTTTGTTGTTGCTTTCTCATTAAGCTCTATTTTAAAAGTACTATTTAGGATTAGACATGACCATTTGACGTGGAAGGCTTAAAAAATATAATTTCAGTGTAGACTTTAACTGTTGTTATGCTTAAGCTAATATATAAATGTCTGATTCATGGTTACTCAAGGTATGTTCTTAGTTTAAGCTAATATATAAAGGGTTGGTATGTTCTTAGTTTAATGTATTTGGTTTCTTCAAGGTTTGCTTTTTAAACTTTTCATCTATTTCTACTCACATATTTAATATGTTCCAAAGTTATTCTAGAAATTCTTCATGGAGAGTGCTACTGATTCGTGTGAAACAAGAAATGTTTGTATCTATGCTTTATGAAAAAGAAGTTGGCTTTATAATCCCAAAACATAATTAAGTATATTATCCTTTCCATTTTACAGGATATCTAGAATGCGATGATCGTTGATATTGTTCATTAAAACATGATTTCCCAATCACTGGGTTAGGATGAGATATGATATCTCTAGACCGAAGTTTGTCCATTCATTAAATCATGTGCACTTGAAATGGGTATTCAAATTGGTAAGCTTTGATCTAGCTTCTAAGCAGCTTGGTGTTATTCCTATATAGGCTTTTAAATTAATCCTTGATGTGACAAATGCTTGAGCAGGATATTGCATACGTTGAAAACAAATTTATCGAGGGAATGAAGGGATTGTTGTGGTATGCATTGTGATTTGTTTTGGGTACTACTATCAGAATTTGAAGTTTATTGTCAATGTTTATTTACTCTATTCATTTAATTGTTTCCAGTTGGAGGCTTTGATCTGTGATGATACTCGAGAGGCTGAAGCTACAAGTTCCACATTTGCTGCAGCTAAAACACGGCAAGAGAATGGAGAAGTCGAATTACCTAATAGAGACCATGGGGCTAAGGCTACCCTAGTGAAAAACCAATATCTTCCCTGATTAGGACTGATTCAGCAGACCCAAATAATATTGTGTTTAGGACATGTTTTAGTCTTTTCCTTTAATGTGAACAAGTGAATTTGTATTTATGACAATTTTGACTACGTAATTTTTGCAGTTTGGATCACTGAATTGTTGTATTTTAGGGAAGTGTTTACAAAGCATTGTGTATTGACAACCAAATTGTTAACAATTTGTTTTTGTGCAAAGGTGTATTTGTATTTATGAAAATGTTCTTGACAATTTGGTATTGTGTGAATGAATTTCAATCACATGATGAAATGAGAACAACAAAAGAATGGACAAGTCCGTTAAATTTTGTCTTATGTTTCGATCTTTATTTATGGAATGAGAACAACAAAAGAATTGACAAGTAAATCAGACATTTGTATCAGCAATATCATTTATTTGTATCAACCATATCAATCATTTGTATCAGCGGGTGTTAACAACAATATCAAGTCCATTATTAACAACAATATCAGCCCCCATTAACAACAATATCAGCCCCCATTAACAACAATATTAGGGTCCATTAACAACACAGGGGTCACTAACAACAATATCAGTCCCTACTTACAACAATAACAGGGGTCACTAACAACAATATCAGGGGTCACTAACAACAAAAAACAGGGGTCACTAACAATAATATCAGGGGTCACTAACAACAATATCAGGGGTCACTAACAACAATATCAGGGGGCGTTAACAACAATATCAGGGGGCGTTAACAACAATAACATGGGCCACTAACAACTAACAATGACCAGGAAATAATTGTCGTTCTCATTCATATTAAAATGTCATGTCACCTACATCAGAAAATTTACAAAACTTTGTCCTAAATATGAACTCAAGTGTTCTGCACAATTGTTGTAATAAAATTTGTCATACAACCACTGAAATTTAGATACACTTAAAAACAATTCAGCCTATGTACATAAAAGGATTGCTTCTTAACGGCTAATCTTCCGCTTGTGGGAGTCCTCGATCATCGAATTTAAAGATTTTCCAACTTCCTCGAATTTAAAGATCTTCTATGCATGCCCCAGCGCATTAGTGCTCCTTCAACTTGATTACTCACATTCTGATGGGGCATCTCAACTATGTTTTTTTTTCCTGTGTCACAAGAAACAATATCATGCTAAGACTTAATTATAGCAGATGGCAGAGTCCCCAACCAAGAGGAAATGGAAATAGAAATGGGTCAAATGGTTATACAACACTACAACAAACTCAATTCTATTTATACAACTTAGTTAAAAAAACGCACACAACGGTAAAAAGAGGAACTAATTTGACAGAACAATTTTACCTGCATTGATCTCATTCATTTTCGAGCGTACAACTTTATCAGGTATAATATCAACCATCAATATTTGTTCTATGCTATATCCATATTCTCCCATTACCTAATTCATGGATTTGAGATTTTACAATACAGTAAGTTACAAACAAAATTAAGTAAAAGGAATTGACTTTTATTTTTGGCCAAAATGATGAGAACATAGGAGGCGGCATGACCAAGGCAACAAGCTTGGAGGACATACAAGGTCTTGGAGGCCCAATGACAAGAGCAAAAGCTAAAAAGCTAAAAAGGCTCTAAATCTCTTGGTGACCACTTTACTTGAGACAAGCCCATGTCTAAAGGAAGAAGAGACCGAAATGATACACTTAATTCAGATTGAAGACTTTGAAGAATAAGCCTCAATGGATATGCATGAAGGCTTCATTTTACTTGGCCCAAATTCTGCACTTAGTTTTATTTTTCTTACATTTAGTTAAACTTTTGTAATAGGGCTTATTGGGCTTTCTTATTTTCCTTTGTGTGTAACCATATTTAGGTTAAACTCAATATGGATGTTGTCTACTATATAAGGGAACACCATAGCCTTTTTGGGGACGGAATTCAAAGTTAACCTTTTTGGTGAGAGACAAGCTTCTCTAGGGTTCTTTTGAGAATCTCTGAACTTATCAAGGGCATCAATCCTTGTGGCGTTCTTGGGCTTATCAATTCTTTGGAATTGTGGCACCTACCTATAATCCATAAATTTCAATTTTCATTCTATATTTCTTGGTTTCGTATCTCCAGATTTCCTTATCGTTTTTCGGTGATTCTTGAGCCAAAATCGCGTTTCAGAAAGTCATCTTTCACCTCGTTTTGGAATCACTCAAATCCGAGGTCTATAGCGTAAGATACGTTCTATTCTTATCAGGACGTGTTGGAGGCTGAATTTTCTGTGCGAGATTCCATTCCTAGTTGATCCAATCATCCTTTTCTTTCGGGAATCATATCATTTGGTATCATTCGGGTATCATTTGGAATCATATCAAGGTTTCTAATTTGTTGCGGGAATTTAAAGATGTTTTTCTTAAAGAGGTACCTCACGGACTACCGCCTTTAAGAGGTATAGAACATCAAATTGATCTCATTCCAGGAGCTTCATTGCCTAACAGGCCAGCCTATAGGAGTAACCCCCAAGATACCAAGGAGATTCAAAGACAAGTTGGAGACTTGATGCAAAAAGGGTGGGTGCAAGAAAGCTTAAGTCCATGTGCGGTTCCGGTCATTCTAGTACCTAAGAAAGATGGAACATGGAGGATGTGCATCGATTGTAGAGCCATCAATAACATCACAAGTAAAGTATAGACATCCCATTCCTAGATTGGATGATTTATTGGATGAATTGCATGGTGCTTGTTTCTTCTCTAAAATTGATTTAAAGAGTGGATACCATCAAATTAGGATTAGAGAAGGGGATGAATGGAAAACAGCTTTTAAAACTAAATATGGGCTGTATGAATGGTTGGTTATGCCATTTGGTTTAACTAATGCTCCTAGTACCTTCATGAGATTAATGAATCATGTGTTAAGGGAATTTTTAGGGAAGTTTGTTGTGGTGTATTTTGATGATATTCTGATTTATAGCAAATCCTATGATGATCATCTTGTGCATTTGAGGTGTGTTCTGGAAGCTCTTAGGCATGAGAACTTGTATGATAACATGGAAAAATGTGTGTTCTGCATAGACCATGTAGTTTTTCTTGGTTTTGTTGTTAGCTTACAAGGAGTGCAGGTTGATCAAGAGAAGGTGAAAGCTATTCAAGAGTGGCCAACTCCTAAGAATGTAAGTGAGGTAAGAAGTTTCATGGCTTAGCTAGTTTCTATAGGAGGTTTGTCAAAGACTTTAGTACAATAGCTACACCTTTGAATGAAGTGATTAAAAGGCATGTTGGTTTTAAATGGGGGGAAAAACAAGAGCAAGCCTTTGCTGCCCTCAAGGAAGAATTAACCAATGCACCTATTCTTGCTTTGCCTAATTTTGCTAAGTCATTTGAAATTGAATGTGATGCATCCAATGTGGGGATAGGGGCTGTTTTGATGCAAGAAGGGTATCCCATTGCTTATTTTAGTGAAAAATTGAATGGGGCTGCTCTTAATTATTCCACATATGATAAGGAATTGTATGCATTAGTAAGGGCTTTGCAAACATGGCAACACTATCTCTTGCCCAAAGAGTTTGTCATCAACAGTGACCATCAGTCCTTAAAGTATTTAAAAGGACAAGGCACGCTTAACAAAAGGCATGCCAAATGGGTAGAGTTCTTGGAGCAGTTTCCCTATGTGATCAAGCACAAGAAAGGTACGTCTAATGTGGTTGCAAATGCACTCTCAAGAAGGTATGCTCTGTTCTCTACTCTTGAAACTAAGTTCATTGGCTTTGATCATATTAAGGCATTGTATGAGCATGATCCAGACTTTGTACAAATCTATAAAACTTGTGTGCATGCTGCTCAAAATGGATTTTTTAGGCATAATGATTACTTGTTTAAAGAAAAGAGATAACATGTTCCTAAAGGTTCCATTAGGGAATTACTTGTGAAGGAGGCACACGAGGGGGGACTAATGGGACATTTTGGGATCCAAAAGACTCTAGACATGCTGCATGAACATTTTTATTGGCCACACATGAAGCGTGATGTACATAAATTGTGTGAAAGATGCATTGTATGTAAGCAGTCTAAGTCTAAATTATTGCCTCATGGGTTGTATACTCCTTTGCCTATTCTAGATTGCCCTTGGATTGATATTTCTATGGATTTTGTGTTAGGACTACCTCGGTCTAAAAATGGCAAAGATTCTATTTTTGTTGTGGTGGATAGGTTTTCTAAGATGGCACATTTTATCCCGTGCAAAAAGGTTGATGATGCAATCCACATTGCTGATTTGTTCTTCAAGGAAGTGGTAAGACTCCATGGGCTTCCAAGAAGCATTATCTCCGATCGTGATACTAAATTCTTAAGTCATTTTTGGAGGACATTATGGAGTAAGTTGGGAACTAAACTTCTCTTTTCTACTACTTGTCATCCACAAACTGATGGCCAACCTGAGGTAGTGAATAGAACTCTTTCTTCTCTTTTGAGGGCTGTAATTAAAAAGAATATCAAGTCATGGGAGCAATGTTTGCCCCACGTTGAGTTTTCATATAATAGGGTTGTTCATAGTGCTACTCATTATTCTCCTTTTGAAATTGTTTATGGCTTAAACCCTCTCACTCATCTTGATTTGCTACCTTTGCCTAACAACTTTGTTTTTCAGCATAAAGATGGTAAGAGTAAGGCTGAATATGTGCGGAAACTACATGAGAAGGTAAAGGCAAACATTGAAAAAAAGGTAGAGAGTTACGTCAAGCAAGCGAACAAAGGAAGGAAAAAGGTAGTGTTTGAACCAGGTGATTGGGTTTGGGTTCATTTGAGAAAAGAGAGGTTTCCTGCCCAAAGGAAATCTAAGCTTCAACAAAGGGGAGATGGTCCTTTCCAAGTGCTATACAAGATTAATGATAATGCCTATAAAATAGATCTCCCTTGTGAGTATGGTGTAAGTGCTACTTTTAATGTGGCTGATTTGTCCCTTTTTGATGCAGGAGAAGAGGATTGCAATTTGAGGACAAATTCTTCTGAAGACGGAGGGAATGATGAGAATATAGGAGGCGGCCTGACCAAGGCAACAAGCTTGGAGGATATACAAGGTCTTGGAGGCCCAATGACAAGAGCAAAAGCTAAAAAGGCTAAAGAGGCTCTAAATCTCTTGGTGACCACTTTACTTGAGACAAGCCCAAGTCTAAAGGAAGAAGAGACCAAAATGATACACTTAATTTAGATTGAAGACTTTGAAGAATAAGCCTCAATGGATATGCATGAAGGCTTCATTTTACTTGGCCCAAATTCTGCACTTAGTTTTATTTTTCTTACATTTAGTTAAACTTTTGTAATAGGGCTTATTGGGCTTTCTTATTTTCCTTTGTGTGTAAGCATATTTAGGTTAAACTCAATATGGATGTTGTCCTCTATATAAGGGAACACCATAGCCTTTTTTGGGGACGACAGAATTCAAAGTTAACCTTTTTGGTGAGAGACAAGCTTCTTTAGGGTTCTTTTGAGAATATCTGAACTTATCAAAGGCATCAATCCTTGTGGCGTTCTTGGGCTTATCAATTCTTTGGAATTGTGGCGCCTACCTATAATCCATAAACTTCAATTTTCGTTCTATATTTCTTGGTTTCGTATCTCCAGATTTCCTTATCGTTTTTCGGTGATTCTTGAGCCAAAATCGCGTTTCAGAAAGTCATCTTTCACCTCGTTTTGGAATCGCTCAAATCCGAGGTCTATAGCGTGAGATACGTTCTGTTCTTATCAGGACGTGTTGGAGGCTAAATTTTCTGTGCGAGATTCCATTCCTAGTTAATACAATCATCCTTTTCTTTCGGGAATCATATCATAAGGAATTGACTGAATTCACAATGTTATCACTATACATAGACTACATAATTTTCCTGCCCATTGCAGACCACATCATAACCAGAAAAGCAACTTTCCTAGATAATTACGAGATGTGTTTACTTTATCACAAAACTCATCAAAACCATCCGTATGATAATCTAAATTTCTTCCAACTGATTGTTCCTTAAAATCATTCATGTTCCCTCCAATAAATCATTCATGTTCCCTCTGTCATGTTCTATTTGTATTATTTCGTGATTCTGGGATTTTAATTCCTGAAGAAAAACAACATTATCACATCACCTTAGAATGCAAACCTCAAATCTTTGTGCCTCTAAAATAGCCTTAAGCCCTTAAATAGTAATCAACTCTTTAATTTGAGATATGAATTTTAGACTACAACAGGGTGATGCTTCAGTCATAGGTAAGTTGAATAAGGTGTAATAAGATTGCAAGGCCATTGCAAAGCACTTTATGATAAAAAATAATTTATAGTATGTAGTTGCACAGTTTTCAGTCGGGTATTTCAAGAAAAAGAAGAAGAAGCAAACGCTCTAAAAAATTGAGCAGACAATGGATATTGGATAAAGTTCATTGTTTCAATGGTTAGCTTTCAAGGTTATCGAAATTTCTTATTAAGGACATCCTATACTTAGCATTCCACAGAGTGTACCTAAAGCCAAAAGCAAATGAATCATTTATCATACAAGGTTCATTCACCATTAAACACTAGTAGGAGGACATCAGTAATAGATGTAATACAAAAGAAAATAATACCCGGTGATGATGGATGAGACAAGAAGGCGGTCAAGAGGACGCTTTGAAAGCGTAATGGAGATAACTGATGCGTCGAGAGGCTAGATTCGCATGAGCATGTTCTCTATGAAAGTGAACCCACGATCAAATGATTTCTGAGTCGAAACAAAGTCGTCGGACACGCCTCCGCTATCAACGCCGGAGATTAAGCAACGAACTACAGGTGCAGAATAAGCTAAACGACGGCGCCTGAGAGAGACGAAAAAGGAAGGAAGAACAGAAGGGGGCGGTTTGTAGGGATGAAAAAGGTTGGGTGAAATGTCATTGATGCGAAAGAGGATGAAAGCTCTGGGTAAGACCTCAATGAGGGAGCTCGAGCTGTCGAAATAGAGAGAGAGGAAAGAGATACTAAAACTGAAATTGAGGGTGTTTTGGTCATTTCCCTTAACATTCACATCCCAAAAGGGCCTTGGGGCCCTTTTTGGAAATTGCAGAGTCTTAGGGCCCTTTTTGGGGGTTTTTTTGGCCAAAAAGGGCCCTTATACGGATTTCCCAAATATTTTGATGCAATTTCTATAAATTCCTTCATTGATTTGCAGCCCATAAAGTCAATCATTTAATTATAGGGTTAAGGTGCAAAAATACACATGTGTTTTTCTTCGAGGAGCGTCTAGTAGCAAGTGCTTTTTTTAGGTACAAAAGTACACACGTGGTTACAAATTAGGTGCAAAAATACCGTTTGACCGTTAAGTTTGACTTTTTTTGATGACTGGACGATGACATGGCATTTCAAAGGTGCAAAAATACACATGTGGTTTGTAACACCCCGTTTTCGTAAACGTTTTCTCGCAGTTTGTGATCAGAGTTTGAGCGCCGGAATTTTTTTTTTTAAAATAAAAGAGAGTCACTGAATAACATTCATAATAATATGTTCTGGTAGTCATAAGTACATTCATCTGATGTTTCTCTAACAAAAATAAACTGCTAATTTATTCCTCCGTTGGCTTCTCTACGCCGGTTCCTTACCCTTTTCTCCGATCCGAACTCCTCGGGATCCTGAAGCTACATCAATGCCGAGATCCAATGCCCATTGGATCTCGAGTAACTGTTAACCTCATGCTTATGTACACGTATATGCATAGAGATATCCACAATATTTCGCAAAATATCATATATCGATCATATCGATCATAGCAAGCAATAACATTACACGGCCCACCGCAATATGTATGTTACCCTCGTCCGCACATAATCCAAAGTGCCACGATGTACGGTCGTGTCCTCGGCGCTAGGAAAACTATAATTCGGTGTTATTAAATCCATAACCCGTATATTTATAATTTCAACGTCTCAACGACAGAATCTCGTTTTCAACATTTTCAACAACGAAACTCAAAAGTATAGGAACACAAGCAAACACACATAGAATACAATAAGCGCAAGAGTTAAGGTTACAATACGCGCCCGTACCTTTTCTGCGGTACTATGGAACTTCTACAAAAAAACATAAATTTCAACGGCGGGAAAAACAACGGGACGATGGCGGCACGACGGCGGCTCGATTAGCTCAGATATCCTATAAGGACAGTGTTTATCAACATTTGGCATCATAACAGGCCATTTGGGCGAAAATTACTATTTTGCCCCTAGTTAGGCTAATTGACGGAATTTCGCCGAGCTTCGTCATTTGTTTCCGCTCTTTTTATCCCGAATTTTACCGATCTCTTTTCCCAAAAATATTTTCAACATAAATATCACATATACTCATAAAATATGATATCTAAAACTATTCGGAAAGATTAAAAGAAATTCTAGCATTTCTACTCTATCTACCGAAAGAACTACCGAAGCTTAAGACTAGGGACCGAAAAACTTACTCCGGCTTTGGCTAGAACTTCAAGAGCTCTTCCTTCTCTCTACTCTCTCTCAAGGCTGCGGTTTTGGTGTGAAAAATGAGAGGAGAGGACCTTGCTATTTATAGGGAAAAACAAGGACAAGGTGGGAATTTATGAAAAGCTCTCCAGATCGGATTTCGGCTGTTGGATCGCACTTGGGACAAATGGGCTGATCTTGGCCTTACACATAAGGTGCCGACCTCCCCCCTCCTTGTGACATCATCTTTGATGATGTCACCCATGCTGACTTTCCAATAGTCTCCCCTGATCGGTGTTCGAATCGCGTAATCTTGCCGAAGCTCAAAATTCCGACAGCGGTGTTTTGAAGGTTTAAACTTCCTCAATCATAATATCTGGGTTGACTAAATTTTAAATCCCTTTAAGGGTATTCCATTGCTTGGCTGAACATTTCAAAGCCGACGCGGTCGGATCGATTGCGGAAATGACTTAGGTAGCACCAACTTACGGATAATAATTCATGGATTCGTATTACGTTCGACCTAAGGAAACTCATTCCTGGATTGTCACAACACTCAAGATTACTACGGGTTCACTTTTCACTATCTCGCTTATTCTCCGATATACCCGGTCTCTTATTTTCCCTATTGGCTTCGTAATCAACTTCGGAGATAGTCCACTCCGAGGTAGAATTTCACTTGTTCATAACAAGTGCGGTTGTTTCGACTTTGTTTTTACATCTTGAGGTTTGATTTTATTTCTATCCATTGATCCTTAGCTATCGGGTATTTCTACCGATTATAATATATATATTTTTAATTAATTAATTTCGAATTTTAATTTAATTTAATTAGTTTTACTAAATAATTTATTTATACCTTAATCTAAACAATTAGCCATTAATTATATAATTAGACATTTACTAATTGTTGATGATTTTAAGATTTAGGATAAATTATTTTCTCATAACTATTGAACTGACATTGGTATTTTATATCCTATATTAAATATTAAAAATCAAAGAGCATAAAGTGCTTTTTAATATTATTTTATTTATGCTCAATATTTTTCCAGGGAAATAATCCCAAAAATTTCTAAAATTCAAGATAATATACTTTCTAAGTTTTTTCCAAAGATTCGTTATCATATGGTATTTTCCATAATGCTTTTAGATCATTTTCTGCCTTATAAAATACATTTTCCATGTATTTTTAGCTTATTTCCCTTTCAAATTTTCACAGTAATTTCCTTAGAAAATAAGACACTTAAAAACTATATTGTTTGATATTCCATATCCATCCATTTGAAAATAACAATTTCTCTTATTTTAACAAGACTCCGGATAGATATTTATCCGGGTATTACATGGTTTGTGAAGAAGAGCGCCCAACACCAATTTTTTTTTAAAATTTAATAATTTTACTTCAATTAAAATTATTTTAGGATCTTGAAAAAATATTTCAGGTATTGAGGTACTAAAAAGATCTTGATCGATTCTAAAAAAAATATTTCAGGGTATTGACTAGTACTAAAAAGTACTTTCATAATACTTACTAGTATAAAAAAATACTTCATAATTTTGAAAAATTATTTTAGGACCTTGAAAAAATATTTCAGGTATTGACCGGTACTAAAAAGATACTGACTGATACTAAAAAAATATTTCAGGGTACTAAAAAGTACATTCAGGATACTGACTGGTACAAAAAAATACTTCATAATTTTGAAAAAATTATTTTAGGATCTTGAAAAAAATATTTCTGACCGGTACTAAAAGGATACTGATCGACATCGAAAAAAATATTTCGTGGTACTTGATCGATACTAAAAAGTACTTTCGGGATCCGATCGTAGTACGAAAAAATACTTCATAATCTTGAAAAATTATTTTAGGATCTTGAAAAAATATTTCAAGCTATTGATTGGTACTAGAAGGATCTCGACTAGTACTAAAAAAATACTTCATGATCTTGAAAAATTATATTAAGATCATGAAAAAATATTTCAAGGTATTAACTGGTACTAAAAATATACTTCAGCATATTTTTTTAAGATTCTAAAATAATTTTTCAAGATCATGAAATATTTTTTTTTGTACGAGGCAATATTTTCAAAGTATCTTTTTAGTACCAGTTAGTACCCTAAAATATTTTTTCAGATCTTAAAATAATTTTTCAAGATCATGAAGTAATTTTTCAGTACAAATCAGTATCCTGAATATCTTTTTATAACCCAAAAGTAGTAATTAAAATAAAATTATTAAATTTAAAAAAAAAAGATTTTGGTGTTCGACGCTCTTATTGACAAACCACATGTGTATTTTTGCACCTTTGAAATGCCACGTCATCGTCCAGTCATAAAAAAAAGTCAAACTTAACGGTCAAACGGTGTTTTTGCACCTAATTTGTAATCATATAGTCATTTTTGCACCTAAAAAAAACACTTGCTACTGGACGCTCCTCAGAGAAAAGTACATGTGTATTTTTTCACCTTAACCCTTAATTATATAGAGTTAGGAAACAAAATATGATATTACTAAGTTACATAAAGCATTATTAAACTATAACCATTTTGTTTAAGGGCAATTTTTGCTCCTGCCAAACCAATCATTTGACATATTTTTTAAACATAGGTAACTAATATATAGTGTATGTTCATCATCTCTCTTAGTCTGCTTTATAGTGTTAATGTTAACTAGAGCTAGAAAATCGGGTCGAGTCTGTCGGACCGAGCCTTTTTAAGCCCTGGCCCTTTAAGGGCCGGACTTATAAATTGGAGCTTCTAAATGAAGTTGGCTTCGATGGGCCGGTTAGACCCTTTAAATATATATATTTTTGTTTCATTAATTTGAATTAACCATTTAATTGACTAATTTATATGTATTTTATATTTTTATAGAGTTATTTATCCATTTAATTACAAATACATAATAATTATACTTTAATTTTATGATTTGGTTTAATATTTATTGCAAATAAAGATTAAGGATGTATTCATGATGTGAGAGAAGATATTCTTGATATTTTTATCCATGAAGAAGGGCCTATTACTCAAAGTGAAGCATAATTAAATATCTTTGAAATTAATGATAGTAGTGAGAAAATGAAAATTATAGTCATCGTACTCATATTGCTGAGTGGTAAGCTTGTTATGGTTTGTGTGAGTTACTTGTAGACAATAGTTTACTCTTGATAATAAATTAGTGACCGTGTTTGTTTATTGCATTAAGTGTGTTGTGTAGACATTAATGTTGACAATATTTATTTGATAAATTAGAACTTTAATTGTTGCAATTTACTAATTATATTTCTTTATAAAAAAACAGAGGAAAAATAGTTAAAATTTGGAATAGTAACTATAGGGCCGGCGTTGGTGCTCTCGGCCGAGCTTTGAAAAATAGATGTTTTTCTTACCTCATGTCTTATAGGGTCAGCCCTGTTAGGCCCTAGCCCCAATAAGGCAAACCCAGCCCTGATTCTCAACTCTACTCTAATGTTAACTACTAAGTCAATAGTAAAATCAAATTGAAATCATTAGTTTTACATTAGAAAGTGACAATTTTCTAAGCTTTTTAAGGTTTAAATTTAAATAATAAATATATAGGAAGTTAAGATAATTGGTATATATATATATAACGATATCACTTTTTTTTTTTATTGGCGTAGAGAGAAATGGTCAACGTGGCTATTTTAGGTCAAAAAATTATCGGTATAGATTTTGAAATAATTCCAGATCGGCAAAATAGGGATTATGAGGAGTCTCTCAAAAGATACTTCAAAATTTAAATTTTGAAATATGTGAAATGAAGTAATCTTAAATCTGAAATTTAAAATTTAAAATATATAAAAGAAATTCTTAAGAAATTTGAAAACATTTTTTAGTAATATGAGAACTCATATAAATGGTGTGGGGTATAATTTGACTCTTAATGCATCTAGCACATACCCAAGATTTGTTGGTTCATAGAAGCATGCTTCACTGACGTTTATGTATGCTAAGTTTTATGATTTAGGTCTAGTTCATGCTCTAAAGAACCACTAGATACAATAGTTATATTCATGTATAACTTAGCTCAGTGGCGGAGCCACGTTGTTTTCTTTGGGTGCAAGTGCACCCATAAAAGACACCCTTAATTGGAAAAAAATAATATCAGTTCTCTTGAATGTGGACATACATTCACACAAATCATAAATATACATGTTTAAGATTTTTAATAAAATAGGAAACAATTAAAGAAAACCTAATAAAAATAAATTAGTAAAACATCATGGTATATGTGTGGCTACTAGTTTTGAAGATCCATCCTGACTTTTGCAAAACTCAGTTTTGGTAATGCTTATTTGAGTAACTCAAAAGTAACTTTTGAAAAATGGAATATTAACCTAAAATTGGGTTTTGTAAATGGTAAGAGTGTTACTTCTAGGAAAATGGTTTTTGAGAACGAAAACTGATTTAGCAAACTAGCAGCCTCACATACACATAAATGTTTCCTTAGTGAGATATGCCTGTATTTTCCTTCAGTGAGATATGCATGTATCTTCTAGAGTATAGTTCATTCTTACATTTGATATTGCTTAGTTGATTCTTGATTGTTATTTTTTTATGTTCAATTGAATTTTTTTTTCTTGTCTATATTCTTTTGTTTTTTTAATACATTTAAAACTTCATTTAAAAATAATTTTCAGAGGCGCTACCCCCAAACCCTCAAATTCCCCCATTAATTGTGCACCCACAATATATGAAATCCTGGCTCCGCCACTGACTTAGCTACTGGTGAATCCTTTGACACATGTGGGAGATTGTTGTATATAATGTGTGTGGATCTGTCAAAAGAAGAATCCAACTTTGCATGGGATTATGGGATCCAAGTCATGACAAGTGATCTTGGGCTAGTAAATAAACCAAGAGGAGGAATAGGTTTACTTGCACGATGAAAGGCCACCGTAAATATAGTTGAAATCCGGCAATTTCCCCTCTCTTATGTGCAAGTTAAATGCGTTATTGGGCACTTTTACCAGAAATTTTTCTACAAAAATACAAGATTAACTTGATCATAAATACCTATTAATGTATTTAATGACCTAACAGGCTAGTAACATCCTCATTAATATTCATTTAGCAGGTTAATGATTTTATAATTGACATTTAATTGTGTTTAAGTGCCCAATGTTCTCTTGTGACCTGTAGCTGATAAAAGGGTATAAGATCGAAGGTTTGAACACTTGGCTCTGAGCTTTTGAGCAACTTCTCTTCCTTCCTCTGGTGTTTTACCTTGCTGAGTTCTATTATCTTCCATAGTTTTGTTCACCATATTTTAACAGGAAAGGTTCGTTTAATCATGGGTTGTGTCGTTTCTTATCTGTCGATAGTTGCGGAATAGCTCTTAAAGACAGTGCTCTCGAGTATGACTCAAATCAACTTTATTGTTTGCAGGTGGTGTTGTGAATAGGATTTGCGTACCACTACAGATGTCTTGGAAGATTCACTGAATTGCATAACAATTTAAGAGTTGTCGTCAACATCCCTTGACTTGTATTTACAAGTTTGAACGATCTCACCTTTGAATTCGGCTAAACCTTCAATGTCAGGCATCACACGCTCAGTGTTCTCACTGGTAGCGACCACCAACCTTCAAAGTAGGGATTCTTACATCTATCTGATTGGAAACATTTAGAAGTCATTACTAGGGGTGAGCATGGTGCCCAGATGTCCAGTACGCCCGCCCAAGCCCAGCAAAAAATTGCTCAGCCCTGCCCTAAAAAAGTGGCCCAAAAAAAGTTTAGGCGGTTTTAAGGACGATCAAGGCGGGCCGGGCATCGGGCAGGGGGTCCTGCCCTGCCCATTTAGCCCTGCCCTGAAAATTAAATATATTTAAATAAATATTGTTCTAGACATATTATTTTATTTAAAATATATTATATTATTATGTCTAAATATATTATAAATACATTATATTATACTTCAGCTATCTCCAAAGTTTTGAAATTTTGTCAACTATGAACTAAAATCTTTAAGGAGTAGGGAAATGAGTCACTACTTGGGCAAGGGAAGCCGCCCTTGACCAGCCCAAAAATTGTTAGGGCTTTTATTGGGCAGGGCTGGGCATCAGGCTGCAAAAAGTAGCCCATTCATTCTTCGGGCTGGGGTCTCGCCCTGCCCATGCCCACCCCTAGTCATTACTATAAAACAATTACAAGGATCATAAAGGTAGAAGATGAAGAGCATGACAGATTCTTCCTATTTTTCAAAATTTGAGGGCAAAAAATTAAAGGCATTTACAGCACAATTATACGAGCAACCTAGAAACTGAGAACCAAACTTTGTTTTAGCTTTTTAGAAGTGCTTTTACGTCGTTCAAGATTTGTAAGAGGAATTTTGTATCAACTTGCATAAAAGTACTTAAAAAATCAAGGATGGCCATAAATCAAGATAAAGTTCTAATAATTGCGGTTTTGGTATAGTCTGTGTCCGTCACACCTGAAATTGTCTAAGGTCTAGACAAAATCTTTGGAAACAACAGGTTCAGTATAATAAACAAATCATGACTGAAGCACAAAGTATGAAGTGCATAAAAGAATAGCAGGGTTAGTTCCCCATATAGTTTCGAACAAGCATGGAACATGGAGAAAATTCCTCTTGTATAGCCCAACTTGAAAAAATTGGAATATTTAAATCATTACCAATAACATTAACCATTCATTATGTTAATATGTCCGCTTACAGGCCAATATTCTCAAAGCTCTACTCTAATCTTAAAGTAAATAAATAATACCGATCCCATCAATAATAACAAAGTTAGAAAAAGAAAAAGAAACTATAAGAACAGATTTTGAATTTAAATATTATATTTTTTAAAAAAAGGTTGAATGAGTAGTTTGACTTAGAAGCTTAAACAGTCATAAATGGCAGTGTTATGGCAGCCATGGAGAGGCCCACAAATAAATGGGATTTGGTTATGATCCTCTTTCCTTCTCATCCTCTTTCTCATCTCAGCCGTTGGATTGAAATCTGAACGATTCAGATTTTTTTAATAATTTAATTTTTATCGCATGCGGTAAATTATTTAAAACAATTTGCACCATTCAGATTTTCATCCAACGGCTTAAATAAAGAAGAGGATAAAGAAGAGGATGGGGAAAAGAAGAGGACCATAGTTGGATCC
This sequence comes from Acacia melanoxylon, assembly GCA_019022615.1. Lineage (NCBI taxonomy): Eukaryota > Viridiplantae > Streptophyta > Magnoliopsida > Fabales > Fabaceae > Acacia > Acacia melanoxylon. The sequence goes on from JAFJYJ010000012.1 coordinate 9,927,656, forward strand.
AAATAAATGCAGGTGAAGTTAGTCCAAACTTGGCAAGTCACTGAGCACATTATAACATGCAACAGAAGGTGCCAGAAGAGTGAAATTCTATACGCTAAGGGCAGAATTGTTGACATACTTTTTTAAAGGGGGGCGCTTAAAATTCCAATTGGCATCAATGAACTTGAAACCTTAAAATTCTAGGGTAAATGAGCAATTTTACATGTGAAATTTGCCCCAGAGAGTGCCTAGCACCACGAACATTTTTCTGGAGCAAAAGTACACACGAAGTTATGTTTTGGGAGCAAAAATACCACGGGTGGTTAGTTGACCGTCAACTTGAATGGAACGTTGACGTGGCGCTAATTTGGACGTGGAATAAAAAAATTCAAAACATTAGAAAAAAAAATTAGGAAAAAATTCAAATAATTAGGAAAAAATCTAAAAATTAGGAAAAATTAAAATAATTAGAACAAAAATTAAAATAATTAGAAACAAAAATCAAAAAATTAGGAAAAAAAATCAAAAAATTAGGAAAAAATTAAAATACCCCCGCCAGTGGGCCCCACCACCGGCCACCCTACCGTCGGCCGCCGGCGGTGGTCGGTCGGATAACCAACTGGTGGAAGAGGAGTTGTATATACACGGGTCGGTGCAGTTGGTTTAGAAAAAAATTCAAAAAATTCAACAACTGCACCAGCCCGTGTATATACAACTCCTCCTCCACCAGTTGGTTATCCGACCGCCGCCGCCGGGTGACGGTCCCTGGCAACCTGACCACCGTCACTGGCCGGCCTGCGGCGATCGACGATTGGGTGGCCGGTGGTGGGGCCCACTGGCGGGGTATTTTAATTTTTTTCTAATTTTTTCTTGAATTTTTTATTTTTTGTTTCTAATTTTTTGAATTTTTTATTCCACGTCAGCGTCCATGTCCAAATCAGTGCCACGTCAGCGCTCCATCCAAGTTGACGGTCAACTAACCGCCCGTGGTATTTTTACTCCCAAAACGTAATTTCGTGTATACTTTTGCTCCAGGAAAAAGTTTGTGGTGATGGGCTCTTCCTGGGGCAAACTTCATGTGTAAAATTGCTCCTTTACCCAAAATTCTAATTGAACCTTGACCCATTCTCCTCTCTCTCTCTTTTTAATAGAGATAGGAAGTACACAAAAAAAAAAGTTACTCGTGTAAACTAAATCAACAAAATTATCATATTGAAATTAGTATGATATGTAAACCAGAAAATACAAGAGAATAAAATGGTACAAGGAACTCTAGGTAGATACGGCTTGTAATGGGAGGAAGCAGAGACCCTTCCACAAACAAATAGCATACGCACTACCACTACAAAAAAAAGACCATTAGTAGCGGTTCGTCTGTAGCGGTCATACAAAACCGCCACAAAATCACTATGAAACGTGTTTTTGTTGCGGTTTTTTAATGAACCGCAACAAATTAAGCGGAATCATTAAGAGGACGTTTGCTGAGACATTTGTAGCGGTTCCTATACTGTAAACCGCTAAAAATTTTGGCGCCAGCTTGGCGCACCATGGCGCGAATCTCTGTGGCGCAACCTTTGTTGCGGTTTCTTAGTAAAACCGCTACAAATTTAGTGCCAGTGATTAGCGCGTAATGGCGTGAACTTAGTTGCGAGTAATTTAGTAGCGGTTTATGAAAACAACCGCAACAGAAAGGCGGAACGACAAAGCATTTTGTCGCGGTTGTATTGAAGCGAAGCCGAAACCGCATCGAGATAATATGATTTTGTAGCGTTTTTTAGTAAGACCGCTACAAATAGTGAAGCTATAAATAGTTAATATGTCCGTACACCTGATTATAAATTTTCAGAGATTACCAAATCTGCATTGTCGCTGAATGAACATTCTCGGCTGAGTAGTCGAAGGCATGCAGATATCTGCAGCACTGATCTCTTATGTCGAGAGATGAGAGCTGCAGATATTTGCCTCTCTCTTCCTTGTAGCCAAGACTGTTCCTTCAGTGACAATCCACATTTGGATTTATCTCTGACGTGAAGACTTCTACTCTTCTGAAGATAGTCTAACGTGCACCGAAGATTGGTTTTCATTATAGCCACCAATCTCTCTCGTAAAATATCTACGATCAAAATGAGTCGGTGAGTGTTTCGAGAGAGTTTGGTGGCTATACCGAATGCGAATATTCACGGACATGTTAGACTATTTTCAGTAAACTCATTATTCTTAATTTATTAAACTCGAGTATTTTGAGAAAATCGAAGAAAATAATTAAATTAATTGAAAGTTCTTTTTTTAAAAAAAAATATTTTCACCAAACTAATTGGTTGGACTCGTAAACCAATTAGTTTGGAATTTGTTTTATCAAAAAAGTATTTTTGTAGCTGTTAATATGATACCGCTACAGATAAGACAGGGACTTCATGTTATAGCGGTTCCTTGACCGCTACAAAGTTTACTTTGTAGCGGTGTTAAGCTATAACCGCTACAGAATCGCAACGGTCTCTATTTTTGTAGCGGTTGTAAGACCGCTACAGATGTTCACCAAGAACGAGGCAAGTTTGTTGCGGTTGTCAGTGAAAACCGCTACAGAATCGCAACGGTCTCACAATTTGTAGCGGTTTAGATGTTGGTTTTATGAAACCGCTACAAATTGTAGCGGTTTTTTTAACTGTTCGTCTCATTTTCATTTTCCCCCGCGCAAAGGTTTTGATTTTTCACCTTTTAACCTTTCAACTTGTACCTTTCGACGTGATGGCTGATAAGGGAAAAGTAAAAGCTATTGAACGAGGGAAAAGGCCTATAAGGGGCGGTAGTAGTAGAGGGGGCCGTACGAGAGGGCGTGGACAGTAAATATCCCCTCCGCCCCCTAATGTGGAGGGGAGGGAGTTTGATGCCCTCTTTGAAGATGAAGAAATCCCAATCCTAGAGACCGTAGGGGGAGATAAAGACGCAAGTCTGTCATTCAGCGACATAGACGAAAATCTGGAGATCCATATTGAGATTCCCTTGAGCGAGGCGGAGCGGTTTCTCGATGAGGAGAACCAGCGGGACCAGGGGAACCCCGACCACCGTCTTCGCGTTCCACCGGATTTTTGGTGGATGTCGAAGGTAAATATAATTAGTTTTCAGTAAATAAATTAAATTTAAATTTCTTACGTGTAATCTTAATTTATTTAAACGCAATATAACAATGTGTTTATAATTGTGCAGATAGACATGGGAACATCGCGGGAGGACGCTGGATGTTGCCACGGTCACTCGGATGGACGAGTACCGCATCATAGTCCCCCGGAACTCGAGACACGGACCGGCCGATCGGAAATGGTGGTCATCGATGAACCGATTCCGTCGAATTTGGCGGAAATTGGGCATGGTTCCCGATCTATATCCACGATTGGAGAAAGATTCCCTCGGATAACAAGAACAAAGCGTTTACTCACGTGGTGCGGGTAACTTATGTTGTGTAATTAAATTCAAATATTAATAGTAATAAATTAGGGTTTAATTATTTATTTATTTATTTATTACTTAATTACTAACTACATAACTACATTATGTAAGAAAAAGTTTAAATTGCGAGAGCCACAAAAGAGGTACGTGCGATGGCGGGGCAAGGGTGGAAGAGTCGGAGGCTTCGTCTCTACACCCCGGAGAATGGAGATTCGACTATGACTGCGGCGGTGATGGAGAACGTCCCAGACGGCGTGGACCCAAATCACTAGGCGGAGTTATGTCCAATATCGAAGGAGTGCGGATGCACGGGTAGGTTGTTTAATTAATCATAGTTTACGTTTTGTTTAAATATGAGTTAATTTATTGTTTAACATTTCTTTAAATTAATTTTGTTTGAGTGTAATTTAAAAATATATATATATATATATATATATTAAATTAATTTATTGTTTACATTTGGTTTAAATTATTTAATAGTTTAACTTAATTTATAGTTTAAACCTATAATTAATTTCAATAAACATTTTGTTTGCTCCTCCTTGCAGGCCCTGTCACATAGGAACACCGTAAGAAGTCGGTCACATCGCGAGTCCATCACACGGCGGGAACCAAGACGTTTGCCGTGACCTACGGTGAGATGGTATGTTCAAAGATCAATTAATTTTAGTTTTAAATGACGAATGTTTTGTTTTTGAAATAATAAAGTTTATATTCTTTTACCTCACGTCGGCAAGAGAAGGCTCGGGAGGAGAACCGTGAGATGGACTATGGGCAGTTGTTCACACACACCCATAGACACCGTGATGGGACGCCGACTTCTGAGGCTGCAAAGGACATCATAGTAAGTTACAAAAAAAATTATTTATATAGTTAATGTTGTATATTTAAATTGAATTAAATTGTTTGATTAATGTTTTCTCAAATCTTTACATCGGCCCGGATTGAGCGAGCGGGCAGCCGAGCCGTGAGTGTCGCAACCCCGGAGTCACGGGGGGTCGTGGATCCTACAGCCCCTTTGAAAGCCGTTGTGGGCCCAAAAGAGCATCCCGGCCGCGTGAAGGGTATGGGGTTAGGCGCCGGGCCTAGCATGGTGTACAACAAGGCCTCCGGCTCTTATGCCGGCAGCTCTGGTTCGAGAAGGCCACCACCGAAGGAGGTTGATGTCATCATTGCCGCGAAGGTTGCGGCGCAGGTTGCCAAGCAGGTTGCTACACAGAAGGCCGCGCAAGATGCCAAGAACAAACGCATGCAAGAGAGGTACAACCGTTGGGCTGCGAGTCAGAGGGAGATTGTGTGTGCTATGGCGGGGCCTTGGCGAGTTGATGCGACGAGACGGTTTCCATCTCCCAAGCCTCCTCCTCCGTTCTTGTACGAGGATTCCCCCCCCCCCCTCCCCCCTCCCTCTCCATCATTGAAGACGAGCACGAGATTACCTCGGGTCGTGCCACGGGACCCGATCATCGGGCTCCCGATAATTAGTTTTTATTTTGAACCGTTGGATCTTTGTTTTCTTTTTTATTTTATTGCGGCGGGTTGACTTTTTTATTTGGTTAAATATTTGTTATCTTTGACTATGATATGTTTTTAATATATTCGAGGACTATTTTAATACTTATATTTCATTTATATTAGGTTAATAATGTTACTTATAATATATAATGTACAAATGTAAAATTTATTAAAGCCAATCGAAATAGGCGTTGTAAAATAATTAACTTTGTAGCGGTTATAAGGAAAAACCGCCACAAAGTTGAATTTCTTGTGAATAGATGCGGTTATTGTAGCGTTTATGAAAATCGCGACAAATCTCTAGCGGGATTTTTAATTCGAATTCGCTCATTTGTAGCGGTTAGTGGAGCGTTTCTGGAACCACAACTAATTTTTTTTGCAATTTGTGGCGGTTGATGTAGCGGTTTTTAACCGCTACAAATTGTTTCTATGTTGCATTTAAACATCAGGTGTTGTTATGAAGGTAATTAAACATTCTCTCTACATTTATATTGTGTATCCTAGCTTTGTTTACTACAGATGGATAAGTCATGGATCAAGCTACGCGCACGGTTCTCTGTATATTTAGCGGGGTTGAAAAATTTCTTAGATTTTGCCTTCTCTCACGCTAGCATTAATGGCAAGATTGTGTGTCCTTGTTGTAGATGCAAGTTCAAGAAGTGGCAAACACGAGAAGGCGCTATGGAACATCTTCTTATCAAACCTTTCCCGAAGGATATACATTCGGAAAGTTCATGGTGAAGAACGTGGTATGAGATATGAGGCTCACCTTCCTCAAACTTCACAAGTAGCAAATCAAGTACTTGAACATGATTCGGTTAATGAAGTTGTTCACGATGCTTTCGGTGTTTAAGACGACAACTTCACTGCAGAAGTTCAGGGTCCAGAACTAGTTTTCTTCAGGAATGATGCAGCTCGGGAATTTTTCGCCCTAATGGATGAGAGTGATCGTCCTTTGTATCAAGGTTGTCAGAAATATTCAAAATTATCTTTTTCGATCAAATTGTACATATCAAATGCTTGTGTGGGGTCACTAATAAGGCAATGTTGATGTTCTTTGGAATTACTACGAGATGCTTTCCCTGACGCGGACATTCCCACAACCTTCTATGAGGCCAAGAAGATCATCAACAGATTAGGCCTGAACTACGAAAAATCGATGCATGTCCTAACGATTGTATGCTTTATTGGGGAGAGGATGCTCGGAGGGAGACTTGTAAGAAGTGTCATACTGCGAGGTTCAGGATAGTTGGAAGGGAAAGAAGCAGAAGAAGAAACCCGCAAAGATTTTAAGGTACTTTCCTTTGAAACCTCGCTTACAAAGATTGTTTATGTCGTCTAAGACAGCTGAGCATATGAGGTGGCATGAAGCGACAAGAACGAAGATGGTAGACTCGACATCCACGGGATCGAAGCCGGAAAGCGTTCGACTCAGACTTTCCTGATTTTACGACGAACCCTAGGAATGTTCGTCTTGCTTTGGCGACCAACGGTTTTAATCCTTTTGGGAATCTTAGCACAAGCTATAGTATATGGCCAGTTGTTTTGATACCTTACAACTTGCCGCCTTGGATGTGTATGAAACAGAGATCCTTCATTATGTCCATGATCATTCCAGGCAAAAAGGCACCCGGAAATGACATCGATGTGTATCTCCAACCGCTTATCAAGGAGTTGGCAGAGTTGTGGAATGTTGGCGTCGAGACGTATGACGCGCACGACAAGACACTGTTCAACTTGCGTGTGGCGTTAATGTGGACTATCAGTGACTTCCCTAGACTGGGAACATTATCGAGGTGGAACGTTCATACCGGCCTTGCGTGTCCGGCTTGCAATTTTGACGCTGACTCAGTGCGCCTTCCCCACAGTCGCAAGTGGTGCTTCATGGGTCATCAGAGGTTTCTTGATGGCACAGGTTTAGGGTTCAACGCAATCGTTTCAATGGGCAACAAGAGAAAAGAGGACCTCCTAGGCATTTATCCAGTGCAGAAATCATAGAGCAGCTTGTGGATGTTGAAGTTGAGTATGGGAAAAAGACGATCCAAAGCAAAGGCCGGGACAAAGACAACCAGGTCTTCGGTTCTGCGCCCAAAGAATGGCGGAAGGTAAGCGTCTTCTTCACTCTTCCGTATTGGAAAGATAATTTGCTCCGACACAGTCTGGATGTCATACACATTGAAAAAAATGTGTGCGACAATGTGTTGTACACGATTCTAAATGAACCAGGCAAGTCAAAAGATCATCTTCAAGCGAGGAAAGATTTACGGGACATGGGGGTTCGTGGAGACGCGTGGCCGGATGAGCATGACAGATTTCAACCGGCAAAATTCACACTGACAAAACCGAATAAGGAAATCTTCCACAACGTGAAGAAGATGTATTGCAACATTTCACGATGTGTTGACGTGCGGTGCTCGAAAGGTTGCGACCAAGAGTCATGACTCACATGTGCTTATGCAACGCTTACTTCCGCCGGCCATCAAAAATACACTACCACCGGATGTGTCGATCGTTTTGGTGGAGCTTTGTACTTTCTTTCGGAAGTTGTGTTCCAAGGTTTTGATCGTGGAGGAGCTGACCACCGCAATGTGAGAAAATCATTCTTACTCGTGTCATTTGGAGATGATCTTTCCTCCGTCATTTTTCACGGTCATGGTTCACGTCAAGTACACCTTGTTCACGAAATAAAGCTTGTCGGCCCGGTTCACTACCGATGGATGTATCCTATTGAGAGGTACTCATTTAAAATTATTTACTTTAGCATTACTCCCTAGTCCCACGTCTAACCATTGATGTATTGAAATTTTCCCTTCATTACTTTATAGGTTTCTTGGGAAATTGAAGTCTTACGTGAGGAATAAGGCGTGGCCAGAAGGTTCAATAGCAGAAGGCTATATTGGGGATGAGGTCTTTTATTTTTGTTCCAGGTACTTTGATGACATTGAGACGTCATTCAACCAACCGCCTCTTGTTGACGATTGTCCCGAGCCATAGCCATCGGAACGAGTTGTTAGTCCCTCGTGTTGGTAAACCGGTTGGCGGAAGTGAGAACTTCAAACTCACGGCACTTGAAAAGATTCAAGCACATAGACATGTCTTGATCAATTGCACTAAAGTTGAACCGTACCTTCAGTAAGGATTCCACATAGATATATATATATACACACATATATGTTATCCTAAATATTTCCTTTCAATTTATACTAACATTTAATGCTCGTCATCGCACGTTTAATTGCAGGGAATTCAGGAGTTATGTGAAGCGTCAGCTGAGGATCCGTACGCAGACATCATCCGAAATTGATAGAAAGGTCCACAGAGAATTCGCCGGTTGGTTTAGGAGGAGAATAATGAATTACCACAACCCACACTCACCATAATTTAGAGCTCTCGCACTCGGCTCGCTTGACCACGCCCAAAGATTTACGGCATACAATGTCAATGGTTTCAAGTTTTGCACCGTTTCACAAGATCAGGGATTGCTGACCCAAAACTCGGGTGTATATGGCACGTTTGGGACGAGGAGTTATGCAAGCAGTAGTGATGGGAACATGCAGTTCGGTGATGTCCCGTATTATGGAAAGCTGCTTGATGTGGTCAGGATAACTTACCAAGGCATTTTTCCCATGACGTTGTTCAAGTGTTCGTGGGCGAATACGACAACACCCAGGGGACTCACGACTGACGACTTAGGCATCACATTGGTGAATTTCTCCCGGCCTATTCACACTGGTCTGTTTGAAGATGACGAGCTGTATATTCTTGCCTCCGAGGCCCAACAGGTTTATTATGTCACCGATGAGAGGCACGTGGATTGGAATATGGTGGTTCACTTAAAGCCTCGGGACCTTTACGATATGGGCGATGGTGATAATGTCGCCTACGATTGTGAGCCGTTCCGGCCCGGCCAATTTTGAAAACTTCTTCCCGGACGGCGATGACAATTTACCTATAGTTCGGTATGTTTTTAAATATACGTTTTATGAAATAATAACATTTAACCAAAGTTTTATTTGTGTTTAAACATATTCAACTCACAGTACCATTTTATCCAAACTTTCTTTGTAGGGATGGTGACGAAGAATGAGAGAACAGATTATGCCATATATAGTTAATCTGTAATCTTGTTTTTTTTTTAAAAAAAAAAAAGACAATAATTTTTGTAGTGGTTTTGTAACCGCTACAAAACCTAAAATACTGCTACAGAATAAAACCGCTACAAAATACGTGTCACAAACCGTTACAAATTACTTCCGCTACAAAAAATTGGGAAATAAACCGCTACAAAATGATTCGCACCTATCGTAATAAATACCCCCATCCAACCCCATTTAATTTGCTTCACTCCTACTTACCTTGTCTCTCGCATTTACTCACGTTTTCGAAATAGCTTAAGTGTTTGAAGGGGTAAGTCTTTGTTGAACCGCATCAAATCTAATGCTTATTTTCTACCATATACTCATACTAACTTTTGTTATTTTGCGAGATGAATTTCGTATTTTTTGACACTTTCTTTCGATTTTCTATTCGATTCACATTCACACACATTTTTTATAGAAGTAATTATATTTTATTTAACACATTCTTTCTACCTCATTCTCATTCCCATTCTCATTCTTTTATATTATATATTAACCTTATATAATGAAATATGATATTTTAATATAATTTATTTTTATCTAAAATATAAATTATTATTGCCTAAACAAATTTAACAAATTTAATTATTAATTTTTTTTATTTCATTGGTTTGTAGCGGTTAATGAACCGCTACAAATAATGGAAATAAAGCATACGGACAAAAAAACAAAAAATGAGGGAATATTTTGTGGCGGTTTTGAACCGCTACAAATTTCAAAAAGAAATTGCCGCAAAAATTTTCCCCAAAAAGGCAGGAGTTATTTGTAGCGGTTACCAACCGCTACAAATATTTTCCGCAAAATTTTTCCCAAAATTATGCGAGAATATTTGTCACGATCATATAACCGCTACAAAATATTTTCAAATTATTGGCGCTACTTTTGAATATTTTTAGTTGCGGTTTAATAATCGCTACAAACGTGATCGTTCTCAATTTGTAGCGGTTCAGAAACCGACACTAATGTTCCAACAAGGTGGACGTCGGCGTCAAATAGTTGTGGTCATTCGTAACCGCTACAGATATAGTAGCGGTCTTGGTGGATGTAGTAGCGGTTTTTTCTAACCGCTACAAATGGCTTTGCCACGGTTGATTTTGTGGCGGTTTTCCTAACCGCTACAAATGTCATCAGTGGCGGCTAAAACCGCTACAAATATGTCATTTTAACCACTACTAATCGTGTGTTTTTTTGTAGTGTACAAAGTTTAAACTTGAAAAGAAGCCTCAAGAAGGTGCCACCATATTAATTAGTTAGTGAGTATACATTTCCCTCCTAAATATTTATCTCAAGGTCCGCCACTGCTTGTAAACTCGTAATCGTTGTAAACTCAGTTAAACTCACGAGTTAATATACCGAGATTACCGTTTTTACGTTTACAACTTACATAACCATGTTAACTTACCTTTAAACTTGTGTTAACTTCTTCGATTCGATCATGTTCAGCGACTTTAAATATAAATTTTATAGAAATTTCTTTGTTAAATATGATAAATTATGAATGTTGATGGATTTAATTTCAATTATTTAAATTTAAAATTATTTAAACCAAATTGTTGTTATTTTTTATATTCTAATAATTTAATTATACACTATTAATATCTATTTAAAAGTAAAAATAAACTCTTACAAGTTTACGATTCTAGTTTATGATACGAGTTTACCTCACTGTTACGAGTTTGCTTAAACTCACGAGTTTGATAACCTTGCTTCCACCTAAATTATACTCTTTATAAATCATAATATATACTCCTTTCAATTTTAAATTATATGAGCTAGTCGACAAGCTTTTTTTTTTTCTTTCTAAATGTAAGATTCTAATCTTCCCAAATTTACAAATTTTTTCAAACTGTTCCTATTAATTATATACTCATTTGGTCCTAGAGATAGAGAGTAATTTTTGTCATTAATATAATTATTAAAGCCACTTCATTAGATTGATTATATAAATGTACAACTTAACCTCTAATTTATTATTCTAATTTTTTTTTTGTACTTCTCAGTAATTAAATTGAGATAAATTTAAAAAGTTATTAGATTCTAAGATAGAGTATGTTTAAGTTTATCCTCTCTATAAAACTTATTGTAAATGCCTAATAAATAAGATAAGATGAGTATATTAAAGGAGATATTTATCTATATCATAGGATAATGATTCAAGGAGGGAAATCCAATATCCATTATTATGAATAATTAGTCTAACCAATTTTAATATATTAACATATCTTAAATTAATTATCTAATTTATATATCTAGAATAAAAAGAGTAATATAGGGGGAATATCAAGAATAGCATGATAATGGTGTGAGTGGTGGTCTCTTGGGAAAATATAAGGAAGTGAAAAAGGGAGAACTAACTAATACTCCTTATAGTCCTAAATGAGACATGATCGATTTCTTTTAAGAGATTAAAGAAGCTAAATAAGTTGTTTAATCATATCATATATTGTGTATCCTTCAATTATATATCAGTTTATTAGTCAAATTAATTATTTTGGAGGAATACAATTACTCTAAAATAATTTAATTAACTTCTTTAATTTTTCTTAAAAAGTTAACTTTATTTTATATTTAAGGACCGAAGGGAGCATCATGTGGGATGGGACTCTCGAGGGATGTGATTGTGTTGTGTTTGGTTGGTCCTCTCTTTTGTATCCAAGGGGTCTGCATGTCGTGCTTGTGGCATCTGAGTATGGTATGCTCATCCCCAACTTTGACATGAGGGAAGATTTTTTTTTATATGTTTTTATAGTCTTATTTATTTAGATTACATGGTATATTGCACCCTAAAATATTTTTGACACCCGATATCTTAAGTTAATTAATTTTCAGTATATTTAACATCTTAAAATATTTTTCTTGTACTATACAGTATCTTAAAATATTTTTCAATAACTAAACAAATACTTTAGACGGTTAAATAAAGCTTAACTCAAATAAATAAAAATATTAATAATTGTTTTTTTAAAAAAACCTCTTAATTTAGAAATGCATGCATGGAATAAGGAATCATCCAAAGGGTGGGATCCACAGATCCGAAGGGTTCATTGTGGTTCTAACTTCTATCTAACGACTTGTGGGGCCCTCCGACAACGTGCATGCGTGGGAGTATCTTGTCTTGGAAGAGAGAATTCCTAGGCCCATTTAGTACACGGAATCAGTGGGAATGGTAAACAACATTAACAAGTTCCTCCGTTTGATATATATTTTGGCCAAATCTTCTAAGGAACCCAAGTTCCCTGATCCACCAATCTTTCCTCATATGTGGAGAGATTAGATCCCACCAAAATTAGTGGGATCTCAAGTTCTCACGTCGCTTTTGCTCACATTTTTTTGACAAATTTATCCTCAAATTTAAACTTAGTGGGAAAGTTCAAATTTGGCGGAAATTTTTTTTACACGAGTTCGAACTTGACAAAAGCATATTTGTTTTAAATATATTTTAGCAAAAAATAAATAAATTTTTTTCTATTTTGAATTAATTACTTTTGTGGGTGAAATAGACATTTTTTGATTCTTTACCAACTACTACGGTAACATCCCAAATTTTGGGATTTAAAATTGGAGTATTTTATGGAAATTAAATATAAAATTTTTCCTTGAAATAATTATTGGAAATTCAGGCTTATTTTTCCCTTAATTAATTTATCTTGGGAAAAAGAATAAATTTAAGTAAGGAATAATTTAGAATTTAGAATTTTATGGCCTAGAGAAGTTAATTGAGAAAGAAAAATCTTTATATAGGATTAAGAATTTATTTCAAGAATTTTATTATGATAATATAGTGACAAAATTAAGAAGAGGATAAAATGGTAATTTTGCTATCTCAAGCCCCAAATAAATTTGGGCAAAGTTAAGGCCCAATTCATTTAACCTCATTTGGCGCACACACGTTTCAGAGATAGCAAAACAATCACAACCCATTTGATTGTTGTCAGCCAACATACTCTTCGACCCATATGTATCAGTAACCATTCCCTCAATATTTAATAAACCAGCCTTACCAGCACTCCTAGTAGAGTGCAGTGGTATTAGGAATTGTTTTTTCCCTTTGCTCTTGGGTTCGAACCCCCTCCCCTATGCCTATGTATCAAAAAAATAAAAATAAAAATAAACCAGCCTTACCCCTTTGATCCAATAATCGTGACAGAAGCAGCAAAAGAATCTCAGCCATATCAGTTGGCAGACGCGAACACAGATTAGTGAGAGGGAGACGGATTAAACACGTTAAACCAGAACCTCAGCGTCGATCACGGCCTCAACGAGAAGCACGCCAGTAGCAGCAACCTCCCATGCCCATCGAGTCCAGCGCCATAGACCGTTAACTTTGCTCCTCGGACCAGCGGTTCATCCACCTTGGACCAGACCCTCAAACCTGTATATAAACCATGCTTTTTGACTCTTATTCATTTCCATTCTCACACATTCAGTCCGAGAGCGAGAGGGAAACCGAGAGAGAGAGAGACAGAGAGTTCCAGCAGTTGTTGATCTGTTTTGAATCCTGAAAACAGAGGTGATTGTTGACGGTGAGGATCAGCGAAGTTGAACGTACAACGAGGTAAATTATCGAGCTTCTTTTCTTCTTGTTCCCATGACGAACCAACGTAAGTTAGGAGTATTAAGCCATAGAAAAGAGTCATGAGTTTGCTGATTTTAAAACCAAAGAAAACTGTTATACATCGTTGCACACTTGGAAAACTAAGAGGAAACCTTGTTGTTTTTATATATATATATCAGTTTTGCACCTGTGTTAGCAAATAGGAGAAGTGTATTTTCATGTCACACACATGAAATTGTGGGACCCACATATATATATAATACTCATTATATATATGTGGGTTCCACTATTTCGTGTGTGTAAGAATCTTCTTCTTCTCACTAACATGAGAAGTTTAAACTCTATATATATAATAGGGACCAAAGCTCACAGAGATTCTTCTCACGTAAAGAAGTTTAAACCCCATATATATAATAGGGACCAAAGCTCACAGTCACGGAAATATACATGTACCGCGGCTGCATAAGAAAGAAAGAGAGGAACTAATAGTTATATATATATACATGTAGTGGCTGCATGGACTTGCGTATGAGTGAAGGAGTATATTTTAAGAAGTTAAGAAAAAGAAAGAAACATATATAAACGTTGCACACCTATATAAAAAAAAAGAGAGAAAGAAACTTTACTATCAAGAAGGAAGTGTGTGTGTGTGTATATAGCTTTGCATTTATTTCACTGCACTTTGGAAAAAAACATAAGAAACACGTTACTGTTTTATTGTTATATATATATATATATAGGGTTAAGGTGCAAAAATAGACATATGCTTTTGTCAGAGGAGCACCAGATATGCAAAGTGCTTTTTTTTGGGTTAAAAAAGTGTACACGTGGTTACAAATTAGGTGCAAAAATATCGTTTGACCGTTAAGTTTGACTTTTTTCGGCGGGACGATGACGTGGCATTTCAAAGGTGCAAAAATAGATATGTGATTTGTCAAAATTCACATGTGCAAAAAACACTTGCATCGTGTGCGCTCCTTTGACCAAAGCACATGTATATTTTTGCATATTTGAAAATGCCACGTCATCGCGTCGGCAAAAAAAAGTCAAACTTAACGGTCAAACGATATTTTTGCACCTAATTTGTAACGTGTACACTTTTGCACCCAAAAAGACTTCGACAAAAGCACGGGCTATTTTTCATATTCCCGACAAAAGATACGTCTATTTTCGCACATTAACCCTATATATATATACATATTGGAAGTTATTTTATTGATCTAATATTATGAAATCGTAAAGATAAAATCTGATCCAACTTCCTCCTATATAATAGGATTTAATCTAGCTCACTCCTATATTATTTCATTTATAATATTATTTACAAAATATATATATATATATATATATGGGAAAAACACTTCTCATGTTGTAGAAGAAGTGTTTTCTTATGTCACACACACATGAAATGGTGGGACCCACATATATATATAATTAGCATTATATATATATGTGGGTCTTATCATTTCTTGTGTGTGTAGGAATCTTCTTCTTCTCATGCAACATAAGAAGTTTAAACCCCTATATATATATATATATATATATATATATATATATATATATATATATATATATTATAATAAAATGTATTTTTGTGCTGTTAATATTTATTTAAACTCCTAATTTAAAGAGTTAGGATAGCCTTTGAGAGTTTAAATTTAATTGTGGAGAAATAATAATAATAATAATAATAATAATGGTAACAATAACAGTAATAATAAAATAAATAAATAATATTACTGTTGTTATTAGAAAAGGAAATAAGTGATAAATTAAAAGGGAATAAATAATAAAGGGAATTATTTATTAATAATAAATAAAAAGGAGAATTAATAGTTACAATGGTGTCTCTGATTTTTTAGTCCCGCCATAATGTGCTCATTTCAAGCATTCCAAATATATTTTTTGTAATATTCTTAAAATAATTTAAAATAAAAAAATAAAAATTATTATTATTAATTAATTAAAATTAAAAATTAAAAAAAAAAAAGTTAAAAAAGAAAGAAAGTAAAAGCATATATGTATAATTATATGTGCCAGGTACGCTGCCACCAAATGGGTGGCACCAAGTGGCAGTGAGGGAGTATAATTATTTAATAAATAAAAAAAATCATTCCATTTCACCGCCATATGCTCACCGCCACTGTCAAGTTTATATATATATGTATGGGTGGTGATTATTATTGTTAATGTGTGTGTGATTAGAGAACCGAGAGAGCGTGAGGTCCGGAGAAAATAGGAGAAACAAGGGGTTCTCGTTAGGTACTATTCTTTTAGGTGCTATTCTCTCTAATTAGAGGGATTAGGAAATTTTTTTAGTTATTTTAAAAAAATTTATATATTCTATTTATATAGATTAGATTATATGATGCATCTTGAATTTTTTTTTTACACCTAGTATCTTAAATTAATTAATTTCTAGGATATTGGGTTACAGGAAAATATTTTTGAATGTAGGACTGAAAATTAATTAATTTGAGATACTGGGTGTAAATTTTTTTTCAAGATGCAGCATATAATCTAATCTAAATAAATAGAATATATATAAAAAAATTAAAAAAATAAAATAAAATTCTTAATCCTCTAATTAGAGGGAATAAGACCTAAGAAGACATGCGTAAGAGAATAAAGACCTAATGTGAACTCAGAAACAAGAGAGAGGAAGAGTGAGACGGTGAGAAGAGAAAAAAAGGAGTTTTTAAGGTACGCTATTTATTTTATAAGATCATTTAGGTAATTAAATTAATTTCTTTTCAATAAACTTTCTTTATAAAAGATGTTTTACTTATTTTTCTCTTTCTAATGAGGGTAAAATAGTATTGATTATTAAAAATTTTGAGATTAGAATATTGGTAAAGTTGTAAGTTTTGATAATAGAAGGTCGTATATATGAAAAAGCACGATTAATAAATAACTTTAATCTGTTTAGATTTGTTAGTAGGTTGTTGTGGAGTTACATGGATGGTTATAAGGATGGTTGAGGGAGTTACATGCATATTGAATAATTTTGAACTATTAAATAGTTTGATAAACTTTTCAGACTTATTGATATATGAAGGAATAATTGGCCCGCTTAACTATCTTATAATCATTCCCTATATACTTTTTAAATTGGATATGTAGTTACTGAGTCTTCGTGACTCACCCCGTCATTATTTATTTTTCAGGTGAGAATTCAGGCGCTAGTACTAAGGGAAAGGCATCCGAGACTTGATCTGAGTTATCAATCTTGTATATCTCTTTTGTTACTTGAGCACACTCTAATGTATATTGCCAAACTTTAGGGCCTCTTTGGTACATTGCATATTTTGATTATTCCACTGCATATTAGAACTTATAATATGAACAGTGATTGTTGATATGAAGTTTAATGTGGAATAATTTATTTTGACCAAAATTAAATATGTTTAGGTATAAAATAGATATTTAAATGGTAATTATAGGAGGATGTTACATTTTTTGTTAAAATTTGTATATTTTTAATTTCATGAAATTATAAGTTATAATTTTGATTATGTAGAGTTTTAGAAGAGTTATTAATGGTTAGTAAATTGATTGTGGTAAATTGATTTTTGGCGTGTGTTTGAACTCTTGGATTTGGAGCAGTGCGATAATAGTTAGCTTCAGCGAGAGGTAACTACTTTCCCCTTGTTATGTATATTGGTATGTTGTTTGTGAGTATTTTGTGAAATAATTATGAATATTTTAATAGAAATTTCCTTGTGGAACCTTATATTTTGAATTGTGAAATATATGCATATATTTATAGATGTGTAAGAATTGAGAATTGAGATATTATGATATGGTTATGAGAATTATTTAAATAACATGTTATGAATGTGAAAATCTTGGAAAAATTCCTATTGAGTTATTTATTAAGATAATTATGGAAAGGGTTGAATTAGGAAGAAATGGAGTAATTTATTCCACCACGTGGTGAGGCCTCCATTGGTGCACGATGGTTGGCTTTCTATTGTCCCACTTGTTCAATGAGAGACTAGCCCACTAGTTCAATGAGGGCTTACGACACCCCACTAGTTCAATGGGAGGAAAGACCCATGGTTTGAGACATGTGCTCTGAGGATTTCGGCCGATCCTCATCACATGACCAATTAGCTTTTGAGTAACCAGTAATATGGATGTAACTTAGCCCATGGGTCTAGTCGAAGGAAATAAGGCGGTTCGGTTAGATTGATGGGAGGCATCTTGGGAATTGTGTCAATGAAAATTGTGATACATAATTTCTTATACAGAATTTATGATATGAAATTTTGTGATGTGAATATTGATGAATTATATTTTTAATACTTTGTTATATAAATTGTTCCACTTGGCACCTCACTAGCACATTAGTATTCGTAATAAGTTGGATAGATGGTTACCCCATTTTTCAGGTGATAGTTTCCGTGCGGGTCTATCAGGGAAGACCTCGAAAGCTTAGGCTACTTCTGCTAAAAGTAGCGCTTCTGTCTTTTTGGTTTATGTGGGATGATTCTATATTGTCATGTTAGGGCTCATTTTGCATACTCTAGTTTATTTTGGATACTTTGATACATGTTGAAGCATTATTAAGTTATTAATCAAATTGTTATATAGTTATTAAGTTAATTAAAATGGGGGACGTTACAACTACCCTTCATTTTCTTCCTACCAAACAACTCATCTTCCCTCATCTTTCAAAATCTTCCCTGCCCTTCTTTTCCTTTTTCTAAGTTCCTTTCCCTCCTCAAAATTTTCCTGTAGCAGATGGGGCCGTATGCTTTTGATCAATGTTTTGAAACCCGGACCGGAAACCGGCGAACCGGCAGGAAATCCGGTCTGAGTTAAGGGGAAACCGGGTTTCTGAGTTGACTCGGGTCAACTCGACTTAACTCGGCCGAGTTGACCGAGTCACAATTTTTTTTTAAATAATAATAATAATAACATCGACTGAAGAGAGGAGGAGTGGTCTCAACGTTTAGAGAGAGATGGAAAGAGAAAGTAGATGACGATGTCGACAGAGGTGTAAATCCACCCATGGCAGCGAGTTTCGTTGACGGTGGTGCCTTAAATTGGCTGAAAAAGATGAAGAACATGAGCAGATGAGATTCGTTAGGGTTTCGTCGATTTGTAAACGAAATCTTTTACTGGTTGTGCAAAGACAAAGATTTGTTTGGGTTGTCATTGTCTCCTTTTAGCAGATCAAAAGAAGAAGAAGAAGCAGATTACGATTTGCTTGAGTTATGATGGAGGAGGGACAGACGGCAAGGGGGAGAGAGTGATGAAGAAGAAATGAGGCTTAGGAGAGATATGAGGCCAAAATGTGATTGGAGAGATAAGAGGTGTTTGGCACTTTGGCTACGTTGGGGCAGGAGAATAGGAGAATGGCTGATGTTGACTTTGCTTCGGGTGGAGTTCTTGCTTTAATGAGACACAATGGGAGCCATGCGACTGCTTAATGGGCACACTTTCCTTAGCTCTGTGAGCAGAAACCCGTGAACCACAAATGAAGCCAAGAAGAAATCATAAATGTGATCTCTTTTTTAAGATAATCAATATAATTTTAAATATCCTCTCATTTTTTACATGAAATATTTTGTATTACTAAAATATAATTTTTTTTTCCTATTTTAATGAAATTATATTTTTTAATTAATACGGTTTGACTCTGGTCGATTAAGTGACCCTTGACTCAAAGATATCCGACCGGTCCGGTTTTCAGAACCTTGCTTATGATTGTGGGAATTTAGATGATAAAACTATACTGGATCGATCTCAAGGACCCCACCCTTAAGGTTGGTTAGCGTTAATCAATCTCTTAACCATCATTCTTCTTAATCTTTAATATTCATTGTTAATCAATCTCTTAACCTTTGTTAAGTCAATTAAAGCTAACATGATGAATTATTTGAATGCTTTGACTACTTTATGGATCTAAGTTTTGATCCATCAAATTTTATTCTATTTAAAATATTTGTCCCCATTATTTAATAAAGGTTAAGTAGCAAATCTGCCTTGGAAATACATATCTAGGAGCAATTTTGTCTTAGAAGTTTTTTTTTTACCCAATGTAGCCCCGTAAGTTTAAAAACGTAACAATGTTGTCATTTTCCATTAAAAAGTTAACGGTTAATGTCACTTTTTTAACGGTTAACGTTAGTTTTTTAACGGAAAAGGGTAAGATTACTACGTTTTTATACTTCCGGGGCTACATTGAGCAAAAAAAATAATCCAGAACAAAATTGCTCTTGGACGTGTACTTTCGGGCATTTTCTACTTAACCTATTTAATAAAATTTAGACAATTTTAATTTTGGAGGGATCAAAATATATAGTTTCAAATTTGATAAACCAAAATAAGCGCAAACATGAGGAATCGAATATTTTATTAACCCAAAAATATAATGTTGAGTGTTATGAATAATCAAATTATAATTCATAAGAATCGAATATTTTATGGGCTTGTTTGATTCTATACTCTGTTTCTTTATTCTCACAAACAATTTTATAAAACAGTTTTAGGAAGCAAGGAATTTTTTTAAAGAAAAAAAAATTGTTTGGATAGTTGGTTTGAAAAATATATTTTTGAAGTGACGTGACAGTGATCGTCACTAGTAGTTTAGTGTTGATAGTAGATAAGTGACCGTATTAAAAAAATAAAAAATAGAAAAACAAAAAGAAGAAAACAAGTAAAAAAAAATGTTTTTGAGTTTTAGTTTTTGAAAACAGTTTACCAAAAAAGTTTTATTGTTTTTTAAAACAAAAAAAAAAAAAAATTCAAACAACCCCTAAATCTTTTCCTGTTCCACACCCTCCATGAGATGACGGAGAGACAAGGGTGGACCATGTCCTTTGGTTGATCACTTGTGCCTTCAATTCTTCGGCATCTGTCTTTCCAGAGCAGATAGCAGATGGTTCTGAATATGCAATGCCAAAGGCCATCTGGTGAAATCCTTGGGAGTTCCATCGAAGCCAAACCTGTAAATTAGCACAAAAGAAAGCAGGATAGTATAAGCCATAAGGATTTGGCTTTCATTTTTCTCTTCCCATCCACTTCCCATCTCTTTTTATTTGAACCGTTGGATTGAAACCTAAACGGTTCAGATTTAATCTTTTATAAAAATATTATTTTTATTATTTAATATTTTTATAAAAAATTAAATCTGAACCATTTAGGTTTCAATCCAACGGTTCAGATAAAGAAGAGAAGGAGAAGTGGATAGGAAGGGGAAAAGATAGTAGCCAATCCCAAGCCGTAAGGGGTTAACCACTAATTGCCACACTCTTCTTGCCATCTCTACTGCACTCAAGGATACTCAATATTTTCAATATCTAGCTGTTTTGCTCTAAGGGAGCTAGAATTCGTTGGCCATCTCTCACGAAACATTTGTCATAAAAATAATTGCTCTTTCCGAGATTACCCAAAACCACAATGCAATGCTGATGATGAAGGAAAAGCAAGCTAATAAAGACCCAAAAGTGGAAAGATATTGATAGTAAAATAAAAGGTTAAGATGTAAAAATATCAAAATATATATATATATATATTTTCAGAAGTTGGCCTGGCACGGTAAATTTTATTTGGGTGTAAAAGTAGCCATGAACTTTTTTGAATAAAGGTAAAAATGTCACTTCTGTAAATCTATGCAAACTGCCGTTACTTTTTGGTTTGACGAGCCCACCCATTGTTTTTAAATGGTTGTTTTAATAAAAACACACTCTCTCTCCCTTTTCCCTACACTCAACTAGCAATAGCAAGGTGAGGCCACTACAGCCCAACAACAGCTTTTGCCTCTGCCGCTTACTTCTACAGAATCTGGCCCTTTGCTTCCTAATTACCAAGGATCATCTTCATCTTCTGGTTCAGTTCCACCACCAATATCAAATGCACAAGCTGGTGGTGAACCTGAGGGATCCGTCCTTCCTCCTTTTCTCTTACCCTTCAGTGCCATCTTTTTCTTTTAAACGACACCATTTTGATGCAAAATGCACATTGTTCCTTTGTTTTTTTAAAAAATAGTATTCATCATTCTAAAGTATATCTTTAGTATCAGTCAATAACATGAAATATTTTCTCATGATCTTAAAATAATTTTTCAAGATTATGAAGTATTTTTTAGGTACAATCATTATCTTGAAATATCTTTTTAGTACCAGTTAGTATCCTGAATATATTGTCAAGATACTTCAGGGTACTGACTGGTAAGGGTGGTCATGAAACCCAGGATCTCGATGTGCTCACCTAAAAAAAAAAGGGCACAATCGGGCTGGGCATTTTTGCGAGTAGGGCCGGGCATCGGCAGCGTATGTCGCCCTACCCATTTGGCCCTACTCAGTAAGTATATATAAAAAAATAGATGTTTCATCATTTGATTAACTTTGGGGACATAGATGCAAACCACTTGAACTTCATGGCTTTAATTACAATAATTTTGTTGCCTTATTTATAATGGATTGTGGTTGTTGCTTAATTCTTGAGTATGGATATTTGTTAAGACATATGATAGTTCTTAAATTTCAAGACTCAAGTTGTAGACTTATTTTGAAATTTCTCAAAATGTGGAATCATAAAATGGATTTGAAGTTTATATTATTTAGAGCGAATTAAAACATATGGTAACTACAGAAATGTTTATAAAATTTAAATGAAATTATTTTTTTCACATGTGGATAGGGCATGGCGTTACCACTTGGTCAAGAAAGCCCGCCTTGCCAAGCTCGAAATGATTAGAGCTTTTATCGTGCAGTGCCGGGTATCGGGTGCTGCAAAATGCAAGCCATTCATCCTAACCCTGCCCAACCTTGTCCATGCCCACCCCTACTGACGGGTACTAAAAAATATTTCGAATCGATTTAGTCTAAAAAAGATACTTTAATATACTAATTGATACAGAAAAAAATATTTTATGATCTTAAAAAATTATTTTAGGATCTTGAAAAAGTTATTTTAGGAGACTATCCTTTTTTTAATCGAGCTTATGGGGCTAAACTGGCATGGATATTGGTTATAGGTACAAGTGAGTTATGGCAAGTAAGGAATGGTCAAATAGTGAATTTCTTTAATGACCACCGGTTGATTGATGGGAGAGGGATAAAAGACTTTGGTACAAGACAACTTTCTGTAGAGGAGGCTCAATCATTTGTTGCGGAGTGGGTCCGAGAAGGTTCATGTGACTTCATTTGGCTTGTTGATTGTGTCGAACAGCGAGATAGACTTGCCTTAGCATTACTTCTAGAGCCAAGAAATCGGGTGGAGCGTCGTCGACTGACACTTTGCGCTTTGGCTTCTTAATAGACTTTACTTGAAAATTAGAGAAGATAGCTTGAAAATTAGAGTAGATAAATGAAATTGGCCCTGCAGGGCCAGCCCTATAGGGCCTCCGACTTAAAAGGGCCGGCCCTGCAAGCTTTTTTTTTTACATGGATTCACATATGATGATAATTTACTAATTTATATGTATTTTTATTTGTTATAGAGTTATTTATCTATTTAAGTATAAATACATAAATATATAATAACTATACTCTGATCTTATGATTTGATTTATTATTTGTTACAGATAAATATTATGGATGTGTTCATGATGCGGGAGAAGAAATTGATAATATTCTTATTCATAAAGCAAAGCCTACTACTTAAAGTGAAGCACAATCAAATGTCTTTGAAATTGATGATAGTGGTGAAGAAGATGACAATTATAGTTATCGTACTAATGTTGCTTAATGATATGCTTCTTATGTTTTATATGAGCTATTTGTCAACAATAGTTTGCTTTTGATCACAAATTAGTGAATGCGTTTATTTGTTGGATGATTCGTGTTGTTTGGATATTAACGTTGACAACATTTATTTGATAAATTAGAATTTTAATTGTTGTAATTTACTAATTATATTTCTTTTAAAAAAACGGAGGAAAAATAATTAAAATTTGGAATAGTAATTTTCGGGCCCTGTAGGGCCGGCTCTGGCCCTGGTGCTCTCGGGCTGGGCTTTGAAAAACAGATGTTTTTTCTTACTCCAAGCCCTATAAGGTCGGCCCTGATTCCCAACTCTAATTACCGCTGAGACCAGATGCAGGACATGATATTATGATGTAGGGAGCAACTAGTGATGGTAATTTCTCAATTAAAAGTGTTTATTTTTTAATTGAAGAAAACCCCCCTCACCTAAGATATAATCTTTATAAGGAAATCTGGTAATGGAGAGGAGCGGAACGAATAAAATTCTTTATGTGGATAGCTGTATTAAACAAGTTACCAACTAATGGGTGGAGGAGTACTTGGGCCAATGATTCACCAATTTGTGGTTACTATGAATCTGGTGTGGAGAATACGTTGCATATATTATGTGATTGTCCCTATGCAAAACGGATGTATATGTTACTGAAATCTCCAAGGTATGTCTCTTCGTTTTCTTTTTGCCAGACTTAGGGATTGAATAACTATGAATATTAAGGGTACACTTGGTAGAGGTGTGGGTATGTACTGGAGTATTATTTTTGGAGTTGCCATTTGGAAACTGTGGGGATGAAGAAATTCTTCTATCTTTGAGACTTATTTTGAGAAACCCTTTAGTCCTGCAACTGTTATCCTTCACATTTGGAGGAATTTTGCTGAGATGAGATTCAGGACTGTGATTCAGTTAATCCTGGAATTGAGCAACGTACTTCAAGTATCGCATTTTGGAAAAGCCCTCCGGTGGGTTGTGTAACATCCTGAAATTTATTTAGAATAATAATAGGATATATTAATGGTAATTAATTTACCAAGAAAATTTATTATAAGAGTAAAACTTTCTAATGTTAGTTAAAATAATAATAATAATAATAATAATTTTTACTATTATAATATATTAATATATTGTAGAATATATATATATATATATATGTATGTATGTATGTATGTATGTATATGTATATGTATGTATGTATATTAGAAACGTGGTCGGCTTTAAAGTTAAAGGGGGAGGGGGTAATAAGATTCACCCTACCCCCCATTTTCACCGAATTACCCCCTCCTCAACCACTATAAATACGCACCTTCGAGTGCGTATTCAGACAGAGCAATGGAGTGTTAGAAAAATAAAGAGATGAGAGCAAGAAGGAGAGAGGGAAAATGTAGAGATAATTATTTGGGGAGACTGGTAGTAGCTTTTTAGTGATTATTTGGGAATTAACGAGTAACAGGTAACTCTGAATATTCTTCCATATACTTGTGAATTGTGTATGATTATAAATTATATATATATATATATATAGGCTGAATTATATGTATATGTATTATAATATTATTATAATAAAGACTGAATATTACAGTTTTGTGCCCATGAAAATTACAATTTTGTGCCTAGCAAAAATTACGGTTTTGCTCCCGAATTTTGGAAATTACAGTTTAGTCCCAAATTTTGGAAATTACAGTTTAGTCCTTTGAATTTCAAGAATGACATATTGGTCCGTTGAGGTTTTATGAGATGTTTGGTTTACCTTGTAATGATATTTTATATAAATGGAAGCTTATTTTAATATACTTTATTTTATCATGGCGGCTGTATTTATGATGGGTTGGAGTAAGGAGAAATTTGAAAGATAAAATTTCTTTATGCCACCACTCGGTGCACAGTGGATGGTACTTGTCAGGGCCTCATCTTCTATATTTTTCCTCTGGCCGGGATTACATTGAAGTTGTGGGGACATGTGACACCTCCTTAGTTGTTATTTTTAAGGAGGGGAGCCATAGTCCATATTTAAGCTCTATACCTTTAACTAGGTATATCTTAGGTTTTGGTGAGTTTGGAACCATTCAGTTAAATGAATGAGTTTCTGTTGGACTATATGTTAGCCTATGACTCCATTCAGCGGTACAAGGGTGGACAGTTATATAAGGGAGGCTGCATATTACATATTGTTTAATTGTATAGTTCATAATTTGACATAATGATGATTACTTTTGCAAATATATATATATATATATATATATATATGAGAACTTATGATATATACAAAGATATATATATATGTAATAAACTCCTACTTTTTGTCATATATAATTTGATTGTGTACGGCAGAAATTTTCAGTAGTTACTGAGACGTGAAATTTCATCCTATATTAACATTTTTCAGGTGATCATTCTAGTAGAGATCAAGAGAAGGCACCTATAGAGTGAGCCTTGAAGGCTCTTTGTACTCCTGTAGCTTATGTTATGTTATTTATATTTGTCATGACCCTAGGACTTCCGCATTGTATTTAACTCTGAAATATTTTGGAACTTTATTTTGACTTTGTATTATGAATTTTATTTGAAATGGTTATGTAATTTAATGATTTGGATATTGATCATCCTTGTTGGAGGTATTTCAAATATGTTGACCAAATTTTCGGGTGTTGAATTTGGGTGTTACAGATTGGATAAAATTGAATGCGGATGGGGTGATGACTTTAAGTTCGTCTAAAGGCTGGTTGTGGGGGTGTTTTGTGTGATAGTCAAGGACAATGGATTGTTGGTTTTTCAAAGGTCATTGGTATATGTAATGCCCATAAGGCGAAAGAGTGGGCTGTCTTCAAGGGCCTAAAAGTAGCCTGGGATTTGGGCTAGAGGAGGATAATCTTGGAATCTGATGCTAATGAACTTGTTGATAGATTATTAGATGTCAATTTCAGGTATGGAAGTTTGCTGGTTGTTCAAATTAAAGAAATGATGGAAAGAGATTGGATGATTTCTCTTTGTCATATTCCAAGGGATTGCAACAGAGTGGTGGATGCTTTAGAAAAATTGGGATTGACCAAATTAGTTATTTTGGGAGAATGCCCTTTCTATCTGAGGTCTTGGGTGGAATAGAAGTGTTTGGGATTTTTTCTCCTATTGTTTAGTTTTTCTGTTATTGTACTTGGCTTTTTAGCCATCTTTGATATAAAAAAAAAAGAAAAAAAAAAAAGAAGAAGAAGAAGAAGAAGAAAGAATGGCTCTTGAATAAGGCTGTTTCACTTGTTTTTTTCCCTCTTTCTTCTAAAATGACAGTATAGTGTGTGTTTAGGATAGCATAGGAAAAATGACTTATTTACAATCTAACTTGTGTAAAAGTAAGATTGAGTAAAAGTCAGATTGTATAATAAGATTTATATTTAGATTGGCGGTAGTATAAGTAGCTTTTGTAAAATTAAAACTTATTTAGAATGATGGTAGCAAAAGTGACTTTTGAAATAATTATAAGAGAAAAATTAAAATCAAAATTACAAAAAAGGAAAAAAAAAATGCTAACTTGGAAAATTTAGCAATGCTTTGATCAAATAATATTACATAACTAACTTGATCACATGTCTCGTACAATTTTGTTTCTAATTGTGCCATGAATCTAATAGTATGTTTAGTAGGTCTTGGAAATGAGACCAAATTTTTATATAATTTTTTTTTACCAAACTGTGCTTTTAATTGAAAAAATAGAAAAAACTTCCCCCAATAGCATCAATGAACTAGAATTGGAGGAACTACCATTGGCCACCAATATTACATCCACCTTGCTGAAAATAGAAAAACTTTGCTTAAACATCAAACTTAGGAAAATCTCTTCAATCTCTTAAAAATATGAAGAATCAATTTTGAATCTTGCTCAAAATCGAAGAAAATACGATGGTAAACGGAGTTGCAGATCTGGAGAAATAAGGATGTTCTTTTTTTGTTTTTTGCTTTCCAAATACCATTATGCATGCTGCATCTCCAGTATCAGAGGTCACACCAAACTTTCTATTTTCTGATTTAATGTCAAGGTTTCGGTTCACACCTCAAGACATAAAGGCGAGATGGAGTAGCATTACCAGAATTGGTTCTAATGAGATATGAGAAGAGCCTAAGGCTGAGAGAGCAGAGAAAGACATTGAACTATGAATGGATACCTCAATTTGTTTTCAACATGAAGGCCTTCCTTCCATCTATGCACTGTCCCATTAGATTCATTAATATTGGATATTGAGTTCTTGATACAAAGATGACTTAAAACAGCTGAAAAAATCACCACACACATTAGGGTAGGGACTAATGTGTGTATTCATTTTCACAAAAAAAGTTTACTTGAATAGAAATAAAACTAGTAGATCAAGACCCTTCAACGTAAATATAAAACTAGTGGCAGTTTGGCTTGTCCCAAATAATCCATAAACTAGCAACGAAATTATATAAAACTAAGCCACTGGAAAATTAAAAAAAGGTTAAACATGGCAAGAAACATTTGGTTTAAATATTAGCATTCTTCAAATGTGTGTCAAGTGGCACAAGACTTTCCACATAATCAAAAACTTGATGATTATATCCACAAGGGATATCAAACAAGTTGTATTCATTAGTACTAAGATTCCACAAAACAAGTTTATCTTCATGATTCTCCTCCTCTTCACCTTCACGATTCTCTTCCTTCACGGCGCAAACAATTTTATTTCTCCAAATAATCCGTGGACCAATCATAAAGCGGTACGGATTGGGTTTGCTAGTAAATATTTTAGCCCAACTCCATCTCTCCTTGGATGGATCTGTGCACTCCTTCAACACCCACATATCAATCATTATATCAATTATATTTGATTTGGAATTGTCAGTAGGAAAAAACATAGCTAGTTTCTCCTCATAGCTAATAAGCGAAGTGTAATAAAACTGGGCAGAAATCATAGTAGGAAATGGTATCAATGTGAACACTTCCGTTGCTATATCAAATGACACTATCAAACAACAATAATTTTTATAGCCCTCCACCCCATAATACTTTTTGCCAAACCACAAGATGGCTCCATTACAAACGAAATGGCCAAAATTATTGAAAATGTATACACCCGGTAAGTTAACGGGTTCAACTTTTTTCCATAACCCTGTACTTAACGCATAAACTTCCACTTGAAGAACCAACATATCAAGAACAAAAAGTTTCACAATCTTGTAATCATTAATGACTGAGCTGAAGCCAAATCCTATATAAAAAATCTCACGCTCATAATTATTAAGAGATTTGGGCACTTCTCTGAACTCTCTAATAGCTGGATTCCACAAATAAAGGGAATGTTGAGATTTAACCAGTAGTTCTACACAAAGAACGCCATTACAGGAATAGACACACCTTGACATTCTGTATCGTTCGAAGGAGAGGAGGGAAGGGAGGGGTTAATGAGTTGCATTTCACAATTGAGCAAACATAAGTTCCAAGGATGGCCTTCAGAGATAATGCTATCGACAATAAGTAAAGGATTTTGATCAGTGGCATGGTGGAGGTGCTCGGCAATAAAGGATGGGGTTCTGAACAGATTCTTCCAATCTTTACACACACATCGAAATCGGATTAGGGATTTTACCGAAAGTCGAATAAGAATATTTGTAATCATTTCTTGCGGAAGACCTAGTGTGTCATTCTGCATTTTTGTCTGCTCCAATGAGTAGCGGAGGGATGAAATTGAAACAGAGACGGTGATCGGTGATGAAGGAAAAATAGGGAGACTGGTGTTAACATTTGCCGAGCGACAGAGAGACCGGTAGGGGTGAGCTAAGTTAAAACTGTAGATATACTGTACTGAATTCAATCAGACTAGATCTATAAATATTTTGGGGAAAATCCAAACAACAAAAAACGTCACTTAAATTTTAAAATTTTAAATAAGTGATTTTTCGTTAAAAATGACTTATCAATTGTATTATTGTGATTGTTAATCCCATTATTTTTATGGGCAACAGGATGTTTAAAGTTGAAGTAACATTTTTCTGTCATTTTCCCAATATTTCACACCTATTTAATTATTTTATATAATTCCCTCTAAATCTAATCTAATTTCAAGGACAAAACTTCAGAAATCTAATATTTCAACCTCAAAATCTCAAATATGTGATTTCTTACCAAACAGATTGTCAATGGCTTTACTGTTCTTGAATATAATAAACATAACATAAGAAGTATTTTCCTTAACGTATTTGTATATTACAAATTTTTTACCCGCAACAATCCTAACTATTCTCTTCCATCTTAAATATAATATAAAATTAATTTTTTTAAGAGAGTAAATAAGCTAAATAAATTACTTTACCATATCATATGTTGTGTATCCTTAGATTATATATCAGTTTATAGTTAAAATTATTAATTTAGAGAAAAAATAAAAATAAAAATACTCTAAAATAAATATATTATTTATATTTAGGACGGACAACTAATTAAATACATTTTTTATTAGATTAACATATAGAAAAATAGTTGATTATCCAACTGACTTCCTCTAATTTTGAGTTAACAAGGTATGTGCCTTTCATTCCATGAACTAGTAATCTATTGGTTTTATGGACTTTAATAGATATAAACAAATTTTGAGAATTTTGGGGGTGAAATGTCTTATCTGTACGGTGGCTGATTTTACTGTTATGACGAGATGTAGAAATATGTTTTGTAGACAAGACATTATTGTAATTGTGGCATGTGTATTTTAATTTGGTAGACTTATCTTGTGGATTTTGAGAAACCATCAAGTGGGTTTTTGAAGAAAAGACGAAAGGTCTTACAAACATGCAGTGGAAATATACAGCTATCCCTTCAATGAATTGAAAGTGTAAATGATTTTCACGGGAGCCGCTAGGATCCACTCCCTAATATTCGCTGCCATCCTCTTCTTTAAAAGAACGCGCCAAAACCGGCAAGGCTGATACTAATTTTTTTAAGAATATTTTAGAACATTGACATGTATTAAAAATATACTTTTAGATACTGACTAGTTTTAAAAAATATTTTATGATCTTAAAAAATTATTTTAGGATGTTAACTGGTACAAAAAAAAATCATGATTTTGAGAAATTATTTTAGGATCTTAAAAAAATATCATGAAGTATATTTTTAGTATCACAATCGTACCCTAAAATATTATTTCAAGATCTTAATATAATTTTTCAAGATTATGAAGTATTTTTTCAATACCAGTTAATATCATTTTAGTACCCATTAATAGCTTGAAATATTTTTTCAAGATTCTAAAATAATTTTTCAAGATCATAAAGTATTTTTTCTGTATCAATCACTATCCTTAAAGTACTTTCGAGTACAAGTCAATACCCTAAAATATTTTTTCAAGATCTTAATATAATTTTTCAAGATCAACTTTAGTACCGGTCAATATTCTTTTAGTGCCAATCAATATCTTGAAATATTTTTTCAAGATCCTAAAATAATTTTTCAATATCATTAAATAATTTTTTAAGATTATGAAGTATTTTTTTCTATAGCCGTCAGTATCTTTCAAGTATCTTTTTAATACGTTAAAATATTTTTTTCAAGATCATAAAATATTTTTTCAGTAATGGCCAGTATCCTGAAGTATTTTTTAGTATCCATCAATGCCCTGAAATATTTGGGGGAAAAAAAGCATTAGCCTTCCCAGTTTTATGCCAAAAGGGTGTTGTTTTGAAGAAGAGGATGGCAGTGAATATTAAGAGAAGTGGATGCTAGCCACTCCCAATTTTCATATGCGATGACGATTTTCTCTAGCTCGGTCTAAGGAAATTAGACCAGCCTTTTGGAAAATTCTAATTTAATTAGAATGGATGGGGATTAAATGGTGAGAGTGTAATTTAATTATAACTGTTATTGAAAGGTTGCTTAATACTCTGTTTGATTCTTATTAAAAAACATCAATTAACAAGTGTATTTGATCATTTTTATAAGATATTTGCTTGTTTCCAAAGAACATTAAATATTTTTTCCATACATTCTTATAATTAATAAGGGTAGTTGGTGAGAGTAATAATTAACCTATTAAAGTTTTGTGTAATTAGTAGAGATAATATTCGGAATTACTTAAATTTATGACAAATTTAATAACTTTAACAATTTTTATTTGTTTGTGAGAATTGTTAGTTAATGACAAACCAAAGGGAGTATAATCTGAGAGATTTGAAAGTGTGGAGGTGCTTTATAGATTTTACAGTTACAAATTGTTTCTAGCCTCATTTGATAAAGACAAGTTGTGCTTTAAAATTAATTATGTGGAGGCTTTGTTATTTATTACTGTGAGCAAATTTTATGGATTATGAAATTTGTGTGTGGCTTAAAACAAGTTTACGATGGAGATATGAAAATTTAATAATTTTCATGATTTGTAGGTATATATATTTATGGTGGTAAAAACATGCATGACTATTGTGAATATGACATATTATTTAGGATTAAGTGGTAAATTCACCCCGAAAGTATAGGCCTAGAAGCAATGTTGCCCTGAAAATTTTTCTTGTCTCAGTGTTACCCTATTTCATTAAAAAACTAGCGTTGACCGTCAAAAAAATTTATATTGACCATTAATTTTTTAACGAAAAGGGCAACATTGCTACGTTTTAAAACTTTTAGGGCAATATTGAGACAAAAAAAAAAACTTTCAGGGTAACATTACTCCTCAAAGAAAACTTCTGGAACAAATTTGCTGCTTAACCCTATTATTTATGATGTTGTTGCTTCAAAATTTAATATAAAAGCATAGATTAAGCAAAAATGATTTTGGGTGTTGAAAGGAAATAGTGATTATACATAATATTGAGAAATGTTTCTGAAGTTTGGTTTTTATGAAACATTGTGAATATTCCTTATGATGCTTACAAAGTTTTTGAAGTGATTATGTAGCTCAATTTGGGTATCCACAAATTGTTGAGAATTTGTTGCATTAAAATTTGTTAATCCCTGTGACATAGCTTGTGCTATATGAAGATTGAATATATATAAATATGTAGCCCTATGAGGGATATTAAATATTTGAGGAGTACCATAAATGTTGGTATTGTGTGTGGTGGATTCCCGTTGTATTGAGATATACGGATGTTAACTGAATTTTAGTTTTATATGAGAAAATCCACTAGTACCTAAAATAAAAATTATGTGAGACAAAGTTTATTACTCTAGAAATGGATGAAATTGGAGGCAAAGTTGTAAACAATATCTTAGCAAATATTATGGTGTAAAACTTGACATTTAGTGTCGATGAGTTGAGATTGCCAAATGATAGTAGCCATTGTAGAAAGAACAATAGTAGAAATTGTTTGAGATAAAATGTGAATAAGAGCGCTTAAGAATTGTGGATTTATCTCAATCGAATTTGTGAGGTTCAAAAGTTGACCTACAGATCCATTAACAAAAACCCAAGAAGAAAGTAAATTAGCCGAGGGGAATGAGAATAAAGCCAAC
Organism: Acacia melanoxylon; assembly: GCA_019022615.1. Classification (NCBI taxonomy): domain Eukaryota; kingdom Viridiplantae; phylum Streptophyta; class Magnoliopsida; order Fabales; family Fabaceae; genus Acacia; species Acacia melanoxylon. The sequence continues at coordinate 9,960,441 of JAFJYJ010000012.1, forward strand.
TCAAAATTAACAGCGATTGTCAACCCAGCTTTTATGATTGGTGATCTAATAAAGAAGGTTCATATGCGTAAAAACAAGTTGTTCGTTAGTTCTACTAGCACTTAAATAAATGCTGGTCCCTTGTTATGATATGAGAAAGTGCTAGAATACATTTTAGTGAGGTTGAGCAAAAACACTTAATGATTTCATAATCCTACAGGATGTATTCAATGTAGGTACATTTCATGAAATCACCTCTATGGATATGGAGTGGAGCCGCTCCTATGAGATTTTGGCGAAATCTCTAGAGCATTCGTTATGCATCAAGCACGCATATTGTCATTTTTTAACGTGAAATGTGGGGTATAATATGACTCTTAATGCCTCTAGCCCAAGATTTGTTAGTTCATAGTAGCATGCTTCACCGACATCTATGTGTACTAAGTGTTATCGGTCTAGGTCTGGTTCATAATCCAAAGGACTATCAAATACAATGGTTATGTTCATGTGTGTAACTCAGCTAATGATGCTTTCTTTGACGTATGTTGGGGATTGTTGTAAATAATAAGTGTGGGTCTGTCAAAGGAAGAATCACACATTGCATGGAATTGTGGGGTCCAAGTAATGACAAGTGATATTGGGCTAGTAAATGGACCAAGAGCGGGAATAGGCTTACTCACACGACAAAGGGCCACCGGAAATGTAGTTGAACTCTAGCAATTTCCCTTTCTCTTGTGTGTGAGTTAAATGCGGTATTGAGCACTTTCACAGGAAATATTTCTATGAAAAATACAAGATTAATTTGTATGATTTATTGCTACCTTAATGGATCATAAATGCCTATTAATGTGTTTAATGATCAAACGGCTAGTAACCTACTCATTAATATTCATTAAGTAGGTTAATGATTTTGTAACTGACGTTTAATTGTGTTTAATTGCCCAATGTTCTCTTGTGACCCGTAGCCTATAAAAGGGTATGGGACCGAAGGTCTAAACACTTAGCTTTAAGCTTTTGAGCAACTTCTCTTCCCCTCCTTTGGTGTTTCACCTTGTTGAGTTCTATTATCTTCTGTAGTGTTGTTCACCTTATTTTTATAGGAAGGGTTCACACTACTAGAAAAAACGTAATCTGTGACGGAATTTGCTACGGAACATTTTCCGTGGCAAATTTTGCTACAAATTGCCAAATCCGTAGCAAACTTTGCTACGGATTGAGAAATCCGTAGCAAAAAATAAAATAGCGACGGATTAACTAAGCCGTCGCAAAATGTGCGACGGGTTAGTGCATCCGTCGCTATATGTTTGCGACGGATCCTGGGATCCGTCGCTATATGGCGGACCAGGGTCCACCTTTGCGACGGACATAAAGTCCGTCGCAAAAAGGCGGACATTTTGGTCCGCCCTTTTGCGACGGATCCTAGGATCCGTCGCTATATGGCGAACCCGGGGTCCACCTTTACGACCGACATAAAGTCCGTCGCAAAGGGCGGTCATTTTGGTCCGCTCTTTTGCGACGGATCCCAGGATCCATCGCTATATGGCGGACCGGGGTCCACCTTTGCGACGGACAAAAAGCCCGTCGTAAAAGGGCGGACCAAAATGTCCGCCCTTTTGCAACGGATCCGGTGGTCCGTCGCAATAAAGTTATTTTGTCACGGACTCATAGCCGTCGCAAAATCACTTTTTGCGACGGACAATCGGATCCGTCGCAACCGTCGGTGGCCACCGACGGTTTGTTGTCCGTCGCAAAAAGTGATTTTGCGACGGAACTAGGTTCCATCGCAAAAAGCCGAAAGTCTCATTAATGAGACTTTCGGTTCCGATAGAACCCGACCCCCTGTCCCGGCCTTCAAACTTCCGCCCCCGCTCGGGCCCCTCCCCCCAAGCGCGCCCCCGGCTCCGGTCCCTCCCTAAGCGCGCCCCCGGCTCGCCCCCACCCAGTCCGGCCTTCCTCGGCGCGCGCCTACCCGGCCTTCCCTAACGCGCCCCCGGCTCCAAGACACCCCAGCTCCGGCACCCCTCTCGCTCCCCGCCCCCGCCAAGCTCCTCCCCCACCCAAAGCCCTCGCCTCGTCCCCTCCTTCACCCCAACGCCCTCGCTCCTCCCCCGCCCTCCCGGCTCATCCCCTCTCGCTCTCCCTCGCTCCTCCCCCACTCTCAACTCGATCGTTGTCCTCTTCTCTCGTTCGAGTCACATGTCGGAGTTAGCTTGAAGTATTTTTTTTATAAATAATTATATGGAAATATCTATGTTAGATTTACTTTATTACATAATTGAAATATGTATGTAAGTAGAAGATTATAAATTACATGATTTTAAATCTTCTTTTTTGTTTTAGTTTCTCCGTGGTTTGAATCTATTAATTACATAATGATCTTGATACCTATGTGTTTATTAATTTGAATTATGCTTATAGTTTGTAGGAGACTCCATGATTTTTTTAATTATTAGGTTTTAATGATTTTTATTTATGATATTGATTTTTTTAATCTTGCATTTTTTTTGGGACGAAGATAAATTAAAAAAGTAATTTTTTCAATGTAAACACGAGTTAATAAACGTATAGAATTATTTTATGTGAAGTATTTTATTTAGCACTTTTTAGGAATTTAGAAATTCCAATTCGATTTTGATGTGATAAAATTATGATTTTGTATTAGTTGGTAATGATACATAAATCTTTAAATATGATGGTGTTGAAATTAGAAAAGTGAAGTGTTGAGAAATGAAATTTAGGGATAAGGCAATTAATTAATTAATGTAAAGTATGAGCGAAGGAATGTGTGACATTAAAGAATAATCAAATTTGTATGTGTTATAAAAATTAGTGGAATTTACTATTTGATTTAGGCTATTATAAAAATGACTGTTCTACAATAATAAAATTTAATATTTGTTTAAAAAATATTCCATTTAATTTTTTTATTTGAATCTATCTTTAACAAGTTATACAATAAATTTGATTAAGTGTTAAATAATCTCTTTGATCTAGCCCATATATGTTAGAAACTCCAAAATACTTAGTATTCTATTCTTTGTTTGCCCCTCCACATGCATGTCCCATGTTTCGGTGTGCTATCCTCATTCTCCGGTTGCTTGCCGTAATCGAGCTCGTTCAATGCATGTGTTTGTTTTTCACTTTCTTGATTAAGTGGCAATTGGTAGGCATAAATGACAAGTTGTACTTATATATAAATTTATATATGTGTGGTATGTTGAGATGTTAATTAGGTTAGTAACTGAATTAGCTAGGAAGTATGGAAGGCAACCATGATAGAAGTTGGATGTACAATCGTCTAACCGATGAAGACAACTAACGCAAGCATTCTTCGCGGGTTTGGAAGAGTTCGTCAATTTGCTTTGGCGAATTCAAATAATTCAAGTAGGAGATCGGGTGTCCGTGTGCCAAATGTAAGTGTTTAAGATTTACGAGATGCGGACACGGTCAAAATTCATTTGTGTCAAAAGGGATTCATGAAAGATTATGAATGTTGGGAATGTCATGGCGAAGTCCGACGACATCGAGTGGTTATTACGGGGATGTAGTCATCGAGAAAACCTTAATCAATATGAGCAAGTTGGTTATAGATGCCGCGGGACCGTCGATCGGCCAATATTTTGATCCCGTTACTCATGCCGAACCGTCATACATGGGAGAGGAGACGGTACACATCCTCAACCATCATACATGGGTGAGGATCCTCATCCGGAAGCCGCTAGGTTCTATAAAATGCTTCAAGAAGCACAGCGTCCGTTATGGGAAGGTTGCGAACACTTTGAAAATAGTGAATATTTTTTTTTGAATAATATTGGCAAGCCGAAGCTTGAAAACATAAAATAGGAGCTAGATTATAAGACTCTAGCCCCTGAAATAACAGATTGAAAAAAAAACTAGGAATGGCAGGATCGCTGATCCTTGAAAACCATATCTAGGAACCCTCTCGGGATAGTTGGAATCATGACCAAATTGTCACCAATGGCAATAGAATGGCCCTTCTTTGCCATATAATCAGCACAAGCGATGTTTTCTCTTGGAGTGTGATGAAGCTCCACGTCCCAGTCTCGGAACAAAAGGTCTCGAGTCTCCCCAATAATGTCTTTCAGAGGATGATCAGCAGGGCAATCTCTCATAAGGATATTGACGGCATCAAGAGAATCGGAGTAAATGACGATGCTCTGTAGCCCCATCTGAAGACCAATCTGCAGCCCTATCATGATAGCATAAATTTCAGCTTCTATGACAGAAAGGAGGCCAAGGGGTCTGAGAAGCCCATCAACCAGTCCCCTTTATAATTTATTAGTACTCCCCCACATGCAGCTTTATGTTGTTGAAGCACCGATCTGTCCACATCGATCCGAACTGTATTCTCGGGAGGGGGTGTCCAAGATTTCTCGTCTAGCTTGTCCAGTTGGAAAATCTTGTGGTTTAGCTTTTGATTCACTCCATTCTCCATGAGTAGATAGCTGCACCGGTGTAACATCTCCCTTGTTTCTGTGTTCACTCCCTGAAAAAGAAATTTACATCTGGTTGTCCAAAGGATCCAGCACCCTAGGCTAAAGGTTCTCGCCCATGAGAGGTTCAGAAATCTCCCTTTTCCTGGGTGGTATTCCAGTCGAGCCAAACCTGCAAGCTGCCAGAGAAAAACTGAGAGAAATAATTAGGTTTTAAAATAAGTTTCCATAGACTTCTAGCACGCTCACAATCTCAAATTATGTGGATCACACTTTCCTCACTATTGCATTGAAAAGGGCAACCATTGTCGTTGGTGAGGCCCTCCTGCCCGAAGAGAGTTGGTGGCAAGTCTCTCATGGCCAACTTGCCACATAAAGTATTTAATTTTTTTCAGGAACTTTCCATTTCCATACTTGGGCCCAGAAGTTATTAGTGCTTGTTTCTACGGTGTCAGAGAGAAATTGGTAGGCTGATTTAACAGAGAAACCCCCATCCTTAGCTGCTCTCCAGATAAAACAATCTGGGGAATTGTTGGAGGGTGGATTTGATTGTAAAATGAGTTTAATGATATCCTGAGGTAAAACTCCAAACCATCTGTGATAGTCCCACCGTCCATTTGAAAGAAGGTGATCCCTAACCGTTTCCTCTACGTTGACAGAGGAAGGATACTGAATAAAGGAGATGATGGGTTGATCAAGGGGTAGCCAGTGATCAGTCCAGAACTTGGTACCCGTCCCGTTATTGACCTTTTTACCCACACCACTGAGAAAATTATCCCAAACTTCGACAATCGCTTTCCAAGATGAGGAAGAGTTTTTCTTTCTGGAGATATTAGGCAGATACAGGTTGCCACAGTTATATTTGGACCACAAACATTGAACCCAGAGGGCATCCTTCTTTGTTAAAAGACTCCAGCAAAGTTTCATAATAAAATCTTTATTCTGGCGGCGAAGATTTTTGAAACCCAGACCCCCTTGTTTCTTAGCTTGTGTAATTTTATCCCAAGCAATAAGATGCATTTTTCTCACGTCATCTTCCTGAGACCAAAGGAAATTCCTGGAGATTCGCTCAATTTCTCTAATAGTACATGTTGGAAGGAGAGAAGATTGCATGCAGTGGCTAGGCAGTGAAGATAATACAGACTTGATAAGAACTGAACGTCCTGCCATAGTCAAAAATTTGCTTTTCCACGAGGACAACTTTTTCCTTGCTCTTAGCACAATAGGGTTAAAGGTAGCATGAGAAACTCTTTTATGGATGATTGGGACACCCAAATATTTACCTAGGTCAGCAGTAATCCCAATCCCAAGGAGTTGACTCAGCTCGAGAGCCCTGTTGAAGTTAATTTTTTTGGAGCAGAACATTCGTGATTTGTCGAGGTTGATTCTGTGCCCTGAGACTTCGCAGAAACTTTGTATAACTCTTCGGACTTCAATCATTTGATCAGTGGAAGCTTCTGTGAAAAGAATGAGGTCATCGGCAAAGAAAAGGTGAGAGATGTGTGGACTACCTCGCTTGAAAAGAAAGGGTTTCCACCTACGCCCTTCACATTCAGCTTTAATTAAATGGCCCAAGCGCTCCATGCAAAGAACAAAGATATATGGGCTCAGGGGATCGCCCTGTCGAACTCCTCTAGAAGGGTGAAAGCTCAGGGTTTCATCACCATTCCAAAGGATAGACATAGATGTAGTAGAGATACGAGCCATGATGAGATCAATGAGGTTGTTCTCCAAGTTAATACATTCAAGGGTATTTCGATAAACCCCAATCTAACCTATCGAAAGCTTTCTCCATGTCAATTTTGATTGCCACAAAACCTTTCTTCCTCCCGCTCATCCTCATGGAATGGATAATTTCTTGAGCAATAAGGATATTATCACAGCTAGATCTATTAGCAATAAAACTACACTGCTCTTGACTAATAAGATGGGGCATGAGTCCTTTTAACCTATTAGCTAGGAGCTTAGTAATGATTTTGAAGCTCACATTGCAAAGGGAGATAGGACGAAATTCCTTCAACGAAGCTGGATTATCAACCTTGGGAATAAGAACAACTTTGGAATGATTTATGCTGGACAGCTTAGAGGGATTGTTAAAGCAATCTTCAATGAAGGCACATATTTTATCACCTATTACAGACCACTGAGAATGGAAAAAGTGAACTTGAAGACCATCGGGACCGGGAGCTTTGAAAGCTCCTATTGCAAATGCTGCATTTTTTATCTCGACTTTGCAAACATTTCTTGAAAGAAAGTGAATCATATTGTCATCAATGGAAGGGAAGTTAGAACACCATCCCTCAGGATTTCTCACAAGTACATCCCTTGTATATAAATTTTTAAAGAAATCATGGGTCATCAATTTCAAAGTGACGTGGTTATCAATCCATACCCCTTCATCGTTTTTTAAAGCTCCAATTCTCTGTTTCTTCCTTTTAACCATGGTTGAGGCATGAAAAAACCTTGTATTTCTGTCACCTCCCCGAAGCCATTTACGGATTTTGGAACCGCAGACAATTTCTTCTTGAGTTGCCACCTTATGGTACTCTTCCCAAAGCTTTCTTTCTAAGCGAAATAAACCAGATTGGAGATTCATTTTCCTGCTTTTGTCAATGCCCTCTAAGCGCCTCAGCAACTGTTTTTTCTTGCTGGTGAAGTTTCCCACACGGTTCTCATTCCAATCCAGAGCTGAATCTCTAAAGTTGTGAAGACCATCTAGCCAATTATTATCCCGCCAGGCTTCAGCGGTGATGTCTTTGAAATCTTTCTCAAGGGACCAAGCAATTTGATAGGAGAAGTGTTTCTGAAACCGGTAGCAACGGGGAGAGAGGTTGGAATTGACAGCCACAATCCTATGATCGGATTTAAATTTTAGCTCATGGCGGACAGTGGAGTTAGGTAAGCAGGAGAGCCAAGAGAAGTTGGTGAAGACCCAGTCCAATCTTTCCTTCAGGCCCTCTTTTTCCCAAGTAAACTTCTCCCCTTGAAACCTAGCTTCAATAAGTCTTGTATCATCAATACAATCTCTGAACTGTTGCATTGAGATCGATGAAGGGGCAGCCCCTCCCAATTTGTCCTATAGGGATAGATATGCATTAAAGTCGCCAAGGACTAGCCAAGGAAGGGTAGAGCTATTGGCTAAAAGACGGAGGGAGTCCCATAACATATGCCTGCCAATATAGTTAGTTTCACCATAAACCAAAGTGATAAGGCACAAAAAATTACTTACCTGATTGTAAACTTGACTGTGGAGAATTTGGGTGGTAGATGATATATAAGTAATATCAAAATTTTCCCTGTCCCACAAAAGCCAGATACCCCCAGAAAAGCCACTAGATTCCACACGAATCCAATTGCTAAAACCAAGCTTACGACAAACAATATCAGCTCTAGTGCCGCTGATTCGAGGCTCCAGAAGACAGAGAATATCAATACTATATTTTCTTACAATATCTTTAACATCAATTGGGAAGGTCCGTTTACCGGCTCCCCTACAATTCCATGAGGCTATAATCATTAAATAGATATACTTAAAATAGAGGGAAGTAAAGACTTACCTGGCCTGCCCGTCGTTTAGCTCCCGTCCAGGAACGAACTGGGTTTCTGCAACGAAGGAATCTTGCCCCTCCATAAAATCTGCATCATCTGCAATATGATCGATCAACTCGGCAGGAGATAGAGATGACGGTACCACTGCTGAGTCTTCAATCCCTTTATCCACGTCATCATTCTTCCCATTTTTGGTAGAAGAATTCGCGATGTCAGGGTTGCATGGCACTATTTCCTTCTCTTCATTAGTCTTCTTTTTTCCCTCGGCGTGCTCCTTCGTTTCCTTGGATTTTGAAATTTCAATTGCCTTGGTGGATCCAATGACAACATTGTGTGCCCTAGCTGCTTTCTTCTTGTTACGCACAGAGGATAGACCGTTGGGCCTTAGATTGTAATCGTGGGTAGAATGACTCGATTGTCCCACTTGAACATTGGGTGGCTTACCCTCTTTTTCTTTCACTTTCATCACCTTCTCTTTCTTTTCTCCCTTCGCAGAAGACTCTAGTGGAGGCTCCTCAATCACCAAAGGACATTTCCCATCCGCGTCAAGGTTCAACTTTACCTTTTCAATGAGTTCGGCCACATCTTCCTTATTCCCGCTCTCTTTAGATGGCTCTATTCTCTCATTAGACACAGTACCTCCTTCCTTTATGGAAGGTAGGGATTCACCCTCTTTCCTTGTCCATGTAGTCGTAGCTACTTTTGTCTTTTTAAGCCGATCCACACCTTTCAAATAGATAGGATCTTTCACCTCTTGCAGCACATCAAACCTTGAACCTGAAGCAGATTTCTTCTCCTTTCCAGTTGACTTATTGTTCTCGGGCATTTTCCCCAACTTCCTATCTGTCTCTAGAATTTGGATTTTTTTCTTGGAGTATCTCTTTGCTATCATCCATGAGCCAAATTCTTCGTTAGAGTTAATTCCTGGAACGCTTACAAGAGGCTTAAGATGAGCAAGGCAATAACTTGGGATATTTGAACTGTGGCTTATGTTCGTTTCTGGAAGAGGTTTCTCTGGAAAATCCTCCCCTGTGATTCGAGAAAGCGGGCACTTCACTTGAGGGTGTCCATACTTACCACAGTTAAAACAGATCAGGTCAAGCCCCTCGTATTCCACAGTGTAAATAGTAGATCTAATAACGAACCTAGATTTCAGAGCTTGCTTCAAGTCTACTTCAACACTAACCCTGGCAAACTTCCCTCTTTCCACCATCATGCTTTGATTATTGCAATGAGCTAATGTATTAACATCTACCTTGAGGGCCTTACCAATCATGTTGCCTATTTCAAGTAAACACTCTTCAGAATAAACATGCATCGGAAGAGTAGGAATACGAACCCAAACTGCTACTTTTTGAATCTCATTGCTGTAGGGGTTGAAATTTGGACTCCATCTCTGCACTGCTAGGTAATGCCCTTGTATCACCCAAGGACCATCAAACAGTAATCTCAATCGCAGATCTTTGTTTCCTATTTTAAACACAAAGTAATTGTTTGGTAGATCAATGAGCTCAAAGCTTTTTGATCTAAGGATCCAAGCAATCTTGTCTTTCATCATTTCTAAGTTTGCCGACTTTCCCAGTAGAGTAAGAATTAAGGCATCTTTCCAAGGACGACAAAGATCCATCAACCTTTCATCCGACATGCTTAGCTTTGGTAAGGAAGCAAGAAGAAGTTTCTGCTCCTCAGTAAGAGGTGGAGAAGTCTCCTTCTCCTCACAAAGCCATTCTTTCATTTGATCCTCTAATTCCTGAGAGAAAACCTCATCCTCCTTCTCTAAAAGTTTACTTCTATATGAAATTTGGTTTCTTTGATAAGCAGGATGTGTAGGCTGCAAGATACTATTTTCTTTGGCCTTTTCAGATTGCACCATCCTTACCAAGTGCCCTTCTTTCGGCTGGACCCCGTGCCTCTCCATTGTCACAACTAAGCCAAAAACTCAGAGGATAGCAACAGGAGCAAAACTAAGGAAACATGAATCAAGCATAACTTCAAAAAATTGGTAGCAGAACGCCCAACCCAAAGGATACCAAACACAGAAGTTAACAAAGATGCAAGACCAAAACACACATCAAATGAACAGCACAGGCAGCACAGAGCCATAACCGGAACCCATGACAGACTGGATCTGAGAATTCCTTAAACAAAATAAGGTCACAAGCTTATGAAGAGGTACAAAACCAGAACCAGCACCTCGACGAGCTGAGGCGTAGACGATCGGGAAAAAGAAGCAGACCAGCAGGGGAGACAGAACCTCAGGATATTGGCGAGCTAGGTCGAGCTCCGGTAGATCTGAATAATCCCCAAATCTGGACCCAAAGCAGAACCTAGACGAGCAATGGCGGAATCGAACAGCAAAAAAGAAGCAAAATAAATAGAAAGGGAGCAGAAAAACCAGGGACTTTGACGAGATGGACAGAGGCCTTCGATGCTAATACTCAGCTCCACAATCGCACAGGTTGACTGTGCTGTGATCCCCACCGTAGGTCCGCCGCTCCTAAACCTTGATGCCGCTGGTCCGATTTGATAAAGGCATTCTCACAGGCGGACGACGGAGGAGTTGAGGTTCTCGAACGGTGAAGGCCGCTGCAGGGGCAACGGTCCGAAACGCAGAGGTGAGCGTGAACTACTTTCTCATTAGAGAAGTGGTACTTTGTTTGTGTGGTGTTGTGTTGGGTTGAAAATAGTGAATATTCATCGCTATCGGCTACCCTAGCAACACTAAGCTTGAAGACTGATCACCATATGAGTGAGAGGAATTACAACGAAATGATGCAGATCATGAGTAAGGTTGTTCCCAAAGACAATAATTTGCCAAAGGACTTTTACCAAGCAAAAAATAAAGGTGAAAGAGCTTGGGCTTGGATGTGAAAAAATTCATTGCTGCCCCAGAGGATGTATGTTGTATTACAAGGATGATCTTGATTTGACCAATTGTAAATTCTGTGGACATGACGGATATAAAGTTGTGGGAAAGGAAGGAAAATGACCCGTCATGCATTAAGCAAGATGTGGTACTTTCCTCCGGGGCCCGGACTTACGAGATTGTATGCATCGTAACAAACAGCTACTCACAAGAGATGGCACCGGGAGCATCGTAGGGATGAAAACGTTATGACGCATCCATCTGATGCCGAAGCTTGGCGTAAATTTGACGAGGCGAATCCTTTCTTTGCTATGGATCCCCGTAATGTTCGTCTTGGTCTATGTTCGGATGGGTTCGCTCCTTTCAACAATACGGGTAGGAATTATTCCTGTTGGCCAGTCATTGTGACTCCGTACAACCTCTCACCTTCTATGTGCATGAGAAGAGAGTTTTTCTTCCTTAACGCGTTAATCCCTGGGCCATCGAACCCAAAAAAGAAGATAGATGTATACCTCAGGCCTTTGATAGACGAGTTGAAGATGTTGTGGAGTGAAGGTGTTCTTACGTATGATATATCATTAAGTCAGAATTTCACCATGCGGGCTGCCTTAATGTGGACGATAAATGATTTCCCTGCATATGGGATGTTGATGTTGGTTATGATTAGTTTTGATGATGTCTTATATAGATGCCATTCTTAAGAGCAAAAAGGTTGCATATTACATTTACATTATGCTTTGACTAATTCTTATATTGAATGTAGATGCAAATTTTAATAATGGAGATTGATCAAGAAAGTAGATTGAAGAAAGAAGTTCTTGCACACAATATAATGGGAATATCAGATTGTCAAGGAAGCAAGATGTTATCAATGGATTTTGGGGGATAATCCAGAAGAAAGAAAGAGTTGGATTAAGAGGAATGATCAAGATGGGAGATTAAAGAAGGAAGAACTTGTTGAATGGAATGAGAATATAATTATTCAAGTGCTTATATTAATGCTAGAAGGCTCCAAGATCATATGGAAGTTCAAATGGTTCAATTCAGAGTTAAAACAAGTAAATATAAGGTTTAGGACGAGAAAACTCGAGGTTTGAGTACAAACCTCGAGGTTTGAGTACAAACCTCGAGGTTTGAGTACAAACCTCGAGGTTTGAGTGTCTTCAGCATCTCCGGTGTCTCCGGACTAGCAAACCTCGAGTTTACAAGTGAAACCTCAAGGTTTCAGCGGTCTTCAGCAACTCTGTTTCACGTTCAAAGACAGTGACGTCGGTAATCCGATGATATCTCCTAAACCAGAAATCAGATTGAGGTGAAACCAGTGGAATCTGAAACTAGACTCCCAATGCGTCATTTTGACATAAAATCCAAGCCCAAAGTAGTTCAGATCAAGGAGATATGAATTGTGGAAGTTGACACTGAAATTCACGCCACACAGCAAACCAAGCTTCAATGTTTTGAGTGTATCTCACAAAATACAAATCTGATTGAGCTGAAATTGGTGGAATATGAAAGTAGACTCACAGAGCTTTCCATCAAGACTTGAATCAACCAAAAAAAAGTTCAGAAAAGGGAGATATGGCCTTCGAAAGTTGATAGTCAGTTCAAGACGTTTCAAAAACGCTGGTTAAGAACAGTCTTCATTCCTCGGATCATAACGGACATAATACAATGAGTTTGGAGCTGATTCTTCTTGCATTGGATTCTTACCTCAAGCTTGGACATGTAAACTTGAGTTTGAGATTAGCCAAGAGTTTTGGCCTTACAGAGAAAAATGGACTGAGCAAAACTCCAGGTTTCCAGAGAAACCTCCAGGTTTCGTCATATAGAGACTTCTCAATATTTTATGGAAAATGAGAAAACTCGAGGTTTCTGTTAAAACCTCGAGGTTTAGACTTACAGAGAGTCTCCTAAGTTTTGAACATTCTAAAACCTCCAGTTTTGTGAAAAACCTCCAGGTTTGAGCTAAATGAAGTTTTCTCAAAGTTTCCAAAATTATGAGAAAACTCGAGGTTTCTGGACAAACCTTGAGGTTTGTCCAGCAGCGAGAGGATCGGGCTTTCAAAGTTTACAAAACCTCCAGTTTTACTCTCAAACCTCCAGGTTTTTGTTTTGGCGCAAAAAACTCGAATTTCCACATTTAAGCGAAACCTCGAGTTTTGGTGAGAAACCTCCAGTGTTTTGGCATCCAGAGAGCAAACGAATTTTCACCGATTTTGAAAACCTCCGTGTTTTCGGAAAACCTCCGGGTTTGCTCTTGGCGCGATTTTGCAAGGTTTCATATTCAAAGTGAAACCTCGAGTTTTGATACAAAACCTCCAGGTTTTGGCATCCGAGAGAGCAAACGACTTTTCACTAATTTTGAAAACCTCCGGTTTCTAGAAAACCTCCGGTTTGCTCTTGGCGCGATTTTCTCAAAGGTTTCATATTCAAGTGAAACCTCGAGGTTTCGATAAAACCTCAAGGTTTGTGATAAAACCTCAAGGTTTCATAGCAACTTCAAAATTTCAAATCTGGTTTAATTTGCAATACCTTCTTGTTTGATATTAATACTTCCTATGATTAATCTCTAATGTTCCTAGATATGTTTAACCACTTTGTTAGTGAGTTTCAGATGATTAAAACGAAGGATTAGAAGCAAAACTCAAAATCTCAGATTTGTGTCAGAACATCAAAAGCTGTGCAAAAGTTTTAACGGCTAGTTCCAACTGATCTTTAACGGCTACTATTCATAACGGTCATATTCTCAACGTTCAGATGATCTTCATCTATAAGTAGAGGCACATTCAAAACGAAGAAAGAGAGAGACAAGAGCTTGCACTGTCAAAATGCCCAAATTCTGAATCTATAGCTCATCTCATACACACTCTGTTTTCAATGCTTACATAGTTCTTCATAGAGAGTGAAATTATTTGTCATGTACTTCAGTGTTTATCTTATTCACTTTTGAGAGAGAAGATTCGTTATAAACATTATATCTGCTTATTTGAGAGTTACTCAAGATTGGGTGATCTTGAGTGGGAAACAGATTGTAACCTTACATTGTGTAAGGGGAGTATCTCGGTGAGAGATTTGGCTTCACAAGTGCCTGGGTGAACTTGTGGGTTTGTAAAGGCTTCTCTTGTGCCCGGATTAAACAAGAGGATAGTGGATTGAAAATCTCAAGTGGAGCTTGGGACCGGACGTAGGTCAAGGATTGGGCCGAACCAAGATAAATCTCATTTTGCATATTCTCTTCCTTAATCTCCTTTATTTCCAAAGATATATGTTTGAATGACTGTCTATAGCTTTATAACTCTTTACTGTCATACAAACTAATTTTACTGAGTTACAAAAAGTTTTTCAAAGTTGCTAAGTTTTTATCATCCTAGTTCATCTCTGTTTTTAGTGTTAAAAAACAGAGCATTTCCTAAAAGAATTTTAAAATACCCAATTCACCCCCCCTCTTGGGTTCAGCCGGTTCTTACAGTTGAGTGGCTGGCAAACGTCGGGAAAGCTCGCATGCCCGGTATGTCTTGAACAGAACATGGGTTTTAGCTTGGAACACAGTCGCAAGGTCAGTTGGTTTGACAGGCACCGGCGATTCCTACCACCCGATCATCCGTTTAGGAGAAATAGAAAAGACTTCACGGGGAATGTTGTCGAACGAGCAGATCAACCTCGTCATTTAAGTGGCCAAGAAATACGAGACAAGGTCAAGTACATTCAAAGTGTCGAAGATGGGGCTGTTTCCAGCGAACTTGAGGGATATGGCATTGATCATCATTGGAACAAACGCAGCATCTTCTGGGAACTTCCATATTGGAAAGATCAATTGTTAAGACACAACCTCGATGTCATGCATATTGAGAGGAATGTGTTTTGTAATATTCTATACACCGTGATGGACACCAAGGGCAAGACGAAAGACACCAACGCAAGATTGGACGTTGAAGCGATTTGCGTAAGGCCCGTTTTGCATTTGGTGGACAAAGTGGCATTGGACGAATTTCCAAACCCAAAGCACCGTACACATTCAACAAAGAGCAGAATTTAGAATTGTTGCAATGTGTTAAAGATCTGAAACTCCCTGACGGTTATGCGTCAAACTGGAAAAGATGTGTCGACATGCACGAGGGGAAGTTGAGCAAGATGAAGAGTCATGATTGTCATGTTTTTTTCCAGAGATTGTTGCCGTGGGTCTTCAAAGCACTACCGAAGCATATATGGTCTATTCTAACGGAGTTTTCCATGTTCTTTAGAGAAATTTGTGCTTCAGAGCTTAATGTTGAGAAGTTACGGCACTTGGAGGCGAGCATGCCCATAACGCTATGCAAGTTAGAGATGGTGTTTCCTCCTAGCTTGTTTGACTCAATGGAACAATTACCCGTTCACTTGGCCTACAAAACAAAGGTAGGAGGCCCGCAACAATATAGATGGATGTATCCATTTGAGAGGTAATATATGTCTTGATTTCGCGTTGTTATTAATTGACCGACATGGTACTTTAGTTTATAAATACCCTCTGATATTCCATTGTAGGTTTTTACGCACACTTAAGCACAAGATCAAAAATACAAGGTACGTTGAAGGATCTATATCGAAGCTTATCTAGTCAAAGAGGCCGCAAAATTTGCGTCATACTATTATCCCCTTGAAATGATGTCAAGATGGAGAGGGTACCTCGCAACGATGATGCCGCCGATACGAGGGATCAAAAATCAATATTTAATTTTCGGGCGAGTCGTGGAAAACGTTGGAGGTCAACTCTTGACGGAAGAGATAAGCGAGTTGCGAAGTGGTACATTCTAAACAACCGTGAAGAGGCCGCCCAAGACCTAGAGTAAGTTTTTTTTTCTTTTTACTATTATGGTAAGTATTAAAGTATTAACTTCAGTTTTTTGTTACAGTTACTTCTCTAATTGGGTCCGATCGGAAAATCCTTCAATGTCGGTGTCCCAAGTTGATCAATTCATGAATTCTGAGTTTCCAAAATGGTTTCGATCCTATTTCTTGGAAAATCCATCAGATCCCAATGAAGTTGCGTGGAGTTTATCTTATGGAGCTGCAATTATAGTTACCCGATGCAACAAATATATAATCAATGGGTATCAATTTTCAACTGTTGACGCGAACGCAGGTACACTATGTTGCAATTACGGTGTATGTTGTCGAGGTGACCAAGTTGACGAGGTGGAGACTGACTATTACGGGAAGTTAGTTGAGATAATTCAGCTGAGTTACCAGTGGGACAAGGTGGTGATCCTTTTTAAATGTGGGTGGTTTGATAACAGTCCGCGTGGGACAAAAGTGGACAAACATGGAAATATTGAGATCCACTGGACAAGGAGATATACGGTTGGTTATGACCCATTCATCCTTGCTCAACAGGCGGAACAAGTTTACTATACATCATACCCTACATCTCGCCAAGGGTGGACGGGAGTTATTAAAACCAAAGCACGAAATATTATACCAAAGTCGAAAGAGCCGGAATCAAATGACAGGATGGCTGAACCGTTCCAAGCTGATGTGGAATATGTATTGCTTATAAACATCTTTGATGACGAAGTACCAAGCAATCTCTTTGATTCTTGTGTGGAGTTAGAGTTGATTCCTATACAAATTGACGATGAGAAATCAAACGATGAGGATGAGGAAGAAATGAGCTTCTCTGATAGTGAATCTGAGTTCGACGACTATGAGAGTTCAGACGAAGACATGCAAATAGATGTCGATGAACAAGAATCGTCCGGTTGATTTGTGTTAGTTCTTTGTTTATGACAATCTGTTATACTACATACTGTGTTACTTCACTACTGTCACATTTAGTAAATATCTTATATATATATATATTGACATTATGTCTATAAGGATTCGTAGATGGAGCATCTAGGAGGCCGTTCGGTGTAGTGGACGTGGTAGTGGTCGAGCCCGACCCCGTCCTATAAGAGGGGGGGGGCGACGCCAACCGCTCCCTATGGAGGCATAGGGCTCAGAGCTTCCCCACCACTTGATATGTCATCGTCACCATCGGGTTATTTGTCATCTTCACCGTCGCTTTATACATCGTCGTCACTGGCTACCCCCTGATCCACAGCAAGGGGGACAACATGTTTACTTTACCATTTCTGATTGATTTACATATATTTAGTTTCTTGAAACCATCTATGTACAAACATCTTCAATATTTCACATTCCTTCCTTAGCACACCGCATCGCCTCGCAGCCACGTCGGGGAAGAAGGTAGTTCCTCCGATACACCAAACTGGGCTCAACGCATCCTTCGACATGGGATGCTTTGGATCCGTCTCCGACGGCAACGAGTAAGTCATGCCAAGTTACCAATAATGTTACAATTTTCTTCTCTAATTGGTTTGTATGCTAATATTTGCATGATGTCCTCTGTTTTCATATTTGTGCCTGATAATCCGGTGGCGACTTTCATCTCGACCCAAATATTCTGTAATTACAATCACTCTTGGACCACGTGGACAGAGATTCCTAAGACGCAACGAGATGTTTGGTTCGATGAGTTCTTGGTAAGTTATTTGTTTTATTCGTGTTAATTAAGTACTTTTAAAATTTGGAGCACTAATTGTTCGTTATTGATTTTCAGGATAAGCATATGACGTTGCCTGAACATCTTGAAAATCTGAAAAAAGCTTATAACCACAGGGCCAGCCAGATGTTGCGTCGAAAGCTCTATTCATTGAGAAGGTCAAGAGGCAAGAAAGATTGGCTTCCACAGGAGACTAAAGAGGAATTATTTGGCAATTGGGAAAACAATGAGAAGTTTAAGAACATAAGTGCGAAAAATAAGGAAAATAAGGCCAAAATGGAAGGACCGTCATATGCTGGCGGCTGCATATCAATTAGTGAGCATCGACGCAAAGTTGTAAGTACACGTTATTTTCTATTTATGTATTCAATATTTTGTACTTTGAAGTAATTAATTAAGGTCATCATTTGCGTTTGCAGATAGAGTCTGGGGAAGCTCCAGCAGGATCGGTTGAGTGGGTTACCTTTCGGCGGACCCATTCCCGAAACGAAGGGAGTGAGAGGCAATGGATTAACCCAAGGGCGCAACAAATAGTGGTTAGACATTTATTTCCTTTATTACTTGTTTTATGCACCACCATATTTATTTCATTTTACATGTCTTATTTGTTATGTATTTGTTTGCTTGTAGGAAAACTTTCGAAAGTCGCAGGAGAGAGCCTCGCAGTGTGAGATCGACCCCTCATCCTCTCAATCCGATAACGAGAGTCCGTTCTTTGAGGCTACTGGCGGATTTGACAAGAAAGGGAGAGTCTTTGGATACGGTGTCTCTGCCAGCCGACTGAAGCAAACAAAGCGTCCCTCAGCTGGCACAGGAGGGATTTCTTCAGGTAAACATAATATATTTGATATTGATAATTTCCATTCTCTTGTCCATTCAAATGAAGTACAAATAATAAATGTACTAATCAATTTTGTAGATGAGTGAAGAAGATGAAGGCGTTGGTGGAGGAGCAAGCAAAACACAGATGACCCAGAACGGGGAGATGAGGAGGCAAGCGTGCCGACTCGGGAAATGGAGATGATGAGGCAAAGAGATGATTCAGAACAAGATTTGATGAAGCGGCGTTGAATCGAGAACGGCGATGATCTGACAGAGATGACTCAAAGCAAACGGAGATGATGATGAGCGACGCAGCTTCAAATCATGTCCTTCGAAAGACGTAGGTTCCGGGTCGACTACTTTTTAGTGATGCAACAAACGGAGAGTGATGATGACCATGCTGGTGATGATGATGATGACCATGCTGCTGTTTAGACCACTTTTTAGTATTTTCTCTTTGCTACGGATTATATATATTTTGTTTTCGCTATGTAAACTCTTTTTTATTGTTATTATATCTATGACACACTACTTTTTGTTTTCAATCTTCTAAAAAAAAACTTAAAAAATATTTTTTTTAAATAAAATAAAATAAAATAAAAATTTTTATTTTTTAAAAATATATTAATTTTGCTACGGAAAACTATTCCGTAGCAAATTCTTAAATTTGCTATGGAAAACATTCCGTAGCAAATTCTCAAATTTGCTACGGAAACAATTTCGTAGCAAATTCTCAAATTTGCTACGGAAAATAATTCCGTAGCAAATTTCGAATTTGCAACGGAATTAATTTCTGTAGCAAATTGCGACAGATGTGAATTCCGTCGCAATTTGAGCGTTGCGACGGATATAATATCCATCGCAATTGCGACGGATTATGCCAATTCCGTCGCAATTGCGGCGCCCTTTTTTGCTACGGACAAAATCCGTAGCAAATTGATTTTGCTACGGAAAAGGCCTTTTTTGCTACGGATTTTTTCCGTAGCAAAAAATCGAATTTTCTTGTAGTGTCATTTGATCATGGGGTGTGTCGCTTCTTATCTGTCGATGGTTGCAGAATAACTCTTAAAGACGGTGTCCTTGGACACAACTCGAATCAACTTTATTATTTGTAAGTGTTGCTGCTAATGGGATCTGCTGATCCTACAGAGGACTTGGAAGATTCACTGAATTTTATAACAATTTAGGAGTTGTCGCCAACGTCCCCTGACTTGTATTCACAAGCTTGAATGATCTCGCCTTTGAATTCGGTTAAACCTTCATTGTCAGGCATCACACGCTGGGCGCTGGGCGTTCTTACTGGTAGTGACCACCAGCCAGCAACAAATATACTCCATCTTATTATTCAAAAGCTTTTAAAAATATAGGTTTAAAATTCATTTATCCACCTCAGCATGCTCAGTTATCATCCACATAAGCATATTTAACGGTGTTAGTGCTACATAAGTTTAATTAACGGTGTTAACATTGGTTTCAAGTCCTTTTAAAACTCCAGGGACTAATAGGGTGGACCTAGGGGGTAGGGGTGCCCCTCCTAAAATTACAAAATATAACCCAAATTTTAAGGAAAATATATTTCAGCCTCATTAAACTTTCTATATTTTCACATTAGTCTTCATTAAAAGTTTCGTGTAGGGACTAAATAAAAATATTGAAACATTTATAGGATCGAATGTAATTTCATGAAAACTTGGGTTCTATACTGTAATTTTCGCCTCCAATTTCAATTCCTGATTCGCCTTTGGGGACTAACCGTTTGAAATGGACTAAGTTTGAGAGATTAAGACCATTGGTTCAAAACTTTAGAGACACTGTAAACTTAAAAGATTAAAGATGATATTAATCATGGATATAGATATTGATCTAAACGTTTTAAATCTGAGAGTTGGACAAGGAAATATGCTGGCACCCCTACTTTTATATGGTACCTAGGACAGGCCCCACTCGTGTACAAATATGCAGTCACCTCTGTAACAAAAAAATATTTTGGAACTTAAAAACGTAATAGTTCTATATTGTTTAGATCCTAAAAATATCTGCTAGGAAATATTTTGAAACAATAATAGTCAAAATACTGATGAAAAAATAATTTTTAATTATGCTCAACATCATTTTCACAAACAGAGAAAAATCATTACCCGGCCCATTACGCAATTTCTATAAATTCCTTCATTGATTTGCATCTCATAAAGTAAATCAATTAATTATATATAGTTAGGACACAAAACATGATATTACTAAAAGTAAATCAATTAATTATATATAGTTAGGAAACAAAACATGATATTACTAAGTTACATAAAGCATTATTAAACTCTAACCATTTTGTTTAAGGTCAAATTTTGCTCCTGCCAAACCAATCATTTGGCATATTACATTTCAAACATAGGTAACCAATATATATGTTCATCATCTCTCTTAATCTCCTTTGTAGTGTTAATGTTAACTAATAAGTCAATAATAAAATCAAATTGAAATCATTAGTTATAGATTAGAAAGTGACGATTTTTTAAGCCTTTTAAGTTTTAAATTTAAATAATAAATATGTAGGAAGTTAAGATAATTGCTATGTACATAACGATATCCCCTTTTTTTTTTATTGACCGAGAAAGAAATGGTCAACATGGCTATTTTAGCACTAAAAATTATCGGCATAGATTTTGAAATAGTTCTAGATCGCCAAAATAGGGATTATGAGGAGTAACTGTACTTTTTCTGAGCCAAAAAAAAAGGAGTAACTGTACTTCAAAATTTTAATTCTGAAATATGTGAAATGAAATAATCTTAAATCTCAAATTTAAAATAGATAAAACAAATTCTTAGGAAATTTGAAAACTTCTTTTACTAATATGGGAACTCATATAAAATACTAAATAGGGGGCAAAATAAAATGCGAAAGAGGCTACTTGTTGGTAAAACAATTGGATACCTCTGATATGATCCTAACGGACCAGAAATCTACAACAACAGCCTGTAACATCACGCCTTCAGCTTTTAAGGGTGTGCATGGTAACACTCCCAGAATGATTTTTTTAAAAAAATTTCTGTTCCCAGGAACAAACAAAAATGAATGAGAATTGTGTTTGGTAAATCCGGTTTTTTTTTTTTGGTTAAAAGGGATTAACCCGTTTTTTTTTTATCTTTGGGAAATAAAAAAAAGAAGCATAAAATTTCTGCTTCTCTGTTCCGGGCACAAAATGAGAATCATTTTTCTTTCACAACAAATCACGATGTCACCGATCTTCTTCCTTGCTCGCCTTAAACACACGACGGCGCCGCCCCCAACATAAAAGCTCTCTTCGTTCATGTGTGGACGTCGGCGTCGGAATTCAACGATCCCTTGCCCCAATTCATAACAGGTTGTCGAGTGTTTGTTGGAATGCTCCAACGTCAAATACGCTGTGAACCAAGAAGGGAAGACGATGTTTTCTCTTGCAGTATAGACAATAGGCACTCGCACTTGCTGGATCTTCTGCAATGGGGAGAGGCTTTGCTTCGAGTAATTGGGGCCAATATTTCGCATGAAGCTGAGGACGATGAAATTGACGAGATCGAACAGTTAATAGGGCTATTGGGGTTACGAAAATGGGTACAGTGGAGGACACTATGATGAGTATGAGAAGCTCGTGCCCATACAATATCCTTATGGGTATGGCATGGAAACTTTGGATCTATGTGAAAGTGTGTTTGGGTATTGGCCTTGTTTTGCAAGAATGAAGGAGAAGAGAGAAAACTGTTCTGAAGGAGACTACTGCTGCAGAGAGAATATGTGGAAAGGAACTGCAGATTATCTGTTTGGGAGTCCGAATCCGTATGGATGAGGAGAAGAAGGAAGCAGCCATGGAGGAGGAGATTTGGTCTATGCCTACCAAAGGCACTATCCAATAGAAGCAAAGTATAGGCAGGTTCAAAATTATGGCAATTCATCATGGTTTTGATTGAAAATTAGTTAGCTTCCTGAAGTTATGTAATAAAGTGAAAGAATTTGGGCTGATGAATGATGAATCATTTTGTAAATAAAATCTAAAGCCGTATACTGTTTTCATCCTTTAAGAATTGTAGATATTGGCTTGTTTTAAAGTATATATATGCATTGTGTTTTCTCTCTGGATCAACTTATTCAGGTTTTCATCTCCATTGAGTCAGCGCCTTAAACTGCTTTGTACAATCCTTTTAAGTTACCCCACTTATCTGCTACAGCTCAGTTTCCCAATGTATATGATCTTGAACTATGATTGATCTGAGATGGATTCGTTCAAGAGATGAAAATTACTGTCATCTTGCCATGGAACTTTTTTTTTTGATACCGCCATGGAACTTTTGTGCTTAGTACATTAAGAATTGGTCTGATTGATAAACTGGAATGGCGTTTATGAAAGGAAAAATCCTTATCCCTCTAGAAAGCCAATGAACCAAAGGAAAAAAGTCTATCACTTGCAGATGTGAAGAAGATGATGATATATGAATTTTGAAGTTGGGAAAAAATTGACTGATCTATGAATTTTAACAGGTAAAACTGTCAATAAATCAAAAAAAATTCATCTGTCACTTGCAGATGTGAAGATGATGATATATGAATTTTAAGTTTGAAAAAATTGACTGATCTAAAAATTGATTTTCAGAATGAGAAAAAAAAGGTTAACAAACGTAATTCGATTCTGGAGTAAAAATAAAATGAGTTAACAAACATAATTCGATTCTCATAACTCTTCCAAAACACAGAATAAATAAAAATAAAATAAAAAAAAAAACTGTTTCATCTCGTAAACAGTCTTTGGGGAAAACAGAATGGTTCCCATGCACACCCTAAGCATCCAGGCCATGAGCATCAATGTAAAGAGCCTGCTCCTTACCTTCCATGTTGCAAAACCAGAAGTTGAGAGAGAAATGGAAAAATAAATGTGTCTCTTGAAAAGAAATTATGAAAAGTAAAGGAAGTGCAAATGGTCAAAATCATACCAATGTTTTTTTACTCGACGTCCAGCTACCGATATTTCCACCTAAAAACACTGTATGAGCCAGGGAGAACTGCTACACATTCTGATGATTCACATGGCAGAGAGCTATCTCTTCGCACATTAACCCACTCTTCTTCCTCGGGTCCAAAACCAGCAAATCGGACCAGAACTTCCTGGAACAAAGAAGGTATTATTGCAAGGATCATAAAGGTAGAACCCAAAGCAATATAAGATGAAGAGCATGACAAATTCTTCCTATTTTTCAAAATTAGAGAGCAAAAATTAAAGGGTTAAGTCACAAATTTGCCCCAGGAATATAGGCCAAAAGCAATGTTGTTGCGCAGAAGTTTTTAGCATCGATGTTGTCAAACGGAAGAACGTGTGCCCATCCCCGTTAAAAAGTAAACTGGCAACGTCAATTTTTTACGGTCAACGTTAGTTTTTTAACAGAATAGGGTAACATTGCTACGTTTTGAAACTTCCAGGGCAACATTGAGACAAGAAAAACTTTCAGGACAACATTGCTCCTTAAAACTTCCGAAGAAATTTGCTACTTAACCCAAAATTTAAAGATATTTACAACACAATTATACAAGCGGCCCAGAAACTGAGAACCAAACCAATTTTATTCTTGTTAGTGCCTATTTGTTTTAACTTTTCATAAGTGTTTTTATGTCATTCGAGATATGTAAGAGGAATTTTGTCTCGGTTAGCTAGCGGAAAAGTACTTAAAAAAGCAAGGATGGCCATAAATCAAGATAAATTTCTAACAACTGCGGTTTTGGTATAGTCTGTGTCCGTCGTCACGTCTTATATCATAATCAACACTTATATACTTAACATGAGTTTTCAGTGTTAGAAATTGTCTAAGGTCCAGACAAAATCTTTTAAAACAACAGGTTCAGTGTAATAAATATATCATGACTGAAGCACAACGTATAAAGTGAATAAAAGAAGAGAAGGGTTAGTTCCCCATGTAGTTTCAAACAAGCATGGAACATGGAGAAACTTTCTCTTGTATAGCTCAACTTGAAAAAATTGGAATCTTTAAATCATTACCAATAACATTAACCATTCATTATGTTAATATGTCCGCTTAACGGCCAATATTATCAAAGCTCTACGCTAAGCTTAAAGTAAATAAATAATATTGATCTCATCAATAATAATTTTTTTTTAAAAAAAAAATATAAGAACAGATTCTGGATTTAAATATTATATTTTAACAAAAAGGTTGAATGAATAGTTTGACTTAGAAGCTTAAACAGTCATAAATGGCAGTGTTATGGCAACCATGGAGAGGCCCTCAAATAAATGCAGGTGAAGTTAGTGCAAACTTGGCAAGCTACTGAGCACATTATAACATGCAATAGAAAGTGCCAAAAGAGTGAAATACTATACACTAAGGGCAGGAAGAATTGTTGACATACTTTTTAAAGGGGGGCACTTAAAATTCTAATTGCCATCAATGAACTTGAAACCTTTAAATTCTAACTGAACCTTGACCCATTCTCCCCCCCCCTCTCTCTCTCTCTCAAATAGAGATAGGAATATAGGATGTCACTGGACACAGCTCATAAACACACCAAAAATTCAATTTATAAACTAAATCAACAAAATTATCATATTGAAATTAGTATGATATGTAAACTAGAAAATACAAGAGAATAAAATGGTACATGGAACTTAGGTAGATAGGGCTTGTAATGGAAGGAAGCAGAGACCCTTCCACCAACAAATAGCATGCACACTACAAAGTTTAAACTTGAAAAGAAGCCTCAAGAAGGTGCCACCGTATTATACATCCTATCTAGGAAAATAAAAACCAATACTTTAGGCAAAACCATCATAACCAACTTAAATAAATTAGGCACCCAAGAAGAGAATATAGCAAAATACAAGCTTAGTTGGTAGAATCATCAACAAAGATACAAGATTCGACCAAAATGAATACTACAACAATATAAAGGATGTAGGACTTCAAAAAAAAAATGACAAATTAAAAAAGATGTCAAAGAACCAAATTAAAGTGCAACAATGTCTACCTGAAGCAGGAGGTATAGGAGCAGCCATCGTTTGACGCATATTTCTAACTGGGGTTGAATCATCTCGAACCATTAGATAGGAGTGATACTTAATTTTCAAAAAGCCTTACTAGATTTTTCCCTCATAGCATATCGTTTATTTTGAAACCAATTCCAAACAGAGGTGTAACTGTTTGATGGCCAGCTGGGCTTTTAAAATCTTCTAAAATTTGTTAAAATATATATACTTGTTATATAATATTTTATTTTTGTCACTAATTTGGCCCCAACTAATCTCTTATCAAGACCCCGTTGGTCTTCTAATTTTTTTAAAAAAATATATGTATATATTATATAATATTTTACTATGGCCAATAATTTGGCCTAATTAATTTTTTATCTTCTCTATAATTTCACTATCTCCCTCTTTTTCTTTTTTTTTTTTTTTCTTTTTTCATTTTCCCCTCGACTTCTTCCACACGCCTTCTCCCTTCACGTTTCCAATCAACGCTTCACTCTCCGACTCGACTCGACCGTTGAATCGTCTCCACAATGCCACCGTCAATTCCACCTCAATCTCCTCTTCCTCCAAGTCGGCGAGTTTCGACCGGCGACCGTTCGACGACCGACGACCGCACTTCCGCTCTCCGAGTGCTCTCCATCACTACCAAAAAATCAATTTTTGCTACGGAAAAATTCCGTAGCAAAAAGCTTTTTTTCCGTAGCAAAATGGATTTGTGAAGGAATTTGCTACGGATTTTGTACGTAGCAAACAAGCTGCGCCGCAATTGCTACGGAAATGGGAAAATGCCGCAAATTGCGACGGAACATATTTCCGTCGCAAATTTGCGACGAAAATTCCGTCCATCGCAAATTGCGATAGAAAAATTTTCCGTCGCGAAATCCGTCGCAAATTCGAAAATTTGCTACGGAATTATTTTCCGTAGCAAATTTTCAAATTTGCTACGGATTTATTTTCCGTAGCAAATTCTCAAAATTTGAGAAATTGCTACGGAATTATTTTCCGTAGCAAAACTAATAAATTTTTTAATTTTAATTTTATTTATTTTTTGATTTTTTTTAATTTTATTTTTAAAAAATTGAATACAAAAAGTAGTGTACCATGGATATAATAACAATTAAAAATAGTTTACATAGAGAAAACAAAATATATATAATAATGTTGCAAAGAGCAAATACTAAAAAGTAGTCTAAAGAGCAAAGATTGTGATTATCATCATCACCAACACGGTCATCATCACCAGAGCCGACCCCCGAACCTCTCGTTTTTCATTAGGGACATGAGTTGAAGCTGCATTTCCCTCATCATCTCCGTTTGCTGAGTCCTCTGCTGTCGCATCATCTCCCGTTCCTGATTCAACTCTTGCTTCATCATCTCTTGTTCCTGAATCATCTGCTGCCTCATCATCTTCGTTTCCTGAGTCACCATTTGCGCTCATCATCTCTTGTTCCCGGGTTATACGTGTTGCTTACTCCTCCACCAACGCCTTCATCTTCTTCAGCTCATCTGCAAAATTATGAAGTACATTTATTATTTGTACTTCATTTAAATGGACAAGAGAATGGAAATTATCAATATCAAATGTATTACGTTTACCTGAAGAAACACCTTCGGTCTTGGGATGAGGAGCGCTTTGTTTGCTTCAATGGTCGCGCAGGCACCGTATCCAAAGACTCTCCCTTTCTTGTTAAATCCGCCTGTAGCCTCAAAGAACAGACTCTCGTTATCGGACTGAGAGGATGCAGGGTCAGTCCCATGCTACGAGGCTCTCTCCTGCGACAGCTTCTGATAGTTTTCTTACAAGCACAAAAATACATAACAAATAAGACATGTAAAATGAAATAAATATGGTGGTGCATAAAACAACGAACTAACACAATTCAATCGGACGATTCCTGTTCATCGACATCTACTTGCACATCTTCCTCTGAACTCTCATAGTCGTCGAACTCAGATTCATTATCAGAGAAGCTCACTTCTGCCTCATCCTCATCGTCTGATTTCTCATCGTCAATTTGTATAGGAATCAACTCTAACTCCACAGAAGAATCAAAGAGATTGCTTGGTACTTCGTCATCGAAGATGTTTATGGGCAGTACATGTTCCACATCAGCTTGGAACGGTTCAGCCATACCGCCATTTGATTTCGGCTCTTTCGACTTTGGTATAATATTTCGTGCTTTGGTTTTAATAACTCCCCTCCACCCTTGGAGGGACGTGGGGTATGATGTATAGTAAACTTGTTCTGCCTGTTGAGCAAGGATGAATGAGTCATAACCAACCGTATATCTCCTTGTCCAGTGGATCTCAATATTTCCATGTTTGTCCATTTTTGTCCCACGTGGACCGTTATCAAACCACTCACATTTAATGTGGGTCACCACCTTGTCCCACGGGTAACTCAACTGAATTATCTCAAGTAACTTCCCGTAGTAGTCAGTCTCCACCCCGTCCACTTGGTCACCTCGACAACATACACCGTAATTGCAACATAGTGTACCTGCGTTCGCGTCACAGTTGAAAACCGATACGCATTGATTATATATTTGTTGCATCGGGTAACACTAATTGCAGCTCCATAAGATAAACTCCACGCAACTTCATTGGGATCTGATGGATTTTCCACGAAATAGGATCGAAACCATTTTGGAAACTCAGAGTTCGTGAATTGATCAACTTGGGACACCGACATCAAAGGATTTTCCAATCGACCCGAATCGTAACAACAAACCGAAGTTAATACTTTAATACTTACCGTAATAGTAAAAAAAAAAAAAACTTACTTTAAATCGGGCGGCCTCTTCACAAGTTGTTTAGAATGTACCACTCCGCTACTCGCTTATCTCTTCCGTCAAGAGTTGACCTCCAACATTTTCCCACGACTCGCCCCCGGAAAATTAAATATTGATTTTTGATCCCTCGTATCACCGGCATCATCGTTGCGAGGTACCTCTCTCCATCTTGACATCATTTCAAGGGGATAATAGTATGACGCAAATTTTGCGGCCTCTTCGACTAGATATGCTTCAGCGATAGATCCTTCAACTTACCTTGGATTTTTGATCTTGTGCTTAAGTGTGCGTAAAAACCTACAATGGAATATCAGAGGGAATTTATAAACTAAAGTACCATGTCAGTCAATTAATAACAGCGCGAAAGAAATATATATTACCTCTCAAACGAATACATCCATCTATATTGTTGTGGGCCTCCTACCTTTGCTTCGTAGGCCAAGTGAACGGGCAAATGTTCCATTGAGTCAAACAAGCTAGGAGGAAACATCATCTCTAACTTGTAGAGCGTTATGGGCATGCTCGCCTCCAGGTGACGTAACTTTTCAACATTAAGCTCAGAAGCACAAATTTCTCTAAAGAACATGGAAAAGTCCGTTAGAATAGACCATATATGCTTCGGTAGTGCTTTGAAGGCCCACGGCAACAATCTCTAGAAAAAAAACATGACAATCATGACTCTTCATCTTGCTCAACTTCCCCTCGTGCATGTCGACACATCTTTTTCAAGTTTGACGCATAACCGTCGGGAGTTTCGGATCTTTAACCCATTGCAACAATTCTAAATTCGCTCTGTTGAATGTGTACAACGCTCTAGGTTTGGAAATCCGTCTCGTGCCATTATCCACCAAATGCAAAGCAGGCCTTCTGCAAATCGCTTCTATGTCCAGTCTTGCGTTGACTGTGTCCTTCGTCTTGCCCTTGGTGTCCATCACAGTGTACAGAATATTGCAAAACACATTCCTCTCAATATACATGACATCGAGGTTGTGTCTTAACAATTGATCTTTCCAATATGGTAGTTCCCAGAAGATGCTGCGTTTGTTCCAATGATGATCAACGCCATATCCCTTAGGTTCGCTGGAAGCAGCCCCCTCTTCGACACTTTGAATATATTTGACCCTGTCCCATATTTCTTGGCCACTTAAACGACGAGGTTGATCTGCTCGTTCGACAACATTCCGCGTGAAGTCTTTTCTATTTCTCCTAAACGGATGATCGGGGCGGAATCGCCGGTGTCTGACGTCAAACCAACCGACCTTGCGATGCGTTCCAAGCTAAAACCCATGTTCTGTTCAAGACATATCGGGCATGCAAGCTTTCCCGACGTTTGCCAGCCACTCAACATCCCATATGCAGGGAAATCATTTATCGTCCACATTAAGGTAACCCACATGGTGAAATTCTGACTTAATGATATATCATACGTAAGAACTCCTTCACTCCACAACATCTTCAACTCGTCTATCAAAGGCCTGAGGTACACATCTATCTTCTTTTTTGGGTTCGATGGCCCAGGGATTAACGCGTTAAGGAAGAAAAACTCTCTTCTCATGCACATAAAAGGTGGGAGGTTGTACGGAGTCACAATAACAGGCCAACAGGAATAATTCCTGCCCATATTGTTGAAAGGAGCGAACCCATCCAAACATAGACCAAGACGAACATTACGGGG
The DNA here is from genome assembly GCA_019022615.1 of Acacia melanoxylon. Classification (NCBI taxonomy): domain Eukaryota; kingdom Viridiplantae; phylum Streptophyta; class Magnoliopsida; order Fabales; family Fabaceae; genus Acacia; species Acacia melanoxylon. The sequence goes on from JAFJYJ010000012.1 coordinate 9,990,123, forward strand.
ATCCATAGCAAAGAAAAGATTCGCCTCGTCAAGTTTACGCCAAGCTTCGGCATCAGATGGATGCGTCACAAAGTTTTCATCCCTACGATGCTCCCGGTGCCATCTCGTGTGAGCGCTGTTTGTTCCGATGCATACAATCTCGTAAGTCCGGGCACCGAGAGGAAAGTACCACATCTTGCTTAATGCATGACGGGTCATTTTCCTTCCTTTCCCACAACTTTATATCTATCATATCCACGGAATTTACAATTGGTCAGCTCAGCATCATCCTTGTAATACAACATACATCCTCTGGGGCAACAATGGATTTTTTCACATCCAAGCCCAAGCTCTTTCACCTTTTTTTTTGCTTGGTAAAAATCCTTCGGCAAATTATTGTCTTTTGGAACAACCTTACTCATGATCTGCATCATTTCATTGTAATTCCTCTCACTCATATGGTGATCAGTCTTCAAGCTTAGTGTTGCTAGGGCAACCGATAGCGATGAATATTCACTATTTTCAAAGTGTTCGCAACCTTCCCATAACGAACACTGTGCTTCTTGAAGCATTTTATAGAACCTAGCGGCTTCCGGATGAGGATCCTCACCCATGTATGATGGTTGAGTATGTGTACCGGTCTCCTCTCCCATGTATGACGGTTCAACATGAGTAACAGGATCAAAATATTAGACGATCGACGGTCTCGCGGCATCCATAACCAACTGCTCATATTGATTAAAGTTTTCTCGATGACTACTGTCCCTGTAATAACCACTCAGTGTCTGTCGGACTTCGCTATGACATTCCCAACATTCATAATCTTTCATGAATCCCTTTTGACACAAAAGAATTTTGACCATGCCCGTATCTGTAAATCTTAAACACCTACATTTGGCACACGGACACCTGATCTCCGTACTTGAATTATTTGAATTCGCCAAAGCAAATTGGATGAACTCTTCCAAACCCGCCAAGAATGCTTGAGTTAGTTGTCTTCTATCAGTTAGACGATTGTACATCCAACTTCTATCATGGTTGCCTTCCATACTTCCTAGCTAGTTCAGTTACTAACGTCATTAACATCTCAACATACCACAAATATATATAAGTCGCCTCTTATGCCAACCAATTGCCACTTAATCAAGAAAGTGAAAAACAAACACATGCATTGAACAAAGAACAGATTCTAGCAAGCAACCAGAGAATGAGGATAGCACACCAGAACATGGGGACATGCATGTGGAGGGGGCAAACAAAGAATAGAATACTAAGTATTTTGGAGTTTCTAACATATATGGGCTAGATCAAAGAGATTATTTAAGAATTAATCAAATTTATTGTATAACTTGTTAACGATAGATTCAAGTAAAAAATTTAAATGGAATATTTTTTTAAAAAAATTATTAACAATCATTTTTATAATAGCCTAAATCAAATAGTAAATTCCACTAATTTTTATAACACATACAAATTTGATTATTCTTTAATGTCACACCTTCCTCCTCCCACTTTACATTAATTAATTAATTGCCTTATCCCTAAATTTCATTTCTCAACACTTCACTTTTCTAATTTCAACACCATCCTATTTAAAGATTTATGTATCATTACCAACTAATACAAAATCATAATTTTATCACACCAAAATCAAAATTGGAATTTCTAAATTCCTAAAAGTGCTAGATAAAATACTTCACATAAAATATTTCTATACGTTTATTAATTGTGTTTACTTGAAAAAAGTTATTTTTTTAATTTATCTTCGTCCCAAAAAACAATGCAAGATTAAAAAAATCAATATCATAAATAAAAATCATTAAAACCCAATAATTAAAAAAAATCATGGAATCTCCTACAAACTATAAGCATAATTCAAATTAATAAACACATTAAGTATCAAGATCATTATGTAATTAATAGATTCATCAAAGGAGAAACTAAAACAAAAAAAGAAGATTTAAAATCATGTAATTTATAATCATGTAATTTATAATCTTCTACTAACATATATATTTCAATTATGTAATAAAGCAAATCTAACATAGATATTTCCATATAATTATAAAAAAAAAATACTTAAAGCTAACCGGCGGTGACCTAATCGGACGGAGAAGATGACGACAATCGAGCCGAGAGTGGGGGGAGAGCGAGGGAGGAGAGGGGACGAGCCGGGAGGAGCCGAGGGCGTGGGGGCGGTGGGACGAGCTTTGGGGGAGCCGAGGGCGGGGGCGGGGCGGAGCCGGGGGGCGACGAGCCGGGGGGCGGGGAGGAGCCGAGGCCGGGAGGGTCGGGTTGCCCGAGGGGGTTGAGCAAAGTCTCATTAATGAGACTTTCGATTTTGCGATGGAACAAGGCTCCGTCACAAAATCAACTTTTTGCGACGGATCCTGTCATCCGTCGTAAAAAAACGGTTTTGCGACGGAACCGTATCCGTTGGAAAACCGCTTTTTTGCGATTCGTCGCTACTTGGCGGACCAAAAGGTCCGCCAAGTTGCGACGGAGTTGGCAGACCTTTTGGTCCGCCCTTTTGCGACGGACCTCTTGTTTGGTTCAAACCAAAGTAAGAGTGATCATTCGTGTTCTACCGCAGCAGTCTAATGCAGGCATGATTCTTCTAGTAGTGTATGTCGATGATATTGTGATTACTGGGAGTAACATCTCTAGCATCTCAGAGCTTAAGGTCTTCCTCAACTCCCACTTCCAATCAAAAGATTTAGGCCCATTGAAGTACTTCCTTTGTATTGAAGTTTTGAGAAGCAAGAAGGGCATCCTTTTGACTCAAAGGAAGTATGTTCTTGATCTGTTAAAGGAGACTGGAAAGCTTGGAGCTGCACCAAGCAGTATTCCCATGATTCTGAATCTGTTCCTCGATCTTAATGATAACATGTTTGATGAACTTCCTGATGGCTTAAAGAAGAAGATTGATCCAGAGAAACTAAAGTCATTTGCCTCTCCTGAGAGATATAGAAGACTCATCGGGAAAATGAATTATCTGACAGTAACTCGCCCTAACATAACCTTCTCTATCAATGTACTTAGCCAATTCATGGCATTTCCAACAGTGGCACAGTGGGAAGCCTTAGAGCATATCTTGCACTATTTGAAAGGTTCCTCAGGTCGTGGCATTCTCTATACAAATTATGGGCACACTAAAGTCGAGTGTTTTTGTGATGCGGATCATGCAGGATCTAAGGCCACAAGACGGTCCACTACGGGTTACTGTGTATTTGTTGGTGGAAAGTTGATATCTTGGAGAAATAAAAAGCAAGGCGTTGTGTCAAAATCAAGTGTAGAAGTAGAATACAGAGCCATGTCACAATCAGTGCAAGAAATTGTGTGGGCATTTCAACTTATGAAGGAAATCGGCATCACCACGGCATTACCAGCGAAACTAAGGTGTGACAATAAAGCAACACTCCATATAGCATCAAACTATGTGTTCCATGAACGTACAAAGCATATTGAGATTGACTATCACTTTATTTGTGACAAGATCAAAGAGAATGTTGTATTTACAGGGCATGTGTGATCAAATGACCAGCTAGCAGATCTTTTAACGAAAGCCTTAAATGAGACACGGGTTGAGTATCTTTGTAACAAGTTGGGCATGATCAATATATATGCTCAAATTTGAGGGGGAGTGTTAGGAAATATATGTTACTTAATATATTATCAATCAGAGACTATAAGAAATCATCATTAATCCCCCTTAACAGCCATAATTACTTACGCTCTCCCCCCTTGTATAAATAGGTATCATATGTACATGAATAGACAAGATATTCAGATTATTCAGCTTACACATTTCAAAATCTCTCTCTCTCACTCCCTCTCTAACCATCCCTGTTTTCCTCTTCTTCTCCCTCTTCGTTTTCTTCTTACTCTTGAGCCAAAAACAGACGCAAGCAAATTGTTCACTCTCTCGCAAGATTTATGGTTCAGCTAGGCCGAACCTGGAGCAGTAGTGACAATGGCGGCGATGATGACCGTCCAAGAAAAGCAAGGAAACTAACGGGTGGCGACGAGCTTTTTGAGAAGATATCACTGGAAGACACTCAAAGAGGTGCAACCTTCCGTAGTATCGACGAGTTGGAACGAATAAGGATAGAACTTGACAAAGAAGAGCAAAGAATGGCGGCTACTGCTGAGAGTTCACCTGCCCCATCAGAGACGCAAGAGCCCCTTCATTGAAACTCTCTCTAACCCACCCTGTATTATTCTTCTTCTTCCTGTCAGCGATGGCTGTCTACTTAAATCTCTGGCAAGATTTTAGGTAAGTTTTCAAACTCTTTCTATACTTTTTTCTTTGTGATTTATTATATTATTAAATTACATCTAAAAACTTTGTTAAAGTAGAAATTTGTTGAATGAAAAAGTCCCACATCATTGGCTTCCTTATATTGGGGTTCTTACAATGTAAAAGGATGCCCCTTTACCTTTCCTCTCATCCCATCCCAACAAGTGTCTTTCTTTATACCTTTCCTCTTATGTCATCCCAACCAGTGTCTTTCTTTATGCCTTTCCTCTCATCCCATCCCAACAAGTGTCTTTTTTTATAACTTTCCTCTCATCTCATCCCAACCAGTGTCTTTCTTTATGCCTTTCCTCTCATCTCATCCCAACCAGTGTCTTTCTTTATGTTGAGGGGCTCTTACAAGGATGCTCCTTTACCTTTCCTCTCATCCCATCCTAACAAGTGTCTTCTTATCCTATAAGATATTTTGTATTTCCTCCTCCTTTATAGTATTTTATTTGTAAATTATTTGGAGTAAAATTAGATTTTGGCATTCTTCTTATTATTGTCTTATTTATTATTTATTAATTGTTATTAGATATAGTAGTTGTAATTTAATATATTATTCCATTACATTTGGAAACTTTATTTTCTAGTATTGTAATTTTTTAATATAATCGGTTGTGCTTCCTATATATATGCCGCTTACGCAACATGCACAACTTCCCAACAAAAGAAGAGGAAGAAGCTGTACAAACAGAAACTGGCAATTCCAATAATGATGAAACTGGAGGCTTGGACTTGGATTTGAAGCTCTGATGAGCTTCTCCTCCAGAATTCAATGGTGTTAGACGTCCGACATTGTTGGTTTGTTTTCATCAATGTTGGATGTCTATGTTTATCTCTGTCCCACTTTGAATTCACTGTCGAGATTCAACCGTTTACAGTACTGAATCATGTTTGAAGTTGAATCATTCGTTTACTGTTTGGTTAGTTGTAAAATATGCTGTGTGTCTGACATCATCATCAAAATGAAAACTAAGATGTTGAATTGTTAGTGAAAAATGAGATGAACTCTTGGAGATATATTAGTAATTGCGTGCTACATTTTTGTTTTCTTCCAATATATTTGGTTGGTTGGAAAATCATAATAGCATTTTTATATTCCTGATCTCTCACCTTTTGTTTGAAAATGAAAACTCTGAAACCCCACACACCCACACACACATATATATATATATAGCTAAGATGGGTTGTTATTAAATTTTGGATATGTCAGAAATCTAGGCTAGCACTCTTGTATTAATTAAATTCAGTGAAATTGAGATCAAATTCGGTCGTTATGTATCATTATTAATTAGGCCAAAATTTTAAAATCCCAATAGAATTCAAGTGAAAGCATTTGGAAAGAGGAATTCTTGATTTTTTGTGGGACCACTTGAATTCTCTAGTGACTAGTCTCTAGTCTACCTAAAGTAGATTCAGCGTAAGCCTCTGCACATCGGGAGAGGATTTTCTGCCCAGCAGCCCCTCTCCCCATCTCCCCGCCCGGCCACATCTTGTCGATCCATATTTGGACGGCCGAGATCTGGTCCCCATCCAATTTTTTTTTTTATATAAAAAAATTAAATTTTTTTAAAAAAAAAAAAATCTGGCCGTAGTTGGATCAAGATTTGGACCATCTGTCAGATGATAATGAGAGGGTGATGATGAGAGGATCGGATCGTGCACATCTCTTTCGTTTTAGCTACAACTAGAATGTTTTAATACTTTTTGAATCTTTTCAGCCCTTGGGTGGAAAAATTAAAAAATTTAGAGGATTTAAAATAAAAAAGAACAGGGAAGCTTAAACCTTAAATATCAATACATTTTTCATTCCCATGAAAATGTTTAATTTTGCAATAAAATTTTAGTAAACATTTAATTATAAAATAATTGAGGGTTGTTGAATAATAAAGGTAATTTCACTTAAGGTTAAAGCAAAAATACACACGAACTTTACCCAAGGAGCCCCCACGTCTACGACATTTTTTCTGGAGTAAAAATACACACGACGTTACGTTTTGGGAGCAAAAATACCACGGGTCGTTAGTTGACCGTCAACTTGGATAGAACGACTTTGGAAAAAAGCCGATTTGACGCCGATGTGGAATAAAAATTTAAAAAATTAGGAAAAAAATTAAAAAATTAGAAACAAATTAAAATAATTAGAAAAAAATTCAAAAAATTAGAAAAATGTTCAAAAATTAGGAAAAAATTCAAATAATTAGAAAAAATGTTTAAAATTTTCCTTATCCAGTTCTTAGTCGACTTGACACATCGATTAGATTTATCTCTGTAGGGAGAATTGACAAGAAGATTATCTTAATTAATTAATTGTTTTTATTTTTCAATGAACAAATTTTTACCCTAGTGCATCTTCAACAACGCACCGCCCGTGTATATACAACTCCTCCTCCACCAAGTTGGTTATTCGACTGTTGTCGCTGCCAAATTATGCCCTGGGCAATGGCGCATTTCTCTTGGTGGTGGGGCCCACTTTGGCGGGGTATTTTAATTTTTTCCTAATTTTTTGAATTTTTCCTAATGTTTCGATTTTTTCTAATTATTTTAATTTTTTCCTAATTTTTCTAATTTTTTTCCTAATTATTTGAATTTTTTCCTATTTTTTTTTCTAATTATTTGAATTTTCGAATTATTTAAATTTTTTCCTAATTTTTTTCTAGTTTTTTAAAAAAATTATTCCACGTCGTCTAAATCAGCTTGTCATCATACCCAAATCGGTCTACACGTCAACGTTCCATCTAAGTTGATACAACTGATCTGGCCAACTAACTACCAAGTGGTATTTTTGCTTCCAAAACGTAACGTTATGTGTATTTTTGCTTCAAAAAAGGTCGCAGGTCTTCGGACGCTCCCTGGAAAAGTTCGTGTGTATTTTCGCTCTTTAACCCTTTCACTTATTCCTCATCTACCCTCAACTATGATAAGTTCTGATTTCTGGTTTATGGGAAAAGCCACTTTTCCCTTAAAAGCCCAATTGACCCTCTCAATTGCAGGATTGATAGGTTCAAAAGCCATCCTAAACATGCTAATAAGGTTTCACGAAAGGAATCTAATCATTAGAAAATCTCATTACAATTGAGTTGTATGTAATGAGAAGTTTCAATATAAGAAATGACAACAGTTTGATGCTATTCACTTGATATTGAAACTTTTTAATCGTTACATTGTGTTTTGAGTCTCATAGTAATTCTCCCAAAAAAAAAAATCCTCCGGTGCATCTTTTAAAAAGTTATGTTTGGTGGTCATTCGGGGTGTTTCAAGAACTAACGAAATTTGTGTCCTGGATAAAAAATAAAGGATTTTTTATTATAGTACAAAATAGCGTGCAGTTTAATAATTAAATCATTTATTAATGGAATTGCAGAGGTACAAATAGAATAATTTAACTAGTAGTCTAAGCTGACAAGCAACTGTTATTGTGAAACATTTTTCATGATTCATTGGTTATCACAATCACAAGGTGCTCATACTTTCCAGAAAATTGGTTTATTAAAACTAATGATCCACTTGGCACTGTTATCTTCCTATTCTTACCGTTTCTGACCTATTTATCTTGTTTGACTCTAGTATCTGGGCCTTTTGGTAGTGCTCAAAGTAAGGTCTCTGTCAGAATGAGATTGCTAGCGGGGTCAACAGTTTTGATTGACTTTGAGTATAATATGGGGAACTTGTGTAATTGTTGGCAAGAGTGACATTGAAGATTCAATTGCAAAAGACATGAGAGTTCAGCTTAACTGATAAGTCTTTGATGATGTTCGTTTTAGGTATCTTGGAAAAATCTGATATTAAGCTTTCTTGTCCAAGACATCAAAAAAAAAAAAAAAAAATCTCTCAACTTAGTGATCATCCAATAAGGTGAGGCCTGCCAACATAGTGTTGGGAGAAAGGATTCCTATACTTTTGACTATGGGAATTTAGATTATAAAACAATAATAGATCGATCTCATGGACCCCACTCTCAAGGTCCGTTTTTCTGTTAATCAATCTTCTAAATCTTTAATATTCAGTGTTAATCAATCTCTTAACCTTTGTTAAGTCAATTAAAGCTAACATGATAAATTATTTAAATGTTTTGACTACTGATGGATCTAGGATTTGGTTCCTTAATTTTAATTCGGTTTAAAATATTGTTCCCTATAACTTAACAAAAATTTAAATCATTTTGCCCCTCATGGAATCAAAAACATACAATTTGAAACTTAATTGGCCAAAACTAAAACGAGGGCAAAAATAAAGGTACCGTTTTATGAATGATCAAATTATGATTTATAATAATATAATTCTCTATTCAAGCAAGTTTCTTAAATTTAGAAAGTCGCCTCTAGAATCATGTGAATATATATGATGATGCACAAAGTCCTTAATTTTTTTCAAAGGAGACCAATTGCATGAACTAGCCAAAGCCAGCCAGCAACATCCCTCTCTCAAGTTCACTGTTTGTAATATTCAAATACACGACAATGGTAAAGGCCAAAGATACAATCCAAAAACAAAAGTAAAGGCATAAGATAGAACACATGCTCACTACAAATAAGAATTAAACCAAGCTAATCATCATAAATAAACATCTCCTACGCACACACAAACACAAAAGTTCATTGCTAACTGACTAGCTTGGTTTACTAATTTATAACAGAGCATGAGATTAATGCATGATTGGGGTCTATGACCAACCAAAGACATAAACAAGGAGATACACCAATGCGAGAGAGAAGGGGCAGAGGAGGATGGCCACTATGGAAGTCCAGAGAGGGAAGGTGGTACGGAAACTGGCAAAGACACCCATCACAACGCAAACCACCAGAATGATCAATACCTCTGCAGAGAAGTCCCATGTCAAACCCCTTATGTACACAAGCGCCAAGAACACGGCCAGGCAAGCATTGTTCATTGTCACTGCCCCATATAGCTGCACAACACACAGATAATAACTCACTTTCATTAATTGTCTCAACCAAGCATATATAGAAGAAAATTGCCTGAATAACCTCGCTTGAGTTTGAAAGAAATCTCATTTTCATCCTTTTCGTAATACCTGATTCTTGGAAACAGAATGAAGAAATTTTGAGAGAGAAACAGGACTGAAACCAACAAAAATTATGACAAGAAATTTAAACTTCATCCAGAGTGAAGGGACGAAATGGATATTTTAACCAGGAATGCACAAGTTTTGCTGTTGCAAAGGAAAGAACAGAGACTATGAATATATGTCGCACAATGCAATGGTAATGATGAAGGAAAAGCAAGCTAATAGAGACCCAAAAATGAGTCCAAATTAACTACTCTGCCCTCTTGTTTTGCCAAGTTATTATTGCATAAATGTACAGAAAATGACACAAGTTGAATGAAAAGTCTGGACACCAAATGCTTGAAAGAAAAGAAGAGCTTCAAAGAAGTGTAATAAACAAACCTCGGAAAGAGTTAAGGAGGCATATTGCCTCTTTACACGACGAGCAGAAATAATCACCGACACAGCCTCACTGAAATTCGTAGCCAAAGGCAATACAATGAAGGAAATGAAGAATGCAGGAATACTTGTGACATCAGAAAATTTATCAACAGCATCAACCAGAGGATCCGCAATTGCCGCAGCAATAACTGTTCCAAGAAGGAGCAGCAACACTGCTTTAATAGAATTCCATTTGGCATTCTCAACAGCTTCTTCAGTCGAGCCCCCAACATCCAGTAGATCGTGTTCCCTCTTTGTTTCCTGCAAATTATGAAAATCCAGTCTGTTATATATCCGTTTTCTGTGAACCTTGGAGTAATGGTAAATATTGCTGCCATGTGACTAAAAGATAACGATTCAAATCTTAGAAATGGGCCGCCTTATATACACATTTCCTGAAAGGAAATTATTATTATTATTTTTTAATTGAGTTTATCACAGTAAAATTACTCACTTGGTGAAAATCACTTAAAAACTTCATTGTATGTGGACCAGCATCAGCAGAAGGACCTCGAGAGCGCTTAGCCTTAGAAAGCCATCTATTAATTCCATTAAAAAACTCATCTTCATCAATAAGTGAGTTACGAGAAGTATCAAAATCCTCTATTATTTTCGTCACAGCATCATCATGGTCCAGGTCAATCTCGTCAAATTGAATTCCAACAACCAGCGCTCTCAATTCACCATGAGAAAGTTGTCCATCACCATTCTCGTCAATTTTTGAAAAAAGCCTATATGAATAACACCATTAAAAGGTGATCAATGACAACTCTGAAAGTATGAAAATATGAAAAGGGACACAACGATATGCTTCAGTAAGTAATATCAAAAGTCAGACCAAAAAATAAGAAAACATCTTACTTCTTGATAATTTCTCTATCAGGTTCACCATCTTCACTCAGCAACCTTCCCAATGCTTGCTGCTTTAAATGTTTCAGAACTCCTAATATCACGTGCTTGTGTGTCACATAAGCAAGTCTTCTCCTCTGTATCCATGGCTGGAAAACCTGCACAATTTTCCCCCTCGGTTTCTTTAGGTTGCGGGAACAATTTTGAGGTGTTCATAGTAATAGAGAATCTATCACTTAGCATACAGTACTTACAGATATTGGAAAGTGCTAATCCTAGAATCTAAGAAAAGTTCAACAGAACAGTATGAGGATTTGGACACAGATGGCACAGTATCGGTTTACATTTCTTCTTTCATGGTATTGTGATTCATAAAAACCAGAGTTGTTGTTGCATTAAGACAGAACAAACTATAAGCAAAATAATTTCTAACGTAATGCATAAGATGTATGACAATAATGCAACAACGACTTACCTGATAAAAGCAATAAGAACCCAATAATAAAAGAGAGACAATAAGTGCAACTAAAACAGCCAAGTGCCTTCCTGACGTTGATTTGAGTACTTGAGGTATCTGAACAATCAGAAATGGAATGACAGATATAACCATGATCCTTGCAGCATAACTTGTCCAAATATCAGTACTAACACCAGAGCCTGCATGTGGAAAATATATTGAACAAATTATTAAAATATCCATGCTGATCAAATGTATGACATTGAAATGAAATGAAGGTTTAGCAAAATAGATAAACTTAATCTACTCCATTCATCCTGTTAAAATTTGAACAGGTATACCTTAATTCGGTAGAAAAAAATGCTGACACAAGGAATTAAACGTGTCGGATGATTACTATTTATTAAGCGGAGAGAATTTTTTTTAGATGTCTTGGACTAGAAAGCTTAATATCAAATTTTTCGAAGATAGCTGAAAGGAACATCATCAAAGACTTACCAGTTAAGCTGAATCCTCGTGTGTCTTGTGTATCTTTTGCAATTGAATCTTCAATGTCACACTTTCCAACAATTACACAAGTTCCCCATATTATTGTCAGAAACAAAACTGTTGACCCCGCTAGCAAACCCATTCCGACAGAGACCTAACTTTGAGCGGTTTCCTTACTACCAGAAAGCCCAGATACTAGAATAAAAACATGATAAATAGATCAGAAACTAAAAAAATATGGAGATAACAGCGCCAAGTGACCATTGGTTTTATTAATAAATGAGTGACGAATATCTAGCAATTTTCTGGCAAGTATGAGTCCTACGAGATTATCAGTTAAATTCTTCTATTTGTTTCTCAAGAATCGCTGCTTGTCAATTAAGACTATCAGTTGAATTCGTCTATCTGTATGACTGCAATGCGATTAATGAATCATTATTGAACTGCACATGGTTTAATGGACTAAAAAGTCCTCTAATTTTTCATCCAGGACACAAATTTCGTCAGTTCTTGAAAGTTGAAACAGCCCGGATGACACCATTAGAAACATTAGAAACAACTGACATAATTTTTTAGAAGATGCACTAGAGGATATTTTCCAGGAAAATTACTATGAGGCCTCAAAAAGTAATGTAATCATCAAAAAGTCTCAATATTAAGTGAGTAACATGAAACCGTTATCTTTTCCTTCATTAAAATTTGTCATTGTATGTTGCTCAGTTGTTAAGACTCTTTAGTGAACATATTCCTTTCTTAAGACCATATAGTAATTCTCCCATATTTTTCATTATTCCTAAAGCCCAATTGGCACAAATAATCATCAAGTGGAGATTAGCCCACAAAATGTCAAAGGAACTTGAGCAGATAGAAATTTGAACTTTTGAAGAGTTTAAGCAAAACATATAAAAATTAAAAGTAACAAAGTAAAAACATGATGGCATTAGTGCCCTCTAAGAAAGCTACTGCTCAAGTTCCATTGTCAAGGGAGGAGGATGATCTGCTGCTCTGTAGCTCAAAGAAAAAAAAAAGAATGGAGGTTACATTAATGAAGAGGAATGGCCTAACCTGGGCGTCGTGGGGAAGAGGCACTGGTCAACAGGACAATCGTTCCCTGAGAAGCTGCAAGGTATCAATAGGGATGGAATGAATGATGGAAACGTGGTTAGGGAGGATGAGATGTTTGATGATACCCTATCGGACGATTCAGACAAGGATGATAGTGAACTGTTATGCAGAGTTAAGGAGGAGCCTAACTGAAACTTTCCAACATTTTCCTTCTCTGGGAAAATGAAGAAACGTCTAAATAAGGCGTGGAATAAGGCGGTCATAATGAAGCTGTTAGGATGAAACATTGGCTATAAAATGCAACTGTCGATTCTGCAGAATATATGGGCCAAAAGAGGGGTAATCAGTTTGATCAATATTGGCAATGGCTTCTTTGTGGTTAAGCTTTCGAACAGGGAGGATTTTGACAATGCTCTGACTGGTGGTCCTTGGATGATTTTTTACCACTACTTAATGGTTAGGCCATGGGAACCTCAACTCCAGCCATGGAAAGCTTCCATTGATAAAGTGGCGGTTTGGGTTTGGATGCCGAATGTTGTTCTGGAGTATTATGATAGGAAGCATTAACATGGATTGGAAATAGAATAGGGGACACTTATCAAAATTGATATTAATACTTCTAGACTGCTTAGGAGCCATTATACCAGGATTTGTGTATTGGTGGACCTTGGAAAACATTTGATGGCGGATTTTTCGTTCGATGGGGAGGAGTATTATCTGGAATATTAAGGGCTTCATTGGTTATGTACCAATTGTGGGATGTATGGCCATAAATTCAAAGATTGCAAAATAGGGACTGGAGTCCAGAAAACAGGGGATAAAACGGAGTGAAGTGTAGACATTGAGAGGAGTAAAGAAGTGGCCACGGGTGTCGACAAAAATACCAAGAACAATCTCAGGATGGAGAACCAAGATGTATGGAGGGTTATTCAAAAACCACGCCGGCGAAAGAAAGGCGGTAAAGAGAGGAATATTGGCATATTCCAACAAAACGATGGTAGTTCTAGGTTTCACATGTTGGCCGAGGTGGGATAACAACAACGTTGGAAACAAATCAGAAAATATGGCTCCGGTCATACAGTTTGGTGCCAAGGAAGAGAGAGAGCTACAGCGTCCGTGCTCTGCGAATAGCTTGAGGGAGAAAAAATGGGGAGTGAAAAAGACGCAAAACAAAAGTCAGAGTATGGCAAGGGATAACAGTGGATTTTTGACCAAAATATTGTTTTTTTTTAAAAAAATACCGAACTAAAGCAGAATTGAAACTATTTTTCAATCTAACGTTGTTTTATTGTCACGGCAGAAAGCTTTCTTAGTCTTGCCGTGAAACATCTTTAGGCACCTATTAATTTTTTTATATATATATTAATTTTAAATTTTAAATTGGGTTAATCGTGGGATTTAATAAATTTACCAAACCAATTTAATTTCCTTTATTTCAGCTCGCCTTTATATGAGATTGCTAACTTATAAATCGGAGGGAGTTCAATAAGGCATTATTTTACTGTGTGGGATTGTGGGAATATATATAAAATTGACCTGCGTACGTGGATGAAATGAAGGCCACACATCTGATCCCAAAAAAAAATAACACGAAATCATATTTTAATCACATGTTTACTCTTCAGTTTTTTTTTTTAAAAAATCACATGTTTACTCTTTTTAAATTACCTCTCTTCGTCTCGGGTAACTAATTTTTAGAAATTTAAGTAAATTAGTTATAATACTTAGTTGTAAAAAAGAAGTATGTTGGTTTTTCTTCTAAAATACTCCATTTAATTATTTATATTAATATTAGGTTAGATACTTGATCTAGTGTTTCAATTAAAAATCTAATATTAAAAAATAAATAAATAAATTAGTTAAATACTTGATCTAGTATTTCAATTAAAAATCTAATATTAAAAAATAAATAAATAAATTAGTTAAATACTTGATCTAGATTAGGTTAGATACTTGATCTAGTATTTCAATTAAAAATCTAATATTAAAAAATAAATAAATAAATTAGTTAAATACTTGATCTAGATTAGGTTAGATACTTGATCTAGTATTTCAATTAAAAATCTAACATTAAAAAACAAATAAATAAATTAGTCAAGTATCTAACCTAATATTAATATAAATAATTAAAAGGAGTATTTTAGAAGAAAAACCAACATACTTTTTTTTACAACTAAGTATTATAACTAATTTACTTAAATTTCTAAAAATTAGTTACCCGAGACGAAGAGAGGTAATTTAAAAAGAGTAAACATGTGATTTTTTTTTTTAAAAAAAAAAACCGAAGAGTAAACATGTGATTAAAATATGATTTCGTGTTATTTTTTGGGATCAGATGTGTGGCCTCATTTGCATCCACGTACGCAGGTCAATTTTATATATATTCCCACACAGTAAAATAATGCCTTCGTGAACTCCCTCCGATTTATAAGTTACAATCCCATATAAAGCTACTTGAAATAAGGAAATTCTAAATTAGGTTGGTAAATTTATTAAATCCCTAATTAAGTGATTAACCCAATTTAAAATTTTAAAATTTATAATTAATATATATAAAAAAAATTAATAGGTGCCGGCAGTGTTTCGCAAGACTTAATAAAACAACGTTAGATTGAGAAATAGTTTCAATTCGCTTGGGTATTTTTTTAAAAAAAAAAAACAATATTTTGGTAAAAAAATCCGGATAACAGTGGTTAGGTCTATGGCCGACAAGATCTGAGGAAAGAGAAACGGATGAGGGAGGAGGTACAAAAGGAGGAGAAAAGCAATGAGGCTTTGAGAATAACATGGGAAATCAAACGACGAGGAAAGTAAAAGGGCTGATATACTAATATTGGAAAATAATGTGGATCTGAAAGAGAGCGTGCTGGATGAAGCAATACACGACACAGAGGCGTTCAACCCGACCCCACATGATCCTGGTGAGATTGGGAGGCTAGTAGGGCTGTTTGGCAAATTTTGGGCTAGACCTAGAAACTTTGATCCAGACCAGGAAATGGAGGAGGATGGGCCTTATGAAAAACTTAATGCAACAATGGTCCCTGAATCCCAGATCTCTTAGGGATTGTTATTAGGCCTTCATCTTACCAACCCATCTTAGATTTTAATTTTATAGATATTTTATGGCAAAAGTCTTATACTGGAATTCCAGGGGACCATGCGACAAAAATCTGGTTCAACCAAGGTTATGAACCCGGACCGAGGGCCAGCCCGAAGCCGAATCGGCGAACCGGCCTGGAAACCGATCCGAGTTAGGGGTAAAACCGGATTTCCGAGTTGACCCGGAGTCAACTCGGTCAACTCGGCCTGAACCGGCCGAGTTGGCCGAGTTAGAGTAAAAAAATTGTTTTTTTAAAAAAAAAATTGACGAAGGAGAACAAGAAGGAAGGGAGAGTGCAGCGGTGGCTGGCGGAGATCGCGATCTGGTTCGTCGAAGGTTGGAGCTTCTTTGGTCGAAATAATGGAAATGGATCTTGACTCTTACCGTTCACAACCAGAAGTTCGGCGGCACCTCCAAGCTTCTTATTGTCGAGACAGAACAAGAAGGAGGAGAGACATCTGAATCTGAAGAGTTGAAGGAGAAAAGAGATCTTTGTGACTCAAAACGAGAAGGAGCAACGAGCTAGGGACCGGGAGAAAAAGAGAGATCTGAAGAATTGAAGGAGTGAGAGAAAGAGAGCTCAACACGCGAACATGGTGACAGACTGACGGTGAAAAGAAAAGCAAAAACTATTGTTAACGTTATTGAATAAAGACAAAAAGTTACTGAGCAAAAAAAAAAGAATAAAGATAAAAAGTCAAAAAGCCTATACGGCTATACCTGACCCTCTAATCCAAACCTGCCCTGCTATGCCCATCACATTTAAGATAATGTGAGCACTGACACAATATCTCTTTTCGTGTGTGATCTCTTTTTTTTTCAAAAAAATCAATATAGTATTATACTACATAATATTATATTTGTTCTCATGTACATCCTATCTCACATATTTAATATTTTGATCATTAAATATTTTTTATTATAAAAATATAAATATTTTAATCTATTTTAATTAAATTATATTTTTAATAATACCGATCGACCTACGACACTTGACCCAATACCTCCGGTTCGGTGGCCTAGGTCCGGTTTCGTAACCTTGGTTCAACATCTTGATCAAGTGTACGTAAGAGCTCGTCCAATTTTAGGTTCCTTGTCGAAAGAGTGAAAATGAATCAAAGTTCCATTTCCGGAGAAACTAGGCTACGGTGGCCGGCGTCGTCCAAGCGTCGGTAGATCCAGCGGATTAATTACGGCATGGACGAAAGGTCATGTCGGAGTTTCGGTGGAATTTTTTCATCTTCAATGTTCTTTGGAAGGGAAGCAACCATTCTTATTAACGGCTATCTATGTCGTTCTGACCTCGAACCTCAAGCACATTCTCCGGCAAAATTTGAGAAATCTTTCGTTGATATCTCAACTCCATGGGTGGTGGTTGGAGATTTTAACAACATCCTGTCTTCCAATGAGAGAACTAAAGGTTCCGTAATTAATTTTTTCAAGATTAAAGCCTTTCAAGATAGGATCCAGGCTTGTCAACTAACAGATATGGGGTTTATTGGCCCCAAATTTACTTGGCGAGGGTCTCAGCGGCAAACCGTACTCGGCTATACGAATGGCTTGACAGGGCGATGGCTAGTACTCTTTTCTCTCAAATTTTGTTGATTGTTTTGTTAAGGTAGTTACTTGAACCAGCTTTTCGGACCACAATCCTATTCTTTTGTGCTTTGGGGAAAATCATGAATCACAATTAGGGGGTCGTCTTTTTCGTTTTGCGGCTATGTGGATTTATCATGAACAATATAAAGCTTTTTTAACTGATAAATGGGAAAAGTGGATAGATATCAATCTTTCTTTATCTAAGTTCCAAGAGGCAATCGGTGATTGGAACAAAAATGTTTTTGATTTTGTAGAGAAACAAAAGCATCAAATTCTTGTTAGGTTAGCAGGAATCCAAAACTCAAATGCTTACCCATATTCTCACTATCTTTGTAATTTAGAAAAGGAGCTTCAAGAAGAATTAGATAGGTTATTGAGGCTGGAGGAGGTTAAATGGTTCCAGAAATCCAGAGCAGAGTAGATTACGAAAGGTGACTAGAATACTAGGTACTACCACTTGAAAACTAAAATGAGAAGACAGTAGAATAAGATTATTGTTCTTAAAGACGAAGTGGGTTCTTGGGTTGATAATGAAAAAGACTTAAAGCTACTAGTGGTCAAGTATTTTAAGGCACTTTGTACGAAAATGATAATGTAGAGTACGTTTTGCTTAGGACCAAATCCAAATTTCCACCTGTTGACTTGTCGCATATCAAGGTTTTATCTAGCATCCCTAAAGATGAAGAAATCATAAATGTCATGTTCTCTATGGGAAATTTCAAAGATCCTAGTATTGATGGATGTCCCCTGATTTTCTACAAAAGTAGGTGGAGCAAGGTATGCCCTTCACTCTGTGCATTTGTTAAAGGAGTTTTCCAAGGTTCTATTTCTCTCTAGGAATCAAATAGAACTATTATCTCTTTAATCCCTAAAAGAGATAATTCGGAATTGGTTGCACATTTCAAACCTTATCCCTATGTTTGGTGCGCTACAAATGTGTTACCAAATTAATTATGCAAAGATTAAAAGGGATGATGAACGACCTAATTTCCCCTTACCAAGCAAGTTTTATCAAAGGTAGACATATTGAAGACAGTATTGTTGTGGGCAGGAGCTTTTGCATATTATGAGCAAGAATAGAAGCAAAAAAAGGCTTATGGCTATAAAGATTGATATTGAGAAGGCAATTGATTGAGTGAGATGAGATTTTTTAAAATAGGTCCTCATGGAGGTAGGCTTTGAGACAGGTTTTATAAATCTTATTATTACTTGTGTCTCATCGGTCTTTTATAATGTGTTATGGAATGGATCCCATACTTAATTTTTTTTTTCCTTAAAGGGGTCTTCGTCAAGGGGATCCTTTCACCTTTGCTGTTTGTTTTGTGTGTGGATAAGCTCTCGCATTTAATATGCAATGCAGTCATAGAAGGAAAGTGGAATCCTATTATTACTTCCAGGACTGGACCAAAGGTTTCTCACTTTATGTTTGCTGATGATTTGCTATTATTTGGAGTGGCGTCCAAAGCTCAAACTGGGTATATGATGGAATGTCTAGATAAATTTACCAAATCATCTAGGGGAAGGTTAATCGAGCAAAATCATCAATCTTCTTTTCCCCAAGGGTCTCGGCACAAACAAGGAATATGATCAAAGATCTAACCCAGATGCAAATCTCTTGCGAAATCGGCAGGTATCTTGGATTTCCTCTTACTAGAAATAGGAAGAGTAGAGAGACATTTAATTATATTATTAAGAGGGTGCATTCTAAACTAACGACATAGAAGGCTAAGTGCTTATCAACTGTGAGGTGAATTACATTAGCAAAATCCGTATTGAGCTCCATTCCTTTATACTCAATACAAGTAGCTAGGATTCTGAGGAGAGTTTGTCAAGAAATAGAAAGGCTGCAAAGGAATTGCATTTGGGGCCATGATGGAACTCATAATAGTTTCCATCCAGTTAGTTGGGACCGTATTACAAGACTGAAGGAGTATGGTGGACTTCGGTTCAAAAGATTATCTTCTTTTAACAGAGCTTGTGGTGCCAAATTGACATTGCAATTGATTGTGGGTTCCAAATGCATATGGGCTTACATCCTACAAAATCGATACATGATGCGTGAAGAGGACTCCCTCTTGAATTATTGTCCAGGGCACTCGAAATTGTGGCATTTTAATATCTCCTAGAAAGATATTATAGATTTGGGCTCTAAATGGCAAGTGAGAAATGGATTGATGGTAAGTTTCTTCAATGACCAATGGTTAATTGAAGGAAAGAAAATTAAAGATTTGTGTACGAGGCAATTATCTATAGAAGAGGATCTCTCCTCGATTGAGGAGTGGGTAAGGGATAGTGTAGGGGATCTTAGTAGGTTTACTGATATTGTCCAACCAACTATGATCCCAAGACTGAACTCATCCTTACCTCCAAGATCCGATGTTGGGCATGATCTGTTAGTTTGGGGTACGGCTTCTGATGGTAAATTATCTATTAGAAGTGCTTATTTTCTAATTGAAGAAAACCCCCTTTTTTCCTAAAATCATCACTATACAAATGTATTTGGAGTTGGAAAGGAACTGAACAAATTAGGGTCTTTATTTGGATGGTAGTGCTAAACAAATTACCTACTAATGTGTGGAGAAGTTCTTGGTCCTTATCGTCTGCAATGTGTGGTTTCTGTAGCGCGGGATTGGAGGATACTATGCATATCCTGCGGGAATGCCTATATGCCGAGTAGATGTGAATGAAACTAATTACGCCAAGATATGTTTCTCGGTTTTTTTCTGCGGATCTTAGAGACTGGGTTGCTATGAATCTAAAAGGCAAACTTGTCCAAGGTAAGGTCCCTATTAGAGTTTCATTTTTGGTGTAGCCATATGGAAATTGTGAGGGTGAAGAAATTTATTTGTCTTTGAATCTGATCTTTTGAAACCTATGAATCCTGAGTTAATTGTGCTGCAAATCTAGAGGAGTTTCACTATGTTCCAGGACTTATCTCCGGGTAACCCAAGGTTTGACCAGGTACCTTTAGAGTTTCAATCTTGGCAAATTCCTTCGGAGGGTTGGGTGAAATTAAATGTTGATGGGCCGATGGTTCTAAGAACGTCCAAAGCTAGGTGTAGCGGTGTCCTGAGAGACAGCAAGGGAACGTGCATAGCTGGATTTACCAAAACTATCGGTATTTGTAATGCCATTACAGTGGAAGAATGGGCGGTTTACGAAGGGTTGAAACTGGCCTGGGATTTGGGTTTCAAGAAAGTTAATTTAGAATCCGATGCTTATGATCTTATCGTTAGATTGATGGATGATAATCCAATACCATTTGCCATATTCCAAGAGAACAAAACAGAGTTGTAAATGCGTTTGCAAAGGTGGGTCTGTCCAAGTCTGGTATCCTAAGTGTCTATCCTTTGTTTTTGAGGGCTTAGGTAGATCAAGAGTATTTAGGACTGATTCCCCTTTTTATATAATCTCCTGTTTTTTACTGATTCTGGCTTCTAGCCATCATTCTATATATATATATATATATATATAAGTAAAAGTTGGAAATTAAGCTCCAAAAAGAATGTGGATCCCATGTGCCAGATGAAGGCCCAAAATCACATGTGAGAATATACACGCACATTTCATCTTCCAGCATGAATACATCTAGTACTTTTATTTTTATCTCAAACTACAATGAATAAGGGCTGAAAAAGCAAGGATACGAGATGGCAAGTCAGGATAACATTATTGTACTTGTACATATATAAAGAGCAAATGAAAAATAAATAGTTTAATAGATATTTTAAATATTCTATAACATATTATAATTATAAAAACCATGAAAAATCACGGGTTAACATCATTTTAGGCACGGAGTTTTCTAAATTTGTTTTTGTGCCATTAAAATTAAATTTATATAAATAAGAAATCGTACCAACAACTTTTTTAATAATAAAAAATAAATAAGGCACACAAAGACCTAAAGAAAAATTCCAATGAAATGCTTTTTTTATAAACCAATTAAATACTTTTAGAATTTTAAAAATTTTAAATCAATGATTCCTACTATAATATGTCATCATTTGCCCGTTAAGTGTAATAAATAGCTAATAAAGTATAATAAATCAAAATGATTTAAAATTTTGATATTTTAAAAATATTTTTCTAAAATTGTTCCAAGACATTTGCGCTTCCAAAATACTCTATATAAAATAAAAATCATAAAAGCAAAAATGGCTTACGTTAAGGAACTGTCCTATCAATACTCTAGAAAAGACAAAGAAAAGAAATCTAAAAATAAGATGCGATTTTTTTTTTGACCGGAAAATAAGATGCGATTGACTATTGATGGAAAAAATGATTAAGTTGAAGTATGATATTATAATATTGAAAATTTTATAAAATATAAAACGAGTAAATGTTTCTAACTACAAAGTTATATAGTGATTAGATGATAGTACAATCAAAAGCATCATAAATTTATTAATAAATAATTTTTAAGAAATTTATAAAATTTAATGAAAGTCGTGGAAAAAATTTAATTAAGAATAATTTAATTTGTTCTAAATTCAATTAGGAAGAATCTCATTTAAATCTATTTGAAATACATAAATTCATATTTAGGCCTGCACTTTTAACAAATCTCTAATCAAGCCAAGAGGCCTTATTTAGGATTTGTGAATATTGTTAAAAGACTATAACACCCTTCTAATTTAAATGATAATTGAATCTCTGTATTACTATATCCCACAAGTACCTGATTAGTACCTAAAAAATACAAGATAGAGCATCCAAAATGACATAAGGATAATGTAATGAATCGGCCAAAGAAATCTTAGTGAAATCCTGAGCATGGGAGTCAAAATAGAGTGGGGGGAAATAAAACAAGGGAAAATTACATGCAGGTCCCAAGGAACCAAAATAATTATAAAAAAGTCCCTTGAAATCATAAAATTACACAGAAGTCCCAAGGAATTTTTTTGATATTATTTGTATGGAAATAAAATCCAGGTTTTTAAATGTTGTTGTAAATATATGCATTTCCTGTTGTAAATATGGTTTTTTCTGTTGTAAATGGCCAGATTTTAAATTTTGTTGTAAATACAGCACTTCCTACTGTAAATCTAGGTTTTTTCTGTTGTAAATTACCTCTCTACGTTCAAAATCCAAGTGTTTAAATGTTGTTGTAAATATGGGCATTTCCTGTTGTAAATATGACTTTTTCTATTGTAAATGGTCAGGTGTTTAAATGTTGTTGTAAATATAGCATTTCTTGTTGTGTAATTTTGTAATTCCAAAGGACTTTTATTGTAATTTTTTTCGCTCCTTGGGACCTGCGCATAATTTTTCCATAAAACAATCGACAAAATGAAAAATCCCTATTAAAAAAATAAAATGGAAAACTAGGACCAACCTTGCAGTAGAAGAACTGAATATATAGCATAAGAACAAATTCATAAATGTCTAATAAGGCATCTTGGCCTGGTTAGAGATTTAATAAAAGTGCACACCTGAATATGAATTTGGATATTTTAAATGGTTTTAAATAAGATTTTCTCATTCTATTATATTTAAAATTTATAAAATAATGCATTATTATTATGAATATTGTGATAGTGGATGTTCATAGTATCTTAGGATTCCCTGATGTCTATAAACTCCCTTGGTTTTATATAGTTTTATGTTATAGAATAATTCTTATGTTTATAACATTGTAACTCTATCATAATGTGGGTTAATTCTTATGTTTATGACATTGTAACTCTGAAGAGGATTAGAGACCTATATATATAGAGGCTTAACACAAAGGATTCGATATATATGAAAATGCTATGTGAATGAAAGTTCTCCTCCACTCTTCATCTCTACAATTCTCTCATATCTTTCTTCATTCCTTCATCTCAATCTGTTATATTTTCTTGATTGCATAACACGTTATCAGCACAAAGTTCTGGTTTATTTTTCTCACCGTTGGTTTAATGATTTCTCCTACATTCTTTTACCATATATCTATTTAATTTATCTGGATGATTTAAGCCATTATATGGATTTAAAGAGACCCCTTTACCCCTTCTTGATTTATCTGGATGATGTAAGGAAAATTATAAACTTGTAAACATGACTTTTATTTCAATTCATTTTTGCAAATGGTGAAGTTGGTATGGGTTATGCTTTCTTTGTTTTCTTTCGTTGGTTTTTTCTCACCTGATAAAAATAACATTAATATATTATTGTTAGGGAGAATCCCATATAAAGACGGTTGAAATAAAAAATATCTTATATAAGGCTAGTAAACTTAACAAATCTTACATTGGTCAATAACCCAATCTAGAATATTTAAATGTGGGTTATTTTTCAATAATAACCCTAACCATGATAAAAAAGAAAAAAAAGAAAGAAAGTTGAATGTGAACAAGAGATAGAGCACCGCGGTAAAGCAGACAGCTGCACGTTACACAACGCCACAGGTGGAAAGCGAATAACAAGACCACACCACCATCAACTTCCCATCTTCTCTTTGGTTGCCGGTGACTTTCGTTGTTGTTCCTAAGGCAACCTTCCCTATGTTACTGTTGGATCCGTACACGCAGCGGAGTATAAAATTTTTACAAATCCCAAGAAGAGGATCGCTCAACCGCATTTAAATCAAGGTTAAAGAGTCCGAATCTTACCTATGCGAAATTCTCAACGTTTCTTTCGATCTGATCACGTGGGCTACCTTCTCTTGATCAACAGGAGCGGACTCTGGGAATCCCTCCTCCTATCGGTAGATTCACACGACTTGACTTCCAACACGTCACGGCTAGCGTGCTAGCGCCTTTGAACTATGTCACTCTTTTGCTCTAGGGTTTCTCGCGGCTTTCTCATACGCTTGACAAAAGTCCGTGTAGGTTTTCTCAAACCCGATCGTATTATATTCGAAATTAATCCTCATTAATTTTGAATTTCAAATTTCAAATCTGGATTAAAAATATATTAATTAAATCTATCTAATAGATCTAATATAATCTATTTATTTAATCCGAATTAAAAAGCCGATCTGAAATTGAATTTTGAATCTTTGATTAATATATATATATATATATATATATTAAATCTATCTAATAGATCTAATCTAATATATTTATTTAATCCGAATCAAAAGCCTTGATTTAATTTATCTCTATAAATTAAATCCAAGAAATGATATCCATCTATTTAATTAAATCGAGATACTATATCTCAATTTAAATTAAATAGATATATGATATCTTTATTCGAAAATTAAATGAGATACAATATCTCCATTTGTTTTAGATATTTAATTTATCAAATAAATTAAATACTAAACAAATATTATATAATAATATTATAATCATTATTTAATATTATTATATTATTTAATTTCGAATTAATATAATATATATTATATTATATTATATTAATATATATAATATTCACCCCATAGATAAATAAGTATTCATTAAATCTTAGACATATCTAAGATTTAATGAATCGACACTTTTTAGATTCAATGAATCCGACACTTTTCCTCGTGTTGGCTATTCTTTCACATGTGTTTATCTGTTGCCCATATGAGATTGGCAAAAAGTGGGCCAAATCATCTTAGCCCACAAGTCACAAGCGGCTCTAGCAAGACATTGTGACTACCCAATTCATATGGGGATCGATGATCGATACTACCTATCGTACAACCATGTCACGTCCCTTTTGTCACGCGATAATTTGGTTAAAGATGAGGCATGGATAATGTCAACTTCCTTTCTTGATCATTACTTTCGATTCGAGTAGTCTAATAAGTGAAATGGAAATTCCTTTCCATCACAAAGATGTACCGACATTTCTTAGACTCACTCATCGAGGGCCCAAGATATCTCTCTACAAATGTGAGGACAAATTCCATCTTGACCATTCACATTCCTCTCCATGAGAACCACCGATCCCGATCCTAGCCTTTATCATCACCCGGTCAAAGGTGACTTTTGACTAGGTCAAAGACCGACTCATCATGTAGGAATCCATGATGATCTCAGTCATAGGGCGTTATGACGCGGTTATACATGAGATAAGCTTATGACAAAATCCATGCTTTTCATAGTGGGTCGGTCCAAAGACCTTATACTCCTACAAGTGCCCATGACTTTGACTCATATCTCCATACTCATCAAAGTCATACGGTCTTATTTCATCTTCGCTCCGCGTAGATGACCGACCGGGACATTTAGGATAATCTATAAGATATATCCAGGGATCAACTATTACTATAAACATGCAAATGAAGTGATAACTAAATGGAGAATGACTTGCCCCTAGGGCATAATTTCCAACAGTTACACCCCCAATCGGCGCCTGTGGAGAGTGAGGAGCAGCGATGGACTGAGAAAAGAGAAAAAAAAAATGAGAGAGCGAGCCGCAAGTTCAAGACTTGACAGTGCACCACCTCCAGTTTCTTTCCCTCTGTTAGTCCGTCGTCCTTCTCTGTTCAACACCACCACTTTCTTCCTCTTTCCAGCGAAGAGACACGGATTCGAGATCTTTGAAGTATGGCGCCGCGAGTTTGAAACGGACCTTCTCTTTTCTCCTCTGTCGGTGACCTTGAAGAGCTTGGAATCCTTCGAAAGCATGGTTTTGTCCTTCCTCTGAACTTTCCGATGAGCTTGCTTTTCCAGATTACAGCGAGCTCCTTTCATAGCCCAAATTTGCTTATTACTAAGGGGTACAGAGGTAATTTGGCCTAAATTCTAAATCCCTAATTATGTTACATAACTTAATTAATAATTTGTTAAGTTTTGTAACTCAAATTAGACTTTGGGTAAATCTTTATGTGGGATTTTCCCTTATTGTTATATCATTATGTCATTTTTTATTTGTTTATTATTACATTAATATGTAATAGTATTATATATGATCATAAAAAGTGATCTATATGATCATATTCTTATCTATTATTTATATTTGATTATGAATTTGAATTTACTTAATTTATTTTATAGTATTTTAATTTTATCAAAAGGCCAAAAGCCATAATAATTTTGTGATCAGATTTTTAATATCTTGATTTTTGTTTTACCAAAACTCCTTGTACACTATGTGAAAGAAATGGAATAATTAGTGATTTTTGACTATGTGCCACATGTCATAATAAACTAGTATGTTGGAAAAGCTTAAGAAAATTAATGAAATTATGGTGGACCTCGAAAGTTTGGGGAAAAATTAGGAAATGTTATTCGAAGGAACCAGAAATATTATGAAAGAATTAATTATGGAAAATTTGGCATAAATGATTTTAAAGCTATTATTTGGAATTTAAGGCATATTTTCCCAAAAATTCAAGGAGAAATAGAAAAGGGATAATTTTGACCTAGAAATTTTGGATATAATATTTTATGGCCTAGAGAAGTACTTGATGAAGAAAAATCCTTATATAAAATTAAGGATTTATTTTAACACTTATTCAATATTTACAATTAAGTGAGTGAAGGAGCAAGTTATAAACAAAATATTTATAGAGGAACAAAGAAGTCTTATTAAGTTTATTATCTCACTTTTTTCACTTTATTCATCGAACAGCACATTCTACAGCCTTCCACCATTCGGTCAAACCCACACACATATATTACCTCCAGTGGCGGATCTTGGACAAAATGTTTGAAGGGGGAAAATGTATACTCATTAACTAATTAAATTTTTTTATGATTATATAACATTTTTAAAATATTCAAATTTAAAATATTATATTACATTTTACATTATATTAAATTAAAAAAAAAAATCAAAGGTTTGTCGTGATTTCTTGGACTTTTGATATTAGGGATAAAATTATCATAATTTGTTAATCATTCATCCAAATGATTTCTTGGACTTTTAATACCACTTATTCATAATTTTGCATTGTAGGTGTTTAAAAAGAAAATTTGAGATTTTGGAGTCAGAATTAATATTTTGAGGATTGGGAAAAGTTATAGAAAAGTCCCCTAAATTTCTGGAAATTGCAATCATTGAAGAAAAAGGACTAGGAAAAACTATAGAAAATACCCATAGTTTTCAAAAATTATAGTCCTCTCTGCAAAGTTTTCAAAAATTTGTACTTTAGTCCCTTCTTGAGAACTTCTGAAAGTTTCCTCTAGGTCCTGGTCAAATCCCTATTTCACCAGGACCTTCTTCTTCTTCGAGAGCAGGTTATTTTCCAGAGACAGAGGCGATGCGGATTCAAACCAAAACGTGAAGAAAGCTTGACCAAAGTTTTGACTTTTGAGAGGAGAGGAAAGAGAAAGAGGAAAGCTTGATCAGAACGTGTAAAACCACCACAAACCGCGGCCTTCTTCTTCCTTCTTTCTCTTTCTCTACCACCGTTGTCACCACCAATGTCCTCTCTCTCCTCTTCTTCCTTCATTTACGAATTTCTTGGAGGGCATTTGTCTCTTCTAAGATCCGCCAGTGACTACCTCCCTCATCTATTCATTCGGACAGCAAAGACGAATGCTCTCTCATTTCTCTAATTCATATTCTGCAAGACGCCAAAGGGAGAGTCCGAGAGAGAGAAGACGAGAGACCGAGAACCAGAGACGGAGAGGGGATCGGAGGGGCTGGAAGAATCATTTTCGGCCACCTCCAATACTCCCCTAATTCTCATCCCTTTCGGCTGAAAACAGTAAAGAGAGAGGATGAGTGACACGGAAGAACCGAGAGCAAGTCAGAATAGGAACCAAAGGTGAAGAAGATGAAGGTGGTCGGAGAACTCACATGCACACAGATTAAAAGCTTGAGGTAAACCTCCTACCTCTTCCTCTGCATAATATTTCACCATTTGAGGGCTGTTTTGGGAGTGTTGTGCGACTGGAATTTGGTATTACGTAGTGGAAAAGTAACAATCAAACTAAGATAAAGGTAGATTAAAGTTGGAAATCAAGATTATTGGTGATTTGTGTTTAATTGGCTTTGGTTTGTGATTTCTGAATTCTGATGGTTCTGCCTTGGCTATAATCGAACCTAAGCTCTGTTTTGTTAAGTCTATATAGGTACCGAATCAGGGAAGGGTTTGGTATGTTTAGTATGAGTGATATATGGTGTGGACTGAGGTTGAATGCAATTGTATGTTGAAGCTGGAAATTTTCAGAGTTGAGTTCATTAGTTATTCCTACACCCTGTTCGGTCAGACCTGGTTTGTGCATGAAGGAGTTAGATTTTGTTTAATTGAATTCTTCCAATATGCTTAGAAGAGGTTTTTTGTAGGTTAATGTCCCTAACATTAGTTTGGAATCATTAGAATGAAAATGAGTTGCTGTCCAATGTTTCTGGATTAAATTTTGAGAATCTAAGCACAGATTTTTTTAGTAAACAAAAACCAAGGTAAACAACCTCTTCTGATCCTAAGATTTTGTGAACATATAGTAAACATGTTAAAATTTAAAAAGAGTCCTAATCATGTTAATTGGATATCTATAACTCAATATATGAATTTTCAAACTTAAACAGAAAAACTGGACGAAATTATGATATTCCAGAACAAAAGTCCATGTTCATGTACAATTTTGACGAGACAAATGGTCCTTTCTGTCTATGAAATTTGGTGTAAATAGAACACATGATAAGTTTTAAATAACTCCAAGAAAACATTAATTGGACATGTATAAAGGAAGTTATGATTTTCCAAAGTTAGACCATGAATACTATGAAGTTTCCGTTTTCAGACTTGGGTTACTATTTTCGGGCAAAGTTTTGACCAAGCAAATGACCTTGTTTTTCTGTGAATTTTTGTCAGCAAGACCTCATAAGCTTTAAAACGAGTCATAGAAAGTGGTAATCAAAGGTCAAGAATCCAAATTATCAATTATCAAAGTTGGTCATGAAATTATGAGAAATCCTGTTATCAGATTTAAATAGTGTCCACTTTGTGAAATTTTAGAAATGATACAACCATATATTGGTTAAGTGATTATTTTTCCCTTAAAATAAACTTAGAGTTTCAAATAGAAATTTGAATAAACCTAATCGGAGTTCTATGAAATTAATTATGATTTTTCAAAGTTTGGTCAAAAAGCTGGCAGCTTTTAGCTAACATGCAAATTTAAGAAGTGAATGCCCAAAGTGAGTAATTGGATCTTCAAGGGTTAATAAGAACTCTTGGAGATTTTAAATAGGTCCAACAGCTTTACATTGAGCCTAATGCAATAGAATTAGAGACTGTGAAAAGTTTGGATAAATAACAATCCATCGTTCGTAAATATATGTTTATAAGACCCACAATTGCCCGGGACAACCGAGGGGTGGGAGCCAAAAAGAGGATTGGTAAAACGTCTAGATAGTAACTCTAATCTCACATACTTTGTATAACAGTATGTGTCTGTTTAAATCATGTATGTGAATGTCCCATCCTGTGTGGGACCAGCACCACTCACGACTCAATTAAGTGGAAGGGCTGAGCATGGAGTACCTTCCCGGTGGTTAGAACGAGGTGTAGGGCCTATTGGACCGGTAGTTTATAGGTGACAAACCTAGCTGCATTCAAGCGACTTAAGCACTCTCAATTGAGAACTTCGACGTACAAGAGGACTCTCGGTACATGCCATTTGGTTATATCTAGCATTATGGTTATGTGATATGTGTATGCTGGTTTGGCTGCATGTAATCTGTATTATTTGTTCTAAATGCTATCATTGCTACAGTTGACTGCTTATCTTGATTTACTATCATATATTATTTATGCTTTATCTGTGAGTTACTCTGGGATCCTTTAGGATTCCAGCTCCTATTACAACCTGTGAATTGGACAGTGTATTAGACGCGGCAGATACCACCAGTTGTTGACTTTCGACCAAGCCGAGATTTTATATCGCATAACTGTCCTTGTGAAAAGGAGTATTTTTAGAATTTGTAATCATTATGTATCGATCCTGTAGGTATATTTGTATTGTAATCAAGAGTTTTATATCAGTTTATTATACTATTTCTTTTTTGCTTAATGAATTGCGTATGAATACTCTAAGGAATGTGGATATACCGAGGAGGGTATTACAACTTTTGTAATAGTTCTTACATGAGAAAGATTGACCAAAAAAAAAAATGGCACTTTGATGGTTTAATTGTTACAAATATCAAAACCTTAAAGGCTAAAGGTTCAAATATCAAACTAAAACCAAAACCTTTTAGCTCTGCAAAATTTTTGCTATGGTAATGAAAAGACCAATATTTAGAGAAATTGATGATGTGCTTAAAAGCAAATAACAAATCTCTGTGAGTGAAAAAGAACGTGATCACATTGCATTGTGGAATTGATTGTTGAAAGCCAAGACTACTTTGTCTTGGCTATTAAACCACAATTGTGTAAATAATAACATCTCTAAGGTGATTAAAATTATGAGCAAATGTTATATTATGACTAGAAGTCATATGGATAGCAAAAATGATATAATATGATCAAAAGTCATATAGACTAATATGTATCAATTTATTGAAAATAAAGATCAAAATGGTTGTGAAGCCAAAAAGATACAATTATCATATACATCATAAGCAACAGGTTTTTTTTTTAGGGAAGCATAAGTAATATGAGTGATTTTTCATATTCTAGGATGTTGTATTACACTCATGTGTCTTATAATAAGTATTTTATAATAAATTTATAAGTTATTTTTTGATGACATTTTTAATAAAATTTTATTTTGAACTTGATCTAACATTTTCATGTGAATAAAAAAAGATATTGCTGTTTAAGCTTCCCTTTTCTTTTCTTTTTGTTAAACACCTCTAAATTTTTAAAATTTTCCGCCCCAGGGGTGAAAATTTTCAAAAATAAAAATAAAAACAACCTAGCCAAAACGAAAAAGTCGTGCAGGTTATGATGAATATACTTTAGGTAGTAGACTACTAGAGAATTCAAGTAGTCCCAAGAAAAAATTTAAGAATTACTCTTTCAAAAGATGAAAAGGTTTATATGGGGGACGAGTCATCTAAGAATTTTTCTTAGGTTTAAAGAAATATTGTTTAGCTTTACTCCAAAAAATGCAATTTCTACGCCCAATATTCGCGGGAACCATTAAAAAAGTTTCTAGAAAAATAACTGAGTCTAAGATATAAATTAGTGGAAAACAATTTAATATTAATTTTTCAGTTTTATCCCTGTAATTGATAACCATTTCCATTTTTTTGGTCCATTAAATTTTAAACACTTTTTTCAGAAAGGGTAAATAAGGGTAAAAGTGAAAAAAATATATATATACAATTTATAACTATCATTTCTTGTTTCACATCAATTAACTAAAGCGCCCAATATTATGGACGAGATACTACCTCCAGTCACAATTATAAGAAATTTAGTTGACTTTTTTAGAGAGATTAAGGAAGTTAAATAAGTTACTTAATCATTTCATATGTTATGTTTTCTTAGATTATATATTAGTTTATTAGTCAAATTATCAAGTTTGAAGAAAAAAATAAAAATAAAAATACTCTAAACTAATTTAATTACTTCCTTAATCTCTCCAAAAAAAGTCAACTAATTTCTTTATAATTATGACAGGAGGAGTAACATATTTTCAGCTACCAAACAGTGAAACGAAAATCCTCATTCGAATTATAAATTTAATTTGACCAAATAGTTTATATGTATTAAATAGATCAGATTTTTCAGATTTACGACTACTTGATAAATGACTCTGGGCTTATATTAAAGGATAAAAGTTTTTTTTCCCCATACTGGAGTGCGAGCCGACACTCTTGAAATAACATACAGAGCGAGTACAAGAACGCACCTAAGCTATATATAATGGACCTGTTTGAGTTAGTGATAGTGGCATGTTTGAGTTAGTGATAGTGGCCTGTTTGGGTTGGCAGTAGGAGCGGTGACTTAAAAGCTATCTGACTTTGAAAAAAGTTCGATAGGAAAAAAGTCAAGTTATAGATAATGATTTGTGTTTGGATTGATGGTGGTAGAAGTGGGCCACGCGTCGAAAAATGAAAACGATTTTGGAAAAAAAAGCTGGATTCAGAAGCTTTTTTTCCTTAACGGGCTTTTTGAGCGTGCAGAGCTTTAAGTCCAGTGAACTTAACGCCGAACCCAAACACACCACGTTGAGTTTTTTTCTCTAAAGCCCATTAACTCTACCGCAAACGCTCCCAACGCTCTCCTAATGCTCTCACCAAACAAGTCCAATAGCGATGGCTTAAAAGCTATTTTACTTTTGTAAAAGTCCGGTAGAAAAAAAAAATTATGTTGTAAATGTGATTTGTGTTTGGTTTGTAGTTTAGGCTTTTGCGTGAAGTGACTTTTTTCTAAACTAAAAAGTGTATGGATTATTATTTCAAAAGTCGATCGAGATGAAAAATAACTAAAAAGAGTATAAATTTTATTGAATATCCCCCTAAACCTAAACATAAGACATAATTAACATTTTTTTAGAGATTCAGGAAGTTAATTAAATTACTCAAGAGTATTCTTATTCTTGTTTTTTTTCTTTAAATTTAATTAGTTTGGTAATAAACTAATATATAATCCAATAAATCATGATTTATTAAATTTTTTGTCATTAATTAATAAAATAAAGTTTTTAATTAACAAAAGAAAGTTTCAGTTCACTATAACTTCCCTCTCTCTCTCTCCCTCTCTCCCCCTGTCTCCACAAAAATAAAGAAAAATGCTCATTCCTTCTCTCTCCCTCTATCTATCAGAAAACGGATGGGCCCCACAAAAAAGTTACAAAGGGAGTTTTTTTTTTTAATGGGCGTTTATGTAAAAAAACCCAATAGCAAAAAACCAACCCAAATACATCCATATGGGCTTTTTTGTTAACTAAAACGCCACTGAGCTTTTGTTTTAGTAAAAGTTCTCCAAAAACTCTCACCAAACAGGCCCAATATCTTGATTCTAGAGTTTTCATTTTCAAACAAACGGCGAGAAAGGAATAGAAAATTACTACATATTGTTATAAAAAGTTCATTTAACGATACTAATTATTGTTTGATTCTTAAAAACAGAAGTTAAAAATGAGACAATGATATTTTTATAATTTTAGCTTAAATTGCAACAATTGTTTTTAGACTACTTTTTAAAAAACAGTTGTTAAAAATTATTCTCATCAGGGACTATTTTAAAAAATAATAATTGAAAGTTCTACTTTCAGCAACTGTTTTTTCTAAACAATTTTCCTAAACAATCATTAATTCATAAGGGGTGGCATGGATAATTTTTTACGCCTTTACCATTTTTGTCCTATTTATAAGTTTCTTTTAACCAAATAACACATACCAAGGAGAGGTAGTTAGCTCAATGATTATAGGATAAATTTTCAACTTTACATTTATTTATGATTGGACATTTCAACTCTTTCTTTCTCTCTATTTTCATTCGTACAATTAAGGGTAAAATTGTCACAATCTCATTTATTTGTTCGGAAGGGACTTACTAAAAAATTTGGTTTTATTTATACCAAATTTAGTCAAAAAAGAGTTATAAATAAGTGATAATTGTTTAATAAAAACACACGTTAAAGATTTTAATTTTAACGTCAACAGACGTTAAAGATGGCTCTCCTAAGAGAGCGTGCAAGTTAAAAAAAAAAAAAAAAAAAAAAAAAAAAAAAGCTACTACTAGGCTTCACGTAGTACTAGGAGATGAGTTAAATTTAAATTACTTCCTCCTTTCCAATGTGGTCAGAGACTCTAGACTTGACCTTTGGCTTTTAGTAGACTCTAATCTCAACCTTTTTTTTCTTCACCGAGTGTCTGGAACTTCGTTTTTTACCCGGTAAATTTTTCATCCTCTCAAGTCAAAAACATCATGGATGGAAGTTGGAGCAACCTGCAACTATGAAGAAAAGAAGCAAAATAAAGTGTGGTTGGTAGGCCTTATTTGTTATTTTTTCTCCTTCATTTTCACTTAAATCTCCCCCTCTTTTTCTGATCGTTCATTTTCGTTCTTCCCATAATGACAGGAGCAGCAGTCGAAACATTTTTTTTTAGAGCTTTTAGATCCGTCCGGTTCCCTTTAAGCCGCTCCGGTTTCTGGCTTCAATATGACTTCTGGTCAACCACCGGTTCAAGGCGGCTCAAAACGGCTTAATCTGTAAAACGGTCCAAGCATGATGGCCGAGCCGATGAAGGGGATGGGTGGCGGCCGGTGAGTGCCTTGACGTCGATGAGTCTACCGATGGTTGCGTTGTCGGAAGGCGGTGAATACGACGGCAGGTACGACGACGACGTTAGGTGGTTTTCGCCGGAGATCATTTCATCGGCATAATCGCCGCATAGCAAGTCACCGGCGGCAACAGCGTCGGCCGGAAGCGAGACATTGCAAAGGTGAGGGGTGAGGGGGTGAGAAAATCCGGT
Organism: Acacia melanoxylon; assembly: GCA_019022615.1. NCBI lineage: Eukaryota > Viridiplantae > Streptophyta > Magnoliopsida > Fabales > Fabaceae > Acacia > Acacia melanoxylon. The sequence continues at coordinate 10,024,660 of JAFJYJ010000012.1, forward strand.
CACAACTCTGAACGGTAATGATGGCGCTGAGTTTGGTTTGGGTCTTGGCTAGGAATCAAAGGCCTGGGTTTGATATTGTTTATAAGTCACTTTTTAAAGGGCAGACATTGAAAGTCATACTTTCAATGTATGCTTTTTAAAAAACAGACGATTGTTATGTATCACGTAGTTACCAATATATTGTTAATTGCTACTACGTTTTTCCAACTAACCAATCATACTGGAAGTAAAACTAGAACATCCAAGAGAAAACACATACATATCACGCAGTTACCAATAGCTCCAAGAGTTCATCTCTTTTTTTATTCAACTTAATTTTTAGCTTTCATTTCTATGATAAAGGCGAGACAGCATATTTTCCAACTAACCGAACAGTAAAGGAGATGTATCTTTGACTGCTAAGGAAACAAATCAATTTTGCTGATTCTACGATATCTTAATTTTCATTTGCAGGATTAAAAACAAAATTGTAATAATGCATATTATACATACCAAGAATGAGCATGGCTTCAGGCAGGGTGCCGAGAATGGGAAGAAACAAACCGCCAACGATCCCAGGGCCCAAGATCTCAAGCAACAACTCGCTGCCATCGGACAAATAGGTAGCAGCCTTGTACATGAGGAAGCCATAGACGATTATGAGAAACAAGTTCCCCACTACAGAGGTGGTGCAGGGCAAGAACCCGTACGTCTGCTCGCAGGAAGACTCCTTCACCGGAGGGGAAAGTTGGAGCAGATTGTCCTCCGGCGAATCCCGGGAGTCGCGGATCCCCTCGGAAACAAGATCAGAGGAGGACGAAAGGAACAATCGTGCGTGAGCCTGAGCACTGAAAATTAGGAGCGAGAGGAAGAGCGTGAAGGCGAGACGACGAGACATTGGGGTTTGAGATCGGAAAATCTGCTAGAGAGGGTGGATGTGAAGCATTTAGGAGGTTCTAGCTTATGGGTATGGATTTGAAGACACAAAGAAGAAGAGTGAGGTACTTTGGATATTTGAATTGCAATGAAAGGAAGGGTACTGCGTGTGGGGATGGAGTTATTGGGTTTGTTACGGGGATATCAGTGGAAAATGACTTATAGTCAAGCTGAATTATGAAAAAATAAATATGATTTATATTTAGGTTGTTGCTAGTATATGTAGCTTTTGATAGGTAAATTTATAGTCAATCTGAAATATTTTTGAAGATACTAACTGGTATTAAAAATATATTTTAGGATATTGAACGGTACTAAAGAAATGTTTTATGATCTTGAAAAATTATTTTTAGTATCAATAAGTACCCTAAAATATTTTTTATGATAATGAATGGTACTAAAAATATACTAATCGATACTAAAAAAACCCGTGATCTTGCCTATAAAGTCGGACGTTGGAACAAAAGCTCCTCAAAGTAACCTTTCAAATAAGTTACTTTTGGTTCATAAGTCCGATTGGAACAACTTCTCAACCAAACATACATTTTTCAATAAATCTGATTCAAAAGTTGGACTTTCTAAAAATCATACCAAGCATGCACATTATGTGGCTAATTGGGTAAGTGGCGTCCGAATTCATTTATTTTTAATCATACCAAACTATGTTTGATAGGTATAAATAAGGATATTATTCCAAGAGGAAATATTGTAATAATAATTAAATATGGTAAAAAAATTATAAAAAAGTAAGAAAAAAGAGAAAAAAATAATTATTTTTCTTTTAAAGAAACATTTCATTATATGCTTGGGGCATCTGCCGACCCTACCATTTAATAGTGGGCATTTTTTCTTTCTCAAACTGAGCTTTTTAAGAGTGAGAACGTTTACCCAAACAGGAGTGGCTACGGTCCACTGCAGTGGACCGTAACCGAATCCTACCTGTACATACTCCCACGGATGTCCTAAAGCAAAGAGATAGGTGGGAGGGAGGGAGAGAGGGAGGGAGGTCAGTGGTACGGTCATGGAATTCACATTCCATGTTTCTCCTTTATATGATTCTTAGGTGTTTATCCTCTAATTTAGAGGTATGAGAGCTTTCTCTTATATATTTTATTTATTTACATTAAATTATATACTGCATCTTAAATTTTTTTTTTTACATCTTGTATTTTAAATTAATTAATTTTCAAGATATTGGTGTTATAAGAAAGATATTTTTGAATGCAGGACTAAAAATTAATTAATTTGAGATACTAAATGTAAAAAAAATTATGATGTGGCATATAACTTAATTTAAATAAATAATATATATTTATTTATTTATTTTTTAAAAAAGTTACCTCACCCCTCTAATTAGAGAGATAAATACCTAAAACACATGTAAAGGTGAAACATGTGATGTGAAGGTCATGTGATGTTTATTTGTGTGTGTGTAAGTCTTTTCATGTTAAATAATGGCAATTAATATGGGAGCGAACTAGAAAATCTACCTTTGAGCAAAAAAAAAACTAGAAAGTCTACGAGTATTTATTAAAGGTGTCGGGCGTTGCGTTGTAAATAGGATGATGTAAGATCAATGACGTCAAGAAAAACATTAATATTGGATGACAATAAACATCCTCCTTTAGAACACGCGAAACACGCGTCAACGTTATTAAAAAAAAAAAAAAAAAAACGGGTCATACTGATGACAATTGGAATGGCTATCACTAGTTAGAAAACCTCAACAGTACTCCCTCCATTCCTTGTTAGTTAGGCACAATAAATACTCTCTCCGATCTTAATTATAGGAACATATTTTAAAATTAGTTTTGGTTCTAATTATAAGATTAAGTTTTAACTTTTGTCGATTTTTTCCTAAAATACGCCTATTGATACTTTATCAATAATAATTAAAGATAAAATAATAATTTAATAATACACTTATATCTTCTATAAAATAAATAATGTTTGCAACTCTTTAATGTTATATATACCTCAATTATACTTTTTTTCTAAAATAATTTTTTGCAATTTTTGTTATATTTTTCCTATATCACCTATACTAATACTTCCTCCACAATAATTAATTTAACAATACGCTTATATTCTATCATGACAATTGTTTGTCCAAAAAAAAATGTCTATCACGAGAATTAGCTCATGCTTTGAGCATTCTTCTAAGGTGGCATTTAACAAAATCTTGATTGGTGGAGGAAGTTTAAGACCTTTCTAGATAACAAGTATATTTTTGCCGAGGTTCAAATCGAAGAAAATGCTTGGGACAAAACACATTTATTGATGAACAAACTTGGCAACAATTTGTTTATTCTGGACCACTCTTGAAACTGGTGAGTTCATATTTAGTTTTGTTTGCCCTTTTGTGTGCTTATTAACCCGTATGCGGATATGTGAATGTTATTGTGTTCATCTAATCCTGTTAATTAAATGGTTTGGTGTGTGAATAGAAGTATACATTTCCGGCCTTTGTCTATGCAAGTCTGATATGTAAACCTTGAAAAGGTAAAATACTAAGAAAGTAATTAGTGAAATAATAATGGCATAAGAGTCAAGCCATTATTATAGTCTTAGTTCTGTTATAGTAGGTAGTGGTTAGACATTGCTGTTAGTTAGTTAGTTAGTTAGTTAGTTAGTATGTTAACTGTGTAATGGTTTCAGTGCAAGCTGTTATTGGGCCTTAAGAGTCAAGCCCCTAACTATATGTAAGAGGTTAGTCTAATATATGTAGGAACTAGTTCTGATGTATGAATGAATTGACTGAGTTGGCAGCATTTCTGCAACTCCCTTTCCTCTGTTTCTCCCAATTTCTTCTACAATTCTACATCTTTCTTAGATAAAATGTTGAAACTTGATGAAGTGAATTTGACTAATGTTTGACGTTCATATGAAGCGAAGTTCTCTAATTTCGGTTAGTGAGATGGCTTGGAATTCATAATTAATAGTTTTTTTCAATTCTCGATTCACGAGAAAAGAAGGAACAAGCACAAGAGATAGGGAGAAAGAATGATTACCCGCATAGGGCTTCTCGCAGCGAATATGAAATGGCCGAAAAAGAATTGATGACGACCAAGCGGAAGAGATTGGAAGATGAAGCCGAATCCAATCCTTTTGCGATAGTTGATCAGCCATCTCCAATACGTCGCGAGGAGTTGTGGTTGCATATTCGGCAAAAGCCAAGCGGCGCCTACACGAGTGAACAAACTCGTGTAGTTGCTGAAAGAATTGTAAGTATCATTATTGTTATTTTTTAGTTACTAAACATGTTTCATTACTAAGCTTCTCGTTATCTGTATCTTAGAGGAAGATCTTAAAAAGAAAGAAGCAGAGGGATCTTTTGTGTCGGACGGGAGGAATGATATTCGATCGTTGCGGCCGAAAACCGGATCACGCGGGGTGTGTAAGGGGGTTGGAGGACGGGTAGGCTCGAAGGAATACTTTGGTAAATCCAAACTCCACAAACAAAGTATGGTTACCCGGGAGGAGATGGAATGACGTGGCCAAAATAAGCGATGAAGCGGCTAAAGAAGCAATGTTTCAATCCTAGATGGAAGCATAACGGCCAAATTAAGTGAGGAAGCAGCGGCTAAAGAAGCAATGTTTCAAGCCCAGATGAGCCAGATGAAGGAGGAAATGAATCAGATGAGGCTACTTTTGAGCTCTCGCCCAGAGAGCAATGTTCCCTTCACACATTCACCTGCACCTATGCAGCAGAGCACTAAAGGGAGCTGCATTGTTGGACGATCGAGCAACCTTGTTGCCCGTATGTGGAAAAACCTCATAGACTATTAGTTGCAAAAGGGATTGTCCACAACTTGGGATCAACCGTACACCACCAACAAATGGCCGATGATGAAGTCAGAGTGTCAGTTGAAAAGGTGATTGTTGATGCACCTCTCCCTCTCCCAACTGATGAACTGAAGCTTGTGAGTGATGTCAAGGGAACCTTCATCTCTTGGCCAGTTAAGCTTGTACATGTCTCTACTCCTCCTGAAGCTTCATCCCCTTCTCCTCAAGTTCCATCCCTTCGTCAAGCTGCATCCCCTCCTCCTCAAGTTCCATCCCCTACTGCTAATTTGACTGCCAAGGAAAAAATATCCGATTTGGTAAAAAAAGGATATTTTAAAGATAAATCGTGGCCTGTCAATGAAGTAGTAGGCGTCCCTCATCCTGAAGAGGTTTTCCTTGACGACGTAGATGTAACATCCCTGCTGCTTCCTGGACAGGAGCTTACTGATGCAATTATTCAAATGTTTATGAAGTAAGTATCTTCTTCTATGAGTACATAATTTAAATGCCTCGTTTAGACTGGTTCAATACATATATACTAATTCCCCGATCGATGTCATTATTGTAGGTGCATGCATCAAGAATTGGTTGAACGGGGGCGGAATCAATGATTTTGGATTCTTGTGCCCGTCATCTATGCAAGTACAACATCCTTGGAGTTGAGACAAGAATACATGTCAACCAGGGTGTGTGAAGTGATAAGAAAGGTATACATGTTTCCATACTATCACAGGTACATATCACAATTCTTGTATGCAATTCACTTAATATAATTCTGCTACATATATCACTGAGTACTTTACTGCTGTGAATTTTCAGCCGCCATGGCAGTTGGTCCTCATATGCATGGAGGATCATAAAGTTATATTCTTATTCTCCACTCACAGTGAGCCAGAGCCTATATTGACGCAGAGCGTCAACAAGTAAGCATGTCATTTTGATTCTCTTGTCTGAAATCTCTACTATGAATTTTCAGTGAACATTATTGATAAATTTGTGATTTTGATGATAGTGCCATGAGGACCTTCCAAGTCGAGGTAAAAAAAAAAAAGCGTGGGTCTCATGCCACTTATCCTAAATGGTTAAAACCAAAGGTTAGTACATATTTGGACACTGGCACACTGCCTTATGAACTTGGTCAGTAAGCTATATATGCTAGCTCTTATATATATTTCTTGTTTGTTTTAGACCCATCGGCAACCAACAGGGTCCAACTTATGTGGCCTGTACGTCATGAAACACATGTATGATGTTATCACGGGAGGAACGACAAAATTAACTGCAAAGGTAAATGTATTTGATGTTACATATTATGGTGAATTCGGTTTTCGGCTTAATGTTACATATGAAATATGCACGCAAGTTAATTCGGTTTCATCTTTGATGTTACGAGAGGTTTGTCGGACTGCTCCCCTTTCCCCGATGATGAAGTGGAGCACATACGCAATGTGTTTTGTGAATATCTCGTATGACCTAATTAAGTCCTAAATTCATTTGTAAAATATACGCACAATATGTAATTCAATAATATATTTTTATATTTTTTCGAAGAAATTCTTTCATTCATTCTAGTTATTTAGTGCTTGAAATTTGAGGTACAGGATGTTGTAAATGAGCAATATATAAGATACTCTGAAAAGTATTCGCGACTTCTATGACCTAAATTAATTAAGGGAAAATAATAATTCAATGAATTATGCCTAAAATTATATATGAGAATTAAATCATGAAGGAATAGCCAATGATTTAAACTTAATTGGAAAATTAGGAATTTATTTTCCTTGTAATCTATAAAAAAAGGAAAATAAAATAATAATAATAATGATCAAGTACTCAAAGTGACTTAAAAGAATTCGTTTATTTTACAAATATGGCGAGACCTTTAAGACCGCATATTTATTAAACATCCGGTCCTAAAAGTCTTCGTTTATTTGTAAAGACTTTTAGGACCGCATATTATCTGAACGTCCGGTCCTAAATGTCTACATTTAATTAAAAAGTCAGGCAAGTCTTTTAGTACCGCATATTATATAATATGGCAAGACTTTTAGTACCGCATATTATATAATATCCGGTCCTAAAAGTCTATATAAAAATATGTCTATACTTTTAGGACCATACATTTGTTAAATATCCGCTCCTAAAAGTCTATTGCGAGACTTTTAGGACCTTATATTTATTATTTGTCCGCTCCTAAAAGTTCATCGATTTTATTAAAAATATGACTTAACCTTTAGGACCGTATATTTGTCTAACGTTCGGTCTTAATAGTTTTCCTTTAAATAGAAATGTTGACTCGTTTTACAGACAAATTATTAGGGTTCATGACAACCGAGGTTCTGGCGTTCTGCTCAAGCTAGGACCATCCTTGTCGTCGATGTTACCCTCGGTTTCCTTTTCGTTGTCTCTTTTCTTTTTGTCGAAAAAGACGAAAGATAATGAAAAGGACACGAAAATATTCAAATCGGGCGAGGTAAAACCGACGACGACGACAGTCCTACCTTGAGAAGAATAGTCACTTTGTTTGTTTTTATTCGAATAAGATAAATGATCTTTTTTTTTGGTATGTTCTTAACTGTATTCTGCGAATTTTTAATGTTGATTTACACGAGGACAATGTTTTATTTGTTTCCTTTTTGTCGGAAAAGAAATAGGATAATGAAAAGGACATGGCGATCGAATATGGAAACTAAAATTTTTTTATTATATTTTTTTACCACTGCCCCGTGAGGAGCAGCAATACAGACAAAAAAACAAGAAAAAAACATAAAACCATCTACTCCTCCCCATCGTTGTCGAAGGGGAGGGAGTCGTCGGAGATGTCGTCATCTTCAGGATGGTATTCAACGTCCTGGGCGTCGAGTACCGCTTTTAGCTTGTTGTTGACGGCATGATAGACCTAAAACAGTTGGCCGCAGCGTCGGTCTATATGAGCGAGGCGGGCCAGAATGTGCTGAATCATCTGGTAGATTGTCGGTTTCGAAGGCAAAGGAGGAGGAGGACCTCGTGGTGGTGGAGCATCCATTACTGTGGATGTTTCAGAAGTGATGGAGAAGAATGTGAAGGAAGTAAAGTAACATTGGGTTTAAATAGAGAACCCTACCACGACCAATGTGAAACGCCGGAAACAAGAACGAGGAAACGCATAGTTCCTCGAATACGAGGAGACGCCTAGTTGGGAAGTTTATCTCGGAAGTCGAAGAGACTCGAATCATTCATTTGAACAGAGTGTAAGGATACGACTCTGAATCATTCAATTGAAAAAAAAAGAATTATAGGACCGGATACAAGATAAAAGGTCGGTCTTAAAAGTAATTGAATTGATTGAAAAAATAAATAAATAATAGACTTTTAGTACGGGATATATTTTAAAAATTCAGTCTTAAAATCAATTGAATTGAAAAAAAATAATAATAGACTTTCAGGACCAGATATATTATTAAAGGTCGTCTTAAAATCAATTGAATTGAAAAAAATAAATGAATTCTAGGACCGGATACAAGGTAAAATGTCGGTCTTAAAAGTGATTGAATTGATTAAAAAAATAAATACTAGACTTTTAGGACCGGATATATTATAAAAGGCCGGTCTTAAAATCAATTGAATTGAAAAAAAATTAAATAATATAATTGTAGACCGCATATTTATTAACTCCTCATACCTCTCTATCCTTATTAAACTCCTCATACCTCGTAACTCCACACTTTGTCGCTCTTAAAAATATAAACTCCTCATACCTCTCTGTCCTTATTAACTCCTCACAATCTCGTAACTCCACACTATGTGACTCTCTGCCCTAACTGCTCAAACCATGGTTAGATACAAGAGAACCGCTCGTAGGGGTACTCTTACTTCTTATGCTCGTGCCTTCAGTAGATCGTTATACGGTGCGCCTCCTCCAGCGAGAGTGCGTTCTATTGTGACAAAAGAGTCTCAGGTCGTTGGACCCATTGTTATTTTGGATGATGAAGAGGTTTGCCGCACCCCCTTCGCCTTCAGACCATGAAGAGGTTCCTACTCCCCTCTCCAACCAGTTGGCCCGCGCGCGCCTACCGCCGCCCCTCTCCTCTTTCCTCTAATGATGCATTGCGGCCGATGCGAATAAGACAGAACTTGCTTATCTCCGGGAAGTTAATGCTTTTCACGCCGATATCGCCAAGGATGTTTAGTCGATTATTGTTTTTGATAATTTTCTCGCTTTGTTTTTTTTTTCTTGTGTACGTGCATATTCACCAAGAATGTATGAATCATTAAGAACTAAGCTTGTGTCTTTTTTTTGTTCATATTCTCCAGTAATTAAAGAAGCTTATTCTCCAGTTTTTCTTTAATTTTTATTCATTCAATTGCTGCTGCGCTTGCCAAAGCCAATCCTCGTTTTTTTAAAATGAGGACTTTTAAGACCGGATGTTTAATAAGACTCCGGTCTTAAAATTAAATGAAAAATAAACAATTAAGACCGGAGGCTTTTAACCCTCCGGTTCTAAAAATTTAATTATATATTTAGGACCGGCTACTTTATAACTAACCGGTCTTAATAAAATCCAAATTAATATGTCTCTGTCGCGCGGAATATTAAATTTCCCTCTCTGAACTTCTCTTACCGTTCTGAAAGTGATTACTCAGGTTCTGTCTCCAGTGTTTTTGTGTTGCTTCGTCGATTGCTTCGCGTTGCTCTCTCGACAATCACTTTCTGGTTCCTTAGCTAAACGTCTATAGACAAGTTTGTAAGAGGTGTTTCGAATATATATAACTTTATGGTTTTTTGGGTTGAATGAAATCGATGAAATGTTCTTGTGGGTTTCTCTGTTGTTAATGAATATTGTATTTTGATGATTCTATTTACGCTTTAGACCTACCCAACTGACCAACAAATGTTTTTAGGTTACTCTTGCTGTCTGCAACATCAACGTTCGTGGCGGGAGAAGAAAGACTCCGCAAATGCATTTGAATTTATATACTACAGGTGAGTCCACAAGACCTTCACGTGATGCATTTAATTTCCCCGTCATGCTTTTATTTTGCTTCTTGGATTCACTGTGATACATTTATGAGCAAAAGTGATTCTTCGTTATGCATTTAATGGGCAGGTTTCTCCGTAATTTTTTTTGACATAACCGACATTGAGCATAAATATGTATTTGGTGTTGCCTTATTTTATATGCAAGTGTCAGTTTTTTCGGATTATGTATGTTAAATCTTTCCGTCTATAGGAATTCTACTATGGATCACGGTTGGATAACTGCGTTACGGACAAGTGTTGAATATCAGAATGGGGTGAGGGACTTTATAGAATTTGCTAAACAAAATGCCCATGATGATAGTAGGAAGTTTTATTGCCCTTGTGTAAAATGTTTGAATGAGAGGCGACTAAGTCCCGAAGTTATCCACACACATTTAATTTGTGAAGGATTTTGTAAGACTTATACAAAGATGGGTATGGCATGGTGAAAAAATACCAAGTGGGTCTCAACATGCCCTTGATGATAATGACACGGATATGGATGATCACATAGAGGACATTATTCGTGATGTGGGAGAAGAGGCTTTTCATCAATCACATGCATATGGTAATATGTGTAGTGATGCAAAGACCCCGCTATACCCTGGTTGTAAAAAATACCAAGTGTTGAACACTGTATTGAAATTGGTAAGCTTGAAGGCACGTCATGGATGGAGCGACAATAGTTTTTCTGAAATGCTTGAGGCTTTTAAGGACATGCTTCCGGATGATAATGTGTTGCCGCATCGATACTATGATGCTAAGAAAATACTCTGTCCACTGAGGATGGAGTACAAAAAGATCCATGCATGCCCGAATGATTGCGTATTGTATAGAAAAGAGTTTGAAGAGAAGCGGGTAATTGTCCGATATGTGAAACCCCAAGGTACAAGTCAAATAAGGGGCCTGCAAAAGTGTTGTGGTATCTTCCAATCATACCAAGGTTCAAGCGGTTGTTTGCGAATGAAAATGATGCAAAAAAATTTGAGGTGGCATGCAGATGAGAGGATTTCTGATGGAAAGCTTCGACATCCGGTCGATTCTTCTTAATGGAAGAAAATCGATCACTTATTTTTGAACTTCGGCGAAGAACCTAGGAACCTTAGGCTTGCCCTTAGCACGGATGGCATGAATCCCTATGGAAGCCTTAGCAGCATACATAGTTCATGGCCTATGCTCCTAATTATTTACAACTTATCTCCTATGTTATGCATGAAACGAAAGTACATCATGCTGTCTGTGTTGATTTTGGGACCAAAACAACATAAAAATGACATTGATATTTACCTTGAGCCCTTGATCGAAGACTTGAAGGAGTTGTGGGAAGAAGGTGTCGATGTTTTTGACTCTTTCAAGAAGGATGTGTTTAAATTGCGAGTCATGATATTTTGTACTATAAACGACTTCCCAAAGATATGGGAACTTGTCAGGGTATAGTGTAAAAGGCCATAAAGCATGTCCGGTTTGTGAAGAAGGCACACACTACCATCAACGTCAACATGGAAGAAAGACGGTTTATCTTGGACATAGGAGATTTCTTAGACGGGGCCACCCATATCGTCGATTAAAGAAAGCCTTTTTTGGTGGTCAAGTATGAAGATGCTCCGGTGGCATTGATCGGGAGCAAGTTTATGAAAAGGTGAAAACTATCGTGTCATCTTCTCGTAAGACGCAAAGAGTAGAAAAGAAACAAATATATGGAAAAAGAGATCTGTATTCTTCGATCTTTCATATTGGCACAATCTTGATGTGAGACACTGTATTGATGTCATGCACGTGGAGAAAAACGTATGTGATAGTATTGTTGGCACACTTCTCAACATACAAGGTAGTTCCAAGGATGGTGTGAAGGCAAGATTGGATTTGCAAGTAATGGGAATACGCGAAGACTTACATCCAAGGCCATACAGGAAGAGAACTTATTATCCCTCGGCTTCTCATACTTTGTCTAAAGATGAGAAACGACGTTTTTATGAGTGTTTACATGGCACAAAAGTTCCCTCGAGGTATTCTTCAAATTTTAAGAGGCTTGTATCGATGAAGGACTTGAAATTAGTAGGCCAAAAGTCTCATGATTGTCATGTCTTGATACAACAGCTACTCCCAGTAGCTATTCGAGGCATCCCCAAATATGATCTTCGGGTCGTTTTGACTAGACTTTATGTCTTCTTCAATACGGTTTATAGTAAAGTTTTCGAGATAGAAAAGTTGGATAAATTGGAGAATGAAGGATATCTTATCTTGTGCCACCTTGAGAAGCTTTTTCTTCCTACCTTTTTTGACATCATGGTTCATCTAATTGTTCATCTAGTGAGGGAGATAAAGTTGTTTGGATCTATCCATTTACGGTGGATGTACCCAATTGAAAGATCTATGAAATTCCTAAAAGGGTACGTGAAGAACGCATACTGGCCGGAAGCATCAATTGTTCGTAAATATGTTTGAAGAAGCCATGGAATTTTTTCAAAATTATTTGGCCAAAGTAAGACATATTGGGCTTCCAAAACGTCGATGTCAAGGGGTAGACGAGGGGCTTCGGTAAAAAGTGTGGATCCCGATAAATTGTCACAAGTCCACTTATACATCTTGAATAATGTTGATGAAGTTCAAGCCAAAGATAGTTGCACATAAAAAGAAGTCAGGAAAGAAAATCATTGAATGACTAAACAAAGGTTGATTAGGGAGCATAACAGAACTTTTGCAAATTGGTTCAAATAAAAGGTCAAGGGAGAAGAATGTGTTTCTGAGACAATCAAATGGTTAGCACGTGGTCCTGAGGTTGATGTCATAAGTTGGAATTCGTATGTGATCAATGGTTATACATTTTACACGAAGTCCCTAGATGATAGGAGCACCGTCTAACGGTGGTGTTATGTTAGAGGCTGAATCTATGCACTTCTCCCGTTCGAAAGACAAAAGGCCTTTATTGGCAGTCATGCCATATTATGGGGTTATTGAAGAGATTTGGGAGGTGGACTATGTTAAAATTAGATTTCCCATTTTCAAATGCAAGTGGGTTAATGTCAATAATGGTGTTCAGATCGATCGGCTAGGATTTACATTAGTCGATGTCAATGGTAGAAGTTTTGGAGATGAACCTTTTATTATGGCGGCACTGGCGAATTAAGTGTTATATATCACCGATCAAGAAAATAAAATGTGGTCTCGTAGCTCTCCAAGGAAAAAGGGTCATTGATATTGATGAGGAAAGTCATTCAAATTATGATCTTCCTGAAAGTACTCCTTTTTCAAGGGGTCTACCGAACATGAACGAAGAAGATGAAGCGGATAATGAACCCGGCATTAGAAATGATCATCAAGAAGGGATATGGGAGGATATTGCTTTATAAAAGAGTCAATTCATAAGGTAATATTCATATGCACAATTCTTTGAAAACTTTAAGGTTTTAACTATATTATATTCCTTCTATGTTCTTAAACAATGTCACTGACTATGAAGTTTGTTCTTGTTTTATTTTTGTGGCAGGATCCGATCCAAAGAGACATGTTATAAAAGAGGATGTTACGTTGTTGGGTGGGAATCTGATGAAGGCATGGTGAATATTATATTGGGCATGTATGTTGTATTTGTAACTTATTGTATTTGCATTGTAAGTAAGTTAATTATCTTATTGTATAAATTAATTTAGGTGTTGTAGTCATAGTATAATCATTAATTAAGAAGCCACATAACTCATGGTGAATAATATTTGTATTCTTTTTCCATAGCTTGTAGCTTAAAGTATCGGCTTTTATGTGCTGGATTGGGTGGTGGATTTGTGTATATATATATGATCAGGAAGAACAGAACAGGGAAAAATTTGGGAAAATTTAAACCGGAAATAAATATGCCGGTCTTAAATATTCAACTTTTAAGACCGGCGTATTTATATGTCCGTCTTAAAGGTCATGTGTACGTATTTGATATTAAGTTTCGGTCTTAAAAGTTGGACTTTTAAGACCGGTGTATTTATACGTTAGGTCTAAAATTCAATTTTAAGACCGGACGTATTTACCAACTAGTCTTGAAAGTCGGTCTTTTAAGACCGCATATAATTAGTCGTCGGTCTTAGAAGCCGCTATTTTTCGACCAGATTTATTTTTGTCCGGTCTTAAAATTCGATCTTTTAAGACCGACCGAAGTTTTTTTCCGGTCTTAAAAGTTGAGTTTTAGGACCAAACAAAAAATATTTCAGCTTTATTTAGTACGACTTTTAAGACCTAATGTTTTAAATGTCCGGTCTAAAAGAGTTTCTTTAACACCGGTTCAAGTCCGGTCTTAAATGTGGACTTTTAATATGCTTGGAACAAGACGGTCATGGTCCAAAGATCTTACGATGCCTCTTTTGTCCGGTCTTAAAACCTTTTTTTGCACTAGTGATCTAATTTGATTATATTAAGCAAGTTAATTAATATGACAAGCTTTTTTTTAAAAAAAAAAAACAAAAAACAAAACACCATAATCATCTTCATTAATTCCTTCAATCTCTTTCTTACTTGATTATTACTAAGAAAACATCAATAGAAAAAATTGTAAAAAAATTTGATAAATATAAAAAATATATCTTATATTTTGAAATAATTAACTCCTCAATTAAGTTTTACATTAAGAAGTGGACGGAGTATAAGTGACACTAATAGTATGTTAGCAATTTGGTATGATTATTTTTTATGTTGGCCCCATTGATTATTGGCTAGTTTCATTACATCAATGACTCTCTCTCTCTAACATGGATGTTTCTAAAAAAACAAGTGACATTTTTAATATATTTACCGCCTTTAGCTAGTTTTAATAAACTTTGATCATAATTCGATTATTCATAAATTATAAAAATGACCGAATGAAGTATGTTAGGAATTAAATTATATCCAGATTTGTTACAAGGTTGTCAATGATTTAAAAGTTAAATGAATAAGTAGAAATATAGAGATTTACTGAGCTGTCAGATAAAAGATTATATATCTTTGAGTTTGGATCTGTTTTACTTCATAAACCTTAGCCTTTGTGTTAACCATTGTGCACCTTTTGTACAAGGGAAGTGCCGCTTTTGATACACATACACACACACACACACACGGGTGTACCCAGGTGTTAAGTTGGGGGGCAAGTGCCCCCCAATAATTTGGGATTTTCTTTTTATAAAAAAAAATTTAAATTAATACATGTTTGAATAATTACCCACCCTTAAATTAAGTCATTCACTTTTAATACATCGCTTATACTTAAGTAATGAGATGGGATGAATAGTTGAATGATTGTTTAGTGCCTTATATTGAAAAAAGATGTATTTGATAGCATTAATAATAAGTCAATTATATGATGGAATTTCAAAAAATAAGGCCTAGAAGGATGACATTCTAATTATTTTTCTGTAATATACTTTTTTTATTAAATTATATGTACTTGAACTTATTGAGTGCCCACTCTTCATTGTAATTTATGTAGCTACATTTATTTCTAATAGTACTTAGCATTGCTTTTCTAAATGACATGTTTGTAAAATAATTGTCTCTCTTATTACATCATCAGTATTCACTTGATTTCATAAACATTTTTTTCTTATTTATATTCTTTTGTTTTTTAATGCATTTAAAACTTTCCTTAAAAAAAAAAAAAATCGGGGGTGCTGCCCCCGAACCCCTAAATATCCCCGCCAATTGTACCCTCCCTTTTGTAATTTTCTGGATCCGCCCCTCCACACACATAAAAAGGAATGTTAAGTTGTGTAAAATCATAATTAAGATGGTGATGTTGTTTTGAGTAAATTACATATAAAATTTATGTGTGAGTTATTGTTGGGTGTCTATTATATAAGTGAACTTAACTAAGAGGATGGAAAAAAATGGTACTCCCTATGTTCCTTAGTATAGGACATATTTAGGGATGTAGTTTACCTTGGTCATAAATATAACGAGACATTTTTTTTTTCATATTTGTTAATCTTTTTTTAATTTACTCTTATTGATGTTTTCTCAATAATAATCAAGGACAAGAGGGAATAAGAGAATTAATGATGATGACTATGATGTTTTAAAAAATGCATTTTATATTAACTAACTTAATCAATTTTTTTAATATAAACATATTAAGTAAATATGCTATATATCAAGAAGCAGAGGGAGTATATATTTTTTCAAGGGTTATGGGGCAAAAATGCCCATGAATTTTTTTCAAATGGGCATCCGGCTAGTATCATAAACTTTCATTAGATGCAAAAATGCTCATAACCGCAAAGATCTAAACTATAATGTTTCGACCAAAATGAACTAAAAAAAGTCTAAAGCTAGTTAGATCTGGTCAGGATCACCACCGGTATCGTCATCACCACTAGGAGGCAACCCCGTTCAAATAGTTGAAAGCTATGCATAGTCTACACAAAATATAATATTAAACCAATTTTCTAAATTTTTATGAAAGATCATCATGTTACACTAAGGTTATAGATATAAATAAACGAGATAATAAAAGTGAAAATTAAAAAGAAAGAAAGCATCACTTACAGTTCTTGCAATTGAGTAAGATCACCAAATTCACTTGGTATAACTCCCGCATGATTAAGACCCTTCAACCGGGTCATTTGTCATTAAGAAATTGTAAATAAAAAATCTTAGCAAACTATTATATATTTAAACCTAGTTGGTGAGAGTAAAATGATTTAGAGTTGCAAAAACAAGAACCAAGAGGGTAAGAATGTAAATGAAAACAGATCTCTTCAGAAAGACACAAGCTACAGAGGCAAGTAGGCAACCAGAATGAGTTGTAGTACTATGATGATGTCCCATTATTATTCACTATTCATATACTCAAACTAAAAATATTTCCCCAAAACAAAAGGCAAAGAATTAAAACATATCAAGAAAAATCACTAACAAATCAATCAATAATTAGTAATAAGCCTCTCCAAAAACCAAAATTTATCCCTTACAAACATATAAATTTATTCATTAAGTCCCATTATTATTCAGTATCTAAAATTTTGGCCCCAAATATCTTTTGTTTGTGGTAGGGACATATTAGGAACAATGCAATCCAAAAGATAAGCTTCAAAGTTTCAAAGAAACTTCTGAAAACTGTTGCTTTTTCAGATATTAAAAGATTACATAATGTTTACGCCTTCAAGAATACATAACTCCAATTAATTTGCTAGTATGTAACTCTTAGTTCCAGCCACAAATTATTGTCCCAGATGAATATTCAGCAGTCAGTAAAGTGCAGCAATCCAAATGCAAGGAGTTATTCAGCATAAATTCAATTTTTAGCATTATATAACCAAATTGAATTATAGCATAATAATGACAATTCCAGCAGCAAAACAGAATTCAAAAGGAGACTTCTTTGTTGGAATTCAAGTGCCCAAGCTCAATTAAATCACAATGCATATTAAGAACTCAAGATGCACAGTCATAAAGCCAAAGGTCACTAAAAATGTGCAAATTAAAGTGAGTGCAAATGCTTATGACAGCGATTTTTCTCCAAATTCAAAGCTTTATAAATTAATTAAGTAAGAATAATGAATCTTCAATAATCACAGCAGCAAGGATCTTAGGCTCAAAAGCTTAGCAACAGTAGTCTAAATTTCCATAACCAAACAGATTTCAATCTGAACTCTGAACACACATCAATGATCACAAAAGCATTTTGATGACAGCCAAGAATTAATCCAACGCTACAGATAAAGTGCCACAGAGTATGAAAGCAGTGGTACTCAACAATACAGTCCCCACAAGTTAACAATCAATGATATCAAGTCACAATACATCAATTACTTGAGGAAAATTATAAAATGATATTAACTCTAAATCCCAATTAGTCATAATAATGATAGAGACAAATACGCCTTCAAGAATACACAACATAGAGACAGGAACAAGAAATCATAACACTATAATAAGTGGCAATAATAACATATTCTGATCAAAATCAGCTAATATAGCTCAATCAAAATGCATGGCACCAAAAATTATCAATCATTTTAAGTCACACATCTATAGGTGAAACCTGACAATCACGAGTTCAAAAATACATGCTAGATGAATGCTTTGAGTATTTCAAATTACTGAGGCAACAAAACTTACGACGAATCAGATAAAAAGAAACCAGAAAGGCAAAGAAAGGAATCCATCTCAATCCATAACCACAAATCCACAATCCTTCCAATAGCAAGTGATTTCCTCCAAAAGAAAAGAATCAAACCTATATATATATATCTATATATCTCACTACTTTGCAAAAATCAACTCCTATCTGCGCTCAGTGGCGGAGCCAGGATTTTATGTTTGTGGGTGCACAATTAGTGGTGAGGTTTGGGGTTCGGGGGCAGCGCCCCCGAATTTATTTATTTTTTAAAAAAGTTTTAAATGCATTAAAAAACAAAAAGAATATAAACAAGAAAATAAAATATGACTATCTTGGACCATAAATTTTTAAAAGTCAGTTTCAAAGTCATTTAAATAGCTCTATTGAAGTAAGTCACATTGTTGCCTAAAAATTGAAATGGAAAACCTCGAAAGTCATTAAAAACAGTTTGATTTTAAGTTTCAATTAGGCAAAATAAGTAACATGAAAAACTTATACCTGGCTATCTTTTCTTCCCTCTTTTCTATGTAGTTCAAAGCTTCAGACCAAGTAAATTTCACATGGAATCCCAAGTGCTTTCTATGAGTAAACTAAAACAGAGGCACAATACCATAAATAAGAATTGAAAGTTGAAAGAGAAACAAAGGCACAAATAAGAATTGAAACTTGAATCAGAGTCAGAGGCATACAGTGAAGACTGAAGAAGTGTGGCTCCGTGCGAACATGTGCGTAAGTGTGGCTCCGCCACTGTCTCCAAGTTCCAACTAAACAAACTTGAAAAATAGAGTTTACGAAACTAGTTAAAGGATTTAGTACCACAAAGAAAGTTGCTAAGATAGAATCACAAAATAATTGAGTTTACGAATTTGAATTGATTGATCTTCTCCTGCACAAACAAAATGAATTGACAGTGCATCACAGAGGAGAGCATCCCTATCAAATCCAAGAATCATTTAGACAAGGCATCTGCATTTCTTTTCTTTTAAGGTTCATTATGCTTTGACCAAAGGGAAAGCAGGCCATAAGCAGCTACAATATATTTAGAATTAGAGTTTAGATCCTTAACAACCATAAAGAATTTCATAAAGGATCCTGAATTGTACCCAGCTTCAATCAAAGGAAGACAAAATCAAAAGTGCCTCATAAAACATCCAAACTATTCTCATATAAAGGCTTAGTTCACTAAGAAAATTGCTCTTGCTGAGTTCCCAATATGCATCACGATATCAACACCACATCGCTTTACCTTTCACTCACTTCCCTGAGGAATAACTGTTCTTTTAAGCTTTTTAGGATGTCTTATGTAAGGGGATTTTCTATATTCCTCCGTGCATAAAGTTAAACCATATAGCAAGTCATTATCAATCATCAAGTCCATAAAGTACAACTCCTAAATAACAAAGTCAACAGAGCGAATAATAAATTCCCAATACTACCAAACTAAGAAAATATTCCTCCAAGCCTTATAGTTAACAATAATCTCATCCCATGAATTGAAAAGAACACATTAACAACTTCAAGAGGATCTCCAGTAATGAGATAATGAGATTAGTAATTACAATAAAGAACACATCAGCATGAATACCTCTTGCTGGAACATTTTCTTTGAAATCCTGTAACAAAATGTTTATTATTTCCCAATCTCAAAACAAGAGTAGAAATCAGAAAGCAAGCTTTAATTGATTTCAAGAGTTAGAGAGGAAAGATGCAAAATCTACTCACCATCAGCTGATTGCTCGACAAATTAAGCATGACCAGCCCTTTTATCTTGCCAAACACCTCAGGAATGAGCCTTAGCTGCCGGACTGGCGGACTCAACGGTGGAAGACAGGGCTGAAAGACAGAGAAGGGGAAGTTGAGCGACGGCGGACCTGGAACGGAGAGCGACGGCGGCAGTAGCGAACAGGGAAGAGGGCGAGAGGGTTGAGCGAACGGGGAAGAGGGCGACGAGGGTTGAGACGTTTTTTGAGTGAATGGGGAAGAGGGAAAAAGAAGGGGAAGAGGCGAACAAGGTTGAGACCTTTTTTTTTTTTTTTTTTACGAGAGAGGTTGACTTGAGCGAACGGGGAAGAGGAAAAAGAAGGGGAAGAGGGAAAAAAAGAAGAAGTGAACAATGAAAATGAAAAAAAAAAAGAAGGAGAGGAGGAGAGCAAGATTCGAACCAGGGACCTCTAGTCAAGTGTGAAAACCTCTAACCAACTACACCACCTGACAACTTGATAAGATATTCCTTCACAATATATATCTATTATTAAAATTTTAGTGGGTGCACTTGCCCACACAGGCACCAGTGTGGCTCCGCCCCTGCCTGCGCTCCCAGAAGCGCCGGAGTCGCTCGCTCTGTGAGATGAGCGACGGTGATGGATGGAAGGAATGAAGAGGCGGCTGTGGTTTGCTTTGCGACGATGTATGGGAAAGACGAGAGGTGAGTGACGATGAACGAGTTTGGCCGAGAGAACAGAGCAAGCGTGTGGTGTGGCCGGCGGTGAAAAATGAAGAACGAAGGTGAGGGGAAAGGGGCGATTGTGGAGGAAGAGCGTCGGAGGAGGAGGCGAGAGCTCGCGATGGTGAAGACAGCTCCGATGGTTCGCGAGAGGAAGAAGAAGGTGACTATGGCAGATCGAGCTTGAGAGACACACCGAAGGAGAGGGCTGCAGATTTAGGGATTTGATGGAAAACGTTGTATCAATTGAGCGTAGTCCAAATTACTCCTTATTCTTTGCAACTTTGCAAGGGAACTATGTTTCCCTCGCAAAATGAGGAAAAATTGGCAGGAAATTTTCCCCCAATTTTGGTTAATTTTGCAAGGGAACCTCCAATTTTGCGAGGGAATAATCTTTCCCTCGCAAAATGGTGATTTTTGCGAGGGAAAATAGTTTTCCCTCGCAAAAATCTCTATTTTGTAAGGGAAACTTATTTCCTCGCAAATTTATGAAAATTTGCGACAAAATTTTTTTTCCTAGCAAATTCCATAGCAAATATCACATTTTCTAGTAGTGGTAGGTGGTGGTGAGTGTCGGGGAGTGATGAGATTGCCGGCAATGAGAGAGCATTGAGGATCTCGGGGTTATGGAAGGAGAGAGAGTGGGGAAGGATTGAAGGAGAGAGAGATCGACTAAGATGATTGATGGTGAGTTGTTAGTGTTGAGACGTGAAAAAATTGGTGAGAGCCACGGAGAAAAAAAGCAATAGACGTTTAGCTTACTTAACGGTAATGTCATTTTTGTTCTATTTGAAGAAGTTCATGAGCATTTTTATACCCAATGAAAGCTTATGATGCTGGATGCTCATATGAAAAAGTTCATTGACATTTTTGCCCCTTAACCCTTTTTTCTATCTCTTATACATAGCCTTGTTAAAGGGCATTAATAAGAGGTTGCTTTTTAAAAAATAAAAAAAATTAAGACCTCTTGCATTAGATAGAGTTCAATTTTGTGTGTCCAACATATTACTTGAACTACGACTCATTACTCGTCGTTTTAGAGAATTTTTAGTAACACATCAAGTTGTGTCTGCTTATACATACACACACAATCTTATATATCCAAGATTTTTGTTTTTTTTACAAACTTCACTTAAGATTTCATTATCAAGTCCTCTCCAAAATTAAATAAACATAATTATCTTTTAGCCATCCCATCTGTTGACTACGGGACCATTCTTAATATGTACGTAAGCTCATAATTATCGTTTTGGAGGCAATAATGAAGATATATAAAAAATTAAGTTGTGAGTTTGTAACCTTTTGTTTGTGTGAACGGTAAATATTTTTTTGCTTGAAGGTGAACGGGGAAGGAGATACTCTCCTTATCTTTCTTCTTATTTTCTCTCATTGGCCCCATCTAGGCCATTGATTGGAAAAATAAGAAAAAAGTTAAAATAGTACTATGTTGATTGGACGGATGTGATTTAAAGATTATGAGGGATAATGGAAAAAGGATGATGAGAAAAACCCAACCCGGTGAACGATAAATATTAGGTGGGAAAAGAAAAAGAATTTGTAAAACACTGTTAATCTAATTGTCACTTTATTCGATAAGATTATTATTAATAAATAATTTATTGTAGAAAAGGAGCCTGTAGTTGGTTACGTATGTTTTATGCACGGATTGGAGAGAGAAAGTGTGTGTGATCAATTATCAAACTATAGATCACTATTGTAATTCGCTTCTTATTTTGAATGATCTTGTATTCTTCTCCTTCTTCCTTTTTTTGGACCAGGATTTTGAATCTTGTATTCTAAATAAAAATGCATATATCAGTCTACAAGATGAATATCATTCTGGTTCTATTTAGAAGTTTACTTTGACCATAAAATTTGGTCTTACCACTCTGGTCCTATTTATAAGTCTTTTTTTGACCAAAACATACATACCAAGGAGAGCTAGTTGGCTTAATGTTTATAGGATAAAATTTCAACTTTACTCTCATTTATGATTGGGTATATTTCAATTCTTTCTTCTCTCTATCTTTATTAGTATAATTAATATGGGCAAAATTGTCACAATCTCATCTCTTTCCTCAAAGAGCACTCATAAATAGGATCAAATTTTTTTAGTCAAAAGGGACTTATAAATAGGACCAGAGTGGTATTTATAAGTCCATTTTCATGTAATAAATGATATTGTGACAATTTTATCTATATTAATTGTTCTCATAAAGTAAGAGAGAGAAGAAACAATTAAAAAATACTCAATCATAAATGAGGGCAAAGTTAAAAATTTATCCATATAACCATTGAGTCAACTACCTCTTTTTGATATGTGAGATTTAGTCAAACTGAACTTATAAATAGGATCATAGTGGTACAACAGTAATAAGTTGTAGAATCAAAAAGTCTACGAGTAGTATTTATTAAAGGAGTTGAACGTTGCCTTGTAAATAGGATGACGTAAGATCAATGACGTCAAGAAAAACATTGATATTGGAGGACAATAAACATCCTACTATTTGAAGTTTAGCACACGAAACACGCGTCAACTTTATTGAAAAACAAAAAGATGATGACAACTGGTCACACTGATGACAATTGGAATGGCGGTCACTAGTGAGAAAACCTCATGAGTACTCCCTCCATTCCTTGTTTGTTAGGTCTAATAAGTATTCCTTCCAACTTCAATATAAGATATAACTAATTTTTTTAAAAGAAATAAAAGAAAATTTAAATAAGTTAACGGCCCATTTAGAAGTAGCTTTTGGAAAATGATTTTCACAATTTACTAGGTAAAAATGACTTTTGGAGAATGATTCTCACAATGGAAAATAACTTTTGGATTTAATAGTGTTTGGATAATTTCAAAACCAGATTTTTTTGACAGTTTGCCAAACACGCCAAAATCGTCATAAGCTATTCTCGCGAAAAATCTGGTTTGGACAAAAGTTTGCCAAACACCAAGCATCAAAACCTAGGTTTTTTCATAACCTTACCAAACACCTTTTTTCCAAAAGTTATTCTGTATCAAAACTTAGGTTTTGAGGCCAAAACCTAGGTTTTGTGAAAAATAACTTTTTTTCGCTTTGTGAAAATCATTTTCTCTCTTCTATGCCATCATCATTTTTTTTTATCCGATCATTTTTTTATCCTTAAGATATTTTTTAGTACCTTTAGCACTCGAAATATTTTTTTCAAAATTAGTCATTACCCTGAAATATTTTTTCAATATCCTTTTTTTTCAAGATCGGGAAATATTTTTTTTTTTCAGTATATTTAAGTATCTTTTTAGTATCCGTTAGTACCCTAAAATATTTTTTCAATATCCTAAAATAAGTTTTTAAGACCAAGAAAAATATATTTTCGATCAAAGTATTATTAAGTATCTTTTTTTAGTTCCAAGACATTCTCGTATATAAAAAAAATATTTTTTCAAGATCCGTTGTTACCTTGAAATATTTTTTCAATAGCCTAAAATATCACTACAAAAAAAACTATGATTTGTCAAACGGTCTTTAATTAACTTCCTTCAATTCTCAAATAAGCGGTCATACAAAACCGCTACAAAATCATGTATTTGTAGCGGTTTATTGAGAACCCGCGACAAATTAGTAACGGAATCTTGGCGACCGAATGGGCTTGTTTACATCGACATTTGTAGCGGTTTACATATAATAAACAGCGACAAATGTGGCGGGGGCTTGGCGAGTAATGGCGGGAAAGTTTGTGGCATGAAATTTGTTGCGGTTAATTTGAAGAAACCGCTACAAATAATTGAAACGTCACCAATTTGTCACATTTTATGCTAAACGATACCATAACCGAGACAAAATGTTGCAATTTGTAGCGGTTAGAGCAATAACCGCGACAAAAACTTAGCCTATATATAAGTGATTTGTCCGTACACATATAACTATCAATTCTTTAAGAAATTTTTAAATCTCGGCTTGTAATCGAATGAACTATCTCGGCTTGGTAGTCGAAGACATCGGATATTTGCTCTCTAATCTCTTATCTTGGGAGATGAGCCGAGATAGTTCTCATCCTTATAGCCAAGACAATTCATTCGGTGACAATCCAGATTTAATTTTTCTTTGACGGAAAGACTTCTACTCTTCGAAGATAGTCTAACATGCAGCCGAAGATTTTGTTCCATTATAGCCACCATTCTCTTTGAAAAATATTTCTGATCAAAATGAGTCATTGAGTTTTTCTTGGGAGATTGGTGGCTATATTGAAGCCGAATCTTCACGGGCATGTTAGACTATTGTTAGTTAATTTATTATTCTAAATTTATTACTCTCGAATTTGAAATTAAATAAATTATTTAAGAGCCTTTTAAATTTTAAAATAAGTCAAAACTAATTAGTTTGAGTAATAAACTAATTAGTTTAGAGTTATTTTTTTAAAAAAATTATTAACATTGTAGCGGTTCTACACCAAACCGCTACAGAATGTGAACTGCAAATAACTTTGTAGCGGTTTATTTTTATAACCGTTACAGAATCACGAAGAACGAGGAAATATAGTCGCGGTTATTCTTTGCGGTTATTGTGCCACGAGAATGTGAACGTAAAAAAGTTTGTAGCGGTTTATTTCTATAACCGTTACTGAGAATGTAAATGGTGCGTAATTTTGTCGCGGTTATTTAACCGCTACTCAAAATCACGAACAACGAGGGAATATAGTCGCGGTGCGTGCCGCGTTTATAGTTTTAACCGCAACTAAATAATGAATTTTGTAGCGGTTAATAGAATAACCGCTACAAATTGTTGCAGTATATTATATTTCACCATCCTCTTTTTTAACTTTTGTTGCGGTTTCATTTTCCACATTATGGATAAAGGAAAAGAAAAATCTATTGCACCAGAGAGAAGGCCTATTAGAGGCGGTAGTAGTAGAGGCCGGGGCCGTACGAGAGGGCGTGGGGCTCTATCTATCCCTCCACCCAATCAGGAGCGGAACGAGTTTGATCAACTCTTCGCCGATGAGCCAATCCCAGGCATAGACACCGTAGGGGGAGAAGGAGGCGCAAGCCTGTCGTTCAGCGACCTTGACGAAAATGAGCATATCAATTTAGACATTCCCATATCCGAAGCGGATCGCTTTTTGGACGGGGAGCACGAGCGGGACCAAGGGAACCCTCGACCGTCGTCTTCGCGGTCTACCGGATTTGCGGTGGACATAGAAGGTATATGTAATTTGTTTTTTAAGAAAAGTTAAAGTTAAATTCATTACGTTTAATTTAATTTAATTTAAACGCAACACAAACATGTTTTTTTATTATTGTGCAGATAAACATGGGAACATCAGCAGGAGGACGCTGGATGTTCATGCGGTGACTTATCTGGAAGATTATCGTGTCATAGTCCCCTTTAACGAGGACACGGACCAGCCGATCGGCAACGGTGGTCACCTACTGAACCGGTTCCTGTCAGAATTTGGGGGAATTGGGCATGGTTCCCGATCTACTGCGAGGATTGGATGAAGGTTCCGAATAAGGACAAAGCGTTCACTGACATTGTGCAGGTAAGTTATGGTGCTTAATTAAATTGTACTTTGTAATAGTTATAATTTGATATTTATTTATTGATTTATTAATTATTAATTAATTAATTTAATTAAATCATGATACATAAAAAGTTTAAAGTGCGAGCCGCCGCGAAGAGATACGTCCTCATGAAAATAGGGGAAGGGTGGAAGAGCCGGAGGGGTCGTCTATACGACGCACAAAATGGAGATGGGACGATGCCTCTGCAGCAGTTGATCGATAGCCCTCCAGACGGCGTGGAGCCAAACGACTGGGCAGCGTTTGTCCATTATAGGAGGGGTCCGAGGGGACAGGTAAGTTTTTTAATTATAGTTTAGATATAGTTGAAATAACTTTATAGTTTAAATATAGTTTAAACTTTACATTTTGTTTGCTCTCCTTGCAAAGCGCTGTCGCGAAAGGAACACGAAGCGTGCCGGAGGGTCAATCACACGGCGGGAACAAAGACGTTTCTTTGTGACCTACGGTGAGATGGTATGTTGCAAGTTAAATTAATTTATGGTTTAAATGATGATTGTTTTATTTTTGAAATATCAAAATTTATATTCTTTTAATTGTTTCGGCAAGAAAAGGCTCGCGGGAAAACCGTCGAGATGGACTATGGGGAGCTGTTCACACTCACGCATAGACGTCGTGATAGGACACCGACCTCGGAGGCGGCAGAGGAGATAATAGTAAGCTACATAAAATTTAATTACTTTTTTTTAATACATTTAAAGTTAATAAAATTGTTTCATTAATGTTTTATGACAAGCGTGCGTCGGGCCCGGATTGAGAAGAGTCAGGCAGATCTGCGAGCGTCGCAGCCTCCAGAGTCACAGGGGTCTTTGGATCCTACGGCCCCATTGAAAGCTGCTGTGGGCCAAGTCGTGCATCCTGGACGTGTTTCGGGTATGGGGCTAGGCGCAAGACCTAGCATGGTGTTCGGCAAGGCCTCTTGCTCTGAGTCCGGCACCTCTGGCTCGAGAAGGCCACCACCGGCGGAGGTTGATGCGATCATAGCCGCGAAGGTTGCTGCGCAGGTTGCCGAGCAGATTGCTGCACGAGAGGCCGCGAATGAGGCCAAGAGAAAGCGCCAGCAAGAGAGATATGGCCGTTGGTACGTGAGTCAGTCGCATACCTGGGCTGTTGTTCACGATGCCTTGTACGTGTTGATGCGACGACGGTTTCAGCTCCCCGAGCCTCCCCCTTCGTTCGCGACGAGGATTCCCCACCGCCTCCCCTCCCCCTCCGTTCGTCTACGAGGATCAAATTCGGCGTCCTCCTGCTGCTGATGACGAGGGCGATGCTACCTCTGGTCGTGCACGAGCCCCCCTGAGGCAGGACCTGATCATCAGGCTACTGATAGTTAGTTTTTATTTGTTCATCCCCGCCTCCCCCTCCGCACGGACTATGTTATTTGGTTTGTTGACGATTTTATTTACTTAAATTAAATGGTATCTTTTATTTTAGTTGGTTCTTGATATTGGAGTATTATTTGAATACTTATACATTTATGTAAGGTCATTAATTATTGTTATCTATAATTAAAATTTAATTCGATATTGTAAAATATAAAATGGAGTTAGCAATTAGTGAATAAATTTTTCTTTTTAAAATTCAACTTCAAAAACAGGCGCCAACATCTGTAACGGTTATCCAATAACCGTGACACATCTGAATTTCAAATGGAAATAGGCGCCAAGTTTTGTCGCGGTTGTTGTGGCGGTTACTAAACAGGCGCCAACATCTATAACGGTTATCCAATAACCGTGACACATCTGAATTTCAAATGGAAATAGGCGCCAAGTTTTGTCGCGGTTGTTGTGGCGGTTACTAAACAGGCGCCAACATCTGTAACGGTTATCCAATAACCGTGACACATCTGAATTTCAAATGGAAATAGGCGCCAAGTTTTGTCGCGGTTGTTGTGGCGGTTACTAACCGCTACAAATATTACTGAATTTCAAATGGAAATATGTCGCGGTCTATGTAGCGGTTTATAACCGCTACAAATATTGACAAGATAATTTTGTCGCGGTTTTAAACCGCTACAAATACGCTGGATGTTGCATTTAAGGATGTCGAAGCTTGCATTGAAGCTAATTAAACATTCTCTTTTCATTTGTATCGTATATTACATTTGTTTACTACATATGGATAAGTCTTGGATCATGTTGCCGCAAAATTCTCCTGTATATTTAGTAGGATTGAAAGCTTTCTTAGATTTCGCCTTCACTCACGCCAGCATTAATGGAAAGATCAAGTGTCCGTGTTGTCGGTGCAAGTTTAAAAAGTGGCAAACACGAGAAGGAGCTATGGAACATCTTCTTCAGAAGCAATTTCTGGAAGCATATACATTTCGGGAAGTTCATGGTGAGACACGTGGTATGAGATATGGGGTTCATCTGCCTCGAAGTTCACAAGTAGCAAATCAAGTAAATCAAGATGATCCGGTTAATGAAGTTGTTCGCGATGCTTTCGGTGTCAAGAAGACAACTTCACGACAGATGTTCAGGGTCCAGAACCAGTTTTCTTCAGGAATGATGCAGCTCGGGAATTTTTCACCTTAATGGATGAGAGCGATCGTCCTTTGTATCGCGGTTGTCAGAAATACTCAAAATTATCTTTTCTGATCAAAATGTACCATATCAAGTGCTTGTGTGGGATCACTGATAAGGCAATGTCGATGTTGCTGGAATTACTACGAGATGCTTTCCCTGACGCGGACATTCCCACAACCTTTTACGAGGCCAAGAAGGTAATTAACAGATTAGGCTTGAACTACGAGAAAATTGATGCCTGCCCCAACGATTGTATGCTTTATTGGGGAGAGGACACTCAGAGGGAGACTTGTAAGAAGTGTCATACTTCAAGGTTCAGGACAGTTCGTAAGGGAAAAAAGCAGAAGAAGAAACCCGCAAAGATTATGAGGTACTTTCCTTTAAGACCTCGCTTACAAAGATTGTTTATGTCGTCTAAGATAGCTGAGCATATGAGGTGGCATGAAGCTGACAAGAACGAAGATGGTAGACTCAGACATCCCCGCGATGTTGAAGCGTGGAAAGCGTTTGACTCTGACTTTCCTGATTTCGCGGCGGACCCTAGAAATGTTCGTCTTGCTTTGGCGACCGATGGTTTTAATCCTTTTGGAAATCTTAGCACCAGCTATAGTATATGGCCAGTTATGTTGATACCCTACAACTTGCCCCCTTGGATGTGTATGAAACATAGCTCTTTCATTATGTCAATGATCATTCCAAGAAAAAAGGCACCGGTAAATGACATCGATGTGTATCTCCAACCGCTTATCAAGGAGTTGGTGGAGCTGTGGACTGTAGGCGTCGAGACGTATGACGCGCACGAGAAGGCACTTTGTTCAACTTGCGTGCGGCGTTGATGTGGACTATCGTGACTTTCCGGACCGGGCACATTATCCGGGTGGAATGTGCATACCGGCCTTGCGTGTCCGGCTTGCAATTTTGACTCGACTCGGTTCGTCTTCCTCACGATCGTAAGTGGTGCTTCATGGGTCATCGGAGGTTTCTCGATGGTACGCACAGGTTTAGGTTGCAACGCAATCGTTTCAATGGGCAACAAGAAAAAGAGGACCTCCTAGGCATTTGTCCGGTGCAGAAATCATAGAGCAGCTTGTGGATGTTGAATTTGAGTATGGGAAAAAAGACGATCCAGCAAAGGCCGGGACAAAGACAACCAGGGCTTCTGGTTCTGCGCCCCAGCAATGGCGCAAGATAAGCGTCTTCTTCACTCTTCCGTATTGGAAAGATAATTTGCTCCGACACAGTCTGGATGTCATGCACATTGAAAAGAATGTGTGCGACAATGTGTTGTACACGATTCTGAACGAACCAGGCAAGTCAAAAGATCATCTTCAAGCGAGGAAAGATTTACGGGAGATGGGAGTTCGTGGAGATGCGTGGCCGGACGAGCATGACAGATTTCAACCGGGAAAATTCACCCTGACAAAACCGAACAAGGAAATCTTCCTCGCGACATTAAAGGCTATAAAAGTTCCGGACGGGTATTCAAGCAACATTTCACGATGTGTTGACGTGCAGGCTCGAAAGGTCGCTGGGCTTAAGAGCCACGACTCACATGTGCTTATGCAACAGTTCCTTCCGCCGGCCATAAAAAATACGCCTCTCGATGTGTCGATCGTTTTGGTCGAGCTGTGTTCATTCTTCGGGAAGTTGTGTTCCAAAGTTTTGATCGTGGAGGAGCTCGACCAGGCAACGAAACTTATTCTTACGCTATGTCATTTGGAGATGATCTTTCCTCCCTCATTTTTCACGGTCATGGTTCACCTGACAGTACACTTTGTTCACGAAACAAAGCTTGCTGGTCCAGTTCAATATCGATGGATGTATCCTATTGAGAGGTACTCATTTAAAATTAATTACTTTAGCATTCCTCCCTAGTCCCAAGTCTAACCATTGATGTATCGACATTTTCCCTTCATTACTTTATAGGTTTCTTGGGAAACTGAAGTCTTACGTGCGGAATAAGGCGTAGCTTGAAGGTTCAATAGCAGAAGGTTATATTGGGGATGAGGTCTTATATTTTTGTTCCAGGTACTTTGATGACATTGAGACGTCATTCAACCGACCGTCTCGTGTAGACGATTCTCCTGATTCGCCAGAGCCAGAGCCATCAGCAACAGAGTTGTTAATCCCTCGAGTTGGTAAACCAGTTGGCGGAACTGAGAACTTCAAACTGATGGCACTTGAGAAGTTTCAAGCACATAGACATGTTTTGATTAATTGCACTAAAGTTGAACCGTACCTTCTGTAAGGATTGCACACATATATCTTACACTATATATTTCCTTACATGTTATACTCACTATTCTTGGTCGTTGTCGCATGTTTAATTACAGGGAATTCAGGAGTCATGTCAAGCGTCAGCTGAGGATCCGTACACAGACATCATCCGAAATTGATAGAAAGGTGCAAAGAGAATTCCCGAGTTGGTTTAGGAGGAGAATAATGAATGACCACAACCCGCACTCACCAGAATTCAGAGCTCTCGCACTCGGCCCCCTTGATCACGCCCTAAGATTTACGGCATACAATGTCAATGGTTTCAAGTTTTGCACCGTTTCACGAGATCAGGGATTGTTGACCCAAAACTCCGGTGTATATGGCACGTTTGGGACGAGGAGTTATGCGAGCAGCAGTGACGGGAACATGCAGTTCGGTGACGTCCCGTATTATGGGAAGCTTCTTGATGTGGTCAAGATAACTTACCAAGGCCTTTTCACCGTGACACTGTTCAAGTGTTTGTGGGCAAATACGACAACGTCTCGGGGACTCACGACTGACGACTTAGGCATCACATCGGTGAATTTCTCCCGGCCTATTCACACTGGTCAGTCTGAAGATGACGAGCCGTATATTCTTGCCTCAGAGGCCCATCAGGTTTACTATGTCCCCGATGAGAGACACATAGATTGGCATATGGTGGTTCACCTAAAGCCTCGAGACCTTTACGACATGGGCGATGGTGATAGCATTGCCTACAAGAGTGAGCCGTTCCAGCCCGCCAGCTTCGATAACTTCTTTCTAGACGGCGATGACAATTTACCTATAGTTCGATACATTTTTTAATAATAACATTTAATTAACTAAAGTTTTATTTGTGCAAACATATTCAACTCACACCTAACATTTTATACAAACTTTCTTTGTAGGGATGGTGACGAAGATTGAAAGAAAAAATTATGTCAACGATAATCTGTAATCTTGTTTTTATGTTATTTTTTTTAAAAAAAAACATATTTATTATTTGTAGCGTTTCTTAACCGCTACAAAATTAGAAATAACCGCTACAAAAAGAACCGCCACAAAAAAAGCATCACTAACCGCGACTAACGAAACCGCAACACAAAGCGAGCACTAAACCGCTACTAACGGATGCGAGATATCACCATAAATACCCCCAACAAACCTCATTTAATATGCTTCAATATCATTTTCAACACACGTTTTCTCTCCGGTTTCTCTCATACTTTTACGTTTTCTCACAAAGGTTATGTGTTTGAAGAGGGTAAGTTTCATTCAACCGGAACAAATCTTATGTTTATCGAAATATTTCATTTTCCTTCTACCCTGTTCATACTAACTTTTGTTATTTTACGGTTGGATTGCGTCTATTTTTTAACTTTTGTTCTACTTCCGCATATACGTTACTTGATCCATTTTGATGAGACATTTTTTTAAAATTAATTTTGTTTTAATGAACTCATAATTTGTTTGTATTATACGTACATATTTTCATCGTTTAATACCCCGAGATAGTTACTTTATATACTCAAATGTAATTTTTTAATATCATTTATTTTCAATAAATATTATTAATAATAAATATTTACTTAATCAATATAATAATTATTTTTTTTCCAATTTTATACATTTGTAGCGGTTCTTAAACCGCTACAAAATGGAACAAATATACAAATTAACCCGCCAAAATATAAGGCGAGAAACTATTGTCACGTTTCACAACCGCTACAAATATATGCAAAATTTAAAAAAAATATGGCGGGATTTATTTGTATCGGTTTTTGACCGCTTCAAACATTCCTAAAATTTCAATATCTTGGCGGCAAAATGTTTTTGGCGGGAACATTTGTCGCGGTTGTATAACCGCTACAAAATATTTTAAAAACGTTGGCGCCAATTTTCACACAACTAGTAGCGGTTTTTTTCCGCTACTAATATTATCACACCCAATTTGTAGCGGTTTTATAACCGCAACTAGTGGTCCAACAAGGAGTCGTCGCAGCTTCGTTTGTGTCGGTTATGTGAACCGCGACAAATACAAAAGCGGTTATTTTGTATTGAGTAGCGGGTATTTTTAACCGCGACAAATACGTTTTTGACGTTGATTTTGTAGCGGTTTGCATAACCGCGACAAATATCGTTAGTCACGCCAAGAACCGCTACAAATATGTCATTTTAACCGCTAGTAATACCCTTTTTTTGTATTTTAAAGAAATCTAAACTGTACAAGGATAATGCTATCACTTACTTGATTTATGGTGCAAACAGAGTTTACCATTAAAGACAGTCACATTGAAACAATAATATGCTAAAAATAAAAGAATTTGGGGGGGGTTGCAAAGGACCACATCTCCTCCGCCCAATGCCCGTAAAGTTACTCTGATTAATTTATCATAACTTACCGACTGATAATCATCCCAACAATTTATTTGATTGAAGGAAGGCATCTGCACATTTATTAATTCCTTTCGAATAGGCGAATAGCCTTACAAAAATGGAATATCTATTAATCTTAATGCTCCAATTAGTATTGTCCAAAAAAATGATCCAATTAAGACTTAGGAGTTAGGACTAGCCTGGTAAATCTTTTTTATATTGTAAATCACTAAGAATTAGACTTTAGAAATAACCAAAATTAGTCCAATCTAATCATTTTAGAGGAATGCAAATATTGCTATTAAATTTTTTCGTGAGGATTACTAGTCTTGCCGGTGGCTTTTAATCCCATCCCACCTTCAAGCTCACTAAGATAATAGACTACTTTCTAATCAGTCTGCTTCTTAGCCCAATCAACACAACTGGCTTCTTTATAATCAGTCTCATCTCCATTTCCATGCCCAATATCTTCCAGAACTCAGATCATGGGTTACACCATGTTTCTCGACAGATAAGAGCAGCCAGAGATAAAGCGGCCAAAGGGACACCAGCTTTGAGGACTAATGGAGTTAGGAGCTCTGTTTTGGAGGAAGCGTCGTCCATTCAGAGAGTTGGAGATGGTTTTGAGGTTGCAGTTGTTTATTTGGTATGAAGATGAAGACAGGAGCCGATTAAAAAAAATTTGCGAAGATCAAATTTCAAAGAGATTGATAAAGAGTAATGAATGAAGTTGCTTGGTTTAGAGGAACAAAGAGGTGCATGTTTTTTTTAGTGGTTCGAGAGACAACGGCAGGGGCCTTCCACGCTAACATCATGACTCGGGAAGGTCCTTGGATTCGATTCTTTTCATGATCGAAGATGAAGGCTTTGCTTTTTTGCATTTTTGACTTTGCCCACATATGTTTCTTTTTTTCCATGGAATCCTGACGTTGTGTTATGTAACGTTGGGAGCAAAGACGGACGTTGGTTGAATTAATGGTGGGTGTGACTTTTACTCCGAATTGGCAACCACGTGTGTATTTTTGCTCCTAAAAAAAGTATATGGTGCTGGGCGCTCCCGAAGGTAAAGTACGTGTGTATTTTTGCTCCTTTACCCCTTAAATTAAACATGTGGATTAAATACAACACTTATATGAGTCGTTTTTGTGATTGAGGGTAAAATATGGAGTTTACAAAAAACTTTTGATACATCACCTATCTTTCTTATAAAAACGAAATTCTATCATATGTAACAAAACAAAAAAAAGGAATGGAGGGAGTAGTTCTTATCGTTCTAAATAACTTTCTATGAAGGTTGTAAATGATAGTTCAGTAAGAAAACCTAACTTCAACTGAGTAATATGGTTTTTGGGGGAAAAAAACTGAGTAATATGGTTCACTTAAGATTGACAGTTAAGTTATTTATTAATAGAAATCTTGATATAAAATTAGATTTCTCTTGACAAATTTATAAGTTTTGATTCATTGACTTCAGACGAAAAAAGTCACTTTTTTGTTTTAGGTTTTTTGTAATTGGATTTCAAATTCACGATTACTCCCTCCAGTCAATTTTATAAATAACTTTCTTTTATTGTGTAAAACGAAAAGATTAGTTAAAAAAATAAATAAATGTGTTACAAATGTTATATCTTCTCTAATTATACCTCTATTTATGAAAAGAACATAGGAGAGAGAATGATTAGAAAATATGAGAGAGAATGCGGAATAAATGATTAAATGGAGGATAATTAGTTGTGAGTGGGGGATAATTAATATAAGGTTATATATTTAATAGGGGTAGAAAATGAAAATGTAGATTAAAGTTTGAGACACACAAAAAAAAATTGTTTATATTAAGGGCCAGGGCCAAGAGAAAGAAAATTGCTTATAAAATGGATCGAGGGAGTAGTATAACATCCTATACTAATTAATATATAACATATTTACCTAATTTAATTATATCGGGAAAGTTAGTTAAGTTAGTTGTTATGACATTTTTTCTCTCTAAAATACCCAAAGCATCTTCCTTTATTCTTTCAATCTCTTACTTGATTATTGTTGAAAGAGATCAAAAGGGGTAAATTATGAAAATATTGACAAATATAAAAAGTGTGCCTTATATTTAAAATCAAGATTAATTCCCCAATTAAGTCTCATATTAAAGACTTGAGGTAGTATATTAACAACTAGTATTTTTTATATAAAAAAGAGTCTATTATCTTAATACTCTTGTTAGTTCCCAGATTTATATTTTAATGGTAACAAGACTTGTAAAGGAAAAAAGATTTAATTCAGTGAGACGTGAAAGCTTTGAAGTTTGTAATCAAGCATAAGTGTGCTCGAGCAAATAAGTGATTGCTCGAGCAAGGTGCTTTGATCTCGGTTTACTCATTTCATATTGTTACTCGAGTAAGGCTCTATCTTACTCGAGCAAGGTGAAATTATGCTCAGGCACATATATTTTGATAACTAACCTTTCGCTCTTTCAGGTTGTTGCTCGAGTAAATCAAGAAGCTTTACTTGAGCACGTTGCTCGAGCACAAGATATGCTTACTTGAGAAATATTGTTTTGTTCACATTCTTTTAACTCTTTCAGGTTAATTACTAGAGTATGCCAAGAAGGTTACTCGAGTACATTGCTCGAGCAGAGGACATACTTACTCGAGCAAGTTCGTTTTGATTTCAATTCTGGTAGCTACTCGAGCACAAGTATTTGTTACTCTAGTATGTTACTTGAGCAAGGAAAACTTGTTACTCCAACATGTGTATTTTGTTAGCTAATATGGCTTCCACAATGGTTGTTGAGCAAGTTGAAGCATTACTCGAGTAGGTTACTCGAGCAAGCCTACTTGATTGAACTCTTTCTGTGAAAGAATTTGAAAGTTACTCAAGTAGACCAAGTTTGTACTCGAGCAATGTTCTTACAATTCTTTCAAAACTTCATCTTCTTTGCCTTTGTAAATTCAAAATATCTAATTTACTTTTCATTACATCTGATCACTACTCATTATTGTTCTCAATGCTTCTAAACATATTTGTTAGTGAGTTTCATATTATTAGTGAAAGTATTTCTTCCAAATCTTCAAAAAGCGAAGAATGTGTTAGAGCATTAAATGCGTTGCACAAAACAGAGCATACACACATAATGCAATTCAAAACAAGTCAAATGATCATGGTTTCAGGCAACCATTTCGGCGAAAGTGATAGCGGCTCTTTCTTAGTCAAATATAGACCAAAGGCATGTCTTATGAAGATTATCGACATAGATACGAAAACGATATATCCTCAAATCTTCCAACGACTCTAGTTTGTGTCTAACAAAAATCTTTCGTGTCTAACGAAAAGATTGAATTCTCTTAATAAATAGTTTGAATCTTCAGCAACGGTCATTAATGGAGTTCAACTATAAATACAAAGAGTATTCAATTCGGAGCTACCAACAAACAACAATATCATTCATTGCTCAATACTTTCTGAAATGTCTTTTGATATTCAATTCTTCAGTGATCATATATCTACTTTGTGAGAGAGTTCTTATCATTAATTGATTGTTGTACAATATCAAGTAGTAGGACCTTGAGTGTGGTTGTCCGATTACAGTTGTAAGAGGGAGTGAATCTGGTGAGATTACTCTAAGTTTATTGTAATCGTTGAAAGATAGTGAAAATCTCAAGAAGCTCTGGGGACAAGACGTAGGTCACAAGATTAAGGCCGAACTAGTATAACTCTCTGTGCACAGTTCATTGATATTCTTCTAACTCTTCTTTCGTGATTTAATTAGTTGTTAACATCGTTTTAATTTTTATAACTCTCCCAATTCACCCCCTCTTGGGTGATTCACTATAACTAACATTTGATATCAGAGTCTAGTCTTCTCTTTACAGGATTAGCATCCCGAGAAGGATCTATGGAAGGAGTACTACCTGACAGAGCATCTATTAACAGCCCACCTGGTTTCAATGAGGAACATTATTCATTCTGGAAAGCAAAATTCAGAGTGTTTGTCTTGGCCTTAGAATATGGGTTGTGGCAAGTCATCGAAGAAGATGACTGTAATACCCGGATTTTAGCAAATCTGGAATTTCTGAGATAAAGGAAAATTAATGAATATTTTAATAAAGTAAATTCATGAGATAAAACTGTTATAGAAAATTGTTATAATTATAGAGTAAATTTTCAAAAAAGTTACGGTGAAAATCGATGAAACGAATGACTAAAAATGATATAATGGTGATAAAAACAGTCTAAACATATTATGATAAATACTTGAAAGATCATGAAAAATTATGAGAAAAAATATGGAAGTGTTATCCCTAATTATGAGAATTTAATAAATTATTTCGGAGGAAATAACATGAAGAAAAGTTTAAAAAGCATTTCGAACCATAAAGTAACCGATGGGGTAAACATTTTTAATATTTTACATAGGATATAAAATGACAATATCAAAGTATAGAAGTTTGTAAGATAACAATATACTGTAAATTAGTAAAGATAAATATATGAAGAAACCTGATCCTAAAAGATCACTAAACGAAGAAATTAGGTCGATTAAGCCCTAACGGCGCGGGGGTAAAACGGGAATTTTTGGTAAAAAATATTATATTTTTAAAAAATGGAAAAAATTATAGAAAAATAAATAAATCTGAATTTTTAAAAGAGGGGGTCGAAATTATGGTTATTTTTAATTAAAAAGAATTGTTTAAATAATTAAAATGGTAATTAGAATAAAATAATAATATAATGCGGTGAGTCGAACTTATAGGCGGGCAGGGAAAGTTAGAAATAAATTCTACAGGTAAACCAGAGGTAAAAGTCTTTTCGGACTGATCAAATTAAGAACAAGTGAATTTTTACCCGAAGAAAGAATTTACAGACGTCGATTCCGCAACCGAAAACCCTAATTCCTAATAAGACGGAAAGCCGATCAGATAGAGTAGAGAGCGAGATAGGCAAAGTGAGAACCTATAGAAACAATTGCGTGTTTTCAAACACGGGATTAAGTTAGGCAACCTTTGGACGTTTTACGATTCGGCGAATTATTGTCCGAAGTTGGTTCTATTGGAAGCGATTTCCGTAACCGGACGCGTTTGTCCGAATATCTTCCGACGCACCGGGGAATACCTGGATATGATCAAAAAGAGGATCCAAATAGATAATATGAAAGAGGATGAAAAGATCTCCAAAGTTACATGCCCGGATTTTTGAGTTTCTGCGAAATCGCGCGAAACGGACACCGTCGGTAGCTTTATCGGGCGGAGGCCATAAAGCAAGAGCCATCATGGATGAAAAATCATCCATTGACTTTAGGGCTCTTAGATTTCGATCTTGACCATGGATGGCCAAGAGTGTTTTGTCCTCAAAAATGCGATCCAACGGCTGGAATCCGATCTGAAGACTTTTGTGGAAATTCCCACATTGTCCCTATTTTTCCCTATAAATAGCAAGCCCTCTTGCTCTCATTCTTCACACCAAATTTGAATCCAAGAGAGAGGTTCTAGAGAGAGAAGCTCTGGAAAAATTCTGCCTTAGCTCCGAGTGAGTTCTTCTGTCCTTAGTTTTTAGTTTCCGTAGTTCTTTTGGTAGTTATAGTAGAACTGTTGTTTTGATCTAGGAAGTTTGAGAATTTGTTCCTATGCTTGTTTTTATGCCTCATTGCATTGAAAGATGCCTCGACGAGGTAAAAACATAGTGGGGATAATTTTGAAATGGAATACGGTCAAAGTAACGAAGTTCTGGCGAAATTCCGCCAAATTAGGGTAGAAGGGCAAAATGGTAATTTTTACCTAAAATGCCAGTTATGATGTTAAATCACTAATGAAAGTGGTATTACTCCTATAGGGCATCGAAACTCGATTTCTTTGCCGTTACGCTACCCGACGTGTCGCTGTCGAACATTTCACATTTTTCCGTAAAAAGTACGTGTTTCCGCCAGAAGTACCTAACGTCATCAACGAAGGTACGGACGCGTACTGTAACACTAATCTTGTACTGCTTAAATGCATATATGTGATAGATACGTTCGTAGACCGATATACGAGACAGTTTTACACGGGTTATAGTCATGATAACGCCGTATGTTTTTCTAGCGCCGAGAACACGAGTGGTATCGTGGCACCGGTGAATAGTGCAAGGCTGTTATTGTTGTTTTACATTGTGGGGCTTTACATACTGCGTAATGCTTATGTTTTGTCGGCATAATGATCATGCATCTCGCTGTATGCTTATGTAGTGATATACTTTGTTGTATTGTCTAGAATATCTCGTTATCCGTATATTGTATTGTTTGGGTTTGAGATTAACTGTTACTCCGAGATTCAATGCGGTGAATTGAATCTCGCCTATAGCATCGGGATCCGGAGGAATACGGATCGAAGAGATCGAGGCAAGCATCGAGACGTGCAGCCAGAGACTTGTCTATCTTTACCACATTCGTTATCCAATTTCAAACTCTAGGATTCTTTGTAATCATTACAATGTTACACTGTGGTTGATGTTTGTTATGAATCAGTTACTCTTTAGCTCCAATGCTCTACTCTGATTACTCTGCTTGAAATATTTGGAAACGTTTTAAAAAAAAAATATTCCGCCATTTTCAAATGGGATGTTACAATGACTATGCACCTATAAAAAGTGTAGGTGAGCATTCATTGCGAAAGCCTTCTTTAGAATATGACGATATCGACAAAGGCTGGTTACTCTGAATAGCAAGGCAATTATGATTATTCAAAGTGCTCTCAACCAAAAGGAGTACTTTCGTATATGCAACCTTTCAATTGCCAAGGTGAGAAGCTCTCAAAATCGCTCATGAAGGAACATATGACATAAAAGAAAATAGAGTCAACACATTAATGACTGAATACGACTTGCTTTGTATGAAGTTCGAAGAATCAATAGCTGAGTTTGAACACAGATTCACTCATATGATAAATCAATTAGCAGTTCTAGGAAAGACTTACGAACAAACTTCCCAAGTGAGAAAAATACTAAACATTCTCACAAAGGAATGAGAGGCCAAAGTCAAGGCTATTGAAGAAGCAAGAGGACAATCTATGATGTCTATTGCTACTTTGTTTGGAAGTCTTTCCGAATATAAAGGAAAGATGAAGTTCAAAAGAGGCCTAGATGAGATCAACAATAAAAGCAAAGGTGTTGCTTTCAATGCCATAAAAGACAAAGAGGCAAAAGAGGAAGATGAAGAAAGTGATGAACTCAGTATGATTGTTCGAAGGTTCAAAAGATTCCACAAAAAGGACCAATGCTTCTAAAGATTTCAAAAGGGAGGTCAAAATAGCAGACATGAATTCAAGGATAAGGATCAAATAATCTGCTATGAATGCAAGAAACTAGGACATATAAAATCCGAATGTCCACAACTGAAGAATGAGGATAAGGAAAATACAAGGTACAACAACTTCAAGAAGAAAGCATATGTGTTTGTCATTTGGGGAGACAATTCCTCTGACGAATAAAGCGAGTATGAAGAAGTTGCTAACATATGTCTTGTGGCTCAAGAAGAACATGAAAGCAAAGAGGTATATGATTCTGAACCATCGTATGATGAACTTCTTTCTAAATATAATGAATTGCATTCTAAGTTTAGGAAAATTGTGAAAGAGCTCATAATTTCAAAGAAAAGAATTAAGTTACTTAAACAACAAGTTTAAGATACTCCTCTGATTTATGAAAAATATCCTGATTTGAGATTGAACCTTCTGACATTGATATGAATATAATAGTAGTACTAAATGTATACCACTTTGGTTCTATTTATAAGTACCTTTTAACTAAATCACACATACCAAGGAAAGATAGTTAACTCAATGATTATGAGGGTAAATTTTCAACTTTGTCTTCATTTATGAATGTGTATATTTCAACTCTTTCTTTTCTCTCTATTTTCATTAGTACAATTAACATGGTCAAAATTGTCATAATCTCATTTATTACCTGAAAGATGACTTATAAATAGGACCAATTTTTTGATCAAAATGAACTTATAAATAAAAACAGTGGTATATCAATATGCAAGAAGTTGATGGGAATATAGTAGTAGTAGTAAATTGTAGAATCAAAAAGTCTACGAGTATATTTATTAAAGGTGTTGGGTGTTGCCTTGTAAATAGGATGATGTAAGATCAATAACGTCAATAAAAATATTAAGGGAAAATCCCCCTCAAGGCCCAAGTAAGTAAGATATTATCAAAGAAAGCCTAAAGAAAAGTTACATGTCAGAAAAGGCCCGAGGGTCTTTATTGGTATTATTTTAGAAACGTTAACAACTATATCAGTACAACATTAACAACTAAATCAGTACACTTAATAACTATATCTTAACAACTAAATCAGTACACGTTAACAACTATATCATTATAATATTAACAACTAAATCAATACAATATTAACAACCAAATTAGTGCACGTTAACAACTATATCAGTACAATATTAATAACTAAATCAGTACACGTTAACAACTATGGACTTTTTTGACATGTGACTTTTCTTTGAATCTTTTTTGACAATGTCTTGCTTATTTGAGCCCTGAGGGGGATTTTCCCAAACATTAATATTGGAGGACAATAAACATCCTATTCTTTTAGAACACAAAACACGCATCAACGTTATTATAAAAAAAGATTATGACAACGAAGTTGTTTCCGGAGAATAGCTTTTAGTGATTTGAGCGTAAAAATGGCTTCTGAAGAATAACTTTTGGGAGATAGTGTTTGGATGTTTTTATCATAACAGCTTTTGGATGGTCAAATTTACAAAAAAGGACATAAGCTTTTTATATAATTACATTTAAAGGATAAGGTTATATTTTAAATATTAAAAACATTATATTTCATAATAAATACCAAAAATTACATAAAATATTAGAAAAAATAAATTTATACCATTAGTACATTATGTAACATGATAAAAATTAAATCAAATATATATGTATTAATAAATTATATAGACAAAAATCCCATGGTAGCCCAATGAAAGAACCTAAATAAAATAAGTAAATATTGTGGTGAAGAGAAAGGACCCCTCCTATCTATCCCCAGTTGCATACCGCCCAATACAGCAACAAAATATTCTCCACCAAAAATAAATAAATTAGCTGACAGTTCCAGTAAAATTTTTTTTTTTGGTCAAGGACAGTTCCAGTAATTAAGAATAGGAAAAGCGTACCGCCCAAGAATTGAAGGAAATGCCCGGCGCACATTGGAGGGCGTTTTGGGTTTTCTGCAAGGATGTTGGGTCCCATCTTGACTTTTTTTTCAGAGATTGTAAAGAGAAAAAGTGATAAAAAAAAAAAAGGATTTTGGAAAATCTAGGTTTTAGCCTCAAAACCTAGGTTTTGAGTGTAAAATAACTTTTAGAAAGGGGTGTTTGTCAGACTTGTAATAAAACCTAGGTTTTATAACCTACCAAACAGGCACTGGTCACACTAATGGCAATTGGAATGGCTATCACTAGTTAGAAAACCTCAAGAGTACTCCCTCCATTCCTTGTTACTCTCTCTGGTCCTTATTATAAGACACCAACTAATAATTATATTTGGTCCTTTTTATAAAATTTTTGCTTTTTTCCAAAGCGCATTAATTATTATTTTTCCTTGTATGCTCATAATTAATAAGGGTAATGGGTGAGATTAATTATTAATATAATATTAAACCTTAGTGCAATTAGTAACGGTCATATTGGAAGTTACTTAAATTGTAAGACAACTTTATTAACTTTAACTGTTTTTATTGGTTTATGAGAGTTGTTAGTTTGTGCCTTTATAATAATAATGAGATAGAGTAGTTAGGTATAATAAATACTCCCTCCGGAAATATTAAGGAAAATAAATAAGTTATTTAATCATATCATATATTACGTATCCTTAGATTATACCACTCTAATCCTATTTATAAGTCCCTTTTAACTAAATCACACATACCAATGAGAGGTAGTTAACTCAATGATTATGGGGTATATTTTTAACTTTGTCCTCATTTATGAATGAGTATCTTTCAACTTTTTCTTCCCTCTCTATTTTCATTGGTACAATTAATATGGGTAAAATTGTCACTATCTCATTTATTACCTGAAAGAAGACTTATAAATAGGATCAATTTTTTTGGTCAAAATAGACTTATAAATAGGACCAAAGTGATATATCATTTTATTAATCAAACTAATTAGTTTGGATAAAAAAATATAAATATAAATACTCTAAAATAATTTAATTAGCTTCCTTGCTTTATCTAAAAAAGTCAATTTTTTCTTTATATTTAGGAACGGAGGGAGTATATAAAAATGAACTTTATTTTTTAAAAAATGTTGCTACCTCCCTCGGTCCTAATTATAAAACCAAGTTGATTTTTTTTCTCGAAAAAATTAAGAAAGCTAACTAAGTTACTTAATCATATCATATGTTATGTATCCTTAGATTATATATTGGGTTAAATACCATTTTTACCACGAAGTATTGGCTAGGGAGCATTCAACACTGAAGTTTTTTTGGTATCATTTTTCAGAAGCTTGGAAGTTTTTTAGGAGTAAATTTGCCTTGAAAGTTTACAAAGAAGAGCAACAATTCAATGGTCAAGATCAACCGATGGGCAAGATTGCTATGTTTTTAAACTTCCGGGGCAAAAATGATACCAAAAAAACTTCCGAAATAATGAACGCTCCATAGCCAATACTTGATGGTAAAATTGGTATTTAACCCATTATATATTAGTTTATTAGTCAACTAAATTAGTTTAGAGAAAAATAAAAATACTCTAAAGTAATTTAATAAGCTTCTTTAGTTTTCCTTAAAAAAGGTCAATTTAGTCTTATAATTATGACCGGATGGAGTATCATTTATATGGAAAAGAGGGAATATGTTATACTGAGTGCTTTAATGAAACATGTGAATTAAATACAACACTGATACGAGTAGTTTTTGTGATTGAGGGTAAAATATGGTGTTTACAAAAAACTTTTGAATCACCTAGATCTTTCTTATAAAAACGAACATAACATACCCCACAATTCTATCATATGTAAAAATAAAAACAAAAACAAAAAAAAGGAACGGAGGGAGAAGTTATTGGGCCTGTTTGGGTTGGCGGTAGAAATGGTGGCTTAAAAAGCCATCCGACTTAAAAAAGTTTCGGTAGGAAAAAAGTCATGTTATAGATAATGATTTGTGTTTGGATTGTCATTTGGCTTTTACAAAAGTAATTTTTTTTAAACGAGGAGTGTTTGGATTATTATTTCAAAAGTCAGTTGAGATAAAAAAATGACTAAAAAATGTATGAATTTAATTAAATACTCTAACCGAACCTAAATATAAGATAGGATTAATATTTTTTAAGAGATTGAGGAAGTTTTAATTAAATTACTCAAGAAAGTATTTTTATTCCTTTTTTTTCTCGCAAATTAATTATTTGACTAATAAACTAATATTTTTAATGGATAAAATTGTTTATGAAATAAAATGTATACAAAAAAGGCACATCGACCTTATCGTCATGAAATAAGCTCCATTCCGAGCTTCAAAAAGTCCAGTACGTTGAGATAAAACCCAAAAAGTCAACGAATCATCCACTGATCATTTTTTCCAACGGCCAGCCATATATATTTGCCTGCAACACTCTCAATAACGTGGGTCCAAACATGCCCATTATCGTTCTCAATAACTTTCTATGAAGGTTGTCAAATGTCAATGATAGTTGAGTAAGAAAACCTAACCTCAACTGAACTTAAACTGACTAATATGGTTCACTTAAGATTAACA
Organism: Acacia melanoxylon; assembly: GCA_019022615.1. Taxonomy (NCBI): domain Eukaryota; kingdom Viridiplantae; phylum Streptophyta; class Magnoliopsida; order Fabales; family Fabaceae; genus Acacia; species Acacia melanoxylon. The sequence continues at coordinate 10,069,320 of JAFJYJ010000012.1, forward strand.
GTTAAGTTATTTATTAATAGAAATTTTGATATGAAATTAGGTTTCTCTTGACAAATTTATAAGTTTTGATTCATTGACTTCAGACAAAAAAGGTCATTTTTTTGTTTTAGGCTTTTTGTTGTTGTTGTAAAAATCCACTTGTAGACTATAGTAGGCACCTCATCTGTACGTACCATGGCTTAGGAAACAAAAGCAAAGAATATAAACATACGAAAGTCCATTCATTTAGTTACTTCGAAGCTCTTTGTTTCAGTTTTATGCCAATTCAGCAATTCGTCTGATTTGCAGTGTCTACCATTTCAAATTCACGATTACTCCCTCCAATCAATTTTATAAATAACTTTCTTTTATTGTGGAAAAGATTAGTTAAAAAAATTAATGTGTTAAAAATGTTTTGTCTTTTCTAATTATGTCTCTATTTATGAAAAGAGAATAGGAGAGAGAATGGATAGAAAATATGAGAGAGAATGAGGAATAAATGCTTAAATGGAAGAAAATTAGTTGTGAGTGTGGGATAATTAATATAAAATTATGTATTTAATACGGGTAGAAAATGAAAAGGTAGATTAAAGTTTAAGACACAAAAAGAAAGTTGTTTATATTAAGGATCAGTTCCAAGAGAGAGAAAGTTGCTTATAAAAATGACCATAGGGAGTAGTATAACATCCTATACTAATTAATATAAAAATATTTTTATCTAATTTAATTATAGGGTAAATGAAAAAATATACACATGTGCTTACATTTTAACGCCCAAAGACCATACGCTTTTTTTGTTAAAACTATACATGAACTTTTAAAACTGGAGCAATAATACACATGCTGTTAAACTGACGTTAAGTGCGTTGTAAAAATACCAAAATGCCCCTAAATCCCTCTCCCTCTCAACCTTCATCCTCTGCAACTACCTTCTTCTTGCAGATAAATCAAAACTCAACGAAAACATCATCCATAAACTCAAATCAAAAAGCAAAGAGACAAATCAAACCCAAAACCATCAGTGGAAGAAGACGGGAATCAATCGATGTTTACACAAACTTGATAATCAAAGAAAAAATAGTCTTTTGCTGCAATTTTAGGATCGTTTCTTTCTTGCTATTTTGTTTCTCTTCCAGATCCTGAAGGGTAGCATCAAGACGCTTCAATTCAGCAGAGATATATTCGATTCTCTTGCGCACGTTAGCATTGGCCTAAGCTAGGTCCTGCTTAACAAGTACTGGGCCAATCAACTTGTAAATATTTGCACCTTCTTTCAACAAATCCAAACAGGGAAACTTCAAACATAAATATATCAGAATCGAAATCTGAAGGCACCAGAACCAGAGAAATCAAAGAAATGGAAATCGAAAAAAAAAATCAGAATCTTGAAACAAGAACCTAGAAACATATATATATATATATATATCAGAATCGGAATCAGGGAAATCGAAAAAAAAAAAAAAAAAAAAAAACAGAATCGTGAAACAAGAACCCATAAAACACACACACACACACACACACAGATATATAAATATATATATCAGAATCGAAATCGGAAGAAATCGGAACCACAGAAATCGAAGAAATCAAAAATCGAAAAAAAAAAATCAGAATCTTGAAACAAGAATCCAAAAACTTCTATATATCAAAATCTAAATCGGAAGAAATCGGAACCAGAGAAATCGAAACGAGAACCCAGAAACTTCAAACATATATATATCAGAATCGAAATCCGGAAGGCACCGAAACTGAGATCGTTGCACAAAAAACGCGTCGCAGCGAAACTGCGGAACCAGACATTTTTTTTAGCCCGGGCCAAAAATAAACCTATCAATTTCTCTTTAATTCTTATTATAAGCTTACTAACTAACAAAAGATATTTAATTTTTTTTATAAAACACTCGCTTGTTTCCAAATAAAGATTAAATATTTTTTTCCATGTATACCCATAATTAAAAAAAATAGTGAGTGAGAGTAATAATTAATAAAAACTAATTATTACTATTTTTTTAGGAAAAAAAGAAATAATAATTAATATGATATTAAAGTTTTTTTTTGGCCAAATATGATATTAGAGTTTAGTGTAATTAATAGGGATAATATTGAAAATTACTTAAATTTTAGAACAAATTTAATTATTTTAACATTTTTATTGATCATGAGAATTGTTAGTTGGTTCCTTAAATAAATACCAGAAAGTATTTACTAAATAGTATCAAATAACCCGAAAAATACAAACAAATAATAACAGATAATTATAAATTAAAACAATAAATAAGATTATACTAATCTTTTTTGTATCTCAAATAAGTTAATTTTACTTTCCTCTCACATTTTTAATGAGTAATGAAACAAACATTATCCTTACATAGAAGATAAAAAAATTAATTCAGCCAAATTTGTGGCCAAATAAAATATCCTATATTAAATACATATATATTCTAACAAATTTTATAAGATCAGTCGGGGCCAGCTGGAGCCTTGGCCCCAACTGGCCATAAAAGCGTTCTGCCACTGGTGAAGGTCGACCTCCAGTAGCATGAAAACGCGTTCACAAAAAAACGCTATCTCCGCACTAAGATCGTCGCATCAAAACTGAGATTGTCGCACCGGAAGCAAATCGATTCCAAGAACTGGGTTTTCTTCTTCAAGCATGGTACAAGTTGATTCCAGAGGTCAAGGGCAACTCATGAAATTTAAAAAAGTTAAGTATTTTTTTTTTTAAAAAAAATGGTATGGGGCCCACCTAAAAGTAACGACAGTTAAAGGATTTTAACGGCATGTGTATTATTGCTCTAATTTTAAAAGTTCATGTATAGTTTTGCTCCAAAAAAAGCATATGGTCTTGGAAAAGACACGCAGTATTTTAAGCCATTTACCCTTAATTATATTAAGAAAGTTAGTTAAGTTAGTTATTATGATTTTTTTTTTTAAAAAAAACACTCAAAGCATCTTCCTTTATTTTTTCAATTTCTCTTACTTGATTATTGTTGAGAGAGATCAAAAGGGGTAAATTATGAAAATATTGACAAATATAAAAAGTGTGCCTTATATTTAGAACCAAGATTAATTCCCCAATTAAGTCTCATGTTAAGACTAGAGGGAGTATATTAACAACTAGTATTTTTTATATAAAAAAGAGCCTATTATCTTGATACTCTCTCCACTCTTAAATATTATATTACTATAATCCTATTTATAAGTTCATTTTGACTAAAAAAATTAGTCATATTTATAAGTCATATTTCAAGTAATAAATGAGATTGTGATAATTTTCCTTATATTAAATATACCAATGAAAATAGAGAGAGAAGAAAGAGTTGAAAAACACACATTCATAAATAAGACTAAAGTTGAAAATTTACTCCATAACCATTGAGCTAACTATCTCTTCTTGTTATCTGTGATTCAGTTAAAAAAGACTTATAAATAGGACCAGCATGGTGTGTGTGTGTGTGTATAAGTCACATTTTTGAGATATAGGGTTGATCCTCTTATTTATATATATATATATATATATATATATATATATTTGTGTGCCAATGATCGTTTTTATAAGCTACTCCCTCCCATTGTTTTAAAGGCTAATAACCAAATTATGTGATTTGTGAAATCAGTTAAAATTGGTTAAAACTAATAATATGTCAAATGAACTTCTTTTAAGTACTCCTCCAATCCTAAATATAAAATATAGTTTGTAGTGTAAAATGCACTACAAGCTATATCATACATTTAGAACTGGAGGTAGTATATTTTTATATATATAAGAGGCAGAGATAGAAATTGGGTAGTAATGAGAGAGAGTATGCAAATGTGTGTAATAAGGAAAAAACATGAGGGGAGATAATAGTTTAATTACGGATAACAAATACTCAGACAACCCTAATTATATGATCTTATAAAAAAGAATTAAAGCAATTCAAATTCTAATAGTACATTTTGTACTTCTCTAATTTTTTTTTTTTTCATTTTTTTTTTACCACTCACTACCTCTCACAATCTCATTTACCGTCTTGGTAAAGATATACTCTATTTGATCTTTATTATAAGGTACCAACTAATAATTCTCACAAACCAATAAAAACAGTTAAAGTCAATAAAGTTGTCCTACAATTTAAGTAAGAGATAAGTATTATTTTTGTCTTGGAAGTTTTAGTTGAGGAGCACTGGGTACCAGGAAGTTTTTTTTAGAGTAAAATTGCCCAGGAGTTAACAAAACTTAGCAATTTTGCCCCTTCGTTAATTTTGACTGTTAAGTTTAATTGATATGCACACGTGGCACCAATGCTTGCCACCTCATCAGTCAAAATAGGGTTAAGTATCATTTCTGCCCCAGAAGTTTTAGATGAGAAGTAGTGGGTATCTGAAAGTTTTTTTTAAGAGCAATTTTGCCCTGGAAGTTTACAAAACATAGCAATTCCAACAATTTAGGGGAGGGTGGCCTAGATTAATCTATACAAAGGTAAATACTATCACATTGATTTGTCTTACTGAACCAATTTTTGGGAAAATTCATATCTCATTTTGCGTTTCTTTTGCTTAGATCATAAGTGGTGCTTCCTCTAGGTTTTGCTACAGACCTTTCAGTCTCTTTGACCAGTTCGGCTTCAAAAATTCCAGCTGCCTTGAGCTCAACGTCTCAAGGATTTCACTCTCTGACTCTAAGTTCGACCTTTTCAAAGTAGACTTCTTCCTCTGCACCCTCGATTCGTGGCTCTACGTCTTTCAGTAACTCACAGAAGACGAGATTTCCTGCGTTGTTTAGTCTGACCTTGTCGAGTCTCTTGATCCCTTGAATTCGCTCAATACCAATGATTCCTTCAACAAGTCGAAATTGATATATTTCCGTATTTATTTCTTTATGTTCGCTGTATTGGGCTAAGTGATGCCCTCAATACCGATGATTCTTTCGACAAGAAAGAGATGACGAGGTGTGATGTCACGTAATATTGGGCTAAGTGCGGTGGATGATGAGGTGGTATGACATATGTGTTCTTTGACTGATTTAACAATCAAATTCAATATTGGGGGACGGAAGAGCAAAATTGCTACGTTTTGTAAATTTCTAGGGTAAAATTGCTCCAAAAAAATGATATTTAACCCTCAATGAAAGCTTCTGGGGCAAAAATGATACTTAACCCTATATTGATTGATGAGATGACATACCACGTGTGTACATCAGTTAAACTTAACGGTCGAAATTAATGGAGGGACAAAATTGCTACGTTTTGTCAATTTCCAAGGCATTTTTGCTCCCCAAAAAAACTTCCGGGCACCCATTGCTCATCAGCCAAAACTTTCGAGACAAAAATGATACTTATCCCTTTAAGTAACTTCCAATACTACCCCTACTAATTGTACTAAACTATAGTATTATATTAATTATTACTCTCACCCACTACCGTTATTAATTATGGACATACATAGAAAAAAAATAATTAATGCACTTTGAAAATAAGTAAATACTCTACCTTATAAAAATGATCAAATATAATTACTAATAGATGCCTTATAATAAAAGTCAGAAAAAAAAAACTGTTATGAAACTAAAGAAAATATAGGTTAAAAGAGCAAGAAATTGAAGAGAAAAATGGAGAGTCATTCTCATTATATCAACGGTATAAAACTCTCTCATACAAGAACTCTCTCTCTCTCTCTTTTCTCTCGTCTCTTCATCAATTCATCACACCATCACTTCTTCTTTTTTCTACTTTCAGGCGTCAGACGGCATGCATATATATAGAAAGGAAATGAGTCCTTAAGTGTAATTTCCACCTTGGTCATTTGGTGTAATTTACCCCTTGACCAATTTTCAATCAGCCGCCGCACCTTCTGGAGAATGAGAAAACGCGTGGATCCCATGTGAATAGTAACTTCGTATATGTGAATAGTAAATACGTATACGTGAATAGTACTCCATATGAATAGTGAATCCGTATACAAATAATATTGAGGATCAAGAGTCAATGGACATCCACATAATTAGTATATTCATAACACTCCCCCTTGGATGTCCATTTATGAATGTGCCTCGTTAAAAACTTTAACTAGGAAAAACCCAGTGGGATAAAAACCTAGTCAAAGAAAAGAGTACATCATTCATTGATACACTTTCCAGTGCTGCCTCATTAAAAACCTTTCTAGGAAAACCCAGTGGGACAAAACCTAGATAAGGAAAAAAGAGTACAGCGTGTATCGATTCCCCCTCTTGATAACATCAGTTTTACTCCCCCTGATGACAATATCAATCTTTCTCTTCCTGATGCCAATATTGCTTCCAATGTCTTTGTGTTGAAGAAGAATTGTATCTTGCTAATAAGCATGATATATTAATACTCCAATAGTACTAAGATATGGTACTTACGGAACAAGTAGTTCTTCAACAATTAATTGCTTTTTGAAGCTCTTCGGGGAGTTACGAGTGATGTTGATATCATCAACATAAACGGCAATTATAGCAAATTCATTTCTAGATCTTTTCATAAAGATGCATAGGTATATTGGGTCATTTTTGTACCCTTCTTTTCATCAGATATTCTTTGAGACGATTATACCACATGCGCCCTAATAGCTTCAAGCTAAGGGGCTTATATAACTTAATTAAATATTGTTCTAGAGAACTTGAATTAGATGCTTCTAACATCTTAAATCCTTCTGTGATTTGTACTTCTAGCACATTAAGTCTTTTTGGGGACATGTGCTTCTGGCACCTTGAGTCCTTCAGGGATATGTGCTTCTGGCACCTTGAGTCCTTCAGGGACTTTTCATATAAATATCACTATTAAGTGAATCATGTAAACATGTAGTTATAATATCCTCTAGATAGACCAAGCCCTTCATTTTCGCTAGGCTTTATCAAATAACAAAAGTATTTGCATCCACATATGTTTCTTCAAAAATCAATGCCGGTCTTTGTTTAAAACCTTGAACTACATGACGTACCTTATATCTTGTGATTTCACCCTTTTCATATCTTCTCGTACAAAAACTTATTTGTATCCAACTCGGTTTTGCATCACCGGCCTTTCATCATCGGTTGTATGGACTGCAGTCCAAATACTTTTTTTGTTTTGCCAATATTTTAATTCAGCAATAATGACATCTTTCCATAGGGGCCAATACTTTCACTGTTGGCACTCACTAATGGATTTTGGCTCGTGATCCTCATCATCATTCATTACATCATATGCTATATTATAAGCAAAGATGTCGTCAACGTTGACTTCATTTTGGTCCCATTGGATTCTATTCATAACAATTTATTGAGATCTCATTATCTTCACATATTTCAGGTACCTGGGTCTCTTCTGGGACTACAACATTCTCTTCTGGAGATATCTCTACTGGAGATAATATCTCTTCAGGAGACGGCTCTTCTGGAGCTACTAATTTTTCTTGATTATTTACAACTTGATCATCTATATTCTTTGCTCCTTTTCTCTTTCGAGGATCTTTGGAACCGATGGACCTTTCACGCTTCAGGCGTGCTATATATTCATTCATAATAGGTTATCCTTCAGGGACATTAATTCGAATAGGAGCATTAACAGCTGGGACATGTGACTTTGTCACTTTCTTTGGGTCAGTAAATGCTTCTGGCATTTTATTAGCTAAACTCTGTAAATGAATTATCTTTTGAACTTCCAGTTCGCATTATTTTGTACGAGGATCAAAATGAGCCAATAATAATTCATTCCAGCCTAATCTCTTTACCCAACCGCCTATTTTCTCCCCTCATGTTGGGAAAACAATGTCAAATCACAATTGACAAATCATGCGGTGTAAGTCTCCTAAATCCATTTGTTACCATTAGAAACATCATTCTCGTTCCATTTAGAGACAAACAAGAAGAAGGAGGTCCTTACATAAAATTTATCCCAACTTTCTTTCCATATCCATCTATGTGCATTATGGTGGATTTATAAGCATTGCACATTCAAAAACTTTCCAGATGGAATTGTCTGGTTTCTGACCAAAAACCAATTTACAGGGAGAATTTTGTTGGCTTATATATAAATATATAATATATATATATATCAAATATATCAACATAGTATTATGTTCTCATAAGCATTAATCCATCTTTTTATGGATGCTTTAATTCATGATTTCTCGGATCGTATAATCTGGAAATAGCGTGCTTAATTAATTCAAACATAATTGCAAACTTCGGTTGCATTCTTACAAACTTCGGGTTGTAATGGGCCCATATAAATCTGTTTGATATATTTCCAGAGATCCATTACCAATCATGACCTATGATATTCACATAGTCATTTTTATTTGAGAACAAGCAAAGACATAATTATTCTTGAACAATATGTTGGTTATTCATGAAGAATCTTCTAATTCTTATATGACTCGGATGATCAAACAAGTCATGCCAACAATACATTTATTTGGATCAGTAAACTTCTGGTTTACTGTAACATATATTTCAAACAATCATAAATTTTTCAATTTCAATAGCATATTTCCCAAAATCCGACATGCATTTTGGGAGATCAAACTTTATGTGAGAACTATATAACTTTTCAAATATTAGCTCACACTTGTATTCTAACTCACACTTGTTTTTTCGAAATCTCCCCCTCAAGTGTGAGTTATATAAACATACTTTCTTTATATTTGTATTTCAAAATCACTTTCAAATTCTTTAAACTTTGAAAGGAAAAATTTATGTTAATTCTTCAGGAAAAACATATAATATTGCATCACTAGATAATCTCATTATTCATGACTAATATAATTTAATTGAAATATATATATGCAAAATATACACAAATCCAACACATATGAAGATATTCATGATCAAATTAACTTAGAATCATACCGATAACATACCTTTTGGGTTTAGTCTTTATCTTGAGCCTTGGCTTCAAAAGAAATATGGTCATATTTCTCTACAGCTCATTGATTCTTTGATATCTCATTGTTAGTAAACTTCTAGTTGACATTGACATTTGGTTCTTATTAACAAACTTCTGGTTTGTAATATAATATGTAAACTGCTGGTTTACAAAAGCATGTATTTTCTATATATTTATTTCTGTAGATATCTATGAAAATCAATAAATTTCTTTAATACTTGGTAGAGTAATTAATACATAATTTTGTTCTATTAGCTCTTCCGGAGCCTCCTGTCAAATTTATACTGCCATATAGATATATAGTCTAAACATTAGTTCCTCAAAATATGCTAATTAGTCTCCAGGACTATTAGTCTTTATACATATTAAATCTCTGCAATTTATTATCTTCAGGACAATACTTTTCAAAACTATTATAATATGTATCATACAATATTCGAAACATAAGCCTTCAAGACCTTAATATTAAGGGGTAAATACTAATTTTGAAAATCTTAGTTTTGAAGCACCAAGCATGGATAAAAATGTATTCATAAAAATACTGTATTTATGAATAGTACATATGATACTATTCATGAATAGTCCCTTAATAGTGTTAATAATATTATATTACACACGTGGGGCTCATATGCAAATTTTTCAAAATTTTCCACGGGCAGATTACTGTGCAAATAGTAATTTGTAAAAATATAATATAAAATAAAATATGTGGGACCCACAAGAAAAATGTCAAACACATTTGTCGGCTGCCGGTTACTGTACAAATAGTATAATATTCAAATATGTAAGACCAATTTATTTGCTTCTAAATCATCACTCGAGAGGTTAAACATTTTAATTTCTAGGCAAATAAAAAGGCCAAACAAAAATCTTATTCCTCTAATATTCGTTCATAATTTAGAACAAAAATTTCTCCACTTCAGGTGTGAATTTAAATCAATTATGATCACAACAATGACCATACCCAGTCATATTTACATATATGTTCATGACCATAATTAAATTCATTCACTTCTGAGAGTGGTGTTAATCCAGTACAATATTCATAATTCTTGTAATTTATTGTTTTGTTTGGCTAAATGAGGTCAATTAATTAATTTATAATATATCTTAAAACCTCTTTCACAACATTGCTACTTGGGAGCAAATTAGATACACCAATTTATATTAAACTTTTAGAAGAACAACCATCTTTCGGTGGTTATACAATCCCTTTAATTTAATCAAGGGAATCTTTTAATACCAAATATCATAGATCTGGTTTCACTGTAATTTGCCTTGTAGCTTCAGCCATATTTATCTCCCGCTTCGTGGCTTCGTGCCATTTTTGTCTCGTGGCTTCGTGCCAAATTTGTGCTACTTTTGACTTCAAGCCAATCTGTGTATCCAAAAATTTAACTTACAATTGACTCACAAAGAGGTATAAATAATACCTCCAATCTTGGAACGTAAATGGCGTGAATTGCAGGGTGGACACAACACTATACATTCACATGCAATACTCTCTTAATTATTTCAATTATTATAAGGTGACACTACATCATCCATTTCCTCACTTATTTATCCGCCATTTCATTCTTCACTTTCTAAAAATTCAACCACACGGTCCCACACACATACAAACCACTCTTTTCAATATTCAATTAATCTATTCAGCCACCTTTCTTTCTCACAGATTACACACTATACCACTGATCACGGGTGCAAGAGAATTATACCATAGTTAGCTAGAAAATTAATACTTTCTCCATTCTCTAGAGAAAGTGATACCAACTCCCACTCACAAGGAATCTAATTAAATAATGAATCCAATTTATAGATAATATAATATAATCATATATGTTGGCTCTACCCATCATATTGAAAAACAAAAGAATCTAAATCCTTCACAAATCTGATCTTCATGTTCGGTGAATCGCAAAGAAATATTAATAAAATAATATTATGCCAACCACTATCATTACTTTTGTCATGCGCATATTGGATCTTTGTTCATTGAAATTTGTATAGGTCAAATATATGGGCTCATTAATACTATTCTCAATATCTCTTTATTTTCATCCCAATGCAGCATATTCTATAAAGAGGAGGAGGCACATACCTGTATAAAGTTTCCTGCTTCGATCTCATCCGTTTGTCAAAAGAGGAGAATAATAATAATATAATAGTTAAGCATGAGCCCACACAATTATACACACCTTCCCGTGACTTCTTGCTTCTTTCAAGATTGTGATAATATATATAATATAAATATATGGACCACATGCATAAAATCATTCTATTATTTTATTTTAAATCATCAATCATTCATTTATTCACGACAAAAGCGTACACCGGTATCATACGAAGCTTCATAAATGGAGGCTCGCTTGGTCCTTCATCACCATCGCCAATCCGTCCTTATTTCCTTTCACTACCCTCCGATGATAGACGAAAATGATGACCGGAGTCAATAAGAGATGGAGAGTTGATGCTAGACCTCAACCCAAGATCTATCGGTGGTGTTGAGGAAGTAGAGGGACGAAGAAAAATATGAATTGGAGTCCATGATAAAACAATTCGATTGGGAAAGAAGAAGTTGGGAATGGAAAATATTCTTGTTAGATGCGAAAAAGGAGTAGGTGATGGGTAAGTTTGATGGAGAACTTAAACCCAGACTTGTTCTGGAAAATTTGCAGATCTGGTGGTGATGATCAATGAAGGAGGCTCAGTTGATGATTAGAGCTTCGTGCTGATAACGTGTTATGAAACTAAAGAAAATATAGGTTAAAAGAGCAAGAAATTGAAGAGAAAAATGGAGAGTCATTCTCATTATATCAACGGTATAAAACTCTCTCATACAAGAACTCTCTCTCTCTCTCTTTTCTCTCGTCTCTTCATCAATTCATCACACCATCACTTCTTCTTTTTTCTACTTTCAGGCGTCAGACGGCATGCATATATATAGAAAGGAAATGAGTCCTTAAGTGTAATTTCCACCTTGGTCATTTGGTGTAATTTACCCCTTGACCAATTTTCAATCAGCCGCCGCACCTTCTGGAGAATGAGAAAACGCGTGGATCCCATGTGAATAGTAACTTCGTATATGTGAACAGTAAATACGTATACGTGAATAGTACTCCATATGAATAGTGAATCCGTATACAAATAATATTGAGGATCAAGAGTCAATGGACATCCACATAATTAATATATTCATAACAAAAACTAATTTTTTACGCATTTATTCCCTCTCTCCCTCTCGTCGTGTGTCCCAATCAAAGGGATATAAACTGTCAAAATTTAATCCTTGACTTGAAAAAGATCGCACCCTACTTTTGACTTGATAAAAGATATAAGATATTTCTTTGCCCATGATATTGGTTCACTTGAAGAGTACTTAGTTTGAAAGATAAAATGAATTAAGGTATTCCTTTATGTGTTTAATATAAGACATATTTAAAATGTTGATTTTAGTATTGAATATAAGACATAATTTTTCTATTTATCAATCTTTTCTTAATTTATCTATATTTATTTTCCTTTAACAATAATCAAAGAGGAGAGCGAATAAGAGAATTAAGGAAGATGACTAGTTAGAGTATATTAGAAAATACATGTTATATTAACTAATTTATTAATCTAATCAAATTAGGTAAATATGTTTTATATTAAGGAATGTAGGAAGTATCATATTTAAAACCTAGACAAACCTCTTCATTAGTTCCAATATTTAAAAAAAGAGGAATGCTATTTACCCAATTATAATCAAGGTGCTCGAGACACAATAAGTATGCTTAGGTAGTGGTTCGAATTGGGGTTAGTTCGGTATTAGAACAGTCATAAATTAATTAATATTCAAATAAAAATCATTAACTCACAAAAGTACAAATTTGATTAGACGGCCACTTTTTAATACTCAAAACTAGGGGTGTTCATGATGCCCACCGCCTTGTACGCCCACCCGCGCCGACTGAAAAATCGTCCTACCCTACCTAAGGAAAAGCCGCCCAAAGAACAATGGGCTCAACTGGGCTAGGCATTTTTACGGGCAGGGTATACCGCCCTGCCCATTTAGCCCTGCCCAATAGTATATATTATTTATTTTTATTTTTTTAATAAAATAGTATTATATATTTGTTATAAATTATATAACCTATGTGTGTATATATATATAAAAACTTATAATAAAAAAAGCCAACCGAACTCATGGCTCGACGGTGAAAGTGTTTTCCTTTTTTCTGAAAAAAAAAGTGTTTTTCCTTTCATCCTCTCGAATGTGAGTTCGAAGTCGAGCAAGGCAAATTCACAAACATCAACTTATAATAAAAAGAAATCTTTTCATTTCGTCTTCAACTCTTTCGTTTTCTAATTTTCGATGCCCTAGCCCTAGCCGCGAGCGGATCTCTGTCTTGATCTCCATTCTCCTCTAGAGCTCACCGCCTCTCCATTCTCCAAAGGTTTGCTCGATAATCGGTCAATTTGCGCCGCTCATATGGTTGTCTTTTTAATTTTAAGACTTAATTTGTAGACTTATATTGAAATATTCAAAAGTGTAGAATTGTGAATGTTATTTAATTTTTCAGTTACTTAAGCTGTTTTTTTCAAATAGAGTGTGGCAGGGTATCGTCACTTGGGCATGGACGGGCCGCCCTGCCCAGCCCATTATTGCCCTGCCCAAAAATGTTAGGGCTTCTATCGGGTAGGGCCGGACACTGGGCTGCATTTTGCTGCCCAATGATCTTTCGGGCAGGGCATTGGGCAAGGGTCTCGCCCAGCCCATGAACACCCCTACTCAAAACGATGGAATTGGCCAAGGGACCACTTCTTTGCTTCATTGGTCTAACCAGATAACCGGGTAGGTTTTAATACCATAATTATAATTATAAAAAAACAATTTTTTTTTTTTAAATAATCTGAGCTACTACCTCTAGTCCTTATTATAAGGCATTAAGTATCAATTCTCAAAAACTAATAAAAACCGCTAAGGTCAATAAAGTTGTCCTAAAATTTAAATAATTTCTAATACTATCCATACTAATTGCATTAAACTTTAATATCATATTAATTATTATTCTCACACACTACCCTTATTAATTAGAGGCATATATGAGAAAAATAATTAATGCTCATTGAGAACAAGCAAGTGCCTTATAAAAAACACAAAATATACTTGTTAGTTGGTGCCTTATAATAAAGACCAGAAGGAGTAACAAGCAAGAAACTTTTTTTTTTTTTTGATACGAAGGAGAAGATTTCATTAAATAAAATAAAAGTGATTACACAGGGGGAAATGAATCCCAGAAGCTCGTGTTCCACAAGTGACCTAAGAAAAACAGGGCAAACATCATAGAAACCAGAATAAGTGATTCCCTCCTTTGCCAGGGCATCTGTCACCAAATTCCTTTCTCTAGGAATAAACCTAATTTTTAATCTCCAATTCTTGTTACTCAACTCCCTAATATGCCAGAGAAGGAGATCCGCATGAATTGACATATGACTTCCCTGCACCATATCCGCTAGTTCCTTTGCGTCAGATTCCAAAACCACAAACCGACAACCTAGGTTCCAAGCAATGGTGAAACCTTGATAAAAGAAAACCGAGTAAAAAACCGAACTCTTCAAATTTTTACTTCATTTTCTCTGGACATCTGGGGGCGAAATATTCAAATTAAGCTGCCTTATTAATTTCCATATTTCAAGGTCAATCACTAATCACACATACGGCTCAAAAAGCCATTTTCATTAGTTTTTCATAATTAATTAGTAGTATTATTAGTAGTATTGACTATTAACTATCAAGGTTGTGGATTTTCGTGAGTGTTTGAGTACCTTTGAAATCGTGGTTTTAGAAGCCATTTTCTGCAAGTCGAGATAAAACACCTCTCACATGCTTATCTCGTAAATCATAAAAGTTATTCTCCAAAAGTTAATTCAAAGGACGACCACATCAGAACAAATAGAAGAAGCAAAAACGAAGTATCAGAGGACATATCTGAGACTATAGCAGAGTATAGGCCCTTTCGTTCTAAGAGATGAAAGTATTAGAGGAACATGTATGAAACTTACCAGGTAAGAGCCGAAAGCTCGGTTAAATGAAGCTTTAAATCTTACCACGCAAAAAGAAGCCCCCGACAGCCAAGAGATCTGATGAGCAGAGCAGATCGAAGACTAGATTGACACTTCAAGCCAACCAAGCGTGAGGTCCCTTGCATGCATAGATCGACCATCCAAACACCAAAAATAACCCCGGCGCACACCATAACAAACCGCCGGTGAGACAATGGAGAAGAGATGTCGAGTTCAAGATGGACGAGAGAGAGAGGGCTCAAAAGTTCACATCCACAGCGACACAACAGAGCATGGAAACTTACCATGAAAAACGCCGACAAAACGGAAATAGAGTGCGAAAAACGGCGACACAATAACTTGACGTCCACAGTGAATCGCCAAGAACGAAGAGATAGCAGCAACAGTAATTCAGGGCCAGCGACGGGCGGGCGGGTCTACCCCTGGGGGTAACCCGTCGCCTACCCGTTTATATTCCACGGCCTGTAGATGAACCTATATAACCCGTATAAAAATGGGACGGGTTAAACGGGTACGGTCAAATGGGTTTAGGGAATCCGTTTAATGTATTTTTTTTTGCCTAGGCTTTTTTCTTTTCAAAGAAAAAATACCCATATACCTCTAGATTCAATCATCCATAAGTACCTTTGCCGCCATAAACTAAGCTGAGGCCGAGAGTGAGAGGTTGAGGGTGAGAGAGAGAGGTCGCGGCGACTCCGGCGATGTTGAGGGTGAGAGGCTCAGAATGGCGACCGTTCAATCGAGACTGCCACTCCGGCGAGACGAGAGGGCGACTAGCCAAGATCGATATCGAGAGAGACGAGAGACAAAGAAATGTTGAGAGGCTGAGCTTTGGATGGGATCCAAAACTCCGAGAGAGGCCGAGATCGAGATGAGTATTGGGTGACGAGAGGAGGCTGGCTCGCGGCAAGGTTGAGGGCTACAAGCTGAGAGTTGGCCAGAGTTCGAGTGACACCGGGGCTTTGGCGAGACAAGAGCTGGAAACCCGGCCCAAGAGGCGGTGTCGGGGAGGGACCGGAGGGTTATTACCTTACGCCCTTACTTAGGTTAACTGGTCAAGGTCTCAAAGAGTTGGGAAATGGGAATGGAAGGTCATGTCGTATTGGGAGTAAGTAAGGAACTACGGTCATGTCGTACTGGGAGTAAGTAGGGGACTTTTTTTCTTTTTTTGTCAATAAGTAGAGGACTGATCTTATGTCTCTTCGCTCTCTTGTCTAGAGTCTAGTTATATTTTTATTGGTCAAAGAGTCTAATTATCTAACTTGTCCAGTTGTCTCAAACTCCCTCCCTTGTCTGATATGATATATCTGACGCAAAAACTAAAGTAGAGTCCAGTTGTCTCACACTCTCACTTATCTTAATATACGGGGTAAATGGGGGCACCCGGTGGTTAACCCGTCTCTCGCCCGTTTAATATAAGCGGGTACATGCAACTCGTTACCCGTTACGAGGCCAATCTGTGCGGGTTTAAAACGAGGAAAATTTCATGGGTCGCGGGTGGTCAGGCGGATCGTAGGTCACTTGCTCACCCTTGAGTAATTGTGCCTGAGAGTGGATAGCTCTGATAAGGGAGGGGTGAGACACTAATTCTAATTAATTAATTTGATATACTGGTGTAAAAAATATTTTAAGATGCAGTATATAATTTAATCTAAATAAATAAAATATGAAAAAAAAATGTCATATACCTTAAATTAGAAGGAGAAACATGTAGGAATCACCTAAAGACAAGCATAGAATGAGAATCCAAATAATTGCGGATTGTTGAATAATATCTTCCATAGTTTTGTTCACCTTGTTTTTACAGGAAGGGTTCGTTTAATCATGGGGTGTGTTGCTTTTTATCTGTCGATAGTTGCAAAATAGCTCTTAAGAACAGTGTCCTCATGCACAACTCAAATCAACTTTGTTATTTGCAAGTGCTGTTGCCAATAGGATCTGCATGACACTGCATAGGACTTGGAAGATTCACTGATTGTATAACAATTTAGGAGTTGCAGCCAACGTCCCCTGACTTGTATTCACAAGCTTGAATGATCTCACCTTTGAATGCGGCTAAACCTTCATTATCAAGCATCACACGCTGGGTGTTCTCACTGGTGGTGACCACCAGCCAGCAACAAATATACTCCATCTCACCGAAAAATATATCCACGACAACATATTGATGTTGATTTTATATTTTTTATTATTCAAAAGCTTTTAAAAATATAAGTTTAAAATTTATTTATCCGCCTCAGCTTGCTCAGTCAGCATCCACATAAACATATTGAAGGTATTATTGCCACATAAGTTTAAATAACAGTGTTAACTTTGGTTTCAAGTCCTTTTAAAACTGTAGGGACTAACTGTTTGAAACGGAGTAAACTTGAGAGATCAAGGCTACCGGTCTTCAGAGACAAAAACCAAAATGATTGTAAACTTGTTAATCATACATGTTAATCTAAACGTTTTAAATCTGAGAGTTAGACAAGGAAAAATGCTGGCGCCCCTACTTTTATATAGTAATTAGGAAAGGCGCCACACGAGTACAAATATGCAGTCACCGCCTATGCAACATAAAAATATTTTGGAACTTAAAAAAATAATAGTTCTATATTGTTTAGATCCTAAAAATATCTGTTAGGAAATATTTTGAAACAATAATAGTCAAGATACTCTTGAAAAAATAATTTTCAATTATGCTCAACATCATTTTCACACACAGAAAAATCATTACCCCATTGCGCAATTTCTATAAATTCCTTCATTGATTTGCAGCTCATAAAGTCAATCAATTAATTATATATAGTTAGGAAACAAAATATGCTATTAATAAGCTACATAAAGCATGATTAAACTTTAACCATTTTGTTCAAGGTCAAATTTTGCTCCTGCCAAACCAATCATTTGTCATATTTTTCAAACATGTAAGCAATATATGTCCATCATCTCTCTTAACCTCCTTTGTAGTGTTAATGTTAACTAATAAATCAATAATAAAATCAAATTGAAATTATTAGTTATAGATTAGAAAGTGGCGATTTTTTAAGCCTTTTAAGTTTTAAATTAAAATAATTAATATGTAGGAAGTTAAGATAATTGCTATATACATAACGATATCACATTTTTTTATTGACCGAGAAAGAAATGGTCAACATGGCTATTTTAGCCCTAAAAATTATCGGTATAAATTTTGAAATAATTCCAGATCAGCAAAATAGGGATTATGAGGAGTAACTGAAGATACTTCAAAATTTTAATTTTGAAATATGTGAAATGAAATAATCTTAAATCTCAAATTTAAAATATATAAAACAAATTCTTAGGAAATTTGAAAACTTCTTTTATTAATATGAGAACTCATATAAAATGCTAAATAGGGGGCAAAATAAAATGCTAAAGAGGCTACTCGTTGGTAAAAAAATTGGATACCTCTGCAACGAATGGAGAAAATCCAAAAAGAGTTTATTTGGGGCTGTGGAGAGGGGAAGAAGAGGATTAATGCTGTAAGTTGGGAGTTGTTGTGTAAGGAGAAGAAGAATGGTGGGTTGCGGATAAGAATTTTGGAGTCTATGAATGAAGCACTTTTAGGTAGGATAGCTTGGAATGTCATCTCTAAACCAAGTAACCTCTGCTCTATGGTGCTCAGTGGAAAATATCGAAGGAATTGTAACCTCCAAATCAAATGTAAAGGTACAAAGAGTGACTCTGAATCTATGTTGCATCGACACTGACACGACGTTTTCGACACGTTACCGATACGTGACGTCGACACGTTACTTCAAAAATACTAATATTTCGACACGTTCCGACACGTCTTAGTATTAAATAATATTTTTAATATAAAGAGTGTATTTCACATTAACAAAATATAATAAAAGAAAAATCATTTGCATAATTAAACTACATCTCCACTAGTAATATTTGCCTCCAACTCTGGCTCTGGCTCATCTAAGGAAAGGGTAGCAACATCTAAAGCTCCAATATCATTAAAGGTATCAGCTGCATCTCCACTAATGTCCCAATGATGACTTTCTCCTTCATTATATTTCGCATCGTTTCTTGATAAGAGCCAAAGGTTGCTATGTATATAAACTAAGTCTTCAGCTCGTGTGGGATCCATTTTATTCCTCTTCATGGAATGCACAAAAGAGTAAGTACTCCAATTGCGTTCAGCACAAGAGTGAGTTTCAAAGCTAGCTTTTTAAACAAAGGTGCACTGCAACCGTGAACTCCCCACCAATCATTGGGATTCATTGTATATCGATTTTCAATAGCCTCAAACTCTCTAAAACCTCCCTTTATTTTAGCAAAGTTAACATACTCCAAATTTACTGAGACCTTTCCTCCACACTAGAAAAATGTTTCCGAAGAACTTTTTACTTCTAAATTAATCTCCACATCATCGTCTGGAGAAACTCGATTTGGATCTTCAACAAGCCATTCATCACTGTAGTATCTACCAAAAAAAATATATTATAAATGTCAAAATGGTTTCAATTAATAGAATTACTAAACCAAGTCACAATTATAAAAAAAACTTACTTGGGATGCAAAGCATGTGCCAAACAATAAAGGGGAGTTGAACTTTTAGTCCAACGATCCACAAGAATTTTATACACTACATCATAAAACGTTGATGACTCACCATTCATCCTCCCTTCTTTCAAGTATATTACATTCTTTACCTTCTCAATCATCGCATCCCACATATCATAAACCAAATGAAGACAAGGTTTATCAGTGTCACAAAACCTGATCATATCATAAATGGGAGCAGTGAAAGCAAGTATGTAATCAATGTCTGCCCACAACTCATCATCCAATATCATATCCTTCACTTGTCTTGCCCTTCCTTGATTATCATCTTTGTAAATAGTCCATTTTTCACTAATGACCATGTTTTGGAGGGCACCCTTTAGCAACCTGAATCTCTTTAACATCACAATCATGGAAGCAAATTGGGTGTCAGCAATAGAAAGCAACTTCAATGTGGCAAACTCATTAAATATAGACGATTTCATAGAATGAGTCATGATGAAAGTCTTGATTGTTGAAACACGATCAACAATTTCAGATATCCAACTACACTCTCCATAAGTAATCTCATTATTCTCCGCATTTTTGGCTGCACAAATGTTCTTCAAAGCCAAGTTCAACGTATGAACAACACATGGTGTCCAACTGATAGTCAGATATTCTCGCTCAATGAGTTGCATTCACCCTTACAATTAGCAGCATTATCTGTTATTACTTGAACTACCTTATCCACCCCAACTTCTTGTATTACTTCCTTTAGCAAGTTGAAAATAAAATACTTATCCTTGATTTCACCAGAACAATCAACACTCTTCAAAAACATGGCTGAACCGTCAAATACCGCCATGAAATTAATTAGTGGCCTCCTTTGGGAATCACTCCACCCATCACTAACAATACTCACACCATTTGATCTCCAAAGAGATCAAGCAGGGATTAACAACCTATCAACATGATCCTTCTCCTGCTGCAAAAGCGTAGTCCGCAATAAGTTATACCCAGGGGGTCGATAACCTCCAATGTTATGACTTGCAGCATAAGTGAATGCTTGTTGAAAGTACGGGTTCTTTGCCAAACTAAATGGCAATCCAGCAGAATAAAACATCCGAGCAATAATATGATTTAGTTCTTCCCGTGCTCCATTATTGAAAGCCCTCTCAATAGGACTCATGCTTGCAGTTCCGTGACTTCCTTTATCACTTTTTTTCCTTTTAGCAGATGTACTAGCTGTAGCTAAAAAGCCGGTGGGTGGTAAAGGAACATGTCTCGGTGCATTATTCCTCACCCTTTGAGAAGATTCCTCTTCCAATTTTCCCATTTCTAACAAAGATGCATCATCGACACTCTTACATAATGCAATCCCTTTTGATCTAATCTTTAACAAATGAGCTTTTATTCTCGTGTATGAACTTTTGTATTCATTTTTGCAAAAGTTACACTTCCAACCCACATTCCCTCCAGCTTCTGTTCCATCATCAACTCTAGTCACATATCTCCACAATGGTTTGTTAGTTTCAGTGTCCACATTTCGCGAGTTGGACTCTAAGTTTATTGAACTACTGCTTTGATTTGGGTTGGACTCCATTATATTCTATCAATCATATTAAACACAAAATCATATTAAAAACACAATCATATTTCACATTGTAACACTCACGCCAAGGCAAGGCAACAGACAGAGCATACAGCCGTGTTGATTCATGAATAGCCAAGAGTCCAAGACAAGGCAACAGACAAAATCACGCCAAGGCAAGGAACAGACAAAATCATATTAAAAACACAATCATATTTCAATTAAAAACAAGGAAACAGGGGAGGGGAGTCGTGGTGCAGAGAAGGCAACAGAAATGAGATTTCACATTGTAATTTGGGAGACAGAGAAGAAGTCGATTCAAGCCAAGACAGAAATATATTTTAGCTTCAACGCATAAAACCATACAGCCGTCAGTTTAAACTGCAGAAAAGAAGGAGGAAGAAGAAACACTCACAGTCACAGGGGCGTCAGCGCCGTCGAGTGCAGTTCGATTTGGGAGACAGATAGAATCGCAGAAAACAGTACACTCACGCACGATTTGGGAGTCCCGGCGAATCACGGCGAGAAGGCGACGGCGTCGTTGATTTGGGAGAGTATTTCACCGAAACAGTTGATTTGAGAGAATGGGAGGTGCACACAATATAGTCGATTAGGGGATTTAGGGCGAAATCTGATCTTAAAAAAACGCCTTCAGTTTTTGACAAAATCACAAAACTGCCATTTGACTTTTCTCAGTTTTAATTCGCTAATTGCAAACGAATTTGCGTGTCCGATGAAAACGTGTGTCGGACTCGTTCTTCATCTGGAAAATGCCATGTCCGTGCTTCTTAGCTCTGAATTGTGGAGGAATTTGGTCAGATTGTGGCCGAAAATAGTGGAGAACATACATTGGGAGATTGGGAATGGAGAATTGGCTGGTTTCTGGGTAGACAGATGGATTGAGGGCTGCGGAAAGCTGCTGGAGAAGTGTGTGGGTCAGCTGCCTGTGGAGGAAAATGGTGCTAGGGTGAGGGAAATTGTCAATGTGAAGGGTGAATGGGATATGGTGAGAATTGGGAATTGGGTGAATGAAGAGGGTAGGGAGTATTTAATGTCGGTACTCCCTCCAAAACCAGAATATGGTGCTGATACTCTTAGATGGGGAAGGAGGAAAAAGAACAAATACGAGGTAGCTGAAATGTACCATTTTCTGAGGAATGAAACAAATTATGGAAGACAGGAGTGGAACGGATTGTGGCGATGGAAAGGACCAAAGAGAGTTCAAGTTTTTCTTTGGCTGGCTATGCATAACAGGTTACTAACCGAGGAGCGAAAAACCAGGATTTTGGGGGGAAATTCGGATTGCTACTGTTGTAATGAGCCTGAAAGTTTAATGCACATATTGCGAGATTGTAACACTGCATGGTCACTGTGGTAGGAGCTTAATTTCTGTATTGCTGGCTAGGGTTTTATGTGCTTGCAGGGAAAAGATTGGCTGAGATGGAACCTGATGCATGGAAATGAGGAGTGGAGGCTTGTTTTTGGCGTCACCTGCTGCTGGCTTCTGTGGAACTAGCGAAACCGGTGTAGCTTTCAAGAAGGCTATGTCATTCCAATGGATAGAGCCATAATTGTGTACTGGTATGCAAGGGAAATCAAAGAGGCGAGTGCAAAGTTTGGGGTGGATGGAAGAGTGAAGAAGGAGATAACTGTCAGATGGAGAACTCCCAATGATGGTTGGGTAAAAATAAACGTAGATGGTGTATCAAAAGGTGAAAGAAAGGCTGCTGGATGTGGTGGATTAATCAGGGGCTCAATGGGTGAGTGAATATGTGGATTTGCCCGAAAACTAGGGATCTGTTCTGCTATCAGTGCAGAATTGTGGGCTGTGTTTTATGGTCTAGAGCTAGCTATGCAACTTCAATTTGAGATGATTGTTGTGGAGTCGTATTCAGTGGAGGTAATTCGTTTATTGAATGCATTGCAGCTTGGTGCAGAACCTGAGACTAGTTTACTGATGCAGATTAGCAATACTGTTAAAAGGTTCAAAGATGTTGTTTTTGTGCATATTTTTAGGGAGGGTAATAGCTATGCGGATATTATAGCAAATTATAGTCTGAAACAGGAGGAGCCTAGTGTGGTTTTTGTTAAGCCTCCTCTGTTTGTAAATCATTGTTTAGCCAGAGACTGTATGGGTGTTGCTTACCCAAGATTTGTCTTTGACACAAGAATAAAATTGGGCTAATGCCCCGTATTACTATCAAAATAATAATAATTGGATACCTCTGATTGATCATGATCATAACGGACCAGAAATCTACAACGATAGCCTCTAAGATCATGCCTCTAGTCTTTGAGCATCAAGGGCATGAGCATCAAAATAAAGAGCCTGCTCCTTTACCTTCCTACATGTTGCAGAACCAGAACTTGAGAGAGAAATGGAAAAATGAATGTCTCTTGAAAAGAAATGGGTTAAGGTGCGATTTGGCCAATAAACTATTGGCTCAGGAGCGTCCAACAAAATTAGCTATTAAGTGGACCAAAAATACCAACACACTTTTAAAAAGGTTCAGTCAGCACAAAAAAAGTTTTACTCAGGGACGCCCAGCACACCGCTGTTAGACAAAAAGTTAATGTCCATTATCTAAGGTGCAGATTGGCCAACGAACTTTTACCCCATGAGCACCTAGCACAAAAAAGTTTTACTCAAGAGCGCCCAACACAAAATTCTAAATTGTACAAAATTAAATATTTTGTTTCTCAATTGTAATGATTCAAAACTACTTGTATAGATATCTATGGACAAAAATTACTAATTCTTCAATTTTGTCAAAATTATAATTTTCAAAAATAAACAAAATTTTTAATTAAAAATATAATTATATGATTTAAATAAAACTCAAGGTGTTTTATTGTTTATTATATATGTTAAACAAAAAAAGTATATGATTTATTTTTATTTTAGAAGAAATTTATGTGAGTTAAAAAATCATTTAATGTTAATAAAATTTTCGTGGGTCGATTGCTCCTTAACCTATTATTAAATTATCCTTCAACAAATCCCATATTTATATAATCAATAGATCATTTAATTAACAAATATATCATCAAGTTGCTGAATTTATATTATTAAGTATCAATGTTGATATCCATTAAGCTCTTTTCATAAAAATAAAAATTAAATTCATTTCATTTCATTCAAGATATAATAGATTTTTTAAATTTTATTAACATTAAATGAATTTTTTTAACTCACATAAATCTCTTCTAAAATAAAAATAAATCATATATATATATTTTTTTGGTTTAACATATATAATAAACTATAAGATACCTCGACTTTTATTTAAATCATATAATTATATTTTTAATTAAAAATTTTGTTTCTTTTAGCAAATTATAATTTTGACAAAATTGAAGAATGAGTCATTTTTGTTCATAGATATCTTTACAAATAGTTTTGAATAATGACAATTGAGAAAAAAAATTATTTAATTTAGTAAAATTTAGAATTTTGTGCTTCTTGAGTAAAACTTTTTTGTGTTGGACGCTCCTGGGGTAAAAGTTCGTTGGTCAATCTGCACCTTAGATAACGGATGTTAACCTTTTTTAACGGCGTTGTGTTGACTGCACATTTTTAAAAGTTTGTTGGTTTTTTTGGTTCACTTAATAGTTAATTGTGTTGGACGCTCCCGAACCAATAATTTATTGGTCAAATCGCACCCTAACCCAAAAGAAATTATGAAAAGTAAAGGAAGTGCAAATGGTCAAAATCATCCCAATGTTTTTTTACTGGACGTCCAGCTACCGATATTTCCACCTAAAAACACAGTATGAGATCCCCAGGGAGAACTGCTACATATAGCACATTCTGATGATTCACATGGCAGAGAGCTCGCTATTTCTTCGCACATTAACCCACTCATCTTCCTCGGGTCCAAAACCAGCAAATCGGACCAGAATTTCCTGAAACAAAGAAGATATTATTGCAAGGATCATAAAGGTAGGACCCAAAGCAATATAAGATGAAGAGCATGACAAATTCTTCCTATTTTTCAAAATTTGAGGGCAAAAATTTAAGGGTTAAGTAGCAAATCCGTCTCGGAGTATAGGTTGAAGAGCAATGCTGCCCTGAAAGTTTTTCTTGTCTTATTGTTGCCCATCCTCGTTAAAAAGTTGACTGTCAACATCAATTTTTTTAACAGATAGGGTAAGATTACTACATTTTGAAATTTTTGTGGCAATATTGAGACCAGAAAAACTTTCAGGGTAACATTGCTCATTAGTGAAAAATTCCAGGACAAATTTGCTACTTAACCCAAAATTTAAAGATATTTATAGCACAATTATACGAGTGGCCTAGAAACTGAGAACCAAACCAATTTTATTCTTGTTAGTGCTGGTTTGTTTTAGTTTTTTAGAAGTGCTTTTACGTCATTCATTTGAGATATATAAGGGAAATTTTGTCTCGACTAGCAGAAAAGTATTTAAAAAAGCAAGGATGACCATAAATCAAGATAAAGTTCTAATAACTGCGGTTTTGATATAATCAACACTTGGATACTTAACATGAGCTATCAGTGTTAGAAATTATCTAAGGTCCAGACAAAATCTTTTAAAACAACAGGTTCACTATAATAAACATATCATGACTGAAGCACAAAGTATGAAGTGCATAAAAGAATAGCAGGGTTAGTTCCCCATATAGTTTCAAACAGGCATGGAACATGGAGAAACTTCCTCTTGTATAGCTCAACTTGAAAAAATCGGAATCTTTAAATCCTCACCAATAACATTAACCATTCACTATGTTAATATATCCGCTTATAGGCCAATATTCTCAAAGCTCTACTCTAAACTTAAAGTAAATAAATAATATTGATCTCATCAATAATAAGAAAAAGAAATAAACATATTTACATATGCACCAAAGATATGTGATAGCAACCTACAAGCTCGATGATTGGCATAACAGTGCATGTAATCCTCAAAAGTGTGCACACACACTTTTTCCTAGTTTATTCAACGAAGAGAGGGGGAAAAAAAGTTAAAGCTCGATTATCCTTTTATTTATTGCATGCGGCCACTCTAATTATTTGCCATAGCCAGTAGGCCAAAAACATAACTGAAGCAATACAGTCCCCATCATGGGAAACATTGTGCGCAGGGTATAATTTTATTTTTTTTGGGGGCGGGGAGGAAGAAATACACTGAAATAACTTTGGAGTCATGTTCAAACCAAGCTTCAATTTTTCTGAACCTATGTCAATTGTTTAAAAAAGTTGTTTTGACACTACTGCAGGCGGGGGAATGACATTATTTTGAGGGAAGAAAGAAAAGGCAATCATATGGCAGTTCTCCAGTGCTGGTGTGGGCTTTCATTTCTGTTTTAGAAGAAAGTTTAGATAAATACCAAATTGGGTTGGAGACGAAAGACGGCATTGTAAGGTTTGATATCCACAGTTCAAACACTCTATTCTATGAATAAATAAATTTGGGCAATAGATGATGGTATTGACCCCCTGGGACCAGGCAAACTTTCAGGGAAATCATCTGCACCAGAGGGGCAGAGAGTATAACAAATCATTCAAGGTTCATGATAAAAATGTTTAATTATAATTGCTTCAGCCGGAACCTCAACTGAGTTAATGATGGGGAATTTGGGAGAACTAAAGCTTTAGATAACACTGAGGCGAGGAGACTTGGATGGTAGAAACCTTGGCAATACCCACACGAATAAATATCCTTTGTCCACAAATCCACGCACACATTAGATGTCTCGAATCTTTATTATTATTTTTATTTTATTTCCTCAATATACTATTGAGGGAGAACACCGCTGTCTGCTTTTATTTTCAATAAAAAACCGTAAGAAATTCAAGAAAGAAGTGAAATTGATAAAAAAGATGGAGGTGAAATTGATAAAAAAGAAGAAATAGGTGCAGAATCTCTTTCTGCTCCTCTTTTTTTTGGAATATCTTTCTGCTTCTCTTAAAGAGAATTCGTATAAAATCGATGAAAGAGAGGAGAAAGATAAAGAGATCTTTCGATTGGAAAAGCCTATTTTAAGGATGATTTTCGAATATAAACGATTCGATCGTCCTTTGCGATATATAAAAAATGATCGATTTGAAAATGTAAGAAATGAAATGTCACAATTCTTTTTTCATACATCTCAAAGTGATAGAAAATAAAGAATATCTTTTACGTGTATAAGCGAGCAACCATTTAGAGCCGGCAAAACGGGCCAAGCCCATCGGCCGCCGTTTAGTCCCGGCCCTTTAAGGGCTGGGATTAAAATGGATGAGATATTTGAAATTATCTCGACGGGCCCGGGCTAGAACGGGCCGGCCCTGAGGGCCCCCGGGCCACTCTGCGTGCCCTTTTCACTATAGTTTTTTCTTTTTTCCTTTTTAAATTTATTAATTTATATATATTTTGTCTTTGTTATAGAGTTATTTATCCATTTAACTACAAATACATAATAACTATATTCTAATTTTATGATTTGATTTATTATTTGTTGCAAATAAAGATTATGGATGTGTTCATGATGCGGGAGAAGAATTTCATGATATTCTTACTTATGAGCCGAGGTCGCTACTCAAAGTGAAAAACAATCAAATGTCGTTAAAATCGATGATAGTGACAAAGATGACGACAATAATAGTCATCGTACTAATGTCGCTTAGTGATATGCTTTTTATGTTTTATGTGAGTTATTTGTGAACATAGTTTGCTTTTGATTATGAATTAGTGATTTGTGCTTATTTATTGGATGATTCGTGTTGTAATTTACTAATTATATTTTTTAAAAAAAAGTGGAGGAAAAATAGTTGAAATTTGGAATAGTAATTTACAAAGGCCATGCGGCCCAGCCTTGGCCCTGGTGCTCTAGGGCCGAGCTTTGAAAAACATGTATTTTTCTTACTCCGGGCTCTGGAGGGTCGGCCCTGATTGCCCGCTCTAGCACCATTCAAGATTTGACGCAAGAAACTTAACGGAATGAAACAACTCTGTTTTCTTCTCAAACTCTCCCTCTAACCATCTCTGGTTTATTCTTCTTCTCCCTCTTCGTCCTCTTCTCGTTCTTGAGACAATAAAGGTCGCTTACAAATACCGTGTCACTCCTCAAACGAGCCACATTCATCCGTCTCAAAATCTCTCTCTCTAACCATCTTTGTTTTCTTCTTCTTCTCCCATTTCGTCTTCTTCTTGCTCTTGAGCCAAGAACAGACGCAAGCAAATCGTTCACTCTCGCAAGATTTTTGGTAATTTTTCAAACTCCTTCTACATATTTTTCTTCCAAGAATTATCATGAAAGTTCAGAGACCTGACCCCATTTGTGGTTTTGTGGTATGTTTGTGTGTGCGTGCCGTTTTTCATGGAAGACAATGGCCCAGTCACCGGAGCAATAGTGGCGGCGATGATGAGGGACGCCGTACAAGAAAAGTAATTGTTATTTAATTTAGGTTGAGGGCTCTTACCATACAAAAGGATACCCCTGTAACTTTCCTCGATCTCATCGTTAGTGGCTTCTTTACATTGAGGGGCATATAAAAGGAGGACCCTTCACCTTTCCTCTCATCTCATCCCATCCCAACAAGAGTCTTTGTTTATACTTTTTCTCTAATCTCATCCCAACAAGTATTTTTTATATACTTTTCCTCCCATCCCAACAAGTGTCTTCTCATTTTATAAGATATTTTGTATTTCCTCTTTTTTTTTTTATAGTATTTCACTTATAAATTATTTGGAGTAAAACTAGATTCATCATGTATCCTCTTATTGTTGTCTTATTTATTATTTATTAATGGTTATTAGATATAGTAGTTGTAATTTATTATATTATTAAATTACGTCTAGAGCCTTTGTCTTCTAGTATTGTAATTTTTTTAATATAATCGGTTATGCTCTATATCCCAACAAAAGAAGAAGAAGTTGTCCAAACAGAAACTGTCAATTCCAATAATGATGAAACTGGAGGCTTGGACTTGGATTTGAAGCTCTGATGAGCTTCCCCCAAGAATTCAATGGTGTTAGTTTTGAGTCAATTTTTGTTTGCCCTGTGTTTGACCAAAGACCTTGTTTGTTTGTTTTCATCAATTTTTTATGTTTACCTCTGTACCACTTTGAATTCACTCTCTTAGTTAAAAGAAATACCTATTGATTGACAGAAATTTGTCGTGTCTCTCAAAATAACCAGATTCAATAAAAGATTTGTAGTAATAGGGAACCTGGATCGTTTTCCCAACGAATTCGCAGTGGGTCTAATTGGACAATAACTGCGAAACAGAAACAATAAAAACGAAATAAACAAAATACGAACGAAATGAAGATAATCATATTAAAATTGATCAACCCAACATCCGGATTCCGAGAGACTTCCATCATTGAACAAAATATGAACAAACTCACAATTGGTTCTGAACGAACCGAAATCTCTGCGTTCATCCAGAAAATCCCTCGACTAGACGATTGCCTAGCATCTGTCAACAGTGGCGTCTCCCTGTGCGATCACACAGTAACACTGGAACCTAGTTTGAACTCAGTCCTTAGGATGAACCAAACAGAATATAAAATCTAATATTTGAACTATTTCCTGAAATCGAATCCGATAAGATGAAAATAGAAATGAGTAAAATTACCGATTAAGCACAAGCTCTCTGGACGAATCATGGAATCCTCAACGTTGGGTTAATCTCAGAAGCTCGGCCAAGCATGGCTGGAAAAAAATGAAGGACAGACGAAGAACGCGAAGAACAAGAAGAATATTGCAGAGAAAATGAAACTTCTGTGTTTAATCTCGAAATGTGTAAAAACGTGAATGACAAAAGTGTTTGTGGCTACCATCTAACTTAACCTAAAATGGCAAAATGAAATGGGGTTCCAATCCACAATTCAGGCCCAAAACAGAAAAGAATAAAAATGGGCTTTAATTACAAAATTCGAGTCCAAATAAAAATCCAAAAATACACATCTGACTTCGGCTCCAAAATCGACCGCCCTCTTGTCCAAATTTTCCCTTCATGTCTTCATAACAATTGTAGTTCTTTGAATGATCTGAAATATGAAACAAGAATGAGGCAAATCTGATGTTTTATTCAAGAGTTATGGTAAAAATAGTGAAACAATGTAAAACTGGAATTTTATTATTAAAAATGGCAAAAATATAATCAAAGCCCAAATAGGTATAAAAGCCATTATTTATTAACTATAGAGTCCTAAATTATTAATGAAGAGATAACAAGAAGTGTATGAAATATTCAATTATCATTGATCATTCTTGTACTGAATCATGTTTGAAGTTGAGTTTACTGTTTGGTTAGTTGAAAAATATGTTGTGTGTAGACATCATCATAAAAATGAAAACTGTTATAAATATATGTATTATGTGGATGTCCATTGCATAGTAACCTTTGAAGGTCTATAAATAGAGGTCTTGTGCAAACATTCAGAAGTTACTTGAAATGAGAATTCCTCCATCTCTCTAGAATTTCTCTCGACTTTCTCTACTTTTCTTTACATTTTCTTCGGTTTTATAACACGTTATCGACGAGCTCTAACCAATTGAGCTTTGTGTTGTTCATCATCACCATCTTCCTTTTTCTTCCTCTTTACACCGAAGAAGTTTTTCAAATCGCTCAAAAGGAGATGTTTCAAGTTGAAAATTTGATTATCGGTGATTATGCGATCTCTTCATTCAGGTATGTTTTCTATTAAGTTTTAATTGTTGATTTAAGTAATATGATCTTTGTGAATGAAAGAGGAAGAAGAGTTGCAGAGAGAGAGAGAGATGAGACGCAGAGACGGGCAGAGGAAGAAGGAGGAGGAAAAAAAATTGTGGATCCCACGTGTTTTTAATATTTTATTATTATAATTACTATTTGCATAGTAAATTCCAAAAAAAAAAAAACGTCGATGGTTTGAAAAATTTGGCGGCGGGACCCATATGTTTTTAATATTATATTATTATAATTACTATTCATTATTATATTATATTACTATTTGCATAGTAAATTGCATATTGATTGCACAATAATTACGCAGTATTTATATATATTAATCTTTTATTATTTTAATTTAATATTTTATTTTTAAATTATGCTAACATATTAATGATTCAAGCATTTACTTATATTGCTGCTAACATATTTATTATTCATTATTTACTTTTATTTCTTTGCTAACATATTTATTATTCATTATTTACTTTTTTATTGTGCTAACATATTTATGTTTATTTATTTATATTTTAATTACGACACCTACTTGGGGTTAAACCTCCTAACCTAGGAAGTCTAGATTTAATATTAAGCATTTAATTTTATGCTATTTAATTTAAGCATTTACTTTTATGTTTGCTAACATAACATTTACTTTTATGTTTCTAACATAACATTTATTGTTTATGTTTTATTTATTATTTGTCATTTTATTATTGTTATTATTAATATTAATATTTTTCTCATTATATCATCAGACGTCATATATAATGGCCAGAAACCTTTGTTTATCCTGAAGATAAACAATTGGGAGCCATTTTGAGATATATGACAAAAGTTGGTCCGAAAACCAAAAGAAGCCAAGATAAGACATATATTGGCAAGAAGCCAAGAGGAGGCATAATTTTGGCCTGATGCTGTGAGACATATTGGCCTGATGCCAAAGAGACAAATTTGCCTGAAGTTATGAGACAAAGCATGATCTTGTTGTGTATGTCATCATTTGTATGAAAGTCTCAAAATTGTATATTTGGCATTAAAAGATTCTTTTGTTCTTTAGAACAAATTAATGGGAATGTATGACCACCGGAAGATGGTTGTTCTTCTAAAAGTTTGTTATAAATGGGAATATTCAATTTGTTCCTCAAGTAGCAATATTGTGAAAGACTCAAGAAATATTTTGAATTAATAATTTCTTGCTTGTGATAAAACAAAACAGTGAGTTTTTGTTTTAAGGATCATGAATTTCCTCCAACAGAATGAACTACATTCCCAGAAGTGAATGTAGTAATGAATTAATTGTGGTTGT
This sequence comes from Acacia melanoxylon, assembly GCA_019022615.1. Taxonomy (NCBI): domain Eukaryota; kingdom Viridiplantae; phylum Streptophyta; class Magnoliopsida; order Fabales; family Fabaceae; genus Acacia; species Acacia melanoxylon. Next base: position 10,101,306 of record JAFJYJ010000012.1, read on the forward strand.
AATTATGGTGGTTCAAATTCTCACCGGAAGTGAGGAAAGATTATTGATAAGACCCATAATAAGAGATATTATTGGGTATAATAAACATGATAGTAATTCATGTTATTGTTGTGGTGGCAAGGGTCATTAGTTTTGTATTTATTGTATGCCATAATATATTTTGTTAAAGGTCAAATATTTGATATAAATTATCGATAAGATAAGTATCATATGTATATCACCTCAAAATCAATTTCAACAAATTGGAGACGGTGATTTTCGGAAATTTAGACCCATTTGGAGTTTTAATTATTTGGGGTACTATTTTGTAATTTTTACGTGATACTAAAATGTTATTTATTTTGGGGTCAAGTTATGTAATTTTCCCCAATGAATTTTTTTTTTCAAACCTCCACGTGATGGCGGGAGAAAAATTTGGCCGTGGGTCCCATGTGTTTATATTATTTTATTATTATGAATAGTAAATACTATTCACTTAAAAAAAAAAAAAAAAAAAAAAATGATATTTTTGAATGGCAAGTAGCCATAATATTATGTTTTTATAGCAAGAAGTAGTCATAATTTTATGATTTTATGACTAGAAAATTTATCATTTTTATTGCCATAAATTTATTATTTGATGTTTAAGAATTTTATTAATTTTTATAATTGTTCTTTTATAAAAGAACAATATTGGTTTAAAGAAATGGCATGACAAGAAAAATTTTATGGATTATTATAAATACTAAGACCTTGAAGGTATATTGTCTATACAAAGAATTTTAAGTTAATACGTATATACAAAGAGTTTTAAGTTATTGTCTTAAAGATAAATAACTTGCATAGAAATTATGCCACACGAGTAATATTTGTAAAGGCTAATAGTCTTGGAGACTAATTAGCATTGTTTGCCCACTAAATTTGAAAGATCAATGTTCATACTAAATTTGGTAGTATTAATTTGAGGCTCCGGAAGAGCAATGAAAGTATAAATTTGATTTAAGGCTTCAGAAGAGTTAATATTTTGTTACCTAAAGGGACAAAAATATGCATTGAATATACATTTTATTCTACCAAGGATGAAAGAAACTTATTGAGTTTCAAAGATATCTACAGTAAATGGATATCATATAGAAAAGTATTGAACCATATGCAATTGTAAACCGAAGTTTACAAATAATAATGCAAAATTTGTATATGTAAACCGAGAAGTTTACAAGATGACCGTTAGATCATGTGGTTAATAATGATATGAAAAATAATTGAGAATTCATATCTTGATGTTTAAACATTTATTACAATTCATGACCAAGCAAAATTGAAAATGAGTCTTCATTTTTCAAGAGCAGATACAAGGAGGAGATATTTTAGATATTTTCCATTGGGAAAATATAGTCCTCAAAGGAGGATGAGAATATATGTTGGGTGTTAATTTCATTTGATAATGAATTAAAGGATTTGAAAGTGAAAACCTACATTAGGATTGAAATCCATGAATGTATGTGAAGTATTTTATAAGGACTCACACTTGAGGGGGAGATTTCTAGAATACAAGTGTGAGTGAAATTTTGAAGAGTTATATACTTCATACATTAAGCCTCTTTTATGAAGAACAAAGTCCTTGAATTCTAAAGTGAAAGTTCTGTCTCACACTTGAGGGGGAGATTGTTAGTATGCAAGTGTGAGCTAATTTTTAGAAAGTCATACTCATACTTCCCACATAATGACAAATATGATCTCCCGAAAATGAATGATAAATTATGATTGTGGATCATAATGTTACAGTAAACTAGAAATTTACTAAAATGAGATATATGTTACAGTAAACTAGAAGTTTACTATTTGTTGGCATGACTTGTTTGATCATCCAAAGTCATATATAATACAAATAAGATTTTGTATTGACATCCATTGAAGAATCAGAAAATTCTTCGTGAATTGCTACTTGTTCTAAAAAATAAATGACTATGAGAATATCATAGGTCATAATTGGTAATGGATCTCTGGAAATATATCAAAAAGATTTATATGGGCCCATTGAAATAGCATGTAAACCATACAATGATATGAGAAATTTGATAGATGCATCTATAAGATGGTTACATGTGAGATTATTTGCTTGCAACATGAAGTTTGCAGAAATAATTGCAACATGAAGTTTGCAAAAGAGATTGCAATATGAAGTTTGCAATAATTTTGATATATGAATTAATTAAGCGCGCAATTTCCAGAAGATATGATTTAAGAATCATAATGAAAGCCTCCATAAATAAGCTGGATAAAATGCTTATGAGAACAAAATTATATGTTGGTATATTTGATATTATATAGTAGCATTTATATAAGCCAACAGAATTCTCCCGATAAAAATGGCTTTTGGTCAGAAGCCAGACAAATTTCCATCTTAAAATGGTTGAATGTGCAATGATTATAAATCCACCACAATACACATAGATGGATATAGAAAGAAATTTGAGATAAATGTTGTATAAGTACATTCTATTTCTTGTTTGTCTCTATATGAAACAGTAAGATGTTTCTAAAGGAAACAAATGGATGTAGGAGACTTATACTGCATGATTAGTCAATTGTCGTTTGACATTATTTTTTTACCATGAGGGGGAGAAATTGGATAGCTGGAAAAGTGAATACATGAAATGCATTATAGCATTGTATATATCCTCAAATAAGTAGTATGAACCAGAAGTTCATCAGATTATGCATTCATGAATTATTTGCCAGATAATATTACTGACCCAAATGAGATTCATTAAATCTCATACTCCAGCTGAAAAATGCTTCAATCTGTATGAATATGAATGTGGCATGCTCGAAGCATGAGAAATTATTTGGTTCCAATTATAAATGTTATGGATAAATTGGAGCAATAATTATGATGATCATATTAAGGAGGTAGATACTCCAGAAGAGTATCGAGACATAACTAATTGCAAAAACCTCAAGAGAGGTTCGGGTACCTGAATAATATTGATATTGATAAGTTATGTCGAATTGGAAAAATGGAACCGAAAAGATGAAATTGTCGACAACAATTTTGAAAGATGATATCACGTGATCAAATGAGGATATTATATAAAGATATGTCACAAGAAGTTGACATAAAGATGATTGGCCAAGAGGATAAGTGAAATTGAAAAGACGCCAATATAATCATATTATGATAGTTATGGACATGAAGTCCTAATTGAGATATATGAATGTTTATTGTTTATGTGAAAATAAAGATTTTCACAGAGTCTAATATGATTATGATGTAATATATGATTTTGTGGTGGATACAATAATTTTGTATATATTGTTAATCTGGCAGTTTATGAAAGAAAGATTATGCGTCTATGTAGATATTGTTATATAGCTTATGCATAAGGCTTACTAAATTATGAAGATTACAGAAGAATCTTCAAAGAATCAAAAAGTTCTAGTAGCACATGTCCTTAAAGGACTTAAAGTGGTAGAAAAGGACTTAAGGTGCCAGGAGCACATGTCCCAAAAAGATTTAAGGTGCAAGAAGCACATGTCCCCAAAAGACTTAAGGTGCCAGAAGCATCAAATGATTTATTGTGCTAGAAGCACATGTCCTCAAGGACTTAGGATGCTAATCAAAAGCATTTAATTCAAGTTATTGAAAACAATAGAGGGGAAGAAGTCTTTGTATGACTTAAATCAATTTGGGCACAATGGTATAATCTTCTCAAGAAATATATGTTGAAAGAAGGGTATAAAGAAAGTGAATCAATATGCCCATGCATCTTTATGAAAAGATCTTGAAATGAATCTTTTAATTGCAATTTATGTTGATGATATCAACATTATTGAAACGCTGAAGAGTTTTCAATAAGGCAATTAATTGTTTAGAAAAAAGAATTTGAAATAAAGGACTTGAGAAGAATGAAATTCTGTATTAGATTACAGATTTAATACCTATAGTACGAGATCTTCTGTTTATACGAAAGTATGTCCTCGATTGATTTTATATGGATAAGTCATATCCATTATATACTTAAATTATTTGCAGGCGGATAAAGAACAATTTCGACCTCAAGCAAAGAAGTTGAAGAAGGGCAATATCATGTTTATTAACATGAGATAATTCTTCACCAAAACAAAAGACAATGGTTGTAATATAGTCATCGGGGGAGTAAATCGATGTAATTTAGAAATGCAAGTTGATGTATTTTGTACTTTTTTTTCCCTTATCTAGGTTTTGTCCACGGGTTTTCCTAGAAAAGTTTTTAATGAGGCAACATTAGAAAGTGTATCAATGGATTATGTACTCTTTTCTTTAGCTAGGTTTTATCCCCTTTGGGTTTTCTTAGTTAAAGTTTTTAATAAGGCATATTCATAATGGACATCCAAGGGGGAGTGTTATAAATATATGTATTATGTGGATGTCCATTGCATAGTAACCTTTGAAGGTCTATAAATAGAGATCTTGTGTAAACATTTAGAAGTTACTTGAAATGAGAATTCCTCCATCTCTCTAGAATTTCTCTCTGACTTCTCTCTATTTTTCTTTACATTTTCTTCAGTTTTATAACAAAAACTAAGAGGTTGAATTGTTAGTGAAAAATGAGATGAACTCTTGGAGATATATTAGTAATTGCGTGCTACATTTTTGTTTTCTTCCAGTATGTTTGGTTAGTTGGAAAATCATAATAGCATTTTCATATCCCTGATCTCTCGCCTTTTGTTTGAAAATGAAAACTCCAGAATCAAGAGATATGTAGCTAAGATGAGTTCTTAGTAAATTTTGGACTCGAGCTGTATGTCATTACAGAGTCTAGATGCATGAGTAAAGTGCAAGCATCAAATTTTTCATCTTTTGGAAAAAGAGTAATTCTAGATTATTTTTTTTAAAAAAAAAAAAATTCAGCCCTTGGGTGGAAAAATTAAAACATTTAGAGGATTTAAAATAAAAATTTTAGGGAAGCTTAAACCTTAAATATCAATACCTTTTTTATTCCCATGAAAATGTTGAATTAAGTTTTGTTATGGAATAAAATATTAGGCCTATTCGGTGAGGCGCCAACAAGGGCAACCAAACCCTAACCCTAAGAAAGACCCATTATCCCACAATCACATAGTGGGAGGACCTGGGAGAAGAACGGGCGAATGATGGGAACGTGCTTAAACGGATCTCTATACGCCTCACTATAAATAAGAGGGAATTCCCCGGTGAACGGTACACAAGTATCCTCTAAACTCGCTCTTTACAATTCGGTCTACGAACACACACCCTACTCCTTAGGCGAAAGCCTTCATGTGTGTGCTCGCGATCTCTTATTCTCATAGGTATCCCATCCATGGATACCTGGGAGGTAGCTATGTGATCCTACATCAACATACTGGCCCTACCTGTGGCTAGACATCCGCGTTTCATAATGAACATTGGCGCCGACCGTGGGGAGTGATAAATTTTTTATTCCCACGACCAAAGATGGTCAGTACAAGAAACAAAATCTCCCAAGACAAAGACGCAAGCAAACCGTGGGCGCTGGAAAGTCGAAAAAGAAGGGAGCTATTTGCATCTCTACATAGCGACAATCAGAGAAGGTGGGGACGCGATTGGAGTTTCTTCTTCCTGGAGTCGAGCAATTGAACGGTGTAGGGATGCTGCCGATGCTATGGGTTGCTCATTGGTGAAACACAAGGATGGTTCCATTTTATCTCCCCAGAATAATGTTCATCTGCAGAATGCCCAAGATTCTCTCCAAAAGTGGAGTGCGGGATGATTTCAACGGCTCCCTTCATCCACCTCCTGCTGCTTCTTGCTCGGACCCTGCCTAGTCCTGGAGGAGGTCTCAGCTAATCTTTTTCAGAAATTTTTATAGCTTAGTACTACGGCAGCCGAGTTGTCAATGAATACGGCAGTATTTTCATCCGAGATGGAGGAGAACCTCCAAATGATTGAGTAAACAACAGTACATTACGGTTCAAGCTATCAACAATTTTTGTCGACGTTGAGTGCACCGAGATACTCCAAGCTTTGCTGCACCGAGATACTCAGAATAATCATCGCAGCGCTGAACTCATCATCATCAAGACGACGAATCATCAATAATGCAATCCGAGTTGTGGTTCAAAACACGGCTATTTGTTAATTACATCTGAGTTGCATGTGTGAAGTCTATGCCGAGACACCTCGAAGGAAGGCTGGGATTATAATCAGAAATCCAGGATGACAAATTGAAATCGCCCTGGTTGAGATCCGAGGTATATCCAGCAGCTTTGAGCGTCGGGGTAAAGAGAAAGATCGTCGTAAAGTCACAGACCGCATAGCATAGTGGACCTTGCAAAGCGAGGGTAGCTCTCTTGATGTGAAAGGATCATGAATCCTGGGATGAAAGCGAGAAAGCAAACCTTGATGCTATTTCTGCGCTCAAACAGTTTGCTGCTATTGAACTCCAAATCACTCAATGACGGTTCTTCGATTTGCTTGTTACGAAAAAGGGTGATCAATATGCTATAATGATAAAAAATCTTTATCCGGGTTGCAAGTGATCAAGATGCAACGCCCACCATGCTGATGCAACCTCCATGCCGAGATGATAATGTGCAGAGATTATCATGTGCTAAGATGGTTGCGTGCCGGGATGATGAGGTGTCAAGAGGATGATGAGCTGAGATAACTGAAGTCGGCATGCATCACTTGGTGAAGTCGGCAGACAAGATCATACGTCAAGGGCGTGCTGTGTTTGAGAAGAGCATTCCAGATTGGCAATGGTTCAAATATCGAATATTGGCGTTACTGTGTTTTCCTTAACCTGATTCTTTAGCTCGAACGTAAGGCTGAGATGAGTGGAGGCCATTGCCATAGAAATGGAAGAAGCCGAAGTAAGCAATGAATCTTCATACTTCGGGTTGCTACTTTGCAAGCAAAAAGAGAGAAGCAAACATCTAGTGCTTGTGGTTTGGGTTCGTCAGAAATTCTGGTCCGGGTTCTACAACGTCGAAATCACTAGAAGACAGTGCTGACTAAGTCTGAGTTTTCTACAACATCGCTGGGTCCCGCGTTCAGTGATTCTAGGATTTGCGTCAAAATCGAAATTCTGATCATATTGTTGCCAAGCTTAAATCAAACTCTAGTCGGATTGTCTCATCGCATGTCACTGGATACTCTGAACGAGAGCGACGCCATATCAGAATCAGAATTGAATTATTGAGCAGCGGCAGTCATCAGTCATCTTTGGAAATAATGTCGTTGAGAAGGTTGTTGAAGCGGCATTCATCATATATCTCGGGTTATGCCTTTGGTTCAAGCAAGCGTTTATCTTGGGTTGCTTTTATCTCGGCACTCCCATAAAATGTTGACGTCAAGAGGAGCTTGAGTTTGCAGTGTCTGAAACCTCAATGGTTAGTGGACATGCGAAGAAGCCGAGATCGAGACTCCTAAAATAAATGAACGAGGCGATCCTCATCATGGAGTGACTGAGGTATATTGCCCGGGTTTGAATGGTGCCGGAGTGCCATTTGAGACGAGATCATAGGCGATCTGGCGCATTCTTCATTGGGTTTTTTGGGTCGTCCCTGGCGCTCCTTCACTGTCCAAGACTAGAGATCAACAGATCAAGGATATTACCTGATTTACAGCTTCGCAGGATTTCTTAGATCGTCGCCATCAAATAGATTTTCCCCTGATCTAAGTGTGAAACTCGGATTCAACCAGGTTCTGCATTCTTTAATGGCTTTCTGCACTTTAGTTTTATTGGGACAGTATTTATCCCTGTGCTTTGAGTTTCAAATCATCGTTTTGGAAGAGTGTTTGCCGAGATATACATTAACCCAGTGAATGCCGAGATACCTGAACTAGGATCAATCGTCGGACACCAAGATTCCTGAGATGTGGACTTTTTATTACCACGAGATGTCTCAACATTCTGTTTGCAAATTATGGCGAGATACTTGAAACAGTGTCAAGAAGTGGGGATGCTCCAGATCAAGAAAGAGAATTCAGATGCACGAGATAACACCCATTAGATCAGATGAGCGTGATTGAACATCAATCACAGAGGGTGCAGATTCTCGTCACTAGTTTTGAGCATAATATTCAACCGAGATCACTGAAGCCGCCATGCATCACTTGGTGTTTTGCCGGCAGCCGGGATCAAGTGAAGGGATCATTTAATTAAAGTCGGCATGCAGAACATCAGAGCCGAGAAAACTGAACTCGGCACAGCGATGAGGCCGAGACCCTGTGAACATGTATGATACCTTTCTCAATTCCCAGGTGGAAAAATCTTGCTCGGATGTTACACTTCCTGGTTACCCAGAGCTGCATTTAGAGCAGGGTTTAATCAGGAGCATAACCATAAGAGAATGCCGAGATCAAATTTGTGTAAACCGAGATTACCGTCAAAGTTAGATGATTCTCTTCGTGGAGTCGCTGGGATGAAAGTCGGATGATCCTCTTCATGCAGTAGCCGGGTTTGGAGTAAAGGCCGGGTTAGGAGTAAAGTGGTAGATCTGCCTTCTACGCCATTTAGAATACTCCCTCATCACCTCGTCCAAAATAAAACTCTCCTTCAGATAAGATCGTGATCCGTACGAGCGAAAATAAATCTGCGTGTAACGCAATAGGAGATCGCCTATGATCTCGGAGTAAATCTGTATTCAGAGTCAAACGGCGCAGTCGGTGGGTTGAAGCATCTGGAGATTTCGACCCCTTTTCTCCATTATTGGCAGGATTCTGATCTTCTCGTCATCATCCCAACGCAAGATGATCCTACATCAACATACTAGCCCACCTAGGGCTAGACATCTGTGTTCTATGAACCACGAGATGGAGCTGCATTAATTAGAGGGGAATGGAAGCTCGTTGTGGACATTATCCTTGAACCACGAGATGGAGAGGGAAATGCAATAACCAAGGCATGTGAGTATTATAAGAGCAGTAATGAGGATGCACCTGGTGTTACTACAGTAATAAATCCTTGGAGGACATTATTATAAAGGTGGAAGCAGGGTAAAAAGCCCGATTACGCGAAATTTGTCATAGCGGCAAAGCCGCCAAAGAAAAAACATACCCCGAGTCCAAATAGACAAGGCGAGTATAAATACAAGACATGAGCGACTCAGGGTAAAAAGCCCGATTACGCGAAATTTGTCATAGCGGCAAAGCCGCCAAAGAAAAACATACCCCGAGTCCAAATAGACAAGGCGAGTATAAATATAAGACATGAGCGACTCAGGGTAAAAAGCCCGATTACGCAAAATTTGTCATAGCGGCAAAGCCGCCAAAGAAAAACATACCCCGAGTCTAAAATGACTATGAGAGTATCGATCGAGAAAGGTTTGTCCAAGTTTTGCAGGAAACATTGTTGAAGGCGGACTCAGTTAAACGAATCTAGTTTATAATCCGGGATCCGTGTAAATTTTTAAAGGCCGACCGCGTTAATCGAATCTAGTTAAAATCCGGGATCCGTGTAAAGACGGCAATGCCGCAAGTCTATTTAAACGACTGAATTTTGGGTAAACAAACTTGTGTTCAGAAATCAAAAACCTGGAATCTCGATGTTAGAAGATATTAACCCAGAATCTCGGTGTTAGAAGACATAACCCGGAATCTCGGGGTTAGAGATATTAACCTTGAATCTTGGTGTTAGAAGATATTAACCCGGAATCTCGGGGTTAGAGATATTAACCCGGAATCTCGGTATTAGAAGATATTAATCCGGAATCTCGGGGTTAGAATATATGAACCCGGAATCTCGGGTCAACACGCAAGCAATCCCAACAATCACGAACATCTGGTCCGGGTTGGAAAATCAACACATCCGGCAGCTCAAAGTGACTCGAACTACCAGCCGGGAGGCAACGAGAATGGATAACGATTTGTTAGTGGAAAAATCATCAATAATCGGGACTATTGCAAACCGTAATGCAACAAAGTAAGTATTTTCCATTGAATGAGATTTGCTTACATGTTATTAAACGCAGTATATAAACCGGATAATTATCTCGAGAAAAAATTGCTACGAAAGCAAGCAAGGGATCTTATTTCTTCTCGCACAACTCGGATAAGTTTGGATACATCTCGGCTAAGTCCACATTTCATATCAAGCAAATAATACATCCCGGCAGCTCAGAGACCTGAACTACCGGGCTGGGGGGCAACTGTTATGGAATAAAATATTAGGCCCATTCAGGTGAGGCCCAACAAGGGGCAACCAAACCCTAACCCTAAGAGGCACCCATTATCCCACAATCACATAGTGGGAGGACCGGGAGAAGAAACAGCGAATGATGGGAACGTGCTAAACGGATCCTCTATGCCTCACTATAAATAAGAGGGGAATTCCCAGTGAACGGTACACAAGTATCCTCTAAACTCGCCTCTTTACAATTCGATCTACTGAACACACACCCCACTCCCTTAGGCGAAAGCCTTCATGTGTGTGCTCGTGATCTCTTATTCTCATAGGTATCCTATCCATGGATACCTAGGAGGTAGCTATGTGATCCTACATCAACATACTAGCCCACCTAGGGCTAGACATCTGTGTTCTATGACAGAACAAGTTTAAAATAAAATTTAACGAAAAATTTAATTATAAAATACTGAATATAAGACACATGAGTCTAATACAGTGCCCCATAGAATTTTTTACTATAAATTTAATATATAATATAATTTATAACAAATTAAGTTATTCACAATACATGAATAGTTTGTGGTATATTATCATTAAATTTTGTCCATTAATTTCATTAAATTTTATAAATTACTTTAAAATTATTTATTAATAAATTTATGATTTATGATTTTATTTATTATTATCTAATTAAGCGTGTAGTTAAAATTTTCAATATTAAAAAAATTATACTTCAACCCAATCATTTTTCTGTCATCTTATTTTTAGATTTTTCTTTTCTTTGTTTTTCAAGAGTCTTGAAAGGACGGTGACATAACATAGCCCATCTTTGCTTTTCTGACTCATAAAAACGGAAATGAATTCTCTCATTATCCATCTTTCTCCTCATCCCTTAAAATTAAATTTACATCATTGATTTCACTTAATTTTAGCCATTTATTTTTTTAATATTTTAAGATATGATAGGTACTAAAAATATACTTGAATACTAACGGTGTTTGAAAAAATACTTCATGATCTTAAAAAATATTTTGAAGTATATTTTTAGTACCAATTAGTACTCCCTGAACTATTTTTTCAAGATCATGAAGTATTTTTTCAATACCATTCTATATCCTGAAATATCCTTTTAGTATTATTTAGTACCTTGAAATATTTTTTCAAGATCCTAAAATAATTTTTCAAGATAATAAAGTATTTTTCAAGATCTTGTCAAGACTTGACATATCCTTTGAGTACCGATCAGGACCTTGAAAAATATTCTGAAGTATATTTTCGAAGATCGGTCAAGACTTCGAAATATTTTTTCAAGATCCTAAAATAATTTTTCAAGATCATGAAGTATTTTTTAGTACCGTCAAGATCCTGGAATATCCTTTTAGTATTATTCAAGACACTGAAATATTTTTTCATGAGCCTAAAATAATTTTTCAAGATAATGAAGTATTTTTTCAAGACTTGTCAAGACACTCAAGTATCTTTTTAATACCGATCGTGCCTTAAAATATCACTAAAAAATGTCTCAAAGCATTTTTAGGATCTTTTGCATCGAAAAAATACTTCATGATTTTGAAAAATTATTTTAGGATCTTGAAAAAATATTTTCAGATCGATTGGTACTAAAAATATACTTCGGGATATTTTTTCAAAATCATGAAGTATTTTTCCAGACCGATCCATATTCGAAGATATATTTTTAGTCCGTCCGTACCTTAAAATATTAAAAAAAAAAAAAGAATGACCAAGATTAAGTGAAATCAACGGTGTAGATGTAGTTTTTGGGATGATGAGAAAATTTGACAATGAGAGGGTCCGAATCCCATAAAAGCATCTTCATTAATCTGGCACATGAGATCCACATTTTTTTGGAGCCTCATTTCCACCTTTTACTTTTTTTTATATGCTTCGATTAAACTCTTCAAATTTTTATCTGATCACTTTCTTTTACATTTTGTGTGCTGTTCTCCACTTGATGATTATTTTTGCAATTGAGCTTAAGGAATAGTCAAAATATGTGAGAATTAAAAATGTTGTTTTTTTTTTGCAGCCTGACTTATGCAAATTTAAGATTGAGTAAAATTCAAATTGTGTAATATAATTTATGTTTGGATTGACAGTAGTATAAGTAGCTTTTTTGAAATTGAAACTTGCTTTAATTGGCGGTAATATAAGTGGCTTTTGTGATAATTATAAGAACAAAATTATTTAAAAAAAAATAGTGGAAAAAGTTAACTTGAAAAATTTTGCAATGTTAAAATACATACTTTGATCAAATAATATTACATAACTAATTAAATCACATGTCTCATACAATTTGGCCTCTAATACTGTCATGAATATAATTCATTTGGTTTGAAGATGGTGTAGCATAATTTGTCGAAAATGGCTCTTCATCTAGACTATTATTATCTACATTACCTAAAATGAATTAAAGCCATTCAATACTAGATCATAATTCAACTATCTAGATATATGGTGCAAGTATATCTAGGGGTTGTCAACCATAAACCGCAACCACTCTATCAAGTAGACCTTGTTTTCTTTTAGTGAAACAAATGGTTCCCAACAAGTCTTATCCATCAAAAACTTTATACATCAGACTCGAAAGTCCGCATCACATTGGACTTCGTTAAGGCCAAGCAATTCAGTCATAACTCACATCTTTGATTTCATTTAATGATACTGCTCTATCCGTAGATGCATTAGCTATTACACTTAATTACTACATCCACTATTTGTTTTGAAGCTGAAATTTTCTACTTTTTTCGTCTTCTAAACTAACCCTTCATCTCTCTTGCAATGACTTCCTAAATTAGTAGGAACAGTTGGTGGAGTGATTGTTGTTAAGTCAATGCTTGCTAGCTCATCTGTCACTCCTGTATTGGCTCCTGGGTTAGCACCAAAAAGCTCTTCTTCGCTGTCCCTTGAGCCTTCTTCTTCATCCATGGTGGGTTGGTACGCATGTTCCTAATCTTCCTCCTATGTCTGAGGGCTGAGGCTATGTAAAAGAGGGTGCAAAAATATCCTTTCCAGATGCCATCACATCCTTGAATATAATTCTTAACTCCTTTCCAAACTTTAAGTCAGTGTGCCTAAACTTTTTATATGATGAATTCTCCTGCATGCATACAAGTAACCAAAATCAAAGCCTATAAACAAAAATATGACATACACACTATCATAAAATGTCTTAACAGAACATAAGAATAGGTTTTTGTACCTGTGTTTTCTACGGCCTGCCTGCCACCACTCATTCGATGCAAATATTGTATTCGTTGTAAGGTCCTGGCCCACACCAGTCTCTTTGTTTAATGCATCCCAAGTCTTCAAATCTTTCCTTAAAATATCGAACACATTCTTCAATTGTTTCTTTTCCTATGCTTTCTCAGTTTTCTCATCTGCCTTTGTAAATGATAGACCTTGCCATTGTTTTTGGTATATTTGCTCAATGCACGCATTGATAAAAATCTCAGTTGAGTCTATATCCATAATGCTTTACTTTCATCGTTGCCCATAATTCTATAGGAAAAATTTGCATATTTTTCAATTATATGACATTCAAGAGTCCCACATCCTCTGAACACAATTTTTATCAAACAAAATGTTTAAAAAGCAGCACTATTTTTTTCAGACCAAATGAACTAAACAGAGACCACTAAGCACTGAAAGTTCGAGAATAAAACAACCAAACAATTAATTATTTAAAACAGTAGCAATAAGTGATTATTTAAAAAACAGTAAGACAGTGACAAAAAAGAATTGCAAGAACCAGAATAAAACAGTTGAAAATTCAAAATCATGACAAACGACCCCTAAATGCAAATCATCCATCAAGCATCTGGGAATAACAAAGGAGTGGGATAGAAACCATAATAACACTGCCAGAACAAATCTCAAGCAAACAACAACCGCAAAATTATTAAATAAATCCATAACATCCATCATTCGAAAACTGGAAACTTGGACTAACTTATTCTTCTACTTTACTCTCCTCTACAGAACCAGACATTGGCAGCAAAGTCCAGCAATCAAAGAGAACAAATTGTAACAACTAATAAAAGGACGACCACATCACAACAAATAGAAGAAGCAAAAACGAAGTAGCAGAGGACAAATCCCAGACTATAGCAGAGTATAGGCCCTTTCGTTCAAAGAGATGAAAGTATTAGAGGAACATGTATGAAACTTAACAGGTAAGAGCCGAAAGCTCGGTTAAATGAAGCTTTAAATCTTACCACTAAAAAAGAAGCCACCGGAAACCAAGAGATCCGATGAGCAGAGCAAATCGAAGACCAGATCGACACTTCAAGCCAACCAAGCACGAGATCCCTTGCATGCACAGATCGGCCAGCCAGATACCCAAAACAACCCCAGCGCACACCACAACAGTCTGCCGGAGAGACAATGGAGAAGAAATGTCGAGTTCAAGATGGATAACAAGAGGGGGGCAGAAAATTCACAGCCACAACAACAGAACAGAGCATGGAAACTGGCCGCGAAAAACGCCAAGAGGACGGAAATAGAGTGCAAAAAAGGGCAACTCAATACACCGGGCGTCCACAGCAAATCGCCGAGAATGAAGAGATAGCGACCACAGTAATCGTGCCTGAGAGTGGAGAAGCTCTGATAAGGGAGGAGAGACAGAAATAATTGAGGGTTGTTGAATAATAACGGTAATTTCACTTATTCCTCACCTACCCTCAACCGTCATAAGCTCTGATTTATGGCTTATGGAAAAAAACCATTTTTCCTTAAAAAGTCTAATTGGTCAAAAGTTGTCCAAAGTTCCTATTTATATGTCTTTCTGAACTAAATCACACATATTAAAGAGAGGTAGTTAATTCAGTGATTATAGGGTGAATTTTCAACGTTGTCCTTATTTATAAATGTATATCTTTTAGTTCTTTTTATTTTCATTGGTACAATTAATATGGATAAAGTTATCATAATCCATTTATTACCTGCAAATGAACTTATAAATAGAGCCAAATTCTTTAGTCAAAATGAATTTATAAATAGGACTAGATATGCTAAAAGCCAAACCCCTCCAAGCCCAATTGACCCTCTCAACCGCATAATTGGCAAGTTCAAAAGTCATCCCAAATATGTTAAATCATATAAATTTTGAAATAATTCCAGGAAAATGGGGATGATGAGGAGTAACTCAAAAGATACTTCACAATTTTAATTTTGAAATACGTGAAATGAAATAATATAAGATTTAAGATATATAAAACAAATTCTTAGGAAATTTGAAAACTTTTTTGAATTAATATGAGAACTCATATAAAATGCTAAAGCGGCTACTTGTTGGTTAAAGAAAAAATCATCCATGCATCCAGGGGCGGAATTAGGGGGTTAGGGGTGGCCCGCCCCTCTAAAATTACAGAATTAGACCCAATTTTTTGGAAATTATGCTTTAGTCTCATAAAAATTTCAATCTTTTCACTTTAGTCTCATGGAGGGACTAAAATGAAAATATTGAAATTTTTATGAGGCTAAAACATAATTTCCGAAACCGTTGGGTCCAATTCGTAATTTTCGCCCTCAAATTTCAAATGCTGACTATACTAGGTTTTATTCTGTAATTTTCGCCCCCTAATTTCCATTCCCGGCTCCACCTCGCATGCATCCATCTATCCACGCATGCATTGAGAAGATTGCTTAAAGAGATGGCGAACCTGACAGAGAAATAATTAGGAAGTAAGATATTTTCTTATTTTTGGTCTGACTCGAGATATTACTTCCTAATCGAAGCATTCATATTTTAGGATCCCGCTCCCATCCTCTTTCCTTCCCATCATTTCTTTCATCTCGTAGTTGGATTGAAATCGAACGGTTGATTTAATCTTCTATAAAAATATTATTTTTAAATATTTTTTAATAATTTAATAATATTTTTATAAAAGATCAAATATGAATCGTTCAGATTTCAATCCAACGACTGAAATGAAGAAGTGGATGGAAAAGGGAAAAGGGAAAAGGATGGGAGTCAATCCCATATTTTCATGCTTTTTGGGTCGTCATTGATCTCCTTTTAATGGTGTTATTCATATAGGCTTTTTTTTCAAAAAGTTGACGAGAATGGTGATGGACAACTTTCTCATGGTGAATTGAGAGCGCTCGTTGTCGTAATAGGATTTGATGAGATTGACCTGGACTTGGACCTGGACCATGATGATGCTGTGAACATGATGTCGGAAGAGATTTGAAGCTATGATGAGAACCTTCAAATTCTATCAACTTGTCTTTCTGTTTTGCACTTTTACTCTCACATTGCAATTGTTATGGACAAATATATTGGGCCAGGCAGGTTCCCGGCCCAGTAGGGAGCCCACAGGAAAACCCCCTAATCTACCCAGGTAAATAGGGAACCAGGTAAATGGTCCCCCATTACTCCATCGTGCCTAATATGTGCAGGACCGTATGTAGTGGAGCGAGACCGGAGAACGTGGGAAGTGCATAATGGCCGAAGGATGGAAACATTTGCATGGGAGTAAAACCCAGGTAATCCCTATAAATAGGAGATTACCCACCAGCGTGCACTCGGACTCTCTCTATTTCCATTACTTATTATTCGGTCCACACCGCACACACACCACCCTCCGGGCGAAACGCCCGACCCGTGTTGCATTGCGATCCGAGCTCTCTCGACGATATCTCAACCATAGATATTATCGAGCTAGTACCTTTCACTGAGACTCAATCAGTGGAAGACTCCTTGATCCAAGATAAACCGTTCCCAGCTCACTAGAGCTGGACATCTGTGTTCTACTACAGAACATTGGCGCCAACCGTGGGGACTCTGTAAACTTCGATTCCCAAAACCACAAAGCCACTGCTGATCACTGAGGATGGCCGCGAGCACGAGAAGCCGTAGTCACGCCACTTGGCAGGAGCACGTAATCCAATACTCTGACTCGGTAGCTCCAAACCACGGCCATGTAACTGTGGAAACCGAGGGCGAAACCGAGGACACAGCCCACTCTCCTCACCTCGCCCGACCGCCCGACAAAGGGCGCAGAACATGCAGCACTGGACATCCCTCCCCTCCGCGCGAGTTCCAAGAGGTGCACCCCGATTCCGGGGTGTTGCATAGCACTTTGGGTTCACTGATTCGAAGAATGGAGAATATGGAAACTCGCCAGAAGCTCCAAAGAAAGGAAGATGCCCGACTCATCCAGGAGAACCTAGATCTCCGAAACGCCGTTTGGCGACAAAAAGAACAAAGGAAGCTACAACAAGAATGGGAGGAGAGAGCAGGGCCAAAGGAGAAGCAGCCAAAGCGAGATGGTGCTGGTACAAGCCGAGAAATGAACTCGACGTCGAATCACACCAGTGAGGAGGAGGACCTTACCGAAAAGGAGGGGGAGGAGGAAGACGCGGTCACTCATGACCGGGGTAAAATCACCGAAGAAGAACACCGGGGAGATCCCGGCTTTAAAGGAACGGTTAAGAGTGCTAGAAGGTCCCATTCGGGGTACCAGAAAGCCCAACCGAACTAATGGCAAGACGACTGCTGAAGTCAATGGACGGACCCGCCGACCTCCTCTAGCTGACTCGTCTTGGTCGAAAGAAAGACGTTTGTTGGTCAACCCGTCGTTCGATGTAAATATGGCGGGCAAGGCAGGACATGAAGGAGACGACCTGTTACGCCAGTTTTCAAAGGAAATCATTGCCGCAGCTTATCCCAGGAAACTGGATTCTAGAGAGCTTCCAAAGTACAATGGGAGTCAGGATCCGGTAGTTCACCTTAATAACTTCAAAATGGAAATTGGGGTGAAGGGAATCGTGGGGCATGTAATTCCTCGATTGTTTGCAGGAACCCTTCAGGGACCTGCCCAAACCTGGTTCCACTCTTTGCCATTAGATTCTATTCCGATATGAAAACCATGGAGTATAAGTTCCTGCTTAATTTCGCTACAAGCCGAAAACAGCCGAAGACCGAGTTCCAGTTGGACCAAGTCAAACAATTCTCTAATGAAAGCCTACAAAAGTACCTAGACCGATTCAAGGAAACAACGCTTCAAGTACCCGGACTAAAGGAAGACGTTCACTTACACTGCGTCATAGCCGGTCTAAATTCCACATCTCGACTGAAAAAATCGGTAATGAAGAATCGACCTAGTACTCTGATCGAGTTTACAGATCGGTCAAAGACATACCTCGAGCTCGAACATATGGACATGATGAGTCAAGTGGCAAAGGAGCGGGGCAAAAGTCCACCCCCTAAGAGTAGAGAGCTGCAAGCCGGTCGCAAGCCGGAATCTCGCGGTCGGAGTGGGGGAGTAAGGTCGAAAGGAGAAAGGCCGGAAGGGAGATTCAACAGATACACTCCCCTAAAATTATCCCAGGTCGAGATTTGGCTTGAAGTATCAACAATCGAGATGAAGAAGGTTAAGCGACCTCGGCCAGTAAGAAGGGAAGCCAATCTAGATAAATCCCGATATTGCGACTTCCATGATCAGCATGGTCATACTACGGAAAAATGTTGGGACCTCGGGGATGCCATTGAAAAGTTTGTCCGGAGGGAAACTCCGCCGCATGTCATCCGAGACACAAGGACGGAAAAATAACAAGAGACGAGGCGGGAGAAGTAAAAGCCCACCTCAGCCAGATAGGAAGAGGCGTGAGCAGAAAAAGAAATCCACAAACAGCGACGATGAATTCCCAGACTCCAAATATGACTGCAACGTAATCAACGGAGGTTTTGGAGGGGGGTGACTCGGTAAGCCAAAGGAAGAAGTATCTAAGGGAAGTTCTCTCAATCAAAGACCGCCCAGCTTTCAAGAACGACGCAGCAAAACCTGAACCCCCGGTCTTGAGTTTCACTGAGGAGGATCTCAAAGACGTACCCCCAGGACACCAGGATGCATTGGTCATTACGGGCATCGTGGCCAACTGTTGCGTAAGAAAAATCCTGATCAATAATGGGAGCGCTGTAGACATCATCCTATGGGACGCATTTCAGAGAATGAGGTTCGACCCGGAAGATTTAAAGCCTTGCCGAACAACCTTAACCGGTTTCAATGGCCGGGATACATGCCCAAAAGGGTATATCGACCTAAAATTGACGCTTAGAACGAAAGGCGCTTTCAAGTCTGAGCGTGTCAGGTTCATCGTGGCCGACTTCCCCTCATCTTACAATATCATACCGGGGGCGTCCTACCATTCACAACCGGGATATGCTTGGTGTCCACAAAACACCAACCGCTAAAGTTGGTGAATAGAAAAAACCAAATTGTAACGGTCAAGGGCGACCGAAGGATTCCGACAAATGCTATTTCGATACGGTCAAGGCGAACAAAGTTGACCCAACATCCCAGAAAAAGAGAGCTAGAACACCCACTGAAGAGGAAAAAGGGAAGTCGGTCAACCTCGTTGAGTTAGATTTGCGCAAGGAGGACAAGATAAAAAGAACGGAGCTAGACGGAGAGCTGGAGGATTTTGCATTGGGAACTGAACCCGGGCAAAACACCAAAATTGGCAAGCATCTAGCCCCATCAATCCGAGCAGAACTTGAGACCTGCCTGAAGGACAACAAAGACATTTTGCATGGCGTCCATCTGAGATCCACGGGGTAGACCCCGCAGCTTGCTGCCACAGTTTGGCGATTTGCCCAACATCAACCCCTGTGGCCCAAAGGAAGAGAAAGATCGGGACAGACAGGAAGCAGGCCTTGGAGAAGCATACAGATGAGTTATTGGAAGCCGGTTTCATACGTGAAGTACATTATACCACCTAGCTATCGAATGTTGTTATGGTCAAAAAGCCTAACGGCAAGCAAGTGGCGGGTATGCGTCGATTATAAGGACTCGAACAAGGTTTGCCCCAAGGATTCTTTTCCTATGCCAAGCATAGACCAGCTAGTAGATAGCTCATCTGGCTTCAAATTGCTTTGCTTCATGGATGCATACTCGGGGTACAACCAAATCCCCATGCATGCCAATGACCAAGAAAAGACGGTATTCATCACGGAGAGGGCCAACTACTGTTACAATGTTATGCCTTTTGGTTTGAAGAATGCAGGAGCCACTTACCAGAGGATGATGAACAGGGTTTTCAAAGACCAATTGGGGAAAAACGTCGAAGTTTATATCGACGACATGATCGTGAAATCTTCACGGACAAAAGGACCATATCCAAGACCTTCAGCAAACCTTCGACAAGCTGAGGAAGTATCGCTTGCGCCTCAATCCAGTGAATTGTGCTTTCGGTGTTCCAGCAGGAAAATTCCTGGGATTCTTACTCACCCACAGAGGGATTGAGGCAAACCTTGATAAATGTCAGGCTATCTTGGATATGCAGCCCCCCAAGAACAAGAAGGAAGTTCAACAGCTCACAAGAAGGCTAGCCGCTCTGACCAAGTTTTTACCAAGGTCAGCTGAAAACTCTCTTCCTTTCTTTAAGTTACTGAAGAAAGAAACATCTAGAGATTGGAATGCAAAGTGTCAAGAGGCTTTTGCAAAAATCAAGCAATGCCTGGCAACACCGCCGGTACTATCTCGCCCGAAGCTCGGGGCAGGATTGATCCTATACCTAGCTGTTGGGGATGAGGCGGTTAGCGCGGCATTGGTGAATGAGGAGAAGGACGGTCAAACTCCAGTATACTTCGTAAGCCGAGCTCTGCAAGGGGCCGAGCGAGATACCGTAAACCGGAAAAGATGGCATTCGCCCTACTCATGGCCGCAAGACGATCGCGTTCATACTTCCAAAGTCATTCCATGGTAGTACGTACAAACCAACCAATCCGGCAAATCCTGCATAAGCCGGACTTGGCAGGGAGGATGGCTAGCTGGGCTATTGAGTTGTCTGAATTTGATATAACCTATGAAGTGCGACATGCGATCAAATCCCAGGCTCTAGCCGACTTTGTGATGGAACTAACCCCGCCTGAAAATTCGGAAATGAATGACGATCACAAACACGACTTAACATGGAGGTTGTTCGTTGACGGTTCATCGAATAAAAAAGGAAGTGGGGCAGGAATAATCATCAAGAGCCCGGAAGGAGTCTCTTGGGAGCTTTCCCTTCGGTTTGAATTTGCAACATCAAACAATCAAGCAGAATATGAGGCGCTTATAGCCGGATTACGGGCGAGCAAGGGAAAGCGGGGCAAAAAGAGTTCACGTATCTACTGACTCACAGCTGGTTGCATCCCAGATAGAGGGTAAGTACCAAGCTAAAGGCCCGTTAATGGTCAAATATCTGGGAAAAGTTAAGCAGTTGATGGCGGAATTTGATAATGTGGAAGTAATACATATCCCCGGGGAAAGAATGTTAGGGCCGATGTGTTGTCAAAATTAGCAAGCACTAAGAACCCCGGCAATCACCGCACCATTGTCCAAGAGAACTGTTAGAACCAAGCCGCGTGATGATAATCTCGAGAGACAAATGATTGGCGAAAACCAATAGCCGATTACCTTGAAAGGGGAATCCTCCCGGAAGACACCGACAGTGCCAGGAGAATAGTAAGGACGTCGGCATCGTTCACCATGATAGGTGACGAATTATATCGGAAGGGCTTCCATTCCCCGCTAATGAAGTGTCTTGATTCGGCCAAGGCTGACTACGTGCTGTCCGAAATCCATGAAGGAATAAACGGACACCATATGGGCGCCAGGGCATTAGCAAGAAAGGCGGTGAGGGCTGGATACTTCTGGCCATCTATGGCGAAGGATTCTAAGAAGCATGTGCAAGAGTGCAATAGCTGTCAAAAACATGCCAGGGTCATAGGCACCAACCCATCGGAGTTAACTAACATGTCGGCTCCATGGCCGTTCTATAAGTAGGGATTGGATCTGCTTGGCCCATTCAAGAGGGCCCCAGGACAACTGTGTTGGCTTATAGTGGCGGTAGATTACTTTACCAAGTGGATAGAGGCAGAACCATTGGCAATGATTACCTCGGCACGAGTTCAAAAGTTCTTTAATCGAAATATTTTATCTCGGTTTGGAATCCCGGCCGAAATTGTCACAGATAATGGGACCCAGTTCACCGACAAGGGTTTCCAAGACATGGTTGCTGGTCTCCACATCATTCACCATTTCGCATCTGTCGAACATCCACAATCCAACGGCCAAGACGAGGCTGCTAACAAGGTTATCTTGGACGGATTGAAGAAAAGGATGGAAGACGGTGATTCAAATTGGGTGGAAGAGCTATACCCGGTCCTTTGGAGACTCAGAACCTCGATCCAATCAACAACACAGGAGACCCCATTTAGGTTAACCTATGGGTGCGAAGCAATGATACCCGTTGAGATCGGTGAGCCATCTTGGAGGAGGGTTAAGGCCCTGCATGAAGAAGAGGACAACAACCGATCAATCGCGGTAGAATTGGATCTCGTGGACGAGGTCAGGGTGAAAGCACATTGCCAAGAGCTAGCCGCAAGCAGCTTTCGCTAACGATACAACCGAGAAAGTGGTGCGCGCGCATTTACAAAAGGTGATCTCGTCCTTCAACGAGCCGACATAGGCAACAAGAATGCCGACCAAGGCAAACTTGCACCAAATTGGGAGGGTCCTTACCGAGTTACAGAAAATTGCGGAAAAGGGGCCTACAAGCTGGAAACTCTGAAGGAGAAACCCATAAAGCGGACATGGAATGCTAATAAACTCAAGACCTATTACAGCTAGCGTGTTTCCTTTTCCACTTCATCTGATGCCTTCTTATGGAAGTAATGTACTGATAGTTGTTAAGGCAAACTTTTCAATGAATTTCGGGTCATGAAACCCGTTTTCAACAATGTTGACTGTACTACGATTGCCAAAGCCGGACGCGCATTAAAACATGTAGGAGTATGAGGCATTCTAAGCCCGGCTCTACAGACCATGTTCCAATTAAAACATGAAGGAGTCAGAGGCATTCTAGCCCGGCTCCAAAAATCATGTTCCAATTAAAACATGTAGGAGTATGAGGTATTCAAACCCGGCTCTAAAAATCATGTTCTAATTAAAACATGTAGGAGTATGAGGCATTCTAGCCCGGCTCCGAGACCATGTTCCAATTAAAACATGTAGGAGTATGAGGTATTCAAACCCGGCTCCAAAAATCATGTTCCAATTAAAACATGTAGGAGTATGAGGCATTCTAGCCCGGCTCCAGAGACCATGTTCCAATTAAAACATGTAGGAGTATGAGGTATTCAAACCCGGCTCCAAAAATCATGTTCCAATTAAAACATGTAGGAGTATGAGGCATTCAAACCCGGCTCCAGAGACCATGTTCCAATTAAAACATGTAGGAGTATGAGGTATTCAAACCCGGCTCCAAAAATCATGTTCCAATTAAAACATGTAGGAGTATGAGGCATTCAAACCCGGCTCCAGAGACCATGTTCCAATTAAAACATGTAGGAGTATGAGGTATTCAAACCCGGCTCCAAAGATCATGTTCCAATTAAAACATGTAGGAGTATGAGGCATTCTAGCCGGCTCCGAGACCATGTTCCAATTAAAACATGAAGGAGTCGAGGCATTCTAGCCCGGCTCCAAAAATCATGTTCCAATTAAAACATGTAGGAGTATGAGGTATTCAAACCCGGCTCTAAAAATCATGTTCTAATTAAAACATGTAGGAGTATGAGGCATTCTAGCCCGGCTCCAGAGACCATGTTCCAATTAAAACATGTAGGAGTATGAGGTATTCAAACCCGGCTCCAAAAATCATGTTCCAATTAAAACATGTAGGAGTATGAGGCATTCTAGCCCGGCTCCAGAGACCATGTTCCAATTAAAACATGTAGGAGTATGAGGTATTCAAACCCGGCTCCAAAAATCATGTTCCAATTAAAACATGTAGGAGTATGAGGCATTCAAACCCGGCTCCAGAGACCATGTTCCAATTAAAACATGTAGGAGTATGAGGTATTCAAACCCGGCTCCAAAAATCATGTTCCAATTAAAACATGTAGGAGTATGAGGCATTCTAGCCCGGCTCCAGAGACCATGTTCCAATTAAAACATGAAGGAGTGAGAGGCATTCTAGCCCGGCTCCAAAAATCATGTTCCAATTAAAACATGTAGGAGTATGAGGTATTCAAACCCGGCTCTAAAAATCATGTTCTAATTAAAACATGTAGGAGTATGAGGCATTCTAGCCCGGCTCCAGAGACCATGTTCCAATTAAAACATGTAGGAGTATGAGGTATTCAAACCCGGCTCCAAAAATCATGTTCCAATTAAAACATGTAGGAGTATGAGGCATTCTAGCCCGGCTCCAGAGACCATGTTCCAATTAAAACATGTAGGAGTATGAGGTATTCAAACCCGGCTCCAAAAATCATGTTCCAATTAAAACATGTAGGAGTATGAGGCATTCAAACCCGGCTCCAGAGACCATGTTCCAATTAAAACATGTAGGAGTATGAGGCATTCTAGCCCGGCTCCAGAGACCATGTTCCAATTAAAACATGAAGGAGTCAGAGGCATTCTAGCCCTGCTCCAAAAAATCATGTTCCAATTAAAACATGTAGGAGTATGAGGTATTCAAACCCGGCTCCAAAAATCATGTTCCAATTAAAACATGTAGGAGTATGAGGTATTCAAACCTGGCTCCAGAGACCATGTTCCAATTAAAACATGAAGGAGTCTGAGGCATTCTAGCCCGGTTCCAAAAATCATGTTCCAATTAAAACTTGTAGGAGTATGAGGTATTCAAACCCGGCTAGCCCGGCTCCAGAGACCATGTTCTAATTAAAACATGCAGGAGTCAGAGGTATTTTAACCCAATCCTATGAGCATGTTGAGGTCAAAATGCAAAAGAATTCATGGACAAGAAACCAGTTTTCAATGACATGTTTGATCAGCAATAACAGGAGATGTGTTCACCATTTCAGCAGAAGTTCAAAAAATGGAACACTTGTATTAATCAAATCGTACTGTCATATTTACAAGCCGAGTCATTACCGCGACATCAAAAGGACGGCCTAAAAAGCAGGAAGTCATAAAACCACCAATTTGCCGAGATTTACCACGAGCTCAGGAAGACGGGGGCGGGGCTGGTTCCTCCTCTTCTTCTTCATCTTCGGCCCCGGGAGGAATCAGCTGTCCTTTCTTGTTGACATATGATTCATAGTTAAGACCAGCCAGGTTGAGGGTGAGGCCGGGATTGAGGGCGCGAATTTTCGCAACAGCGTTGTCAAACGAAAAAAACCGCGGCATCAGCATACTCGGTCAACCCCGCCTTGGCCTGACCTAGTTCAACCTCCTTGGCCGAAAGCTCACCTTCCCTAGCCGCGAGCAGGGCTTTATAATGTTCGGCGTCGGACTGAGCCTTATCTACGGCCATTTGACCGTCCACATGAAGATCTTCCAAACGACGGACATCCAGCTCTGCCTTCAACAGCTTCTCCTTCGCCTTTTTGAGGTCGGACCTAGAGGTTTTCAGTTCCTCTTCCAAGGTCCTCTCCTTAGAGATAGAGAACTTGATTTCTTCTTCCTGCTTGGCCTTAGTGGCCTGCAAGGAGGTGAAGTTCTGCTGTAGTTGGACATTCACCGCCGTAAGGGCTGACAAGTTGACAACGGCTCTATCCCTGTCCTCGGCAATCTTAGCCACCTCAGAGGTTTGCTTCAGAGCAGCATTTTCCTTCTTCAGCGCAACCAGCTGAGCATACGCCAACCCTTATTTTATCTTCACAAGGGCATAAGAGCGAATCAAGGAAAGACCCCGGTAACCCTCTAATTGCATTTGATTCAGCATCTTCTTGGTTGGCTCATTCAGGCCAGATGCGTCGTGAAGGAAAGCAGGAGGTCTCATTACATCTAATACTTCCTGGCTCAGTCCCTACCCCCACAAGGCGCCCTCAGGAAGATTATTCACGGAAAGATTGCCCAGCACCGAGGTCTCAGCAGAAGTAGTTGGCGCCGGGGAAGACATGAGAAGAGCAGGCGAACCCTCAGTGACTGGCGTCTCGATGGCCCCCACATTTGGATTTGGTGGCCCCTCCACAATGTCTTTGCCCTTGACCTTCTTGCGGGCGACATTTCCTTCGGCATCTGACAAGGCTAGCCGCTTTTGGGAAACACTTTCAGGGGCCGGACCCGATGGGTCATTAACCGAGATAACGGGACCTTCTTCCGCGGTCCGGGAGCGATTTTTGAAGATGCTTAGTTGCTTGGGTCTACCCATAGCTCGGCCTGCAAAAGAAAAAGGATATCAGAACAATAGGAGGGAAACAAAAGCAAATCAACCAAGTATCAATAAGGTCATACTCGCGGTAGGCTTCCGCCTAACTAAAGGCGTGGTAATGTACTTGGCCGGATCGAGGGGATCCCCCAGAGACCCAACATATTTCACAAGTCTCAAAAGGGTATCTTCCTCGTCGTCCGAAAAGCTCGTAGATTGCGGAACGTAATCGTCGGGCCTCAAGGTATGGTGGTGTGTTGACCAGTAAAGGGGAAACCTTTCCTCGGTTTCCCCAGAGTCGGTCCTCCGCACAAACCAGGGAGCCCAGCCAGTGAGGGCCTCGACCTTGATAAAGTCAGATTTGAAATTTTTCCATGACTCGCGAAAAGGCCGAAAGAGTCTTCGATCGCGGATGCTTCGGAGAGTTGTCCACCCAAACCACTTCGTTGATTCGGTAGTTTGGATGCCGGTCTCCAATGGAGAAAAGAAGGACATAAAGACCGGCACGCTACAAACGAAATCCTTCTCCCCGCACAAGTTCTCAAAGGCGACGGCGAACGCCCAGCCATTGGGATGAAGTTGGGAGGGGGCGAGGTGCAAGTGATTCAATAGCTCGATCTGAAAGCCGGTAAAGGGAAACCTAACCCCCAAAAGAGAGAGAACATCCCAGTAGATAAAAAAGAAGTGACAGCCCTTCTCCTCTGAGCGACCGGAGTCCACCGATTTGTATTTTGAGGGTAACCGCAGGATATACCTTATCCCGTCCCCAATCCCGAGTTGGAGAAGATCTTTTGGGGTCGGGAATTCTTCACCCGAGTGACCTTGCGCTTGGCGCCGGGGGTTAACTCGGGAGAAATTGGGGAAGGGGCGGAAGTGCTAGATTCTTCATTCGAGGACTGACTGGCTTGATGAGAGGAAGCCATGAGCACCTAGATATAACAAATAAAATAAGATCAGAGAAGGGCACATTGAAAAGCATTGTCCCGAGTAGGGGATTTAGAACTACAATGGACTTAATGAAAGAACAGCCAATAAATCATTATGAATCGTGCTTCGGTTCCGACGAATGATAATTCCTATAACGAAACCTTCTCGGGCCCGGGAGAGTTCCCGGGTTTTACGGAAAGTTTTGATAAAGGAGGATCATTGTCGGGGCCTAGAGGAAGTTTTTTGGGCAAAGAACTTCGGGTTTTACGTACGTATGGAAAGGCTCGAGCCATTCGAACACCTAGAAAAGGGGAGCGCGAAACTAAGAACCCACCCAAACAGAGCCCGTAAAATACAAGTAAAACCCAAAAGCACGACGTAAAACCCGTAAGCGCAACAACACGAAAAAGCGCTCGCAGAAAACCGCATACATGATATTGAGCCTAAAAAACGAAGTCAAAAAGCAAACAACATCACGGGGCAAGCGGTAATACCTGGTGAAAGGAAGAGATGCAACAAGATTGACGGCGAAAGACGCTAGCTTGGATGCAAAGTAAACTCCTGAAGCCGAAGAATAGTCGAAAATGTCGAGTGAGACTGGCAATTTTTGAAAAGGAAATATATATATATATAGACGTTTGGAATTTGAAACGCCAAAGGTCGCGACGCCGTTAATTTCTGCTAACAAAGTTAGAAACCCTAGGACAAGCGGCGGGCCAAGATAACGTTTCGGGGGAAACGGCGTGAGCATTAATTGCGCACAGAAACCAAAGGCTGCAATAGCAGCCAATCCGTAAAAATGACGCCTGAATACTAGAGAAAGGTCAGAAAAGTTGGCACGTGGACCTGACCCTACGGAAGGATTGGAGGGCGGTTTGCTCGAGAATCAATCTGTTCTGAAGGGCGGTTAATTTTAACTTAGCCCGGATTGGAGGGCGGTTTGCTCGGGAATCAACCCTCATTTTGGAGGGCGGTTAATTTTAACTTAGCCCGGATTGGAGGGCGGCTTGCTCGAGAATCAATCCGCTCTTGAGGGCGGTTAATTTTAACTTAGTCCATATCATATGGCGTTGTGAGAATGGAAGGCGGTTAATTTCATTCCAATACCTTCACAGTCACGCACCCAGGTTTCAAAAGCAAAGAGCGAGCGATGAACAAAAAGCAAGAGACAAAATATTTTCCATTGATAAGTGAGTGGTTTACATCACGTTCATACAGGGAAATAAACTAAACCCTACTTGCAAGTATACGAAACACAAAATCTTGAAACAAGAGACTCGTAGCCAAGTGGCGAAATGGAAAATGAAGAACTCTCTGCACCAAAGAGAACTTCCAAAGCGCATGGCCAGAGACCCTTGTGGGATGTTTGGATACGGAGGACCTATTGGCCCACCGCTGGCACATAGAACCCTAACCATGGCATACCCGTGGCATGACAGCTCCACACACAGGCCAACCCACACAAGAGCCTCCGCGAAGGTCCAACGGAGCATGTCTGAGATCCCAGTGGAAATATTTCGCCAGGAACATGAAGATTGGCAAATACTCCCGGAAATCCAGACAACTGTTGGAGGTTATGGATGAAGATTGGCAAATACTCCCGAAACTTGCTGCTAATACAGACCGCAGCTGGCATAAGGATTGACATTCGCTCCTTCTTCCCTACTTTTCGCCCACTCATAAGAACAATCGTTTCAGGGCTAGAACTTGACCCCCCCGGCATCAGTGATTCTGCCTGTCCAGAATAAAACTTTATCATGTAAATGGAGCACAAAGGATGGATCTGCATAGGCTTATATAGAGAGGCCCGTCCAAACGGCATAACTATTTAATGCCTTAAACGCAACCGTCAGGGGAAATTAATGCCCTCTATATGGAAAAAAGCAAGCGCCGGCGGTAGTAAATGCTTCGAAAACGCACATATTGGGGACAGAAAGGGCCACATTGGGAAGAAGCGAATATATTCAATGCGCACGACATTCAATAAGGATTGTTACCAAAATGGCAGTGAATCCGTATCCCTAGGAGGATCAAATCACGCCTGAGTAACGCCGTCTAATACTTACGTACCCTTTATAATAGCCAATATTGGGGGCCACACGTGGGAGAAGCTCATGATCTGGCTAGAGCCGAGTCATAAAGAAACGAGGTCAATCTCGGTTATCATAAAAACCGCAAAGACGGCTACGATGAGCCAACCCGCCAAGAGAAGGCAGCCTATGACTCGGGAGACGACGAGGAGGCGGCGGGGGCATGCAAATGTCGATGGCCAAACCGCTAGAAGAGCTCGGTCATGACCGAGTCCACAATAACGAGAGCGATGGGGCAGAACGAGCAGGAAGGGAGTCCTAAGGGATCCGTACAAAGCTCGAACTCAGATAAATGATGACCGGACTAGTCCACGCGCTAATCTCGGCACGTCAGGAGCCCGCCATACCGAGCTTGGGGGCAATCGTTATGGACAAATATATTGGGCCGGGCGGGTTCCCGCCCAAGAGGGAGCCCACAAGTAAAACCCCTAATCTACCCGGGTAAATAGGGAACCTGTAAATGGTCCCCCATTACTCCATCGTGCCTAATATGTGCGGGACCGTACATGTAGTGGAGCGAGACCCGGAGAACGTGGGAAGTGCATAATAATGGAAGGATGGAAACATTTGCATGGGAGTAAAACCCTAGGTAATCCCTATAAATAGGAGATTACCCACCAGGTGCACTCTGGACTCTCTCTATTTCCATTACTTATTATTCAGTCACACTGCACACACACCACCCTCTGGGCGAAACGCCCGACCTGTGTTGCATTGCGATCTGAGCTCTCTCGACGATATCTCAACCATAGATATTATCGAGCTAGTACCTTTCACTGAGACTCAATCAGTGGAAGACTCCTTGATCCAAGATAAACCGTTCCCAGCTAACTAGAGCTGGACATCTGTGTTCTACTACAGAACAACAATATTTTTTTCTCCTCCCATATAAGCACTTTTACTCTCACATTGCAATATTCACTCTTTTTTCTCCTCCCATATAAGACTGCATTCTGTTTGGTTGTTCTTCTCTTTTGGGAGGCCATTCTGCCAACAACGTTTTGGGAGAGAGAATTCCTATGCTTTTGACTATGGGAATTTAGATTATAAAACAAAAATAAATCGATCTCATGGACCCCACTCTCAACCGTTTTTGTGTTAATCAATCTTTTTAACTTTTAAAATTCAG
Organism: Acacia melanoxylon; assembly: GCA_019022615.1. Taxonomy (NCBI): domain Eukaryota; kingdom Viridiplantae; phylum Streptophyta; class Magnoliopsida; order Fabales; family Fabaceae; genus Acacia; species Acacia melanoxylon. Next base: position 10,131,671 of record JAFJYJ010000012.1, read on the forward strand.
TGTTAATAAATCTCTTAACCTTTGTTAAGTCAGCTAAATGTCACAGCCTGGCTTTGACAATCACATATTGGGCAGGATGAGAAAAGTCACTAGGGCATATATAATATGTGGTGCGTCTCTGCTATTCGCTCACGTTTTTGTCACGATGGTTAGCGCCTCACAAGGTTAAGGGTGCTCAAACAAGGGAAGTTTCAGAATGGGTGACCTCCTAGGAAGTTCCTCGTGTTGACGTTGATGTAAGCATCACCTAGATGGGTGTGCGGAAGTTTCAGGATGAATGATTGGGGACATATGGTTTAAAACTTATTCTCTCAAGTTTTATTTGGTTTAAAATATTGGTCATTATAATTTTACAAAAATTTAGATCATTTTGCCCCTTACAAAACCAAAACATATGGTTTAAAACTTGATGGACCAAAACTAAAATGAGGACAAATATAAGAGACTAAAGATTGTGCTAACCCAAAAATAAAATGTTCACCATTATATGAATGATCAAATTATGATTTATAAGAATCTAATTCTCTATCCAAGCAAGTTTCTTAAATTTAAAGTCACGTCCAGAATGACGTGAATGTATATGATGATGCACAAAGTCCTCAATTTTAATTTTTTTTCAAAAAAGACCAATTGTATGAAATAGCCGAAGCCAGCCAGCCAGCAATATCAGTCTCTCTCAAGTTCATTGTTTGTAATATCCAAATACACGACAATGGTAAAGGCCTAAGATACCGTCCAAAAAAAAAAAGTGAAGGCCTAAGATAGAATACATGATCACTCTAAATAAGAATTAAAACAAGCTAATCATCATAAATAAACATCTCTTACACACACACAAAAGTTCATTGATAACTAACCAGCTTGGTTTACTTATTTATAACAGAGCATGAGATTAATGCATGATTGGGGTCTATGACCAACCAAAGACATAATCAAGGACATAGACTAATGCGAGAGAGAAGGGATAGAGGAGGATGGCCATTATGGAAGTCCAGAGAGGGAAGGTGGTACGGAAACTGGCAAAGCCACCCATCACAATGCAAACCACCAGAATGACCAATACCTCTGCAGAGAAGTCCCATGTCAATCCCCTTACGTACACAAGCGCCAAGAACACTGCCAGGCATAGCACATTGTTCATTGTCACTGCCCCATATAGCTGCACAACACACAAATAATAACTCACTTTCATTAATTTTGTCGCAACCAAGCATATATAGAAGAAAATTGCCTGAATAACATCGCTTGAGTTTGAAAGAAATCAGATTTTCATCCTTTTCCTAAACAGGACTAAAACCAACAAAAATTATGACAAGAAATTTAAACTTCATACAGAGTGAAGGGATGAAATGGATATTTTAACCGGGAATGCACAAGTTTTGCTGTTGCGAAGGAAAGAACTGAGACTCTGGATTTCAGGATTTAAACTATGAGCCTGTCAATGTCATCTCTATATGTCGCACAATGCAATGGTAATCATGAAGGAAAAGCAAACTAATAAAGACCCAAAAATGGAAAGATATTGATCGTAAAATAAATTAGATGCCTCTTCCTAAGACATCCCGGCAAGACAGAACTAAACTAACATGTCATAGTCTCATAAATAAATAGTGTATTACTAAAATTTTAAAATGTTCTAACTGAGATTTTCAGGACTAGAACCACATGTCACTAGCAATTACTAATTGAATAAATCACTGATCTTAGATATATCCGCGAATATAAGTATTAATACATTGCTACATGGATAATTAGAAAATACAAGGAGACATTTCATATAATCCACGGTGTTTCATTAGAAAATGAGCTTGTCTTACTGCCATTCACCATGATCTTTACAATAAGCAGACAAGACCTAAATTGGTCCATTGAAGTTGACTAACCATATATTTACATATTTAGCACAACTTTAGCTGAATGGTCAAGTTTAAAATGGCTAATCATAGATATCACGATAAATGAGTCCAAATTGATTACTCTGCCCTCTTGTTTGGCCAAGTCATTATTGCATAAATGTACAGAAAATGACACAAGTGGAATGAAAAGTCTGGACACCAAATGCTTGAAAGTAAAGAAGAGCGCAAAGAAGTGTAATAAACAAACCTCGGAAAAAGTTAAGGAGGCGGTTTGCCTCTTGTCACGACTAGCAAAAATAATCGCCGACACTGCTTCACTGGAATTCGTAGCAAAAGGCAGTACTATGAAGGAAATGAAGAATGCAGGAATACTTGTGACATCAGAAAATTCATCAACAGCATCAACCAGAGGATCAGCAATTGCCGCAACAATAACTGTTCCAAGCAGGAGCAGCAACACTGCTTTAATAGAATTCCATTTGGCATTCTTAACACCCTCAACAGCTTCTTCAGTCGAACCCCCAACATCCAATAGATCGTGTTCCCTCTTAGTTTCCTGCAAATTATGAAATTGTCTGTGATATATCCGTTTCTTGGAGGGTGAGCCTTGGAGCAACGGTAAATATTGCTGCCATGGACTAAAAAAATCACAAGTTAAAATCTTAGAAATGGGCCGTCTTATATACCCATTTCCTGAAAGGAATTATTATTATTATTATTATTTTGATAGAGTTCATCACAGTAAAATTTCTCACTTGGTGGAAATCACTTAAAAACTTCATTGTATGTGGACCAGCATCAGCAGAAGGACGTCGAGAGCGCTTAGCCTTAGAAAGCCATCTACTAATTCCATTAAAAAACTCTTCTTCATTAATAAGTGAGTTACTAGAAGTATCAAAATCCTCTATTATTTTCGTCACAGCATCATCATGGTCCAGGTCAATCTCGTCAAATTGAATTCCAACAATCAGCGCTCTCAATTCACCACGAGAAAGTTGTCCATTACCATTCTCATCAATTTTTGAAAAAAGCCTATATGAATAACATCATTAAAAGGAGATCAATGACAACTCTGAAAGTATGAAAATATGAAAAGAAACACATGCTTCAGTAAGTAATATCTCGAGTCAGACCAAAAAGGATGAAACCATCTTACTTCTTGATTATTTCTCTATCAGGTTCACCATCTTCTTTCAGCAACCTTCCCAATGCTTGCCGCCTTAAATGTTTCAGAACTCCTAATATTACCTGCTTGTGTCTCACATAAGCAAGTCTTCTCCTCTGTATCCACGGCTGGAAAACCTGCACAATTTCCCTCTCGGTTTCTTTAGGTTGCAGGAACAATTTTTAGGTGTTCGTAGTAATAGAGAATCTATCACTTAGCATACAGTACTTATAGATATTGGAAAGTGCTAATCCTAGAATCTAAGAAAAGTCCAACAGAACAGTATCAGGATTTTGACACAGATGGCACAGTATCGGTTTACATATCTTCTTTCATGGTATTGTGCTTCTTAAAAACCAGAGTTGTTGCATTAACACAGAACAAACTATAAGCAAAATAAATTCCCAACGTAATGCATAAGATATATGACAATAGTGCAACAACGACTTACCTGATAAAAGCAATAAGAACCCAATAACAAAAGAGAGACAATAAGTGCAACTAAAACAGCCAAGTGCCTTCCTGACGTTGATTTGAGTACTTGGAGTATCTGAACAAGCAGAAATGGAATGACAGATATAACCATGATCCTTGCAGCATAACTTGTCCAAATATCAGTACTAACACCAGAGCCTGCATGTGGAAAATATATTGAACAAATTATTAAAATATCAATGCTGATCAAATGTATGACATTAAAATGAAATGAAGGTTTAGCAAAATAGATAAACTTAATCTACTCCATTCATCCTGTCAAAATTTGAACAGGTATACCCTAATTCAGTAGAAAAAAATGCTGACACAAGGAATTATACTTGTGGGATGATTATATTTACTAAGCGGAGAGAATTTTTTTTAGATGTCTTGGACTAGAAAGATTAATATCAAATTTTTCGAAGATAGCTGAAAGGAACATCATCAAAGACTTACCAGTTAAGCTGAATCCTCGTGTATCTTGTGAATCTTTTGCAATTGAATCTTCAATGTCACACTTTCCAACAATTACACAAGTTCCCCATATTATTGTCAGAAGCAAAACTGTTGACCCTGCTAGCAAACCCATTCCGACAGAGACCTGACTTTGAGCGGTTTCTTTACTACCAGAAAGCCCAGATACTAGAATAAAAACAAGATAAATAGATCAGAAACTACATAAATATGGAGATAACAGTACCAAGTGACCATTGGTTTTATGAATAAATGAAAGTGACAAATACATAGCAATTTTCTAGCGAGTATGAGCACTAAGAGATTATCAATTAAATTCTTCTATTTGTTTCTCAAGAATCGCTACTTGTCAGCTAAGACTATCAGTTAAACTCTTCTATTTGTATCTTTGCAATGCGATTAATAAATGATTATTGAACTGCACACTGTTTAATGAACTAAAAAGTCCTCTATTTTCTTTTTTTATCCAGGACACAAATTTTGTTAGGTCTGAAAGTTGAAACACCCCGGATGACCACCATTAGAAACATTAGAAACAACTGACATAATTTTTTAAAAGATGCACTGGAGGATATTTTTCAAGAAAATTACTATGAGGCCCAAAAAAAAAGTAATACAATCATCAAAAAATCTTAATATTAACTGAGTAACATGAAACTGTTGTCATTTTCTGTATTAAAATTTACCATTGTATGTTGCTTAGTTGTTGAGACTCTTTAGTAATTCTCCCATATTTTTCACTATTCGTAAAGCCCAATCATCAAGTGGAGATTAGCCCACAAAATGTTAAAGGAAGTTGAGCAGATAGAAATTTGAACTTTTGAAGAGTTCAAGCAAAGCGTATAAAAAGTAAAAGTTGGAAATGAAGCTCCAAGAAGAATGTGGATCCCATGTGCCAGATCAAGGGACCAAATTCTCTTGTGAGTTGGCCCAAAATCAAATGTGAGTTGGCCCAAAATCACATGTGAGTTGGCCCAAAATCAAATGTGAGATTTTTTTTTTTTGATAATAAGAAAAAAAAAGTGAGAATATACACGCGCACATTTCATCTTCCCGCATGAATAGATCTAGTACTTTTATTTTTATCTGAAACTACAATGAAGATGATACAATAAGGGCTGAAAAAGCAATGATACGAGATGGCAATTGTACTTGTATAAACAGTAAATGAAAAATAAATAGTTTGATAGATATTTTAAATATTCTATAACATATTATAATTATAAAAACCATGAAAAATCACGGGTTAACATGATTTTAGGTGCCGAGTTTTTAAATTAGTTTTTGTTCTATTAAAATTAATAATAAATCATACCAACAACTTTTTTAATAATAAAAAATAAATGAGGTCCACAAAGATATAAAGAAAAATTAAAATTAAACACACTTAGAATTTTAAAAATTTTAAATCAATGATTCCTACTATAACATGTTATCATTTGCCCGTTAAGTGTAATAAATAGCTAATGAATTATAATAAATCAAAATGATTTAAAATTTTGATATTTTAAAAACATTTTTCTAACATTTTTCGAAGACATTAGGCGCTTCTAAAATATATAAAATAAAAAACATAAAAGCAAAGATGCCTTACGTTAAGGAACTGTCCTATCAATACTCTTGAAAAAACAAAGAAAAGAAAAATCTAAAAATAAGATGCGACTTTTTTTTTTTTTTTTTTTTCTTTTACTGGAAAATAAGATGCGATTGACTGTTGAGACTTGAGAGTGAAGATGATTAAGTTGAAGTATAATATTTTAATATTGAAAATTTTATAAAATATAAAACGAGTAAATGTTTTTAACTACAGAGTTATATAGTAATTAGATAATAATACAATCAAAAGAATAGAAAATTTATTAATAAATAATTTTTAAGAAATTTATAAAATTTAATGAAGAATAATTTAATTTGTTCTGAATTCTATTAGGAAGAATTTCATTTAAATCTATTTGAAATAGCTAAATCCATAATTAGGTCTGCACTTTTAACAAATCTCTAATCGGGCCAACATGTCTTATTAGGGATTTGTGAATATTGTTAAAAGACCATAATACCCTTCTAATTAAAATAATAATTGAATCTCTATATTTTTATATCTCACAGGTAACTAATTAGTACCTAAAAATATACAAGATATAGCAGCCAAAATGACACAAGGATAACGCAATAAATCGGCCAAAGAAATCTTAGCGAGATCCTGAGGATGGGAGTCAAAATAAAATAGGGAAAATAAAAAAATCAATCAAATGGAAAACTTGGACTAACCTTGCAGTAGAAGAACTTATCATTATTATTATTTTTTAGCGTTGATGGTGTATTTGAGAACTCAAAGAAGAGAGAGATTGTGGAATATAAAGACAAAGATAGTTAAGCAAAAACAACCAAATGATCCGGACCACCATGGTTTTTTAGTTTTTTTTTTTCCCTTTCTTCTCTTTATGTATTCTTTTCTTCTTCTTAAATCAGATGATGAATTCGTTGGAAAAATCTCAGGATGGGTAGAGGAGAGGCGAGGAGTCAACTAGATTGAGGTTTGAGATTGAAGGCACAGAGAAAATAGCACAAGAACATATTAGTAATTAAAATCAGTAAATTCAGAATTCTATAATATAACCTCTTGGCCTAATTAGAGATTTAATGAAAGTGCATGCCTGAATATGAATTTGGATATTTTAAATGGATTTAAATAGAATTTTCTCATTCTATTATATGTAAAATTTATAAAATACTGCATTATTATATACATCATAAGTACTATCTCCGGTCCTAAATATAGGACAAACTACATTTAAGACCGAAGAGAGTAATAGGGATTTTTTGGTGAAGCGTAAATAATATGAGTGATTTTTCATATTCTAGGATGCTGTATTAGGCTCATGTGTCTTATATTAAGTACTACCTCCGGTCCTAATTATAAGAGTTAGTTTATTTTTTTTGGAGAAATTAAAGAAGCTAAATAAGTTACTTAATCATTTCATATATTTTGTTTTCTTAGATTATATATTAGTTTATTAGTTAAACTAATTAGTTTGAAGAAAAAAATAAAAATACTCTAAAGTAATTTAATTAGCTTCTTTAATCATATCTCTCCAAAAAAGTCAACTAGCTCTTATAATTAGGACCGGAGGGAGTATTTTATAATAAATTTATAAGTTATTTTTTTATTACATTTTTAATAAAATTTTATTTTTAACTTGATTGAACATTTTCATGGGAATAAAGAAAGATATTGATGTTTAAGCTTCCCTATTCTCTTTTTAAACTCCTCTAAATTTTTAAAATTTTCCACCTCAGGGATAAAAATTTTCAAAAAAATATATAAAAACAATCTAGCCAAAACGAAAAAGTCGTGTAGGTTATGCTCGAATCTACTTTCGGTTTCATTTCTATGATAAAGGCGAGATAGAGCATATTTTCCTACTACTCGAGCAGTAAACGAGAGGCATCTTTAACTGCTAACGAAACAAATCAATTTTGCTGATTCTACGATATCTTAATTTTTCATTTGCAGGATTAAAAACAAAATTGTAAAAATGCATATTATACTAACCAAGTATGAGCATGGCATCAGGCAGAGCACCGAGAATGGGAAGAAACAAACCGCCAACGATCCCAGGGCCCAAGATCTCAAGCAACAACTCGCTGCCATTGGACAAATAGGTAGCAGCCTTGTACATGAGGAAGCCATAGACGATTATGAGAAACAAGTTCCCCACTACAGAGGTGGTGCAGGGCAAGAATCCGTACGTCTGCTCGCAGGAAGACTTCTTCACCGGAGAGGAAAGTCGGAGCAGATTGTCCTCCGGCGAATCCCGGGAAGCGCGGATTCGATGGAAAACAAGAGCAGAGGAGGACGAAAGGAATAATCGAGCGTGAGCCTGAGCACAGAAAATTAGGAGCGAGAGGAAGAGGAAGAGCGTGAAGGCGAAACGAGGAGACATTGGGGTTTGAGATCGGAATATCTGCTAGAGAGGGTGGATGTGAAGCATTTGGGAGGTTCTTAGCTTCTAGGTATGGATTTGAAGACACAGAGAAAAAGAGAGTGACGTAGTAGTAGTAGTGGATATTTGAATTGATATGAAAGGAATGTTACGAGGTCGGTTGCTTTGTCTTATCTGCTACTTACAATGTTTGTCCTTTTAATAAAAGAGATGAGACATTTTATATATATATATTTTATTTATTTAAATTAAATTATATATTGCTTTTCGAATATTTTTTTTCACCAGTATCTCAAATTTAGTATTGAGGACATTCGTGTTACCTCATAAATATTTCTGAATGCATAACTAAAAACTAATTAATTTGATTTGGATGTAAAAAATATTTTAGAGAACAATATATAATTTAATCTAAACAAATAAAATATATAAAAAAAAAAGTAAAAAAAAATTATCCTCTAACAATTAGAGGGACAAGCATGTAAGAAGCACACAAGGAAAAATGAAGATTACAGTGTGTGAGGTAGAGCATGGAGCCTCTGCCCATAACCCAATATTCATACATCGTGTGAGGACAGAGTTTTAGGACTAGTTTGGTTTGAGGGAGGGGAGGGAGAGATATTTTACCCAATCTTTACCAAAAGTTCTATTTAAAACTTTTCAATATTATAAAAATATACTCTCAAAAAAATATATTCTCTTCATTAGTGACAATTTGATCTACCCAAAAAACCAAACACATAGAGAGGGGGAATCCGCGTCTGAATCGCGTGTCCTTTGCGGAAAGCACAGTGATGGGTGGAAGATCTTTTTTGTGTGTTCTGTATATATGGATGTGGAGTATTATTTACTCGTAATTTATTAGATTTGTTTGTATTTAAAAGTGCCTAGGACACTCCACGAATGGTGTAAAGCTCCATTAAATTTTCGGATCTTGAGTTCGAGTCTTATCTAAGACAATTATATTATGATGGATAGTTATAAGTATTGGACCAAATATCGGATAATAACATTTAAAAAAAAAATGCCTCCGACTTATGACTATGAGTAAATGATTTATTTTTTATTTTTAATTTGGTACATGTATGTAACTTTCTCATTTAATATTGTAAATTTTGAATGATTTGTGAAAAAATTTAAAACTTAGTAAGAATTTTTCTTTTTTTGGTGGGGGCTTTTAGAAAATATAACAAAATGAGTCTTTAAGTTGGAAGAAAAGTAATTGCATGAATATTTAATTTAAACAAATGGAACAAAATAATCAAGTGTCACTAGTGGAAAAAAGAGTTTTAAGACCGGCCAAAAGAGGCATCGTAAGACCGGACCCGCGACCGGTCTTGTTACAAGCGGTATTAAAAGTCTAACTTTTAAGACCGGACTCAAACCGATCTTAAAGAAACTCTTTTAGACCGGACATTTAAAACATTAGGTCTTAAAAGTCATACTTATACACCTAAAATATTTTTTGTTTAGTCCTAAAACTCAACTTTTAAGACTGGATAAAAAATAGGCCGCTCTTAAAAGATCGGCATTTTAAGACTGAACAAAAATTAATCTGGTCTAAAAAATAGCGGCTTCTAAGACCAGACGACTAATTATACCGGTCTTAAAAGACTGACTTTCAAGACCGGATGATTAATACATCCGGTCTTAAAAATTGAATTTTTAGACCGGACGGATAAATACACCGGTTTTAAAAGATCAACTTTTAAAACCGGCCTAATATCAAATATGTACACCTGACTTTTAAGACCAGACTTATAAATACATCCGGTCTTAAAATTTGAACTGGCCTATTTATTTCCGGTCTAAATTTTCCTGAATTTTTTCCTTGTTCTGTTCTTCCTGATCCTATATATTACACAATCCACCACCCAATCCAACACATAAAAGTCGATACTTTAAGCTACAAGCTATGAACAATTATGATTAAATTGAATTGGGAAAAGAATACAAATATTATTCACCATGAGTTATGTGGCCTCTTAATTAATGATTATACTATGACTACAACACCTAAATTAATTTATACAATAAGATAACTTACTTACAAATACAATGAGTTACAAATACAACACGTAAATCAACATACATGCCCAATATAATATTCATCATGCCTTCATCTGATTCCCACCCAACAACGTAACATCTCTCTTTTATAATATGCCCCTTTGGATCGGATCCTGCCACAAAAATAAAACAAGAACAAACTTCATAGTCAGTGACATTGTTTAAGAACATAGAAGGAATATAATATAGTTAAAACCTTAAAGTTTTCAAAGAATTCTGCATATGAATATTACTTTATGAATTGACTCTTTTATAAAGGGATATCCTCCCGATATCCCTTCTTGATGATCATTTCTTATGTCGGGTTCATTATCACTTCATCTTCTTCATTCATGTCCGGTAGACCCCTTGAAAAAGGAGTACTCTTCGGAAGACCATAATTTGAATGACTTTCCTCATCAATATCAATGACCCTTTTCCTTGGAGAGCTACGAGACCACATTTTATTTTCTTGATCGGTGATATAGAACACTTGTTTCACCTGGTCTGCCATAATAAAAGGTTCATCTCCAAAACTTCTACTATTGACATCAACTAATGTAAATCCTAGCCGATCGATCTGAACATCATTATTGACATTAACTCACTTGCATTTGAAAATGGTAAATCTAATTTTAACATAGTCCACCTCCCAAATCTCTTCAATAACCCCATAATATGGCATGACTGCCAATTTAGGCCTCTTGTCTTTGGAACTGGAGAAGTGCATAGATTCAGCCTCTAACATAACACCACTGTTCTAGACGGTGCTCTTATCATCTAGGGACTTTGTGTAAAATGTATAACCATTGATTACATACGAATTCCAACTTATGACACAAACCTCAGGACCACGTCCTAACCATTTTATTGTATCAGAAACACATTCCTCTCCCTCGACCTTTTGTTTGAACCAGTTTGCAAAAGTTTTGTTATGTTCCCTAATCAACCTTTGTTCAGTCATTCGATGATTTTCTTTCCTTACAGCTTCTTTATGTGCAGCTATGTTGGTTTGAACTTCATCAACATTATTCAAGATGTATAAGTGGACTTCTAACAATTCATCAGGATCCACACTAATTATCGAAGCCCCTCGTCTACCCCCTTCAGCATGCTGACGTTAAGGAAGCCTAATATGTCTTACTTTGGCCAAATAATTTTAACAAAATTTCATGGCTTCTTCAGAAACATATTTCTGAACAATTGATGGTTCTGGCCGGTATGCGTTCTTCATGTACCCTTTTAGGAATTTCATAGATCTTTCAATTGGGTACATCCATCGTAAATGGATAGGGCCACACAATTTTATCTCCCTCACTAGATGAACAATTAGATGAACCATTATGTCAAAAATGTAGGAACAAAAATTTTCTCAAGGTGGCACAAGATAAAATATCCTTCATTCTCCAATTCATCCAACTTTTCAATCTCGAAAACTTTACTACAAACCGCATTGAAGAAGAAACAAAGTCTAGTCAAAATGTGTTGAAGATCATATTTGTTAATGCCTCAAATAGCTACTGGGAGTAGCTGTTGCATTTAAAACATGACAATCATGAGACTTTTTCCTACTAATTTCAAGTCCTTCATTGATACAAACCTCTTAAAATTTAAAGAATACCTCGAGGGAACTTTTGTTCCATGTAAACACTCACAAAAACTTCGTTTCTCATCCTTAGACAAAGTATGAGAAGCCGGGGGACAATAAGTTCTCTTCCCATATGGCCTTGGATGTAAGTCTTCGCGTATTCCCATTGCTTGCAAATCCAATCTTGCCTTCACATCATCGTTAGAACTACCTTGTATGTTGAGAAGCGTGCCAACAATACTATTACATACGTTTTTCTCCACATGCATGACATCAATACAATGTCTCACATCAAGATTGCGCCAATATGGAAGATCGAAGAATACAAATCTCTTTTTCCATATATTTTTTCCTTTTCTACTCTTTGCAGTCTTACCGAAGATGACACTGATATTTTTCACCTTTTCATAAACTTGCTCCCTAGTCAATGCCACCGGAGCATCTTCATACTCTTGGCCACCAAAAAAGGCTTTCTTTAATCGACGATATGGGTGGCCCCATCTAAGAAATCTCCTATGTCCATGATAACTTGTCTTTCTTCCATGTTGAAGTTGATGGTAGCATGTGCCTTCTTCACAAACTGGACATGCTTTATGGCCTTTTACACTATACCCTGACAAGTTCCCATATGCTGGGAAGTTGTTTATAGTACAGAACATCATGGCTCACAATTTAAAAACCTCCTTCTTGAAAGAGTCAAAAACATTGACACCTTCTTCCCACAACTCCTTCAAGTCTTCGATCAAGGGCTCAAGGTAAACATCAATGTCATTTCCGGGTTGTTTTGGTCTCGAAATCAACATAGACAGCATGATGTACTTTCGTTTCATGCATAACATAGGAGATAAGTTGTAAATAATCAGGAGCACAGGCCATGAACTATGTATGCTGCTAAGGCTTCCATAGGGATTCATGCCATCCGTGCTAAGGGCAAGCCTAAGGTTTCTAGGTTCTTTGCCGAAGTAAATGATCGATTTCCTTCCATTGAGAAGAATCGGCCGGATGTCGAAGCTTTCCATCAGAAATCCTCTCATCTGCATGCCACCTCAAATTTTTTGCATCATTTTCATTCACAAACAACCGCTTGAACCTTTGTATGATTAGAAGATACCACAACACTTTTGCAGGCCCCTTATTTGACTTGTACCTTGGGGTTTCACATATCGGACAATTATGCTTCTTTTCAAACTCTTTTCTATACAATATGCAATCATTCGGGCATACATGGATCTTTTTGTACTCCATCCTCAGTAGACAAAGTATTTTCTTAGCATCATAGTATCGATGCGGCAACACATTATCATCCGGAAGCATGTCCTTAAAAGCCTCAAGCAATTCAAAAAAACTCTTGTCGTTCCATCCATGACGTGCCTTCAAGCTTATCAATTTCAATACAGCATTCAACAATTGGTATTTTTACACCCAGGGTATAGCAGGGTCTCTGCATCACTGCACATATTACCAAATGCATGTGATTGATCAAAAGCCTCTTCTCTTACATCACGAATAACGTCCTCTATGTGATCATCCATATTCGTGTCATTATCATCAAAGGCCACTTCCCCATGTTGAGACCCACTTGGCATTTTTTCACCATGCCATACCCATATTGTATAAGTCTTACAAAATCCCTCACAAATTAAATGTGTGTGTATAACTTCAGGACTTAGTCGCCTCTCATTCAAACATTTTACACAAGGGCAATAAAACTTTCCACTATCATCATGGGCATTTTGTTTAGCAAATTCTATAAATTCCCTCACCCCATTCTGATATTCAACACTCGTCTGTAAAGCATTTATCCAACTGTGATCCATAGTAGAATTCCTATAAAAGGAAAGATTTAACATATACATAATCTGAAAAAATTGAAACTTGCATATAAAATAAGCCAGCTCCAAATGCTTATATATGCTCAATGTCGGTTATGTCTTCTGTTTTTTGTTTTTTGTTTTATGGAGAAACTTGCCCATTAAATGCATAACGAAGAATCACTTTTGGTCATAAATGTATCACAGTGAATCCAATAAGCAAAATAAATGCATGATGAGGAAATTAAATGCACCGCATGAAGGTCTTGTGGACTCACCTGTAGCATATAAATTCAAATGCATTTGCTGAGTCTTTCTTCTCCGACCACGAATGTTGATGTTGCAGACAGCAAGAGCAACCTAAAAACACTTGTTGGTCAGTTGGGTAGTTCAAAAGTGCAAATATATAATCTTCAAAATACAATATTCATTAACAACAGAGGAACCCACAAGAACATTTCATCGATTTCGTTAAACCTATGAAAAACCCAGAACGATAAGCAGGAAAATCATAAAGTTATATAACCGAAACACCTCTTATAGTTTGGTCTATAGACGTTTAGCTAAGGAACCAGAAAGTAATTGTCGAGAGAGCGACGCGCGAAAACGACGAAGCAACACACAAACACCGGAGATAGAACCCGAGTAATCACTTTTGCGCGTGACAAGAGAAGTTCGAGAGAAGGAAATTTAATTTTCCGCGTGACAGAGACATGTTTTAATAATTTTGGATTTTATTAAGACCGGTTTATTATAAATTATCCGGTCCTAAAGATAAGCATTTTATTAATTTAATTTTTAAGACCGGAGGTTTAGAAGACTCTGGTCCTAATGTTTTACTATTCATTTAATTTTAAGACCGGAGTTTTATAAAACATCCTATCCTAAAAGTCAAAAACTTTTTAGACCAGACACTTATAAAGTATCCAGTCCTAAAGGTCCTCATTTATTAACCAAACCTATAAAAAGAGGATTGGCTTTTGGCAAGCAAAGAAAGAATCGAATGAATAAAATAAAGGAAAATTGGAGGATACGCTTCTTTAATTATTGGAGAATATGAGCAAAAAAAAGACACAAGCTTTGTTCTTAATGCTTCATACATTACTGGAGAAAATGCACGTACACATGAAAAAAAGAAGAAAGAAAAACAAAATGAACATTATCAACGACAAGAATATGACTAAACATCTTAAAGCTTATTATCCTCCAATGCCTTGGCGATATCGGCGTGAACATCATTAACTTCGCGCCGGAGATCAGCAAGTTCCTGTGTTATTCGCATCAGCCGCAATGCATCATTAGAGGAAAGAAGAGAGGGGTCAGCGGTAGGCGCGTTGGGGCCAGGAGGTTGGAGAGGGGGTGCGGCAATCTCTTCATCATTCGAAATAACAATGGGTCCAACAACCCGAGACTCTTCGGTCACAATAGAACGTACTCTCGCTGGAGGAGGCGCAAAGAGCATCCCTACAAGGAGTTCTCTTGTATCTAACCATGGTTTGAGGCTTTGAGCAGTTGGGGTAGAGAGCTAAGTAATGAGGAGTTAGGAGGTAGTGAGGAGTTAACAAGGACAGAGAGGTAGTGTGAGGAGTTAATAAGGGCAGAGAGCAGGAGAAATACGCAATTGATGATGAGAATGAATTCGGATTCAATTGGTATAAATGAATTTAGTGTTTCTACTTTAAGAGCGTATTTTATCAATATCTGGTCCTAAAAGTATATTTTTTTTTTCAATTCAATTACTTTTAAGATCTACCTTTTATAATATATCCGATCCTAAAAGTCTATTATTTATTTTTTCAATCAATTCAATTACTTTTAAGACCTACCTTTTATCTTGTATCCGGTCCTAAAATTCATTTATTTTTTTCAATTCAATTAATTTAAAAGTAAGAATTTTTTCTTAAAAAATATTACTTTTAATACCGGATCTTTTACAATATCGGGTATTAAAAGTTCATTCTTTTCAAATTACTCAGATAGCAGAGTCGTATCCTTACACTCTATTCAAATGAATGATTTAGAGTCTCTTCGACTTCCAGATAAACTTCCCAACTAGGCATCTCCTTGTATTCTGAGGAACTATGTGTGTCCTCGTTAAAGTTTCGACGTTTCACATTGTTCAGGATGGGTTCTCTATTTAAACCCGTTGTTACTTTACTTTTTTCACATTCTTCTCCATCACTTCTACAACCTCCACTGTAATGGCTGCTCCACCACCACCAGGTCCTCCTTTTCCTCTTAATCCCCTTCCACCTCCGTACCCTCCTTCGTTGCCTTCAAACCCATCATTCTACCAGATGATGGAGCACCTCCTGGCCCGTGTCGATCATATAGATCGACGTTTGAGCCAACTGTTTCAGGTCTATCACGCTGTCAACAACAAGCTGAACGCGGTACTCGACGCCAATGACATTGAGTACGATCCTTTTGATGACGACGTCTTCGACCTCTCCGACACCTCCCTCCCCTCCGACAACGATGAGGAGGATTAGATATTTTTAGAGTAAATACCCTTTTGGGTCCCTGGAAAAAAACACAAACCCCATTTTAGTCCCTCACAAAAAATGCCCTTTTAGTCCCTGAAAAGGACGAATAAGGGTCGATTGGTGAACATTTTGGTCCCTCGCAAATTGCAAATTTCCAAAAAGCCCTTTTTAGTCTATAAAAAAGTCCCATTAATGGGGTTCGTGTTTTTTGTCGGGGACCCAAAAGGGTATTTACTCATATTTTTATGTTTTTTTTAAAATTTTATTTTGTATCCCCATCTTCATAAAAAAATATAATAAATAAAAATTTTAGTTCTCATCTTCAATCGCCTTGTCCTTTTCATTATCTTCTTTTTTTCCGACAAAAAGGAAACAAACAAAACATTGTCCTCGTGTGTGATCAACATTAAAAATTCACAGAATACAGTTAAGACCATACAAAAAAACAACATTGTTTATCTTATTTGAATAAAAACAAACACAATGACAATTCTTCTCAAGGTTGGACCGTCGTTGTTGTCGGTTTTACCTCACCTTGATTTGAATATTTTCAGTGTCCTTTTCACTATCTTCCTTCTTTTTCCGACAAAAAGAAAAAAGAAAAAGAAAAGGGAGACCGATAATGCTGCTCAAAATCAGGAGAGGTAAAAACGACGACAACGAAGGATTTAGCTTGAGCAGAACGCCAGAACCTTGGTTATCTTCATCCCTAATGATTTGTCTAAAAAGCGAGTCATCATTTCTATTTAAAGGAAGACTATTCAGACCAGACATTCAAAAATTACACGGTCCTAAAGGTTAAGCCATATTTTTTTATAATAAATGAAGATTTTAAGTCCGGACTTTTAGGAGCGGACAAATAACAAATATACGGTCCTAAACGTCTCGCCATGTTTCTAAAATAAACGAAGTGGACTTTTAGGAGCGGATAATTAAAAAATATACGGTCCTAAAAGTCTAGCCATATTTTTTAGAATTAAACGAAGACTTTTAGGACCGGAAGTTGAATAAATATGCGGTCCTAAAAGTCTCGCCATATTTTTAAAATAAACAAAGTCTTTTAAAACCGGACTTTTAGGAGCAGATAATTAACAAATATACGGTCCTCAAAGTCTCGCCTTATTTTTAAAATAAACGAAGACTTTTAAGATCGGACTTTTAACAAATATACGGTCCTAAAAGTCTAGCCATATTTTTTAGAATTAAACTAAGACTTTTAGGACCGGAAGTTGAATAAATATGCGGTCCTAAAAGTCTCACCATATTTATTTAAAATAAACGAAGACTTTTAAGACCGGTCTTTTAACAAATATGCGGTCCTAAAAGTCTAGCCATATTTTTTAGAATTAAACGAAGACTTTTAGGACCGGATCTTAAAAAATATGTGGTCCTAAAAGTCTTCGTTTAATTCTAAATAGTCGCGAATACTTTTCAATCTCTTACTGCTCATTTACAACATCCTCTACCTCAAATTTCAAGCACTAAATAGCTTTATCCACCATCCAATACATTCGAAACCCAAAATGGACACAAGAAAATTGTTGAAAAAATAAACAAATTTTATTATTGAATTACACATGCTTATGTATATTTACAAATGAATGAATTGTTCAAAAAAATAAACAAATTTACAAAAGATTATTGTTGCTACAACATATATTTACAAATGAAATTAGGACTATAATTTTTTTTTGACTTTAAGAGGTCATACAGATATTCACAAAACAAATTGTGTATGTGCTCCACTTCATCATTAGAAAAGGGATCAGCACAGGAAAACCTCTGTAACATCAAAGACAGAAACTGAATTAACTTACGTGCATATTTTATATGTAACATTAAGCCAGAAACGGAATTCAGCCATAATATGTAACATCAAATACATGTAGTGAATTTAGTCCTTCCTTGCGTGATAATATCATATATGTGTTTCATGACGTACGTGCCACATAAGTTGGACCCCGTTGGTTGCCGACGGGTCTAAAAAGAACAAGAAATATATATAAGAGCATATATAGCTTACTGACCAAGTTCACAAGGCAGTGTGTCAGTGTCCAAATATGTACAAACCTTTGGTGTGAGCAATTTAGGATCTTTTTCATCATACGTATGCTTTTTGTTTACCTTGCTTTGGAAGGTCCTCATGGCACTATCATCAAAATCACAAATTTATCAATAATGTTCACCGAAAATCCACAGCAGAGATGTTAGACAAGAGAATCAAAATGACATGCTTACTTGTTGATGTCTGCTTCAACATAGGCCCTGGATCGCTATGAGTGAAGCATAAGAAGATAATTGTATGCACATCCATGCACATGAGGACCAACTGCCAGTGGTGGCTGAAAATTCACAGTAGTAAAGTACTCAGTGATATATGTAGCAGAATTAAGTGAATTGCAGACAAGAATTGTGATATGTACCTTTGGTAGTATGGAAACAAGTACACCTTTCTTCTCACTTCACACAACCTCATTGATATGTACTATTGTCTCTCCTCCAAGGTTGTTGTGCTTGCATACACTGGGCACAAGAATCCAAAATCATTGATTCTACCCTGTTGAACCAATTCTTGATGCATGAACCTACAATAATGACATCGATAAGAGAATTAGTATATATGAATGTGTGTCTAAACAATGCGTTTAAATAATGTACTCATAGAAGAAGATACTTACTTCATAAACATTAAGCTCCTTTCCAAGAAGCAGCAGGGACATTAAATCTTTGGTGTCAACATAAACCGGTTGAGGATGAGGGAGACTTACTACTTCATTGACAGGCCATGATTTATCTTTAAAATATCCATTGGATACCATATCGGATATTTTTTCCTTGGAAGTCAACTTAGCAGTAGGGGATGGAGCTTGAGGAGGGTATAGAGCTTAAGGAGGGGATGAAGCTTCAGGAGGAGTAGAGACATGTACAAGCTTCACTAGCCAAGAGATGAAGGTTCCCTTGACATCACTCACAAGCTTTAGCTGATCAGTTGGGAGAGGGAGAGGTGTATCAATGATCACATTTTCAACTGACACTCTGACTTCATCATCAGCCATTTGTTGGTGGTGTACAATTGATCCCAAGTTGTGGATAGTCCCTTTTGAAACTAATCGTCTATGAGTTTTTTCCACAAACAGGTAACAATGTTGCTCTGACTCTCCAATAATGGAGCTCCCTTTAGTGCTCGCTTGCATAGGTGCAGTGAATGTGTGAAGGAACCTTTGGTCTCTAGATGAGAGCTCAAAAGCAGCTTCAATTCATTCATTTCCTCCTGCATTTTACTCATCTAAGATTGAAACATTGTAGTCAATGAAGCTTTTTGAGCCGCTGCTTCCTCATTTATTTTGGCCACCATTTGTTTATCTCCTCCCGGGTAACCATACTTTGTTTGTGGCGTTTGGATTTACCAAAGTATTGCTTTAGGCCTACTCGTCCTCCAATCCCCCTTACACACCCCGAGTGATCCGGTTTTCCGTTTGCAACAATCAAAACATCATTCCTCCCGTCCGACACAAAAGATCCCTCTGCTTTTTTCTTTTTAAGATCTTCCTGTAAGATACAGATAACGACAAGCTTAGTAATGAAACATTTTTAGTAACTAAAAAATAACAATAACGATACTTACAATTCTTTCAGCAACTAGACGAGTTTGTTCACTCGTGTAGGTGCCACTTGGCTTTTGCCGAATATACAACCACAACTCCTCGCGACTTATTGGAGATGGCTGATCAACTATCGCAAAAAGATTGGATTCAGCTTCATCTTCCAATCTCTTCTGCTTGGCCGCCATCAATTCTTTTTCGTCCTTTTCATATCCGCCGCGAGAAGCCCTATGCGGGAAATCATTCTTTCTCCCTATCTCCTGTGCTTGTTCCCTTCTTTTCTATGAATCAGAATTGAAAAAACTATTAATTATGAATTCCAGTCATCTCACTAACAGAAATTAGAGAACTTCTGCTTGATATGATCCTCAAACACTAGTCAAATTCACTTCATCAAGTTTCAACATTTTATTTAAGGAAGATGTAGAATTGTAGAAGAAATTGGGAGAAATAGAGGAAAGGGAGTTGCAGACATACTGCCAACTCAGTCAATTTATTCATTCATCATAACTGGTTCCTACACATATTAGTCTAACCTCTTATATATAGTTAGAGGCTTGACTCTTGAGGCCCAATAACAGCTTGCATCGAAACCTTTACACAGTTAACATACTAACTAACTAATAGCAATGTCTAACCACTACCTACTATAACGTAACTAGCTAAGAATATAATAATGGTTTGACTCTTATGCCATTATTATTTCCCTAATTACCTACTTAGTATTTTACCTTTTCACGGTTTACATATAAGACTTGCATAGAACTAAGACATGCTCCTCTGATGCAGGACAAAGGATGAAAATATATACTTTTATTCACACACCAAACCATCTAACTATCAGGATGAGATGAACACAATAACATTCACATATCCACACAGGTTAATAAACAAACAAAAAAGGGAAAACAAAACTAAATAGAAACTCACCGAGCTTGAGTGAGTGGTCCCTTGTTGAACAAATTGTTGCCAAGTTTGTTCATCAATAAATGTGTACTTGTCCCAAGGATTATGGTCATTTGAACCTTGGCAAAAATATAGTTGTTAGCTAGAAAGGTCTTAAACTTCCTCCATCGATCAGTACAATAAGACAATGTCTTGTCTTGCAACTTCTGACGGTCAGGGACAGTGTATGTAAGCCGGATAGTTTCCCAAATAAGATCCTTTACTGTGCGAAGGTTCACATTTTTCCACTCATCTTTCAAGATGCTAACCTTGCTGCGTGCTAGATAGCTGACAAAACTATTATATTTGTGTTTAGTAGGACCAAAAGGTTCCAACTTTTCATCAAACTGAATCTCGAGTTTTGTCCCAGAAGTCCGACTTAGGGATTCATCCATCATTCATGTGCCATTTCTACCACGGCGTGCACGGCGGTTATGAAGCTCATTGTGAGATGAAGAGGGTTCGTTCTGACTCACACCAGTAACTGGCGTTCCAGGAACGGGACTAGAATCATTTTCACTATTCATTTTTGAGACAGGAAGAGAGGAATGCCTGAGCAAATGAGAGAGTAACATAGGCTAATGGTACGTGGGCGAGGAAGAGAGGTAATGCAACAGGAAGGGTTTCGCAACGTTAACAAAGGTTCTTCAGTGAGAGTAACAAAGGTTTCACACGAAGAAAAATATATTTGGCGCTTTAGTTTTAAGACCGGATAAAGTAAACGACGGTCTTAAAGGTTAACATTTAAGATCGTTCTTTATTAATAGTTGGTCTTAAAAGTAATAAACTTTTTGTTTAAATTTGTTCAATATTTAGTATCGGGCACAATTTATGTCCAGTCTTAAAAATATAAACTTTAAGACCGTTTTTTATGTATATCCGGTCTTAAAAGTCTTAGAAATTTTTCTTTATTATTTTGGACAGTAAAAAATATAAGTCGAGCTTTACGGGATTTCTCTATAATTGTAATTTGATTATTTCAATTTTTTTAATAACATTTTTAAGACCGGTTGTTTTGTTAACCGGTATGAATAATATATTTAAGACCCATTAATAAATGATCTGGTCCAAGAAGTTCTTAATATTTACAAAACTGCCACCGGTCATACGTTTAAGACCGGTGTGTCAGTTCTTCCAGTATAAATGAGGCGATCTTAAAGCCCTTTTTTACATTAGTGTGTAACAGAATTATCCATTTTAGTAAAAGATTTAAAATTCGTTTAAGAGTAAACAGGTAACATATATAATTATTTAAACAAATGTAACAAAATTGACAATCTTAAGAAGGAAAAATAACACAAAATCCTCTACGTTAAATTAGGAAAAAAAATTCTTCTTTGTGATTAGGCGAGTTCCCCTTGATAAATGAATCAATATCTACCGGATTCAACTTAAAATGTGTTGAGTTGACAATAAAAAAAATACTTTTAATAGTACTAATTACATGTTATAAATAATTACTTGATAAAGGATTGCACAAGCAAATGCAATCTTTACCAATAACTTACAATTTTTAATCTTTTTATAAAAGTTTGATAATCAAATAAAGTGATCGGAGAAAATAGTTAAAAATCATTTAATATATTTTTTCCAATTTTCATTTTCACGATAATCAAATAATTTAATATAAAGTTGGGTTAAGTACCAATTTTGCCCCTGAAGTACGCGTCCAGAAGCAATTTTGCCCCTTGAGTTTTCGAAGGATCAATGTTGTCCCTGAAGTATCAAAACGGAGCAATGTTGCCCCTCCGTTAGAAACCCTAACGGTCAACGTTAGTTGACTAGTTGACCGTTAGGGTTTCTAACGGAGGGGCAACATTGCTCCGTTTTGATACTTCAGGGGCAACATTGCTCATTCGAAAACTTAAGGGGCAAAATTGCTCCTGGGCGCGTACTTCAGGGGCAAAATTGGTACTTAACCCAATTTATTTTACAAAGATGATATTTGGGGTTAATAGCTAAAGTAAATGGAAATGAGACACAAATTCCAAAGAGAGTGAGAAAGAGAAATATTGTCCATACAGAGTATGTTATATCAGGATCCGGCTGAGGTCCTCTTCGGCCTCCCATCCACTACCGCTCACTTCTTTAATACTGCGTTGTTTTGACGCAAAATATACCCGATCTCTCTTTTTTGTTTAAATATTAAGGGTACAAAAAAGAGATTTCAGGATACTACTGACGGATACTGAAAAAATATTGATAAGTACTTCATGATTTTGAAAAATTATTTTAGGACGTTGAAAAAATATTTCAGGATAGTGACAGGTACTAAAAAGATAGTTCAGGATACTGGCTAGTACTAAAAAAATACTTCATGATCTTGAAAAATTATTTTAGGACGTTGAAAAAATATTTCAGGATAGTGACATATACTAAAAAGATAGTTCAGGATACTGGCTGTTACTAAAAAAATACTTCATGATCTTGAAAAATTACTTTAGGATGTTGAAAAATTATTTTAGGACGTTGAAAAAATATTTCAGGGTTCTAACCTGGAACGTGGAGGGAGAATTTTGGAAAAATCTCATTTCAAATAACAATTAGATCCATATAAAAATGATCAATATTCTCGTCGGAGGGTAGGGTATGTTACGTGTGATCATCATCTACAACCGACTAATGGCGGGGTAGGGGTTACTTTTTTTATATAAAAAAATATGTATGAAGGACATTTATGTCATATCCTTTAAATTTTAGAAAAGACAAATAGAATACTAGCATGTTTTAGAGATTTTGAAATTAGAATCACTTCTCTATCCTTTACCATTTTAGATGGTCTTTATCTATCCTTTTTCCTTCTTTTTTTTTTTGCTTGCAAAAAAACCGTGAGGATACAATAATAAGGCATGTACACAAACCATCATATTATGGCCCCTTTTTTAAACAAGATAATTGTTTTTAGTGATAAAATTAGAGGGGTCTAATGCTTTTTACTATTTCCACGCCTATTTATAAGAAAATTATAGTTAAAATTTAACCATCACTTATTTCTTATATATAAATAGGTCCAGATACAGAATTGGAGACAAAATAATAAATCTCATTATTACATTTCTAAATAATATTATGTTGTAAATTTAGAGAAAATAAGAAGACTAGAGAGTAATAGAAGAAGAGAAGAAATAATAAGACAATAAAATGAGAGTAAAGAGAATGACCTATCTCATTCACTTTGTTTCATTGGTGTGTCAAAGTCTTTTGCATCCTTTATTTATAGGCTTCCATACATTGAAGATTACATAAGAGTTACAAGCACATAAGAAGGGAATTAAGCAACATAATGGTGCAATTGGAGGTTATAGGAAAACTGTACTAAAGCTCACTCAATTTGAGAGTTATAGGGTGTAATGTCAATTACCATGAAATAAAATCCCATGTATTGAGTTATGAACATCCACACACATATTGTTTATAACACTCCCCTTAGATGTTCATAAATAAATATTGTGCCTCATTAAAATCTTACTAAGAAAAACTCATTGGGATAAAAACCTAGTAAAGGAAAAAAAAATTACACAATATATGTTGAAGCTGCTTCGTTAAAAACCTTATCGGGAAAACTCAGTGGGACAAAACCCTGGTTAAAGGAAAAAAAGAGAGAGTACAACATGATCTTTTCTTCCCCTGAAAGCGGTATCACTTTTAGTTCTTCTTATGACAACAACATCACTTTTACTCAAGGTTCTGAAACCCGGACCGGTCACTGAACCGGTCGGAGTATTGGGTTAAGGGTTAGTGGGTCA
Organism: Acacia melanoxylon; assembly: GCA_019022615.1. Lineage (NCBI taxonomy): Eukaryota > Viridiplantae > Streptophyta > Magnoliopsida > Fabales > Fabaceae > Acacia > Acacia melanoxylon. The sequence goes on from JAFJYJ010000012.1 coordinate 10,155,811, forward strand.
GACCGGAGTCAACCCGGGCCTAGACCGGTGAGGTATAAAAAATTAGAAAATAATTAATTTCTTATCATACCAACCTAAATTTGACATACTATATATCATTTCAATATTTTGGATCAGTGGCAAATAATCATATACTCCAATACTTGTGACATATTCAGATATTCTTAACAATTTTCTTTACAACCTACATTTGACATTCACTAAGTAGAGCCAACCGAAAACAGAGAAACCACAATAGCTTTAGGAAAACCAAAAAATGAATCCAAATCAAATCCATATGACATCCAAAAGTGAAAAAAGGAAGAAAAAAAACTGAGGGAGAAAAAAAAATTGAAGGAGATTTTTTTTAAAAAAAAAAAAACGGTCTGACCCAGTGACACGTCCGGGTCACCCCGGGTTCACCGGGTCAGTCCGGTTTTGCACCAAACTGGACCGGTTTCACGGCCGGTTGGCCGATTCCCAGTCTGAACATGCCGGTCTGGTCCGGTTTCATAAACCATGCTTTTACTCCTCCTGATGATGACATCACTTTATGTATTTGAGCCTACGCATTCCAATACCATCCACCAACTTCTTAAATGTCTAGTTGGTAGTGTCTTGGTAAACAAATATGAAAGGTTGTCACATGAGCAAATTTGCTGAATATCTATGTCACCATTCTTCATAAGATCATGAGTGAATTGAATTTTTTTCTTTTGGAGATATATGTTTTGTTCTATCTCCTTTGATGTACCCTCGTTTTAGCTGAGCTATGCATGTTGTATTATCGTCATATAGTATTGTTGAAATCTTTTGCTTAGGAAACAGACCACACACTGATTGGATATGTTGAGTCATTGACCTTAGCCAAACACATTCTCGACTTGCCTCGTAAGCTACCATTATCTCTGCATGATTTGATGAGGTAGCAGCTAAAGTCTATTTTGTTGAGCGCCAAGATACCATTGTACCTCCACAAGTAAATAAATATCCTATTTGAGATCTACCATTGCGTGGATCTGATAAAAACCCTACATCTTCATAACCAATCAATTGTGATCCAGATTCATTAGAATAAAATAATCTCATATCATTTGTTCCTCAAAGATATCGAAATATATGTTTGATTCCATTCCAATGCCTTCTTGTAGGAGAAAAACTAAATCTTGCCAATAAATTCACAGCAAATGCAATATTGGGTCGTGTTGTATTGGCAAGATACATTAGTGCACCTATATTACTAAGAAATGATACTTCTTGACCAAGAAGTTCTTCCATTTTCTCTTGAGGGAGAAAATGATCCTTCTTCTTAACAATTGAAGTAGATAATGGATGTGCTTTATCTATATAGAATCACTTTAGTATTTTTCCAACATAAGTTGATTGATGAAGGAGAATTCCATTTGCTAAGTGCTCAATTTGGAGTCCAAGACAAAACTTTGTTCTTCCAAGATCCTTCATCTCAAATTCACCCTTTAAACAATCAACAATTTTTAAAGCTATTTAGAAATTCCAATTATATTCAAATCATTCCAATTATCACAAACTGTAATCCAGTTCCTTTCATGAAAGCACATGGGCAAATAGGATCATTTTTATAACATTCTTTTTTTTTAAAAAAAAAAAAAAATCACTAAGACGATTATATCACATTCTTCCAGATTTTTTCAATCCATATAAGGATATATGCAAAAAAAAATTCGAGAGTTCTTACATCCTTCTGGCAATTTGAATCCTTCAGGGATTTTCATATAAATTTTAGTATCTAAATTACCATATAAGTAGGCTGTAACACCATCCATTAGACGCATATCCAATTTTTTGCTCACTGCCAGACTAATTAAATACCTTAAAGTGATTGTATCTACCATAGGAGAATATGTTTCTTTATAATCAATTCCAGGTCTTTGCGAAAATCCTTGTGCTACTAGGCGTGCTTTATATCTAACAACCTCATTTTTCTCATTTCGTTTTCACATAAATGTTCATCTATACCCAGCAGGCTTTACACCATTTGGTATTTAGTCTACAGGTCCAAAAACTTCACATTTTAAAAGTGAATTTAACTCTTCTTGAATTGCATCTTTTCATTTTGGCCAATCATTTCTATTTCTACATTCTTCAACTGATCTAGGTTCAAGATCCTCATTCTAATTAATTATTTCAACCACAACATTATATGAAAATACATTGTCGACAACTATACTTTCTCAGTTCCATTTTTCCCATAGTGACATAACTCATCGAGATCTCTTAATTATTTTCAGGTACCTGGACCTCTTCTAGGGTCTTTTGATTAGTTATGTCTACCTCCTCAACTTAACCATCTTGGTTAATCTCTCTCTTTTTCTTTCTAGGATTTTTATCTTTAGAACCAATTGGTCTACCACGCTTGAAGAGTGGCTTAGTTTCATTTGTAATTGATGGTTGTCCTCAATTCTAATTGGAGCATTTTCAGCTGGAATGTGAGATTAGGTAATTCTCTCAAGGTCAATAAATGCATCTGACAGTTGATTTACAATATTTTGCAAATGAAGTATTTTTTGAACTTCAAGCTCACATTATCGTGTATGAGGATCTAGATGTGACAATGACAATGTTTTGAATGTAATTTCTTTATCCAGCTGTTTATTATCGCCCCCTAATGTAGGAAAATTGTCTCATCAAAATGGCAATAATCAAAACATGCTATAAATAAATCTCCAATTGATGATGACTCTAATTAAATACTTGATTATAGAAAGAGATTCATAACCAACATATATTCCTAACCTCATTCAAGGTCCCATATTTATGTGTTGTGGTGGATCAATAGGAGTAAATACTGCACATCCAAAAATTCTAAGATGGAATACCTATAGCGCTAGACGTCTCTTTGATGAGCCCCGGTTTGATCCACTGGGGATAGATCCGACAAGCCATAGGGCTCGTCTGGCGGCTATATCAGTATATGTTGGAGTAATCATACTCAGTATTGCGGAATCGGTGTCTTCTTCTGGTGTCCTAGTCAATCTCAATTAGTTCAGTCTTCTTATTCCGTAAGTAACTTAGTGCATGTTCCTTCTAATAAATGAAAATACAAGACAATAAAAAGGTTCAGTTTTCTCTAGATCACTTATTCTTATTTACTCCCTTTAATCCTTAATGTAAAACATGTTTATCTAACTTGATTAGATTAAGGAAGTTAGTTAACATAATAATTTTTTTATATATAAAAAACCATAATCATCTTCATTAATTCCCTCCATTTGTCTCTTACTTGATTAATATTGAGAGAACATTAATAAGGATAAATTAGAAAAAAAAAATTGATAAATATAAGAAATATGTTTTATATTTAGGATTATAATTAAATCTCAATTAGGTTTATATTAAGAATTGGATGGGGGTATAAGAGACACTAATAGTATGTTAGCAACTTGGTATTATCATTTTTTATGTTGGCCCCATTGATTATTGGCTAGTTTCTTTACATCAATGACACACACACACACACACACACACACTCTCTCTCTCTCTCTCTCTCTCTCTCTCTCTCTCTCTCTCTCTAACATGGATGTTTCTAGAAAAACAAGTGACATTTTTTATAACCGTCTTTAGCTAATTTTAATAAACTTTGATCAATCTATGTAATTCGATTATTCATAAATTATAAAAAGACCAAATGAATGAAGTATGTTAGGACTTTATATCCAGATTTGTTACAAGATTGTCAATGATTTAAAAGTTAAATGAATAAGTAGAAATATATAGAGTGAGCTGTTAGATAAAAAAAATTACCTTTTAGTTTGGATGTGTATATACATAAAAGGGAATGTTGAGTTGTGCAAAATCATAAGTAAGATGGTGATGTTGTTTTGAGTAAATTATATATAAATATTTTATTAAATTTTGTCAACACTAGATAAACCCTTTATGTGTGTGTATTATCATAGGGTGTCTATTATATAAGTGAACTTAACTTAGAGAATGAAAAAAAAATGGTATTCCTTCTGATCCTTAATATAGAACATATTTGGAGAAGAAATTTATCTTGGTCCTAAATATAAAATATGTTTTTTCATATTTTTTAATCTTTTAACAATAATTAAGGATGAGAAGAAATAAGAGAATTAAGGATGATGACTATGATATTTTAGGAAATATATTTCATATTAACTAAGTTAATTAATTTTCTTAATTTAGATAAATTAGGTAAATATGTTTTATACTAAATAGCGAGATAGTGTATTTTTTTCCTAACTCTTATACAAAGCCTTGTTAAAGGGCATTGGTAAGTTCTCTTTTTTTTTATAAATAAATAAAAAATTAAGACCTCTTGCATTAGATAGAGTTCAATTTTGTGTCTAGCATATTACATGAACGACTTAGTTTTAAAGAATTTTTAGTAACACATCAAGTTGTGTCTGCTTTTACATACACACACAATCTTATATATCCAAGCCCAGCATTTATTTCTCTTATTTTTTTTTATTTTTTTTTACAAACTTCACTTAACAGCAAGTAACAGTACATTATCAAGTCCTCTCCAAAATTAAATAAACATAATTATCTTTTAGCCATCCCATCCGTTGACTGCTGGCCCATTCTTAATATGTAAGCAAGCTCATAATTATCTTTTTGGAGGCAATAATGAAGATATATCAAACATAAAGTTGTGAGTTTGTAACTTTTTGTTTGCGTGAACGGTAAATATTAGGTGGGAAAATAAAAATAATTAGTAAAAAAAACTGTTAATCTAGTCACTTTATTCGATAAGATTATTATTAATAAATAATTTATTGTATAAAAGGAGGCTATAGTTGCATCCAAAAGTACGTGCATGCAGATTGCAGACAACTCAATCACGCACCTCCTTCCTTTAAATGATTCTCTATTTGATGATTCCTCGATGACTCCTCAAAGATGTAAGAATATCTCTTTTTGTTTGTTTATCATATATATATATATATATATATATATATATATATAGGATTAATATTGATTATATTCTAATTCCAAATTAAATAATAATACTGTTCTGGTATAGAACACAGATGTCTAGCTTTAACAAGCTAGGGGTATTAATATAGGATCAATAGGCCTTTCTAAGATGCTTAAGAGTTAAACACCAAGAAGAAGGCTTCAACTCGGTGATATCTATCAAGGAGATATCAACGAGTGAACTCAGACCACGGTGCTACACGGAAATGGCGATTCGCCTGAGGGTGGATGTGTGCACTGTGTGACTGAATTGTAAACAATGGAATAGAGAAGGTCCTGTGCACCTGGTGGGTAATCTCCTATTTATAGGGATTACCTAGGGTTTCACTCCCATGCAAATGCACCTATCCATCAGCCATTATGCGCCTCCCACGTTCTACAGACACCTGCTCCACTACCAGTACGGTCCTGCATAACAGACACGATGGAGTAGAGGTGAACCATTTACCTGGTTAAATGGGTGTTTTACTGCAAGCCCTCTTATTGGGCCGAGTAACTGACTGGCCCAATATATGAGTCCATCTTGATTGCCCCCAAGCTCGGTATGGCGGGTTTCTGACGTGCCGAGATTAGCGTATTCACTAACCCAGTCTTTGTTTGCCCGAGCTCAAGTTTTAAAAGAATCCTCCGGGACTCTTTCCTTGCTCGCCCTGCTCTATCGCTTCTTATCACAAAGGACAAGCTCATTTTTAATGAGCACTCACTCAATTTTCATAGCGACCGGAGTTTGCATCGACAAGTGACCTTTGGTCAACACCGTTATTATGAACTCGGTCATAACCGGCTATGAGCTCCTGCCATCTTGCCAACTCTCTTCGTTTTCTGAATGACGGGCCGGCTTTTCGTGGCAGGCTCTTGGCTTTTATAATAACCAAGATTGACTCTGTTATTTCTGTAACTCGGTCTTAGCCGGATTACGAGCTTCACCCACGTGTTGCCCCCAATATTGGTTGTCATAAAGGATTGGGAATATCCGTAGGCGTGACTCAGGCGTGATCCTATCCACCTAAGGATATGGAATCGCCGCCTTTTCGTAACAATCCTTCTTGATTTGCGTGCACATTAAATGCTCGCGCCTCTTCCCGATCTTGCCCTTATTGCACTTTCCCACTTGGAAGGCATTTATTATCGGTGGTGCTTGCATTTTCCGATGAAAAGGGAATTGATGACTCCTGTCGGTTTACATTCTTTCACTGAGAATGTATTTATTGCCCTTGGCATTTTCAACATCGGAATTAAAAGGGCATTAATTACCCTTGACGCTCCCAATGTCAAAATGCCTATATGAACTTCTGCTTCTTCACCCTATTTGCCCCATTCCACACTTTTCGAACTTCTGATCCTTCTTCTGTCTACCTCATTAGTTTTGTCAATGAAGCATTGTTCCAAACAAGCAGAAGTGTGGATGCCAGGAAAATCAGACCCTGGCCCTTCGCCTTTTCCTTTAAAGTTTTTGCAGATGAGGGGGCAAAAAGCAAGGAAAAAAAAACAAACACCGATCAGAACGCCGCCAGCAGTCTTCGCCAGCGGCAACCTTCAAATATATTTGCCAGTCTTCATCCATATCCTCCAACGGGCATCTGGGAGTCCAGATATATTTGCTAGTCTTCATCTACCTGGCAAAATATTTCATCTGGGATCTCAATCAAGTTCCGTTGAGCATTGGTGAAGATCTTTATCCTAAAGATCTCTGACTCAGAGATCTTTATACGGTGATTCGCTGGCCTGAAGTCTACTCCTATCAATAGGTCCACCGTATCCGATAAAGATTTGCACCATTACGCATCTGGGAGTTCATTCGGCAGCAGAGAGTTCTTCCTACGAGTCGTCCACTTGCTGCTGATGGATTTGGGCGCTCAGACTCTGTGATAACTTAAAAAGATCCGTCTAGGAAATAGTAAAACCGTACTTGTTTGCATTTTACCTTTGTATTTTCCTTAGTTTATTTTCCTGTAAGAATGTTATGTAAACCATTCATTACTAATGGAAAATCATTTGTTGTCATTGCTAGCATTTCATTGCTTAATTTATGCCTTACTAATTCCTTGTCCTTGAACTTCGGACGTTTTTCTTAGCTTTGGCCTACCACCAGTTTAAAATATAATCTGTGCGACCTCCAATCCGAGTTAAAACAAACTGCCCTCCAAGTCGGGTTGAGTCGTAACAAACCGCCCTCCAATCCGGGTTGAGTTCAAACGACTTGCCCTTCAATCTGGATTGAGTTAAAACGAACCGCCCTTCAATCTGGATTGAGTTAAAACGAACCGCCCTCCAATCCGGGTTGAGTTCAAACGACTTGCCCTTCAATCTGGATTGAGTTAAAACGAACTGCCCTCCAATCCGGGTTAGGTTTAAAAATTTGAATAGACTTTGATGAAGCTTCATAAGTCAACCATATGTCAGCCACGTGTTCGCCACGTGCCTTAACGCATCATGACGTTCAACCGTTGCCTATGCCGAGTGGTCATTCCTGTGACTTCGATATCCGTGCGCATTTAATGCTCACGCCGTTTCACTTGAAACGTCACTTACTTTAGGGTTTATAACTCCGTTAGTGGGATGTAATGACGTCGCGACCCCTGACCTTTCAAATTCATAACGTCTATATATATTTCTTCATAAAGATTGTCAGTCCTACTTTGTACTCTCGACTATCCCTTCCGCCTTAGAAGAATTTGCTTTGCGCCCAAGTTATCGCCTTCGTTCGACAATCTTCTCGCATTCTCCTTCTTCAACAGGTATTACCACTTATTCTCTTCCCTGTCTGGTCTTGCATATCTTTTGCACTACAACTTGAGCCTTTTGGCATGTTTCTGGTTTTTTTGTGTGCGTTTCTACGTTTTGCTGGGTTTCTGGTCTTTGCTGGGTTTCTAGGTTTTGTTGGGTTTCTGGGTTTAGCTGGGTGGGTTCTTAGCTTCTGTTCCTTTTTTTAGGTGTTCAGAATGGCCCGTACCTTTCCGCATGTCTTCAAACCCAAACATTCTTCATCCCTCAAACAACCAAGGATTCAGCCCCAAGACATTTCCTTAGGTACAAATAGTGACCCTCCTTTACCACAAGTTTGTAGAAAACCCAGGAGCCTTCCTAGACCCAAGAAAGTTTCCTTCTGGGAACTGTCCTTCAATGGAGAGAAAACACTTCCACCTCTTGAACCGTCCATCGCTCCTCCTTCAACTTCGGCCGGGGTTCCACATCCCATCTTAAAGCAAAGTCTTCCTAAGCCCGGATTACCAACTCTGGGTCCCACGCCCTGTGACGAATGTTGCCACAAAAGTATTGAACTAGCTCAAATAGGACGGGATCGGGATGCCGACTTACTGCTAGACAAATGCCGATGCAACATAACCCCTGTACATACCCCGGCCTACATCGACTCTGACTACCCCGATCAAATGTCTTTATCTTGCAACCGGGATAGTTTCACTTTCTCAGGTATATATCATTCTCTGATCTTTGCCTTCTTATTCTATTTTTGCAGCTTTGAAAATGTCACGTCTTCGCGCAGTCAGCAAAAAAAGTCAAACTTAAATGTCAAAGTCAAACTTAACGGTCAAACGATATTTTTGCACCTAATTTGTAACCACATGTACACTTTTGCACCCAAAAAAAGCACTTGCTATTGGGCGCTCCTCTGACAAAAGCACATGTCTATTTTTGCACCTTAACCCTTTATTCTTTTGTTTCCAGACCATCCCTGTACACGACTTATAATTATTAAAAGGACTTCCAACGCAATGATTAAATAAATAATTAACTTAATTAATTTTTTTAATCTTTATAATCTTTGTAAATTGCTATCTAGTACTCCCTCTGGTCCTTATTATAAGGCACCAACTAATTATTCTCACAAACCAATAAAAATAGTTAAAGTCAATAAATTTATCCTACAATTTAAGTAATTTTCAATATTACTCATACTAATTACACTAAACTCTAATATTATATTAACTATTACTCTCATCTACTACCCTTATTAATTATGGGCATACATGAAACAAATAATTAAATGCTTTTAACAAAGAAAGTCTTTATAAAAAGGACCAAATAAATTTGCTAGTTGGTGCCTTATAATAAAAACTAGAGGGATTAGCTCCTACAGAGAATATTAAATATTATAAGATACAAGTACTCATAATTTAGATTGATTATTATGGAGTGGGACTGGTGAATTGGGAGAGCTAGATTGGTTTTGTAATAAGCACATTGTGTGATGATCCCAATGCCAGCAAAATGTGCAATACAAATGGTAATGGGATTCTCTATGGCCCCACGTGTGAACACTCCATTGAATTGTCGTTGGTGGCTAGTTTGACTCACTTCTACAAAAGTGTTGACAAGTGGATGGCGGGAACAACCACCACCAAATTACCGACATTCTCGAACTCGATCCTCTCGTCAAATTCTCAATAACTAATCCTTGAAACAAATATTTCTTTTTAATTACGTAAAATAAATTTATGATTAAAAATAATAAATGTGTCAAAAATATTATATCTTTTTCAATTATGTTATTATTTATGAAAAGAACATATGAGAGAGGATAAAAAAAAAATATAAGAGACAATTGGTAATAAATGATGAAGTGAAAGATAATTAGTTGCGAGTGGTGATAATTAATATAAAGTTATGTATTTAATAGGAGTAGAAAAGGAAAATGTAGTTTAAAGTTTAAGACACAAAAAGAAAGTTGCTTATATTAAGAGCTAGCCCCAATAAAGAGAAAGTTGCTTATAAAAAGGATCGGAGGGAATAGTATAACATCCTATACTAATTAATGTAAAACATATTTACCTAATTTAATTAGATTAAGAAAGTTAATTATTATGATTTTTTTTTCTAAAACACCCCAATCATCTTCCTTTATTCTTTCAATCGATCTTACTTTATTATTGTTAAGGGATATTGTTCTGTATGAGAACACAAATGTCTAACCAGATGGGCTAGTGAATTGATATTGGATCAAAGGGTTCAATCTGGGTATCTATGAGATAGATAACCAGGAGAACTTAGGATCACTGCACACAGACGAGGCTTTCACCAATGAGGGTGATGTGTGTACACGGTGATGACTATGTAAATTGTTAAGGTTAGAACATGTGTACCTTAGGGTTTTACCTTCTTATTTATAGAGTGTACCTTAGGTTGAGATTTAAGGGCCCTGTGTGTCTCGCGGCCCAAGTATCATAACTACATGATCTAGATTGAGATCTTCCTTGATTATACGTGGGTCAGGATCCTCCTTTAATTTATTATAGGCGGATCCTGATGTGCAGGACATTCCTAGTTGGGTCGTCTCATGAATGGGCCTAGTATAAGTCCGTAACAATTATCAAAATTGGTAAATTATGAAAAGATTGATAAATATAAAAAAATGTGTCTTATATTTAGAATCAAGGTTAATTTTCCAATTAGATCTTATATTAAGAACTAGATGGAGTATATTAACAACTAGTATTTTTATATAAAAAAAAGAGACTATTTTATTAAGGTAAATATGCTTTACGTTAAATTAGGTATGTATAAGAGTTAGAAAAAATATATACTCCCCCTCCTCCTTAATATAAAACATATTTACCTAATTTAATTAGATTAAGAAAGTTAATTAAGCTAGTTATTATGACTTGTTTTTTCTCTAAAACACTCAAAGCATCTTCATTTATTTCTTTCACTCTCTCTTATTTGATTATTGTTGAGGGAGATCAAAAGAGGTAAATTATGAAAATATCGAGAAATATAAAAAGTGTGCCTTATATTTAAGATCAAGATTAATTCGTCAATTAAGTCTCATATTAAAGACTAGAGGGAGTATATTAACAACTAGTATTTTGTATATAAAAAAGACTATTATCTTAATGCTCTCTCTCACACACACACACATACATATGTATATATATACAGGGACGGAGCCAAGTTTCATAGTTTGTGGGTGCACAATTAGTGGGGGGTGAGGCCCCCGAATTTTTTTTAAAAAAGGGAGAATTCAATACCATTGTAATCAAGTATTGAAGCTCAATTAAGTCACAATGCACATAAATTTGGCCGTAAGTCAAATTCAACTAAATGCAACAAAATTCCGAGTCAAGTGCACAAGTGATGTGAATCGAGACCGAACGAGCAAAATTAAAAGGAAATGTGCGAAGTTCCGAGAATAGTTCGATCGAGATGAGGTAGAATTCAATGAAACAAAAGATCAACTCTACAATCAATGAATTTATCTCCATAACTATGAAGCAAAAGAGTAAAATTTTGTAGCAAAAGTTGTAACAGACAATATACCTCTTCCCGGAGTTCTCTTGAGGAACAACAGCACCACGAAAGGTCGGTTCGAGCTCACGCCGACAAACGAAAATTGAGAGAGTGGTGTCAGAGATTCATGCCATCCTCAAACCAAAGAAAGAAGGACGTTCAAAATAACACAGAATCAACTTGTCCTTCCACAAACAATCAAAGTGAATTAGTGATTAATCAATAAAATAAAACGGGGAATAAGGGGGAGAAAAAGATCCCGCGGGATGTTTTAACGAGTAGGAAGACAAAACTTATAAATTCAGGCCTCTTATTATTGAATCATCATCATACACAGCTTGCGAGAGATTTAGAAGGAATAGAATTTCATACATAGGGCCGTATGAATCTAAAGAGAATAAAATTGAATAAATCTTAAAGCCAAGAGGAAAAACAGAAAATAAAATCGAAGAACCTCAGATAACACAAACATTTATGAACTTCAAACCCTTTTCTTTTTCCCTTTGGCTAATCAAATAAATGAGAAAGGAGTCCAGATATAATTAGTGATTCTAATAAATCTTGTTAGATTGAGTGTGGAGTGGACATAATTAGCTCCTCGTTCATCATCTATGCACTGGCAAGAAGTAAACACAATCAAAAATTACCTCAGACAGAATTTCTATACAGAATCAGGATGCAACGATGGAGGAGCTGCAAGCACTCAACGATTGAGACACGGATTTGGGGGGCGAATCGACGACGGAGGAGCGGCGGCGTGGCTGAACGATTTCGGGGGCGAATCGATTTGGGGGTCCGCAGAGGGCGAATCGATTTGGGGTCCGTCCGGCGGTGAGAGTTGAGACTTGGGGCGAATCGATTTGGGGGTCCGTCTCGTCCGGCGGTGAGAGTTGAGACTTGGGGGCGGTGAGAGTTGAGACCACACGAAACGATTTACCGGCACCGTGAGAATTGAGAGTGTTGAGACTTGGGGTTGGGGGTAGTGAGACTTCGGACACGAAATTGGGGTTGGGGGTAGTGAGACTTCGACATGAAATTGACAAACAAAAAAGGGTCAAGAGAGGGTTCGAACCCGGGACCTCTGCATTGAGGTGGAAAGGAATAACCAACTAATCCAATTAGATCTAATGTAATGAAAGTCCTTTACAAAATATATATTTTTTAAATTTTTTATGGGTTCACTTGCACCCATAGGCACTAGTGTGCCTCCGTCCCCGTATATATGGGGAAATGATGTGTTCAGTGACTGGAGGTAAGAGTTTTTGCAGTGAATAGAAAATGACGCAGTTTGGTTTAGTTTAATGAACATTGCAAAAAAAAAAAAAATCATTCTCTCTCTCTCTACTTCACTTCTCTCTTGTGTAGAGCAAGAACAATGGCTTCATTCTCTCTCTCGGCTTCACTTCTCTCTTGGAAAGATGAAGAGACATGGATTGCTTAAAACCCATTGCTTCTCTTTAGCCTCAGCCGTGTGAGCCCTGCACTTCTCATCTTTTTCAGTTAAATACTCCCTCAATATAACCATTCGGACAGGAAGAGAGTGATAGGAAGAAGCTGAGACGGGAACGCAGAGTGAGGGAGAGACGAGAATGACGTTGTTGCTCGAGAAAAAAGAGAGTGAACAAGAAAGAGAGAGAGCACAAGAGAGAAGTGAAGCCGAGAGAGAGAGAGAGAGAGAGAGAGAGAGAGAGAGAGAGAGAGAGAGAGAGAGAGAATCCCAGTAGTTGTTGCCCTGTTTTGAATCCTGAAAACAGAGGTTATTGTTGACGGTGAGGATCAATGAAGATCAGTGTTCCAGCCAGCAACTTGAGGTGAGTCTTCAATCTTTTCATCTCCTAGTTCCATGAGTTCAAACGTGAAGTTTTTTGCTCTGTTTTTTAGGCTCGAAATAGAGATGGTTTAGCATGTATATATATAAGGCATAGTCACGGTGAATGGCCATTAACAAACCCAAAAGTTGCTGTCATGATATGATGCACGTTGCTGTCATGTGCACTGCAACTTTTGGAAAAGAAAAAAAAATGAAACCTCACTATGATAGGTATAAAAGCTTGGCTGATGTATATATTAAAAGAGAAAAGGAAAGGAAATAATAGAATAAAACCACGTAGTTTGGAGCAAGTCTTTGGAGCTGATTCATTATTCTATTATTTTGAAAGGTGAAATATTGCGAAGAAATGTTTGCGAGAGTTTCTGATTGCTTCACCACTAATCTGATTCCTTTCAATTTTTTTTTTTTTTTTGCTTCAATAATAGAATATATTGAAGAAATGTTTGGAGCTGATTCATTATTCTGTCATGTGCACTGCTCTCTCTCTTTCTTGTTCACTCTCTTTTTCTCGAGCAACAACGTCATTCTTGTCTCTCCCTCACTCTGTGTTCCCGTCTCTGCTTCTTCCTATCACTCTCTTCCTGTCCGAATGGTTATATTGAGGGAGTATTTAACTGTTGAAAAGATGAGAAGTGCAGGGCTCACACGGCTGAGGCTAAAGAGAAGCAATGGGTTTTAAGCAATCCATGTCTCTTCATCTTTCCCAGAGAGAGAGAGAGAGAGAGAGTGAAGCCATTGTTCTTGCTCTGCACAAGAGAGAAGTGAAGTCGAGAGAGAGAGAGAGAGAATGATTATTTTTTTTTTGCAAAGTTCATTAAACTAAACCAAAATGCGTCGTTTTCTATTCACTACAAAAACTCTTACCTCCAGTCACTGCACACATCATTTCCCCTATGTATATACACACATGTATATGTGTGTGTGTATAGTATGTATGTGTGTATGTATGTATAGCTACTCCCTCCCATTGTTTTAGAGGTTAATAACCAAATTATGTGATTTGGGACATCAATTAAAATTAGTTAAAAATAATAAATATGTCAGCAAATTTTTTTTTTAAAAAAATTAAGTATTCCTCCGATCCTAAATATAAGACATAATTTTTAGTGCAAAATGCACTAAAAATTATGTTCTATATTTAAAACCGGATGTAGTATGATTTTATATATGAGGCAAGTAAGAGAAATAAAAATTGATGAGTAGTAATGAGAGAAAGTATGCAAAAGTGTAAAAAGGGCAAAAGATGAGGGGAGAGAATAGATTAATTACTGGCAATAAATACTCATACAACCCTAACTATATGATCTTATTAAAAAGATTAAAGCAATTCAAATTTTAAGAGAACATTTTGCACTTCTCTAATTTTTCTTTTTCAATCTTTATCATTAATTAGTTGCATGTCTCACAGTCTCACTTACCATCTTGATAAACAAAGATATATTTAGAAAAGAAATTAATTTTTTACGTGTTTATCCCCTGTCAACCCGGTCTTATAATTATGACCAGAGGTAATATTTCTTTGTCTATGATATTGGTTCACTTGAAGAGTACTTAGTTTGAAAGATAAAATGAATTAAGGTACTCCTTCCGGCACAATTATATTTAAGACACTGTCATGCACTAAATATAGACACTTCTTTAGATTCTAAAATGTCATATTTGTTGGTGTGAGATATATCCGCTCCATTTATTCATAATTATGGGCCTTTTAGGCTTCATATGGTATTGGTCCAAGATGGGCTGATCAGATTACAAATATTGGACGCCAAAATCTAATTTGTAACTGAATGTTTGAGTGAATAAATTACTAGTTAATGACCGAAACCCAGAAAGAGAGCAACATCTTTTTTCTTTTTCTTTTTTTATTTTTTTTTTAAAAAAAAAAATCCATTGAACCATAACCCGACCGATTTTTCCGATTTAGGGTTTTGCAAATCATCCCTCAAACATCTGTGAATAACGAAGGAATGGGATAGAAACAGCGACGGAACTAGGAATTGAAATTAGGAGGGGTGAAATTTATAGAATAAAACCCAGGTGTTCACGAAATTATATTTCAGCCCTATAATAATTTTACTATTTTCATTTTAGTCCCTTTATCAAACTTCCAATGAGGACTAAAATAAAAAAAACTGAAAGTTTTATGAGGTAAAAATATAATTTATGTTCTGTACTTTTAGGGGGGCGGGGACCACCCCTAGCCCCCTAGGTCTGGATAGAAACCATAATAATACTGTCAGAACAAACCTCAAGCAAACAATAACTGCAAATTTATTAAATAAATCCATAATATCCATCATTCTAAAAGTGGTGGAGGTTGCTATTCTGACGTGATTTACAGTATACGACAATAGATCGATTTCATGAACCCCTCTCTCAAGGTCGGTTTTTGTGTTAATCAATCTCATAACCTTTAATATTCAATGTTAATCTATCTCTTAACCTTTGTTAAGTCAGCTAAAGCTAACATGATGAAGTATTTGAATGTTCTGACTACTTGATGGATCTAGGTTTTGATCCCTCAAGTTTCGTTCAATTTAAAATATTGGTCCTTATACCTTCACAAAAATTTAGATTATTTTGCCTCTTGCGGGACCAAAACATATATAGTTTGAAACTTTATCGGCCAAAACTAAAATGATGGCAAATATAAAGGACCAAAGATTGTATTGATCATAAATAAACATCTCTTACACACACACACACAAAAGTTCATTGATAACTAACCAGCTTGGTTTACTTATTTATAACAGAGCATGAGATTAATGCATGATTGGGGTCTATGACCAACCAAACACATAATCAAGGACATAGACTAATGCGAGAGAGAAGGGATAGAGGAGGATGGCCATTATGGAAGTCCAGAGAGGGAAGGTGGTACGGAAACTGGCAAAGCCACCCATCACAATGCAAACCACCAGAATGACCAATACCTCTGCAGAGAAGTCCCATGTCAATCCCCTTACGTACACAAGTGCCAAGAACACTGCCAGGCATAGCACATTGTTCATTGTCACTGCCCCATATAACTGCACAACACACAAATAATAACTCACTTTCATTAATTTTGTCGCAACCAAGCATATATAGAAGAAAATTGCATGAATAACATCGCTTGAGTTTGAAAGAAATCTCTTTTTCATAATTTTCCTAATACTTGATTCTTGGAAACAAAATAAAGAAATTTTGAGAGATAAACACGACTGAAACCAACAAAAATTATGGCAAGAAATTTAAACTTCATATAGAGTGAAGGGACGAAATGGATATTTTAACCAGGAATGCACAAGTTTTGCTGTTGCAAAGTAAAGAACTGAGACTATGAATTTCAGGATTTAAACTATGAGCCTGTCATCTCTATATGTCGCACAATGCAATGGTAATGATAAAGGAAAAGCAAGCTAATAAAGACCCAAAAATGGAAAGATATTGATCGTAAAATAAATTAGATGCCTCTTCTTAAGACATCCCGGCAAAACAGAACTAAACTAACATGTCATAGTCTCATGAATAAGTAGTGTATTACTAAAATTATAAAAAGTACTGAGAGATTTTCAGGACTAGAACACTTGTCACCTACAATTACTAATTAAATAAATCACTGATCTTAAATAGATCTGCGAATATAAGTATTAATGCATTGCTACATGGATAATTAGAAAATACAAGGAGACATTTCATATAATCCACTGTGTTTCATTAGAAAATGAGCTTTTCTTACTGCCAATCACCATGATCTTTACAATAAGCAGAAAAGACCTAAATTGGTCCATTGAAGTTGACTAACCATGTATTTACGTATTTATCACAACTTTAGCTGAATGGTCAAGTTTAAAATGGCTAATCATATATATCACAATAAATGAGTCCAAATTCATTACTCTGCCCTCTTGTTTGGCCAAGTTATTATTGCATAAATGTACAGAAAATGACACCAGTGGAATGAAAAGTATGGACACCAAACGCTTGAAAGAAAAGAAGAGCGTCAAAGAAGTGTAATAAACAAACCTCGGAAAAAGTTAAGGAGGCGGTTTGCCTCTTGTCACGACTAGCAAAAATAATCGCCGACACTGCTTCACTGGAATTCGTAGCAAAAGGCAGTACTATGAAGGAAATGAAGAATGCAGGAATACTTGTGACATCAGAAAACTCATCAACAGCATCGACCAGAGGATCAGCAATTGCCGCAGCAATAACTGTTCCAAGCAGGAGCAGCAACACTGCTTTAATAGAATTCCATTTGGCATTCTCAACACCCTCAACAGCTTCTTCAGTCGAACCCCCAACATCCAACAGATCGTGTTCCCTCTTTGTTTCCTGCAAATTATGAAAATCCAGTCTGTTATATATCCGTTTCCTAGAAAGTGAGCCTTGGAGCAATGGTAAATATTACTGCTATGCCATTTGACTAAAAAAAGCACAAGTTCAAATCTTAGAAATGGCTGGCCCTTATATACCCATTTCCTGAAAGGAATTTTTTATTTATTATTTTTTTTGATAGAGTTGACCACAGTAAAATTACTCACTTGGTGAAAATCACTTAAAAACTTCATCGTATGTGAACCAGCATCAGCAGAAGGACGTCGAGAGCGCTTAGCCTTAGAAAGCCATCTATTAATTCCATTAAAAAACTCATCTTCATCAACAAGTGAGTTACGGGAAGTATCAAAATCCTCTATTATTTTCGTCACAGCATCATCATGGTCCAGGTCAATCTCGTCAAATTTAATTCCAACAACCAGCGCTCTCAATTCACCATGAGAAAGTTGTCCATCACCATTCTCGTCAATTTTTGAAAAAAGCCTAAATGAGTAATTAAATGGAGATCAATGACAACTCTGAAAGTAAGAAAATATGAAAAGGAACACAACGATATGCTTCAGTAAGTAATATCTCGAGTCAGACCAAAAAAGAAGAAAACATCTTACTTCTTGATTATTTCTCTATCAGGTTCACCATCTTCTTTCAGCAACCTTCCCAATGCTTGCTGCCTTAAATGTTTCAGAACTCCTAATATTACGTGCTTCTGTTTCACATAAGCAAGTCTCCTCCTCTGTATCCACGGCTGGAAAACCTGCACAATTTTCCTCCTCGGTTTCTTTAGGTTGCAGGAACAATTTTTTGGTGTTCATAGTAAAGAGAATCTCTCACTTAGCATACAATACTTATAGATATTGGAAAGTGTTAATCCTATAATGTAAGAAAAGTTAAACAGAACAGCATGAGGATTTGGACACAGATGGCACGGTATCGGTTCACATCTCTTCTTTCATGGTATTGTGCTTCTTAAAAACCAGAGTTGTTGCATTAACACAGAACAAACTATAAGCAAAATAAATTCCCAACGTAATGCATAAGATATATGACAATAGTGCAACAACGACTTACCTGATAAAAGCAATAAGAACCCAATAACAAAAGAGAGACAATAAGTGCAACTAAAACAGCCAAGTGCCTTCCTGACGTTGATTTGAGTAGTTGGAGTATCTGAACAATCAGAAATGGAATGACAGATATAACCATGATCCTTGCAGCATAACTTGTCCAAATATCAGTACTAACACCAGAGCCTGCATGTGGAAAATATATTGAACAAATTATTAAAATATCAATGCTGATCAAATGTATGACATTAAAATGAAATGAAGGTTTAGCAAAATAGATAAACTTAATCTACTCCATTCATCCTGTTTAAATTTGAACAGGTATACCTTAATTCAGTTGAAAAAAATGCTGACACAAGGAATTATACTTGTGGGGTGATTACTATTTACGAAGCGGCCGGAGAGGATTTTTTTAGATGTCTTGGACTAGAAAGCTTAATATCAAATTTTTCGAAGATAGCTGAAAGGAATATCAACAAAGACTTACCAGTTAAGCTAAATCCTCGTGTGTCTTGTGAATCTTTTGCAATTGAATCTTCAATGTCACACTTGCCAACAATTACACAAGTTCCCCATATTATTGTCAGCAGCATAACTGTTGACCCCGCTAGCAAACCCATTCCGACAGAGACCTGACTTTGAGCGGTTTCTTTACTACCAGAAAGCCCAGACACTAAAATAAAAACAAGATAAATAGATCAGAAACTATAAAAATATGGAGATAACAGTACCAAGTGACCATTAGTTTTATTAATAAATGAGAGTGACAAATATATATCAATTTTTTGGCAAGTATGAGCACGACGAGATTATCAGTTAAATTCTTCTATTTGTTTCTCAAGAATCGTTGCTTGTCAGCTAAGACTATCAGTTAAATTCTTCTATTTGTATCTCTGCAATGCGACTAATTAATGATAATTGAATTGCACACTGTTTAATGAACAAAAAAGTCCTCTATTTTTTTTATCCAGGACACGAATTTGGTTAGTTCTTGAAAGTTGAAACACCCCGGATGACCGCCATTAGAAACAACTGACATAATTTTTTCACCGGAGGATATTTTTCAGGAAAATTATTGATGTAATCATCAAAAAGTCTCAATATTAAGTGAGTGACATAAAACTGTTGTCATTTCCTGCATTGAAATTTGTCAATGTTATATACTACCTCCGGTCTTAATTATAGAACGTATTTAACCGATTTTAGAGAGATTAAAGATATGAGTTTAATTAATTAATTTTACTCATTTTCCTAAAATGTCATTACATAGTTGTCATGGACACAACGTGTTTGCCTATTTGAGTTGTCTTTATTTTTGTCCCCATTTCAACAAGTGAGGGGGAAAAATAAAAAAATCAGTTGGCGTTAAACAATGAGGCAGGAGCAAGTTTGTTTAGGATATTTTTATACGTCTAGATTTAAGTTGACCGTAACACCTGTCCCTAGAAAACTACAAATAAATAAATAATTATTCTCCTATTAGCTATTTATAAAATAGTATATAGGTACATTATTAAATTATTATTGAGAAAATATCAATAGGGGTATTTTAGGAAGAAATTGACAAATATTAGAATATTATCCTATAATTATAACCAGATGGAGTAGCTGTTGACACCCTTTAATGATTATATTCCTTTTTTTTGGTAAAAGATTATATTCCTTTTTAATGACCATATAGTAATGCTCCCCTATTTTTCACTATTCCTAAAGCCCAATTGGCACAAATATTCATCAAGTAGAGATTAGCCCACAAAATGTAAAGGCAAGTAAGGATAACATTAAATTGTACTTGTACATATATAAAGAGTAAATGAAAAATAAATAGTTTGATAGATATTTTAAATATTCTATAACATATTATAATTATAAAAACCATGAAAAATCACGTGTTAACATAATTTTAAGCACCGAGTTTTCTAAATTAGTTTTCGTGCTATTAAAATTAAATTGATATAAATAATAAATCATACCAATAACTTTTTTTTAATAAAAATAAATAAATAAGGCACACAAAGGCATAAAGAAAAATCCCAAATAAATACTTTTAGAATTTTAAATCAATGATTCCTCCTATACATGTTATCATTTGCCCGTTAAGTGTTATAAATAGCTAATGAAGTATAACAAATCAAAATGATTTAAAATTTTGATATTTTAAAAATATTTTTCTAAAATTTTTCGAGGATATTAGGCGCTTCCAAAATATATAAAATAAAAAACATAAAAGCAAAGATGGCTTAGTTAAGGAACTGTCCTATCAATACTTTTGAAAAGACAAAGAAAAGAAAAATCTAAAAAGAAGATGCGACTTTTTTTGGACCGGAAAATAAGATGCGAGTGACTATTGATATACTTTTGAAAAGACAAAAAAAAAAAAAAAAAAAAAAAAAAAAAAAAAAAAATGATTAAGTTGAAGTATAATATTTTAATATTGAAAATTTTCTAAAATATAAAACGAGTAAATGTTTTTAAATACAAAGTTATATAGTGATTAGATAATAATACAATCAAAAGAAAATTTATTAATAAATATTTTTTAAGAAATTGATAAAATTTAATGAAATTCATGGACAAAATTAAATGAAGTATAATTTAATTTTTTCTAAATTTCATTAAGAAGAATATAATTTAAATCTATTTGAAATACTTAAATTTATATTTAGACCTGCACTTTTAAGAAATCTCTAATTGGACCAAGAGGTTTTATAGGAGATTTGTGAATATTGTTAAAGGACCATAATACCCTTCCAATTAAAATAATAATTGAATCTAATTGGAACTGCACTTTAGTTTTTTTTTTTCCTTTCTCTTTATGTGTTTTTTTTCTTTCCTTCTTAAATTAGATGGTGAATTGGTTGGAGAAATCTCGGGATGGGTAAAAAGAGGCAAGGAGTCAACTAGATTGAGGTTTGAGATGGAAGGCATAAAGAAAATAGCAAAAGACATATTAGTAAAATTAACAAATTCAGAAATCTCTAATATGGTCTTTTGGTCTGGTTACAGATTCAATAAAAATGCAGGCGTGAATATAAATTTAGACATTCTAAATATATTTAAATAAGATTTTCCCGTTTTATTTTATGTAAAAATGATAAAATATTACTTTATTATATACATCATACTACTCTAATCTTATTTATAAAAGTTCATATTAATTTTTGACCAACAAAATTTAAATAAGGGAAAAGTTAAAAATTTACCCCTATTTATTGTGTTAGTGTGTGAGATTTATCAAAGTATAGATTTATAAATGGGATGAGAATGGTAATAAAATTTTTGGCGAAGCATAAGTAATATGAGTATTTTTCATATTATAATTTTACTCATATTAATTATACAATTATGGGACAACATTTGAGTTGGTTTTGATCTTAATTATAAGACAAGATAAGAAAAGTGTTAAATATAATTAGGATCAGGTTCCTAAAAAAAAATTAAATATAAAAAATATTCTTGTATTAATCATAAAAAAGATGAAAACAATGGCAAAGGATGCTCTTGCTATCCTTCTTTCCAAGAAGGTGCGTAAGCAAAATATACCCCTTTATAATCATAAGGGTATTTTAGAAAAATAAGTAAAATAACTAATTAAATTTAGGTCATCCTTAATACATCCAAAATCTGTTAAATTGTCTGGTAGTATTGTATAATAAATTTATAAGTTATTTTTGAGATTTTTTAGTCCATTTAACTTGATCGAACATTTTCATGTGAATGAAAAAAGATATTGATGTTTAAGCCTCCCTATTTACTTTTTTAAACTCCTCTAAATTTTTAAAATTTTCCACCTCGGATGAAAATTTTCAAAAAAATATATAAAAGTAGTGTAGGTTATGCTGAATCTACTCTAGGGTTCATTTCTACGATAAAGGCGAGACAGAGCATATTTTCCGACTAATCGAACAGTAAACGAGAAGCATCTTTGACCGCTAAGGAAACAAATCAATTTTGCTGATTCTACGATATCTTAATTTTTCATTTGCAGGATTAAAAACAAAATTGTAAAAATGCATATTATACTTACCAAGAATGAGCATGGCATCAGGCAGAGCACCGAGAATGGGAAGAAACAAACCGCCAACGATCCCAGGGCCCAAGATCTCAAGCAACAACTCGCTGCCATTGGACAAATAGGTAGCAGCCTTGAACATGAGGAAGCCATAGACGATTATGAGAAACAAGTTCCCGACTACAGAGGTGGTGCAGGGCAAGAACCCGTACGTCTGCTCGCAGGAAGACTCCTTCACCGGAGGGGAAAGTCGGAGCAGATTGTCCTCCTGTGAATCCCGGGAATCGCGGATCCCATCGGAAACAAGAGCAGAGGAGGACGAAAGGAACAATCGAGCGTGAGCGTGAGCCTGAGCACAGAAAATTAGGAGCGAGAGGAAGAGGAAGAGCGTGAAGGCGAAACGACGAGACATTGGGGTTTGAGATCGGAAAATCTGCTAGAGAGTGTGGATGTGAAGCATTTGGGAGGTTCTAGCTTCTAGGTATGGATTTGAAGACAGAGAGAAGAGAGTGACGTAGTGGATATTTGAATTGCAATGTAAGGAAGGTTACAGCGTGTGAGGAAGGAGTTCGCGGGGGTAATCCGCGTCGGAATCGCGTGTCCTGTGCGCGCGGTAGGCGCAATGATGGGTGGAACAGAGGGAGAGAAGGAAGTGATGGGTATATATATATATAGATGGATATGGAAGTCTTTTCATGTTAAAGAATAGCCATTATTGTAATTTAATATGAGAGAGAACCACAAAAAGTTTTAAAAAAAAAATTAATTATTTTTAGTCCAATATATCAAATTTAATTTAATATTTACTCGGATGTGTTAATTTGTTTGTTGCAAGGCCATGTTAGATTGGACAACTATGAACCTAGAACTTGAACTGGATAATAATATTTTGAACCCGAACTGGATAAAAAAAAAAAGTGCCTCCAACTTATGACTATGAGTAAATGATTTTTTTTTTTTTTAGAATGATTTATGAAAATTTTTAAAACGTAGTAAGAATTATTTTTTTTTGGGTGGGGGGGGAGCTTTTAGAAAATATAACAACATGAGTCTTTAGGTTGGACAAAAAGTAATTGCAAGAATATTTAATCTAAACAAATGGAACAAAATAATAATCCATTTTTAGTAAAAGATTTAAAATTCGTTTAAGAGTAAACGGGTAACATATATAATTATTTAAACAAATGTAAAAAAATTGACAATCTTAAGAAGGAAAAAAAAACACACAAAATCCTCTACGTTAAATTAGGGAAAAAAATTTCTTCTTTCTGATTAGGCGAGTTCCCCTTGATAAATGAATGAATATCTACTGGATTCAACTTAAAATGGGTTGAGTTGACAATCAAAAAATAGTTTTAATACTACTAATTACATGTTATTAATGATTGGTTGGTAAAGGACTCGACAAGCAAATGCAATCTTTACCAACAACTTGCTCTTTTTTATCCTTTTTATAAGTCTGATAATCAAATAAAACAGTTTAAGAAAAGGGTTAAAATTAATTAAAAATAATTTAATATCCCATTTTCACTTATATTAATATATAAAAGTTTAGCGGTAAGTACCTCCCTAGCCGACATATAAGTAAAATGATAGACTCAAAATACTATTTATAATTTATTTATTTTAAAAAAAAAAGTGGTGGATAATAAGGAAGGTAATTATATAATATTTTGTAAATTGATAATAAAAAAAAAGGCGGTTATGAAATATGGATAATAACAATGTAGTTATATAATATTTTGTAAATTAATAATGGGATGGGTAGGCACACATCATTTAGTAAATATTTAATTTAATATTTTGATTATTTCCTTATAAATCTAAATAAAAAATAAAAAAGACCAGTTATTTTTTACCGGTTATGGAAAAGGGATAACAAGGAAGGTAGTAATACAATACTTAATAAATTAATAGTGGGGGTGGTAAGTATAAAATATTTATTAAATATTTATTTTTTTATTATTCCCTTAAAGATATAAATGATTTTTCATTAAAAAAATATATGATCCTCACCCACACATCGTGTGGGCCTTGGTTAGTTACTGAATAAAGGACTGCACAATCAATCATATCTGGGTCCCCGACCCAAAAACATGATAATCGAATTATACGTTTACATAAAAAAGAAATACAAAGGAACCCAAACTTTGAGCTTTGTGTTACGTTTAATTCAACATATAAGAAATAAGGGCGCTAATTTTTGACAGGGAGTATGGAGCTCTCGGAAAGAAAGAAGACCCAGACGACCATTTCGACGGAAGAAGAAGATCTATTAGCTAGAAGTTATAAGAAGACTAAGAATGCAATTTTTGGAGACGTGGAGAATATTCCACCTAGGATCCCGGCCAAAGCCGGGAAGTAATCCAACCGCCGGTTTTCATGGAGGACCGTCATTTGCCGATAAGCTAAAAGGTACGTGTCTTTGAGGCGAAGCCGTGGGTGGTAAAAACGGCATCTCGGATAACGCATTATCGATGACTCTATGGAGGACTCGACAAAGATCGCGAAGGAACGGTGGTGCAAAGTTACCGAGAACTCAAAGCGAAATTTTCCTTCCTTATGTTTTCTCGAAAGAATGAAGGAAAGGCTTTATAAGGCATGGGGAAAGGTCATTATCGTCAAGTTATTGGGCGAAGCATTGGGTTTAGGGCTCGGAAAGACGTTTACGACTATATGGGCGAAACGCGGTGTGATTACATTGATTAATATGGGGCACGGATTCTATGTAGTAAAGTTTACCAATGAAGAAGATTGTTCTAATGCGCTAACGGGTGGTCCATGGATGATCTATGATCACTACCTCACGGTGCAACCATGGGAGGCTAACTTGCGGATGGATGAGGCTAGCATTGACAAAGCTGCACATCGGGTCCGTATACCGAAGCTACCATTGGAATATTACGATAGTGAGGCGTTAACGATGATCGGAAATCGAATTGGAAAAACCATAAAGGTGGACATAAACACTTCCTGCCAACTTAGAGGTCAATTTGCCAGAATATGTGTTTTGGTGGAACTGGGTTCTCAGTTAATGCAGGGTTTTTATTTGGATAAGAAAGCTTTTTATCTAGAGTATGAAGGCTTACACCTCCCGTGCACCACATGCGGAAACTATGGCCATAGATTTGAGACATGCCCGAGTCGTATTCACGTGCATGAAGATGAGCGGCGAAAGTTGCGAAAGTAGCAAGGTGGGGAGGAACGGAGAAGAGATGGGGACACGACGGAGCAATGGCGAGTTGTCTATAACCGACGGCCGAGAAATCGAAGGAGAAAACTAATGAAACTACTAAGCAACAGAAAGTGGGGTCCCGATTCGAGGTATTAGCTGAGGTGGAAGGAGTTAATGATGGAGTTAAGGAAATAAATAAAGAGATTAATAATGTAGAAGAGGCCCCTGTTTCGAAGCCAACTGAGCAAAATACACAGAGGAGACAAAACGGAAAAGGAAAGGGTATAAAGGGTTCTTCGGGAAAGGAACTTGTTACAAAGTTAGTGGAGAGCGCAGAAATTAAACCCATACAGAAGCAGAGCAGGCGAGTGGAGAAGCGCACGCCGGATGTGTCAGAGAATATGGGAACGGAGGTATTGAGGTTAACGATGGGGAGGACATCGATACGCGGGAGAGAAGTTTGGTGGTATTTCAAAAAGGGCCGGCAAAGGATGAAGTGATAATGAATAAAGATAACTTATCACAACCTTGTGGGCCTAGGCCACACGACCCGGGGGAAATGATGGTGGAACATATTGGGCCTATCATAGAAAATGAGGAATTTTATGATAGTTGCCCATTGGAGGCTGACAGATCAGGATGTGAGGAGGATATGAGAGTGGATACTTCCATGGTCCCAGAGACACCTATGTGAATGGGCCGTTGAGCTTATTTCGAAATTAACATTAGTTTTATGGATAGATTATTCTATTGGAATTGCAGGGGCTCATGCGGTTCGAGCCTACTCAGAAACTTAAAGATCAGCTTCAATGGGCCCAAACCCATCCTTTTCATTTCTAGAGATACTAAATGCCGGGAGGAATCTCGATTACAACGAGTACGTTAAGACCGGGATATGATAGCATCTCAAGTAATCCCAAGTGAAGGTCGCTCGGGGGAATTGTGGCATTTGGGATAGTCGGGCGATTTCGGTGTCGGTGGTAGCAAAGGATCGTCAATTCTTTCACATGGTTTGCTCAATTCCAGGTATGCCAAATTTCTCACTAACTCGAGTCGCCTATGCCTCCCTCACTCCGATTTCCGATCGTGCTTTGGAATAAATTAAGTGGCTTAGCATGGGATTTCTATGCCTTGGGTTGTGTGGGGGGATTTCAATGATATTTTGTCGTTAAATGAAAGAACTGGGGGTATCGGCGGTAATACAAGAAGAATGCAGTGGTTCCAAAATCAAGCTCAGAATTGTGGATTAATTGATTTAGGGGCATACGGACCTAAATTTACGTGGAAAGGTCCATGTCTTAGAGGGAGTTTGAGACTTTTTGAACGACTGGACAGGGCCTTCGCTAATCAGGATTTAATCTCCCAATTTTCTAATTGTACCGTGAGGAATTTACCCAGAACCAGGTTCTCTGATCATAACCCCATCCTCCTTTCTCTAGGGTTGAGAAGCAGTAATAATAGACCTTTCCGTTTTGAAGCCATGTGGATGGCCCATGAAAATTTCCTGAATTTTATGCAGAGTCTATGGGATGTCGATGAGAAGCTAGAGATTAATTTTACCACACTTAAAGGCGCTATTCCAGACTGGAATAAAAACATCTTTGGCAATGTAGAAATTAAGAAAAAAGAGATTCTCGCTAGACTAAATGGGATACAAAAATCTTCTCGCATATCCCTTCTCTAAATTCTTATGCAATCTTGAGTTATTTGCAAGCTCAATTAGAGGAGATCTCAAAATTGGAGGAAGCAAAGTGGTTCCGTAAATCAAGATCGAATGGATTTCCAATGGTGATAAAAACACCCGATATTATCACCTCAAGACTAAAATTAGAAGAAGGAGGAATAGAGTCACTTCCCGAAGAACCGTGACCGGGATTGGATAGAGGATGAGGAAAATATAAGAAGAATGGTGGTGGGTTATTTCAAAACCTTATTTAAGGAAGAAGTCAGTGAGGATGTTGTACTGTCAACAAGGAGTTCTTTCCCCAACATTGACTGTTATACGTCTGATTTGGCATCTATTCCCTCTAGCCTGGAAATTCAGGATACAGTGAAGATGATGGGACCATATAAAGCGCCTGGGGTAGATGGCTTCCCTCCCATTTTCTTTCAGAAAAATTGGGCATTGGTAGGGCCTGGATTTTGTAATTTTGTCAAAGGTGTATTTAAAGGAGATACCGGTTTGGTGGAAGCAAACCAAACTCGATTTCCTTAATTCCAAAAACAGATCAACCGAGAAAATGGAACAGTTTAGACCAATCTCACTTTGTACAGTGCATTACAAGTGCGTCACAAAGATCATAACTCAAAGATTGCGTGGAATTATGGAAAACTTGACCTCTCCCTTTCAATCCAGTTTTGTCCCGGGAAGGCATATACAGGACAATATTGTGGTAGCACAAGAAATACTACACAAAATGAAGAACACCAAAGGGAAGAAGGGCTTGATGACTATTAAAATAGACTTTGAGAAGGCCTATGACAGACTTAGTTGGTCTTTTATTGGTAAGGTTCTTGAGGAGACAGGCTTAGAAGAGAAATTCAGAGAGCTTATAATGAAATGTATCACTTCTTCTTCTTTGAATGTTTTGTGGAATGGGGATAGAACTGAAACTTTTAACCCAAGTAGAGGTCTAAGACAAGGTGATCCAATCTCCCCTTTTATCTTTGTCTTGTGTATGGAGAAATTATCTCACTTAATTCATGATGAGGTAAGAGCCAACAATTGGAAACCGATCTTGATTACAAAAGAGGGACCCACGATATCTCATTTAATGTTTGCTGATGACCTTCTTTTGTTTGGGGAGGCATCCGAAAGTCAAGCTTTTGCATGATGAAGGCTATTGATACATTCGTGAAGCATCCGGGGGAAAAAGTGAGTCTTGGCAAATCCTCGCTTTCTTCTCTCCTAAGGTCTCGACTATAGTGAAAGGGAGGGTTAAGAGCATTCGGGATGCAAATCACTTGTGATATAGGGAGGTACCTTGGATTCCCCTTGTCTAGGAAGAGGAGAAGGAAGGACACATTTAAATATGTAGTGGACAGAGTTAAAGTCAAACTGGCAGCTTGGAAGGCTAACTGCTTATCCAGGGCTGGGAGGATAACTTTGGCTAAATCGATCATAAATTCGATTCCACTTTATCCTATGCAGGTCACACAATTACCGTAAGCATTTGTGAGGAGATTGAACGCGCAACGTGATTTTATTTGGGGTACTTGTGATAGAAGTAGAGGATCCCACTCAATTAGGCGGGAAAGAGTTACTCAACCGAAGCTATATGGGGGATCGGGAATCAAGAAGCTTGGTGTTGTTAACCGAGCTTTTGGGGCAAAGTTAGCATGGTCATTCACTCGGGGCCGATAGTCATGGGCACAGTTTTGAGAATAAATATTTGTATAGGGAAGGATCTTCGTTGGAAGCTAAACCAACCGACTCGATCTCTCGGAAGTTCATGTGCGAGACAAAGGAATACTATTGAGGCGGTACGGATGGCAAATCGAAATGGAAGATTTGTCGATTCTTTGAGGATTCCGGTTTGTTCAAAGACAAAAAAATCGGGGAATTTTGTATTAGGCCTTTAAGTGCTGAGGAGGGACATAGTACTGTGGATAATTGGGTAGCTTGTGGAACTTGGGACCTAGCACGCCTGACTTCAACAGTGAGTGGAGAGATCATTAATAAATTATTAGCTGTCCTTCCCCCAAGGATAGAGGCTGGAGATGATGTCATGTTATGGAATGCCACTGCGCATGGGAATTTTACTGTGAAAAGTGCTTACTATATGATGGAGGAACCACCAACACAGCTTTATGATCAATCCTTCAAGAGAATATGGGCTTGGCAAGGGGTGGAAAGGATTAGGGTCTTTTTATGGTTGGCCTACCATAATCGGCTTTACACAAATGAACGAAGGAGTAGGTGGTTGTCTACATCTGCTTACTGTACGTATTGTGAGGATGGTATTGAAGATGAATTACATATTTTTCGGGATTGCTACTATGCGAGGCAGATATGGCTATCCTTAATTCATCCGAGGTATGTGTCAGTTTTCTTCTCATTGTCTCTTAAAGAATGGTTTGCTTTCAATCTGTATGAGGAATTGGGAGTAGATAATTCTTGTAAATCGGAATTTGTGTGGGGGTGGGAATCGCTCCTTTGGTTATGGAGGAATAAATTCATATTCAAGGAAGACTTTTGGAAGCCTCATAACCCTACCTGGGTCATTATGCATTCGTGGAAACTCTATTGTTTTCATGATGTTGGTGACCAAAACCTGGGAGAAGCAGCAGGAATAGATGCCAGTAAATGGATTCCTCCTCCACTTGAGTGGGTCAAGTTGAATATTGACGGAGCATGCCAAAGTTCTAGAGCGGAGAGCGGGTTGTGGCGGTGTGATCCGTGATTGCAACGGAAAGCGGGGCGGTTGGATTCACTCAATACTTGGGGGATCGTGAAGCATATTAGGGCCGAGGAACGGGCGCTCCTTATGGATTGAAATTGGCGTGGAGTGAGGGGTTCGGAAGAGTACAGTTGAATCGAGATGCTAAGAATATGGTTGATAAGATTCACCATCGAGTGGTGACACCAAATACTAGCATGGTGTTTATGCAAATCAAAGAGATGTTGTCCTATCCTTGGGATGTCGAATTCAAGACATTCCAAGAACAAGGAATTCTTTAGGCGATGGTTTGGCTAAGGAGGGTCTTTTGGTATCCTCCTTTCGGATACATGTCCTACTAAATTTAGGACTTTGCTTATGACTGATTGTATGGGACTTGGTTCCCCTTCTAGATGTTTTCTTTAATATATAATGGCTGATGCCTCGCCTTTTATCAAAAAAAAAAAAAAAAATACACTTCTCATTTGTAAGAGAAGTGTATGTCATGTCATATATATATATAAAAAGATGTGGGTCCTATCATTTTCGTGCTTAAATTTTTTTTATATATATATAAAAGATATAGGTCCCACCATTTCATGTGTAGGTAGGAATCTTCTTCTTCTCATCCAATATGAGAAGTGTAAACCCCTTAAACTGTGCATTTTAAAATCAAAATTCATTTCTAAACCAGTCATACATTTAGAGCTACATTAGTGGTTCAGTTATTCGTGAGTTGTAAAAATTTTAAGTGATAAAATATGCATTGAGGTTTGAGGATATGGATTTGGTGCCACACGTCGTGACATCGAGGGAGAATTGGGTTTTTGCCGCTTTGCACCAGCTCTCACTTTCGGTGCTCTGAAATGTCGACAGGTACACGGGGTTTGGTGCGAGAGACATCACTACGGGTCCGGTGGAATTTGAGGGGATGAAAAATGAAAATCAATAAATTGTTGGGATGAAAATATAATTTAAAAAATATTTGTTTGGGATCAATTATTTGGATATATCCAATTTGGCACCTCTCGATCAATTTTATTTTTTTTAAAAAAAAAATCATTGATGAGTGCCTCATTGGATATATCCAAATAAGTTGGCCATCCCATTCGCAATAAATATTTTATCGCCAAATTTCTGTATAAATACTTAAAACCGTGAGGATACTTTTTTTTTGGGGGGGTTGGAAAAGACACATAAAGACTATTAAAAATGGTAAAGCACAAAGAGGAGTTTTCAATTTCAAAATCCTAAACACGTTAGTGCTCTATCTATCTTTTTTGAAGTTAAAAGGAAATAATAAAAATGCCCTCACACATATTTTCTTTTTTTTTAAAAAAACAAAAAACAAAATTAATCCGGCCACACCGACGTATCCCACCAGTACTAGAGCTCCATCCGGTCAACGAGCCACAAATTTCAAAAGGACAAATCCGAATAAGGAAATGACAACTATACATTTATAAATGATCACTTATGAAAATGAGGAGGTAAGCACGGATTAATTATGGATTTACTAAGTTTGAATATGAAGCTAATAACTTTGGATATGGCATGGAAATGACAACCTACTATTTAAAAATAATACACTTGTGAAAATGAGAAAGCATCTATAGATTAATTCCTACTCCCTCCGGTCCTATTTATAAGAACATATTTTAGAGTTGGTTTTGGTCCTAATTATAAGAGCAAGTTTTAACTTTTATTAATTTTTTCCTATAATATCCATATTTATACTTTCTCAATAATAATTAAAGATAATAATAATTTAATAATACATCTATATATTCTATAAAATAAATAATGTTTGCAACTCATTAATGTCATATATACTTCAATTATACTTTTTTTTTATAAAACAATTTTGAGCAATTTTTGTCATTTTTCCCATATCACCCCTACTAATACTTCCTCCACAATAATTAATATAACAACACGTTTATATTCTATTAAGTGAAGGATTCTACTTTATTTTTTATTTTTAAATAAAATAATTTAACTTCAGGTTCATAAGTTGATAGTATTTATAAGTTGCATATTTATAATTATAAGTTGCATATTTTCCAAATTAGCATTATTAAGGAGTAGCAAGTTGTAGTATTAAAAGTTGCATATTTTAAGGTTCCGCATTATACACAAAATTCACTTTTAGTTAGTAAGTGCAGTTTCACAAAGTTCGTCCACGCACATTATTTGAGCACGAACGCAGTTTGTGATATGTGTATTTTATGTAGAATTAATGCATATTTATAACAAGCAGGGGTATTTTTGAAAAATAAGTATAATTAACTAATTTAACTTTTCTTCTTAATCTCTCTAAATTCTGGTAAATAGTTCTTATAATTAGGACCAGAGGGAGTATAATGGATATGGGTTTATCAAGTTCGGATTTGAAAATAACAACTCCGAATATATAAATAACAACTATCTATAAAAATGATCATTTGTGAAAATGAGAAGGCGTGCATAGATTAATTCCAAGGCTTGATATGAATTTTATCAAACTCGGATTTGAAAATAACAACTTCATATTTGGAATGACTACTATCTATTTAAAAATGATCACTTATGAAAATGAGAAGGGAGACATTGCTTAATTCATAGACTCGATATAAGTTTACTAAGTTTGAATTTGAAAATAACGACTTCGAATGTGGAAATAATAATTAGATCCATTTAAAAATGATTAATTATTCTCATCGGAGCTCCAGCAGGGTATGTCATCGGCCAATGGCAGTCATCTGCAACCGACTGCTGGCAGGGTACGGGTTACGTTTAAAAGAAAAATTGCGAAGGGCATTTGTATCATATCCTTTTAATTTTAGAAAAGACAAATACTCCCTCCGGTCCTAATTATAGGACAACATTTAGAAGTTTGATTTGGTCCTAATTATAAGACAACATTCTAATTTTTGTTAATATCTTCTTAAATACCCCTATTAATATGAATGAGTGATTATGTGAAATCAACAAGGCAATTGAAGTGTCAAATTTATATAAGGACATTTTAAGAAAATGAGTAAAATTAACTAATTTAACTTCTCCTTAATCCTTCCAAAATCGGTTAAATATATCTTATAATTAGGACTGAAGGGAGTATAACACTATCATGTTAGATTTTTTTTTTTTGAATTAATAAGACAAGAGTTACCTCTTGGGATGTATCATAAAGATACTACACAAACAAAAGAAATAATACATCATGAATGAAAATAACCTAGATCGACTGAAATTTGATCCAAACAACAAGTTGGAGGAATTTGTAATAAACCCATTTCGCATTCGCCTCATGTGCCATTTTGGCCAAAAGATCCGCACATTTCAATGCCTCTCTATTCGAATGAATTATTTCGATATCCCAAGTAGAAAAAATAAAAGATCTAATTTCGAAATCTCTTGAGACAAAGGATGATAGTGTCCATATTCGAGATGTTAATAAGCGAATAGCCTCGTAGAATCGAGTACAACTTAATTTTTTTGAAACCAAGTTGCCTACAAGTCATCATACCAAAGCTTTAATTGCTTGTAATTCTCGCTGCAGCTTATTGAACCGTAGCCAATATTCTCGTTGAAAACCCGCCAACCACACCCCATTGCTATCTCTAATAATGCCACCACAAGCCGCAACATTATTGTTGATTACCGATCCATCTACATCCACTCTAACATAACCAAAAGGTGGAGTATTCCATTGGGACTCCGCCTATTAGGAACTCGGTAGATCTGGTGAATAAATTTTCCATGCTCCACACCTTCCATTAATTGGTGAAGGCTACTATGAATAATGCACCGAGGTTGAGCACCTTCGCCATCAAAAACCTTTCTCGCATCTATTCTTCCAAATTAGCCAACAAGCCAATCCAAATATCCGCATCCAAGACCGCGTACCGACTTTTTTCCACCCAC
Organism: Acacia melanoxylon; assembly: GCA_019022615.1. NCBI lineage: Eukaryota > Viridiplantae > Streptophyta > Magnoliopsida > Fabales > Fabaceae > Acacia > Acacia melanoxylon. Next base: position 10,189,706 of record JAFJYJ010000012.1, read on the forward strand.
TTCATGTTTATTATTCCATAATAACCAATCCGCAAATTACCACTAAAAAAAGTACTATAGTATATAGGGTTAATCAAATCAAGCCACACAAGTACATGCAATCTCACAATCTCTCAAAGTGTGCAGGGAATTGTTTCCTCACCAAAACATTCAAAGGGACAATCATTATGATCACTCAAACCACGCTTCTTCCTCATAGAATTAGTAGGTAATTTTCCATGAAGAAACTTGCCACATGAAGAATTTAGCACGCTCTGAGATAGGCCAACGCCAAATATTTTGCCAGAGAGGTTCCTTTATAGAGTCATTATTTTTTTCCAACATCTTATAAGCCGATCTAATGCTAAAATTACCATCATTAGAGACTCTCCAGTAAAAAAGATCATTTCCCTCCATGATTGGAGGTTTAATCATCTTAATTTTATCGATCACCCATTCTGGTAAGAAGAATCTCCATTTCGTAAGATCCCAAGAACCATTTAGAGCTACAAAAGCCCTCACATTTTCATCATGACTAACCCACTCATGGTGTTTATCAACATATTGAATCAAAGGTTGATCAAGAGGGGACCAAAGCTCCCACCAGGCATTGATATTATTGCCACTTCTAAGTTTACTTCCCAAATTACTTTTAAACTTATCCCAAACTTTGACAATGGTAGTCCAAACGGAAGATTGTTTTTTCTTTTTTGTTATGCTAGGAATTTTGTCACTTCCACAAGCATATTTACTTTTCAGACATTTAACCCAAAGTGCATCAGGCTTGGTTATAAGACCCCAACATAACTTCATTATGAAAGATTTGTTTTGTATTTGAAGATCCTTAATTCCAAGCCCCCCATCATCTTTTCCTAACTTGATAGTATCCCAGTCTATAAGATGAAGTTTTTTTGTTGTCGATCCTTGACTCCAAAAGAAATCTCTAATCAACTTCTCAATATCCATCGGGATCCCTTTGGGAATTAACGAGTTTGCATTTGATAGAATGGTAATGTTGACAAGACCGATTTAATCGCATCGATTTACCCACCATACTCAAATGTCTTCCCTTCCAACCCGAGAGCTTTTTATTGACCTTTGCAATGAGAGGAGCAAATGTTGACTTAACCAATTTCTTATGCAATAGAGGCACCCCAAGATACTTTCCAAGATCGCGGTAATACCAATGCCTAGAACTTGACTAAGTTCTAGTGCCCGTTAAAATGGACCTCCGGTGAGAAAAAACATTTTGATTTAGGAAGACTAACTCTATGCCCTGAAATTTTACAAAAGGTAGTCATGATATCTCTAACCCGTTCCACTTGAATTCTTGAGGCTTCACAAAATAATATGAGATCATCAACGAAGAATAAGTGGGAGATAGCTGGGCCATCGGAGCTCATTCTCAGTGGTTTCCACCTCCCATTCTCTACTTCACGATTAATTATTTGTCCTAGTCGCTCCATACACAAAACAAAGAGAAAAGGACTTAAAGGATCTCCTTGTCTAAGTCCTCTAGAGGAAGAAAAGTATCTGAAAGCTCCCCATTCCAAGACACCCTCATTGAAGTTGATGAAATACATTTCATGATAAGTTGCACAAATTGATCTTGAAGTCCTAGACTTTGTAGATTGAATTTAACAAAATCCCAATCTAATCTATCATAGGCCTTCTCCATATCTATTTTAATGGCAACATATCCTCTACCTCTCTTTTTGATTCTTATAGTATGAATGGCCTCTCGGGCAAGAATAATGTTATCACAACTTTGACGTCCACTAATAAAACCACATTGAGTCGGGTGGATCAAGTATGGCATAACCCTTTTCATTCTATTTGTAATAACCTTGCTTAGGATTTTGAAACACACATTACACAAAAGCAATGGGACGAAATTCCTTAATAGATGTTGGAACATCCACTTTAGGGATTAAAACAATGTTAGTGTGGTTCATGTCCTTAATTTTATCAGGATTAGTCACAGCTTCTAAAATAAAGTCACACACTTTAGTTCCAATTATATCCCACTGAGATTGGAAAAAAAATGTGGATTTAGACCATCAGGACCAGGAGCTTTGAAGGCACCCATTTCAAACGCTGCATTTTTTATTTCAACTATTGAAATATCTCTCTGAATGACATGTAATTGAGATTGATCGTGGGAAAATTTGTGGGCCATTCTTGCACAGGAGTGACCTCATTATCACGAGTGTAAAGGTTTTTAAAATACTCCATTGCCAAATGCTTTAATTCCGCTTGTTCAAGAACCCATTGGCTTTGATCATTTTGCAAAGATCTCAACTCTGTTGCGTTTTCTCTTCACAATTGTTGACGCATGGAAGTAACTCGTATTTTTATCTCCATATTGTAACCACTTACAGCGAGATTTTTGATACCATAAAAGTTCTTCTTGGTCTACCACCTTCAGATATTCTCGCCATAGATCCTTTTCAAGTTTCACAAGACCCCCATGGGGTCGTTCTATCATGGCCTTATCGATCCCTTCCAGTCTCCGAATAAGATTCTTTTTCTTGTTGGGTAAACTCCCAATTACTTCCTTATTCCATTTAGTAGCGGACTCCTCAAAATTCTTATATCCTATTAACCAAGAGTTATCACACCAAGAAGATTTAACAATATCGAAAATCCTTCCCGTAAACACCAACCCGCTTGATATTTGAAGGAATGATCCTTAACGTGACGTCTATCCTCAATTCCGGATGAAACAACAACAACTCGATGATCGATTTAAATCTAAGATGGTGAAAGGCCTTAAAAGAAGGGTGAGATATTTCCCAAGTCAAATTGCAAAAGGCCCAATCTAATCTCTCTTTCACCTCTTTTTTTTTTCCCAAGTAAATTTATCACCCACAATCGGGACCTCGAGAAGATTACAATCATTAATACAGATCTGAAATGATGATGATGCAGATTGTTCACGGGGCACCTCCTTGCTTATCGATGGATTCAAAAAGAATTAAAATCACCCAGAATAAGCCAAGCCTCATGAGTGATACCGATAAAGCTCGTAAAGAAGCCCATAATTCTGTTCTATTTTCCTTTCTTGGTTCACCATAAACAAGAGAAACAAACAAAATTTCACGTAACTTCTATCAAAAAGTCTACAATGAAGAATTTGGGTATTGGAAAAAATATATTCAATTGAAACTTCCCAATCATTCCACAAGTAACCATAAACCACCAAAGAAAACTCCGTCGCCTCTACTATCAACCAATTACTAAAACCCATCTTCTTAACCACACCATCTCGCTCCGGCACCACTAATTCGAGGTTCAAGAATTCCCAAAACATTAATATTATATTTTTGAACTATATCCTTAATCAAACGTGGAAACGAATTTCTACCCCCCCACTTAGTTCCAAGATGCAATAATCATTGGAAACTGATTAATAAAACGAGACCAATAAAACTCACTTATCAGGAGGTTCATTAACATGAATTTCTCTTGATATAGCTCTCAAATGATTAAGTTTCTCAGTAGTACTTTGCTCACCTTGTCTACCACCCGGTGGACTTCTCGATCTCATTCTTTGGATTCCCGCCTCCTTTTGGTTCTATTATTCTTAAATTCTCATTCAAAACATCCACTTCCAGCCTTTCATCTTGTGGTACCCTTGATGTGCTTGAGTTTGATATAGATGAGTCATCTGGTTTTTGTTCCCTCCGAATTGATTCTTTGTTCTCAACACACCCACTTACAATAACATGCATCCTTTGTTTTGCATCTTTGACACCTTGCTTTTTAACATTAATATGGGGATTAATCTCCATAGCCCGATTGTTTTGCCCGCTTTTGAGATGTCGTTTGGATCTTTTCTTTTTCTTTTACTTTGTATATACTTTTGGAACTGTGAGGATTTTTTCCTTTATTTTTATTTTCTTCTTGATTGAGAGTTTTAGATATCTGGGATTCTTTGCTTTTTCCTTCACATATAACCAATGTTTTCACTGTTGAATCCAAGTTGCCTCCTTTCCTCTGATCCTCTTGAAAATATTTTTCCTCCTCCCATTTTGACATAACAGTAAATCTTGAGCCACTGGATTTTACTTCTCTTTTAACTTTTTGTTTTTCAATCTTTGAAACCCAAGGTCTCTGAGGCCTGCGCATAAGCATCCAAGGTCCAAATCCTTCTTCTCCTACCATTTTAGTTTCTTCAGACAATCCTGATGTTCTTTTCACAGTTGGAATAGCAGCTGATAAGCTGCCCGATGAAACCCCACAATTAATACTCCAAGGACAATTTTCTTTTCGATGTCCATATCTGCCATATCCAAAACAAATCATGTTTAATCCCTCATATTCAATATTATATAAGGAAGAGGCTAAAATGATTTTTGGTACTAATTTTTCTCAAGATCCGACTCCACACATATCCTAGCATACTTCCCTCTCTCCACCTTTGGATTATCATCATCATTAAAATTCAAGGTATGAAGATCCACCTTCAGAGTCTTCCCAATCATGTCTCCCAATCTCGATAAATACTTCTTATTATAACAATTGAGAGGGATATTGGGGATACGTATCAAGTCGCAATCTTTCCTAAAGGATTATTAAAGGGGTCAAAATAAGGTGACCACCGTTGAACCGAGAACACTATGTTGTGCTATCACCCAAGGTCCTTCAAATAAAATTCGTTTATAATGAGTAGACCAATTATCTTTATTTGTGAACCTGACTACAAAATAGTTATTTGGAAGATCTATTAAGTCAAACTCACTAAATCTCCAAATTTTGCATAACATCTCTCTTAGCTTATAAAAATTAAATCGGGTTCCAAGAACCGTAATAATCAAAGAATTATTCCATGGTTCACAACTCTCATTGAATTCCTCATCAGTAATGGGAACAACAGGATAAACATCCATTAGCTTCTTGATCTCCTCCGATGGTTCGCGGCTTCCACGATTGGTCAAGCGGATCGAAATCAAAGTGTCATCGTCCATACCCGAAGTTCCATTTGCAACACCATTAAAGTCTGATCCTTTAAAATTCAAAAGAGAATCTTTAAAAGATCTCAATTTCAAAGCATTGCTTTCATCTATTTTTGTAGCCTTATTCTGAGAATTCATCTCCTCAGAATTTCCCTGATCAGACATTAAAACATCTTCTTTGGAATCTTTTTTTGGTTTTTTAACTATAGGAATTAATGTATCAGGTGGCCTATCTGGAGGCACCTTTCGTACATCAACCACATCCATCAATAATCTAGGAAGTCAAAACTAAAAAAAAAAAAGAACACTAACCTCGCTGGAATGAAACTCTCGGCAGCAGATCAGAAAAAACTGTCACACCACAAATGAGGTAATTCCTACGTAGAAAATGCGAGCACTTCTAGCTGAATAGACCACCAACGAACTGCAGCGGCTCCGTTCTCGGTCTCGCGAGCGTATGAAGCTCCACTGGAAGATGAAGCCAACCTTGTGCGAAGATGACCGGCCAAAGACGAAGCAGTTAGCAGTGGAATCGACGGCAAAAAACAAATAAGCAAAGCAATCCGATCTATCAAGCAAGAGCGTCCGATCCGTCGAGCAAGAGTAGCAGCAGACTTCAGATCCTAGAGAGAAGTCAGAGATTCTCTCTCTAGCTTTTCAAACGGTCGACTTAAAACGCGGTTATCCTTTGAAACTATCATGTTAGATTTTGACATTAGAAACACTTCTCTATGCTTTACCATTTTAAATGGTCTTTATCTATTATCTTTTCCCTTTATTATTATTTTTTTTTGCTTGCAAAAAAAACCGTGAGGATACAATAATAAGACATGGACACAAACCATCATATTATGGCCCCTTTTTAAACAAGATAATTTTTTTAGTGATAAAATTAGAGGGGTCTAATGCTTTTACTATTTCCAGGCCTATTTATAATTAAAAAAAATTATAATTAAAATTTAACCATAACTTATTTCTTATGTATAAATAGCTCCAGATACAGAATTGGAGATAATATTAATAAATCTCATCATTTACATTTCTAAATAATATTATTTTCAATTTTTTTACTAATCGTCTATTATTTTATATTTTGGTTAGATATTGATAATTTTAATGGAAACAAACATAACTTTACCATTTATTTTTTATATACACAAAACTTTATCATTTATTAGTATTGATTATAATACACCTAAAAGAGGGGAAATTTTAAAAATTATTGATTATAATTGAATCCTAATAAATTGCCTGAAGAGATGTACCCTGACTGGCCGACCTATATTGCAAACCTTTTGTAGAATTTATTATCACTTGAGGCCTGAAGGCGGTAATAATAGTGGATTATGTGGGTGGTAGGTAGCATAGTTCAACTCGTCTGTCGGTAGAGGAAAAAAGGACTGAGATAAAATAGAGAGAAAAATATCCTAAATATAAAATTTAATTGACTTTTTTTTTTAGAGATTAAATAAGTTAAATAAGTAATTTAATTAGAGTTGAGTATAATTAAATTACATATCAGTTCATAATTCAGACAAATTAATTTAAAAAATGATAAATATAAATATTTTAAAATAATTTAATTAATTTTTTTAATCTCCTTAAAAAATTAAGTAATTCTTATATCTAGAATTATCTCTTGGACCACTTGGTCAAACATTGGCCACAAATTCTTCCCCCCCCCCCCCCAAAAAGGCCATATCGTGAAACAGACGAAAAAGTACAACCTAATCTTATCCTGGTACAACATGATTGGTCCGTGAGGAGGAGTGGCAAAATGGTAAAAGCCATTAGTGACTGACTAACAACCTTTCCTTTTTGGGTGACTGAAGCCTGAAGGAGAATATATGGTAGTTGAGGAGTTCGTTGGAGAGTAGAGGAATAAAATAAAGGCACAGTGAAGGCTTATAAAATCACTTAAAGTAAAGGAAAATTCCATTTAAATACTAGATGTTCCGATTTTGGAGAGTATGCAAGAACTTATGAGGATATCGCAAATTCACATGAAATTACCTTTCTACCCTTACTTTTAAATAATTTTTTTTTTTTAAAAAAACCCCACCCCACCCCCACCACCACCGTCGGCCGGGCGGCCGGGCCACCGCCGGGGCCATCACCACCGCCCGGTGGTGGCCGGCCCGGCGGTGGTGGTGGTGGCCGCCAACACGGTGGTCGTGGTGGTCACGATGGTGGTGGGGTGGTGGGTAGGGGTAGGAATAGGCCAGCCCCTATCGTTTTACAACCCTGGCCTATTTAAAACTACTGTTTGTTAAAAAGTGCGCTTGCTGCTGTTAAAACGCCTATTTAAAGGCCCGAATATGTAAATAGCCGGCCTATTTTGTTAATCGATCCTAGGCCTTCAAGCTTACTTGTTTAAATATTTAAATAAATATAATTATATTTATATCATATAAATAAGATAATATTTATTTATTTTTCATTTTTATATTATAATTTCAAGATATATTTATATAAGTTTTGATAGACTTAAAGTATACAAAGCTTTATTTATGGCCTCCAATGCCTGTAATATAAGGCATTTTTAAAGGCCTACATTGTAAGTAAGCCTTTAAAAAGGCTTCAGCGCCGACTGGGAAAATTTACGAAGGCTCGCCGAGCCAAGAAAATGCATGAATTCAGCCTTGGCTCTTGTCTTGTGTTCTTAATTTAGCTAAAGTTTCACTTATTTCCATGTGGTGGTGGGGGTGGGGTTTTTTTAATTTATTTAAAAGTAAGGGTAGAAAGGTAAAAATTTGCATATCCCTCATAGGTCCTTAAACCTTGGATTTTACAAATTCGAAGGACCTCCGGGGGTTTTGCAAATTCATCTGGTATTTAAATGAGATTTTCCCTAAAGTAAATGCCAATTGATTGGATCTCTCTCCTCTCTTTTCTCCTCCTTCTCTCCTCCTCCCCGCACTTCATCTTCTTCATCGCATGCTCCTCGCCGGAGGCTTGTGCCTTCCACACAAGCGCCGGCGACCACCACCTTTGTGCCACGTACAGTCCGAGTGGTTGTTGCGAGTCCATATCTTTGATCTCGTTAGTCTAGGTGTTTTAGAGTTCAGATCCTTGATCTATGGTCCTCTCCCTCGAGTTACGTCGGGCGTGGCGCTTCTCTCGTCCTTGTGGCGAGCCCTTTCCTCTCCTCTCCAGATCTTATCTGTAGAGGTGAGATCATTTATCTATTTTTTTATTACTTTTCTGTGATACTGAGTTGTCTTGTGGTGTTTTTGTCTCTTGTAATAAGCAGATCTGTAAGATCTGCGTGCATATCCTCTTGGGTGGACGGTTGTATGAACGTTATAAGATCCGATTCTCCTTGGTAGTTCGGATCGCATTCCACGGGGCGAGATCTAAAGAGGCGTTGCTTGTTGTGTGGCCATGGTCACCAGATCGATTCGACAGAGGAGCGAAGATTTTGTCCGGACATCATGGGTCTTCTTACATCCGAGGTTGGGTTTTTTGTGTTCTTAACCCCAATATGGGGTATCGTATACCGTTTCCGTTGCGGCTAACGCTTTATAAGGAGGTGTGTCGTTTGGGTGGGTTTTACAACCATCACCTTCTTTGTTGTCACTTCTAACCCCGAGATATGAGGAGGAAACGCTTTGTCTATGATTCTACTTCTACTTGCTAAATATTTTATGTACAAGTGATTTGGTTGTTTTTGTTGTTGCTTTTATCTTTGATGTATTTTGTTGTTTTGGATCTGGCTTTACTTGTTTCCATATATTGTACCTGTTTTTAATATTAATATAATTAGCTTTCTAATCCAAAATTAAAAATAAAAAATCCACCACTCATTCAAAGTTTAAAATAATACAAGTTACAATATTATTTAATTCATTCAAAATATGTCTTTTGAATAGTACATTACTATTTAATTTACACTCTGCGGCTATTTGTGATACTCATTACTCTATTCTTTTCTTTTCTTTTTTTTTTTTTATATGGATGACTTATTTTTATTTACTCCCTTCAATCTTTAATGTAAAACATTTTTATCTAATTTAATTAAATTAATAAAGTTAGTTAATATGACATGTATTTTCTTATAAAACATCATAATCATCTTCTTTAATTTCCTCCATCTCTCTTTTATTTGATTATTATATAAAGAAAACATCAATAGAGATAAATTTAAAAAAAATGATAAATATAAAAAATAGGTCATATATTTAAAATTAAAATTAATTCCTAAATTAAGTTTTATATTAAAAAGCAGAGGGAGTACAAGAGACGTTAATAGTATGTTGGTAATTTGGTATTATCATTTTTTATGTTGGCCCTGTTGATTATTGGCTAGTTTCATTACATCAATGTCTCTTTCTCTCTCTAACATGGATGTTTCTAAAAAAACAAGTGACATTTTTTTATATACCTACGACTTTAGCTCATTTTAATAAACTTTGATCAATCCACGTAATTCGATTATTCATAAATTATAAAAAGGACCGAATGAAATAAGTTAGGACTTAAATTATATCCAGATTTGTTACAAGGCTGTCAAAGATTTTAAAGTTAAATGAATAAGTAGAAATATATAGATTTACTGAACTGTTAGATAAAAGATTATCTTTTAGTTTGGATCTGTTTTGCTTCATAAACCTTAGCCTCTGTGTTACCCATTGTGCAAATTTTGTATAAGGGAAGTGCCCCTTTTGATATATATACATAAAAGGGAATGTTGAGTTGTGTAAAATTATATTTAAGATGGTGATGTTGTTTTGAGTAAATTGTATATAAATATTTTAGTAAATTTTGTCAACACCAGATAAACCCTATGTGTGTGTGTTATTGTTGGCCGGGTGTCCATTATATAAATGAACTTAACTTAGAGTAGGGATGAGCATAAAATCTGAAGATCGGTCTAACCTATCAGCCATCCTAACCTGTTCTGGCCTAGTCCAACTCGATAGAAGAAAAAGCAACATGATGAGACAACTAGACTGATCTGACCAGACTAAGTCATCGATTTAGACGGGTTTCGGGATGAGCATTAATGACCAATTAGTCCAGTTCAGTCCAACTCGGTGTCTTTTTTTTTTTTTTTTTTACATATATACTTATATATTTATTATACTAAGCTAATTAGTTATGTCTTTTTGTTCTTTTGTTCCACTTTATCTCTAACATTCTCTCTCTCACGACCTTCCAAACTAAACATTTCAAGCTTCATAATCATAAGCCGCCCCCTTCTCTCTCTCAGCCTCCACCCTTCAACCCTACAAATCTTCTCTCAGCAACTCATCAACGATTCGAAGTGATGGGTAGCAGCTAATGCCTTTGTTTCCCTCCTCCCTCACCAACGGCGACACCACAAGCTATCATCTGCTATGTTGTTTTGTTTCCCTTTTTCCTTTTCTTTTTTGCATTTTTGCCTTTATAATCTTCTAAGAATCTTCTGTTCTTCACATATTTATATGTGTTTCTAGCTTACCAATTAATGACAACATGCATCGCAAGCTATTATTGATTTAGATAGCTTTGATCTGATTTTTTTATTTTATAGCTGATGAAACCTTTTTTAAAAAAAAATTTGGTCTGGTAGACCAGTCCCCAACCCGAGAGACCAAACCTGGTCTGGTCTGGCATCTGGTTTCTCCTAGACTAAACAGACCTTGGGCAACAAGTTTTGACCCGAGGTGATTTCAGACCAAACCTCAGTTTGAGGGTAAACTTAGTTTGGTCTTGTCCTTGAGCAACCCTAACTTAGAGGATGAAAAAAATGGTACTCCCTCTGGTCCTTCATATAGAATATATTTGATGTTGAAATTTAGTTTGGTCCTAAATATAAGATATTTTTTCTTCTTACTTTTAATATTTTCCTAATTTACTGTTATTAGTGCTCTCTCAACAATAATCAATGACGAGAGGAAATTAGAGAATTAAGAATTATGACTATGATATTTTAGAAAATGTATTTCATATTAACTAACTTAATTAACTTCCTTAATTTAAATAAATTAGGTAAATATGCTTTATATAAAAAAGCGAGGCAGTATATATTTTTCTTAACTCTTATACAGAGCCTTTTTAAAGGGCATTAGTAAGAGATTTTTTTTTAAAAATAAAAATAAAAATTACGACCTCTTGCATTAGATAGAGTTCAATTTTGTGTGTCTAACATATTACATGAACGGCTCATTACTCGTAGTTTTAAAGAATTTTTAGTAACACATCAAGTTGTGTCTGCATATACATACACACACAATCTTATATATCCAAGATTTTTTTTTTTTACAAACTTCACTTAACAGCAAATAACAGTACATTATCAAGTCCTCTCCTAAATTAAATAAACATAATTATCTTTTAGCCATCCCATCTGATCTCTTGACTGTTGGCCCATTCTTAATATGTAAGCAAGCTCATAATTATCTTTTTGGTGGCAATAATGAAGATATATAAAACATAAAGTTGTGAGTTTGTAACTTTTTGTTTCCGTGAACGATAAATATTTGGTGTGAAAAGAAAAAGAATTTGTAAAACACTGCTAATCTAGTCACTTTATTCGATAAGATTATTATTAATAAATAATTTATTGTAGAAAAGGAGGCATGTACGTGCATGCAGACAACTCAATCACGCACCTCCTTCCTTTAAATGATTCTCTATTTGATGATTCCTCGATGACTCCTCAAAGATGTAAGAATATCTCTTTTTGTTTGTTTATCATATATATATAGGATTAATATTGATTATATTCTAATTCCAAATTAAATAATAATACTTTGATCTTAATTGTATTAAAACACACCGTTCACACAATGTTTATTAAATCACTTCCATTTTACGTACTTAAATAATTTAAAGGAAAAAATATTATAAGACCCCAATAAAATAATGTAATCACTATGAAATCTCAACAATAAAGACAAATAAACAATATGTATATATATTGTTATTGCAATTTGTTACGGACCTACATTAGGCCCAACACCTGGATGGCCCAACAATGAATATATCACATATTAGGATCTACCTATAATAAAGGGAAATCCTATCTCATATATAATCAAAGGAGATCTATCTTATCCAAAGATAGATTCGACAGTTATGATACTATCCCACCTGAGGTACACTCTATAAATACAGAGGTCAAACCCTAAGGTGCATATATATAGACTACTCTCACTGGAGCATACACACCAACCATTTGGCTAAACGCCTATGTGTGTCTCGAACTACGTGGACTTTGATTCCTTTATAAGGTACTTAGGCCCTAGGCATCGTTCCTAGGTCAAGTCCGCTCCAACCAACATCAAACAGGCTGGTTCTACACCAGAACATTGGCGCCGTCTGTGGGGAACCGTAAATTTCGATTCCCGCAACCAAAGATGGTCAATACTAGAAGCAGCAATTAGATGCCTTTGCATGGGCAATTCCTGAAAATTAGATACCTTTGCATGGGCAATTCTTGAAAATCCGCAGCAGCCTCCGGGCCCACCGTGCAACAATAGCCACTGGATAGAGGATGATTAAGAGAAATAATGGTTCTTAAGCAACGGCTTTGGGTTTGAGCTGCTTTGCATGGGTTTTTCTTTGAACTCTTCATGTCATTTAGTTCAAAGTAATTGTCACTTTCTTTCAAATGTTCTTTATCAAGCTCTAATATTGAAAACTCCTCAAAGTTACCGTCACCCATGCGAGATTCTTCTAGATCTTGTATTTCACTTTGGGTATTTTCACCACTAGGTGGAGGAGAGAGGTCAATAATAGGTTCACACTGCGGTTGTATTTTTTGCAGCATCCAAACATTTAGTAGAAATTGAACTAGGCCTTCCATCAGCAGCCTTTTGAGGTAAGGCAAGTAGTTTTGAGGTAAGGCATGTAGTGTTGGACTTGCAACTGCACTTTGAAAATGTTTACATTCTCCTCTCATTGGATAAGCTTGGCAATTGGGTTGTGTTCACATGACGAGAAGATAGTTAGAAGGATCACCAGGTTCTCTCTTTGGGTCCTCTTCCATGGTTTAAAGATTCTATGTTTTCCTATTTAGTTCTTCTATTATTCGTAAATGGCGGCCCCAACAACCATGGTTAATGTCGTAACGGCAATTATAGAAGAACTTCATTGTCTGCATCGGGAAGAACTCAGAGAAGCCTTTGATGGCCTTAGTAAAAAACTAGCAAACCTAAAGGATCTTGTTCGGCAACTTCAGATCCTCACATGGGTTTCCTTTTAACTCTCCATGTCTCCACATAACGAGAAGATAGTTGGAAGGATCACCAGGAAAAACTCGGAGAATATATTCCTTTTCGGGAGTGATTCATCCTTCCCGAACGCAGCATATAACTCTCCGTTGTACTGCGCTCTCCAAGTGTGCTTGTTCCCCCCTTCTTCCTTACTATGGCAAGTCTTTGTGAAATGACTCTGATGAGAAGAAAAAAGAAGGCGTTAAGAGACCCTCCTGGCCCAACCCTAGACACTCTAAGATCCTTTTTCAAACCTGCTCTCATTTCGAGTCAAGAGATAGATAAATAGACAAGTCTTTAATGGCCTTAATAAAAACTAGCAGACCTAGAGGATCTTGTTCGGCAACTTCAGATCCTCCTGTCATCATGCCAACAGCCATCGGCACACACCTCCAGGCCTACCACGCGACAACAGTCACTGGACAAAGGATGAGATCTAGGAATTGATACAGCTATGAGCTCAATACCCGTTTGAGAATCCCAAATGAGCAAATCGAGATAGCTGAGGTTGTTGGTAAGCCGAGGCCGATTCAATGCCAAAGGAGTTATTTTTACGACTTTGTGATGCAGGGAGGTCAATAATAAGGATCACACTACTTTATGTTTATCTTTGCCATATATTTGCTAGAACCCCCAAATATATAGCAATAACGTTTGATCTCGTTGAACTATTATTTGGTCTATGAGAATTGTTTTGAGGCAGGGCAAACGAGCAAATCGAGATAGCCGAGGTTGTTGTTAAGCCGAGGCTGATTCAACGCTTATGGCATCCCGACTTCATCGTGATAGTCAAGGTTGATGATACGCCGAGATGAAGAGGTGCCGAGACGCCGAGATTGTTAGATGCCGAGATTCAGAGAATGTCGGGATCCAGATGAGTATCACCCTCTATCTCATATATGCTCAATCTTTTCTTATTATCAATTATTTATAAACATGTAGGAATCCGAGGTACATAAACCCGTTTCCGCAAATCATGTCGGAGCTAAACATGTAGGAATCCGAGGTACATAAACCCGTTTCCGAAGATCATGTCGGGGCTAAACATATAGGAATCCGAGGTACATAAACCCGTTTCCGAAAATCATGTCCGAGTTAAACATGTAGGAATCTGAAGTACACAAACTCGTTTTCATGAATCATGTTGCAACGACTATGCCGCCAAGACTATTTAAGATTCCAATGAGAATCATCTGCTACGGCAAGGACGCCAAGTCTATCTTAAATTCATGTAGAGGAAAAGAAGGCGGACGCGATTTTAACTGAATCTACTTGAAATCCGGGATCCGCGTAAAGTTTTGAAGACGGACCCGGTTACACCAAATCTGGTTAAATCCCGGCTCCGTATGCATTTTTGAAGTCAGGCCTGGTTAACTGAATCTAGTTAACGTTCGGGATCTGCGTAAAGTTTTGAAGTCGGGCCCGGTTAACTGAATCTAGTTAACGTTCTGGATCCACGTAAAGTTTTGAAGGCAGACCCGGTTTTAACTGAATCTAGTTGAAAACCGAGCTCCGTGAAAATAACGGTTAAAACGTGTCTCCTAGGGAACAGACGTGTTTCCTCGGGAGCACGGTAAAGACGAGATAAAAATTTAAACGTTTCCTTAGGACACGGTAACACCGAGATTATGGCTAAAACGTACTCCTTCGGGATACGGTAACGCCCTCATTATGGCAAAAACTATCGATAGTCAAAAATAAAATACACCGAGGTATTACACCCGGTCAGATTACACTGAGGTCATTACACCCGGTCATAAATAGAACACAATTTAAAGGGATTACACCATGGCTTTCGTGCCGTGTCTGGAATGTTCGAAACACACCGGGATGACGCTGCGATTCTCATTGTGACGCTGATCAGGTCGAAGTGTTCAAAAAATCTCGTTCACGAATCGAGTTCCAACATGTGATAATTTGCACTCATCCTGGATTGAATCTCGGTCAACGACACCGGAAATGGAGGTTTAATGACAACTCTTCACTTAAATTTTGTACCCGGAGCTTTTTAGCACTGGAAGAACATTTCAGCAGATTCTGCATAACACATTATGTGGCCTTGGCCCGGTCATTCAATAAAACTCGGACATGATATCTGAGTTAAATAGTCAATGCACCTTGGCAGCCCAGAGCCTTGACTGCCAGGCTGTCGGGCGACAAGACAAGTGTGGCACTGAAAAGCTATCAGCAATATAAGCAAAAGCCCGGTCCATTCCTCTTCAGGATTAAACGGATTGGGGAATTCGGTGTTGCAGCAAACAAACTTGGAAACCCGATGATTGAGGAAAAAGAGATCCTGACGATCATGAGAAGAAACAGACGAAGTTTCAAACTTCAATTAACCCGGACTACATGTCTGGGGGCAATTCAATCAGAATACAAGTAAATCCGGGATTCGTTGAGACTCGGACAAAAACAAATCAAGCTGGAACAACTCGGATACGAAAGATCCCGACCTCGAAGTCAGACTAACCACCTCGACATTACCTCGGATCTTTAAGCAGTAAACTACTACCTCAGATCTTTGAGACATTACCTCGGATCTGTGAGTAAATGACTTCGGTCGCCAGGGCCAGAATGACCCAACCCGACAATGCGCGATAGACATACAAGAGGGTAAGGTTCACGACAGCCTACCCCGGATAACCTGCTTGGGGACAAAATACATCCCGGCAGCTCGAAAGCTCGAACTACCGGGCTAGGGGGCATCTGTTACGGACCTACATTAAGCCCAACACCTGGACGGCCCAACAATGAATATATCACATATTAGGATCTACCTTTAATAAAGGGAAATCCTATCTCATCTATAATCAAGGGAGATCTATCTTATACAAAGATAGATTCGACAGTTATTATGATCTTAGGTTTGTGGATTACGAGGCCCATACTATCCCCAAGTTGAGGTACACTCTATAAATACGGAGGTCAAACCCTAAGGTGCAGATAGACTACTCTCACTAGAGCATACACACCACCCCTTTGGCTAAACGCCATGTGTGTCTCAAACTACGTGGATCGTGATCCTCTACGAGTACGTAGGCCTCGACATCGTTTCTAGTCATGTTCAAGTCGCTCCAACCAACATCAAACAATTACCCATTGCGCTAGCCACACTGGTTCTACACCAGAACACAATTCATCTTAAATTTTTTGGGAACCATGAGACTCACATATAATTTCTCTATAATATGAAACAAACTCCTACTATTTACTTGTTACTTCTAAAATAATAATGATTAAAAATAAAAGATAGTAAAAAAAAATTACCTTCATTATATGATTGTAGGTAGTATGAATTGAACAACTTAGAAATTTGAAATATTAAAAACACGGGAGAATCATCATGAGGTTCCAAGAAAAATAATTAATTACTTAAAATTTCAATGACAAGTAAGTAATATAAACTTGTTGTCTTTTCAAAAACTAATTAACTTAATTAATTTTTTAAGTCTGTATAAATTGCTATCTAGTAACTCCTACTACATTTAAGATCAGGGAATATTAAATATTATAAGATACAATCATACAAGTACTCATGATTTAGATTGAATTATTGTGGAGTGGGAATGGTCAATGGGGAAAGCTAGATTGGTTTTTTTATAAGCACATTGTGCGATGGTACCAATGCCAGCAAAATGTGCAATACAAATGGTAATGGGATTCTCTATGGCCCCAAGTGTGATTGAATTGTCGTATTCTCTATGGCCCCAAGTGTGAATACTCCATTGAATTGTCGTTGGTGGCTAGTTTGGCTAACTTCTATAAAATTGTTGACAAGTGGAAGGCGGGAACAACCACCACCAAATTGCCGACTTTCATCAATCTCGATCCTCTTGTCAAACTCTTAATAACTAATCCTTGAAACAAATACGATGTCTTTTCAAATTCAAATTATCTCTTCCAATCTTTTTTATAAACAATTTTTTTTTAATTCCGGAAAACATTTACAATTAAGATTAGTTAAAAATAATAAATATGTCAAAAATATTATATATTTTTCAATTATGCTCATATTTATGAAAAGAGCATATGAGAGAGGATGAATAGAAAATATGAGAAAGAATTGGTAATAAATGATTAAGTGGGAGAGAATTAGTTGTAAGTGGGGATAATTAATATAAGTGATGTATTTAATAAGGATAGAAAAGGAAAATGTAGTTTAAAGTTTGAGACACAAAAAAAAAAAAACATTGTTTATATTAAGACTAGCCCCAAAAGAAAGAAAGTTACTTATAAAAAGGACCGGAAGGAGTAGTATATCATCCTATACTAATTAATATAAAACATATTTACCTAATTTAATTAAATTAAGAAAGTTAGTTAAGTTAGTTATTATGATATTTTTTTTCTAAAACACCTCAATCATCTTTCTTTATTCTTTCAATCTATCTTACTTGATTATTGTTGAGGGAAATCAAAATGGGTAAATTATGAAAAGATTGAAAAATAATAAAAATGCATCTTATATTTAGAACCAAGATTAATTCTCAATTAGGTCTTATATTAAGAATTAGAGGAAGTATATTAACAACGAGTATTTTTTATATAAAAATGAGTCTATTATCTTAATACTCTCTCCATTGTTAAATATTTTATGTGTGTGTCTGTCACAATTTTTGAGATATAGGGTTGATCCTATTTATAAGTTTTTTTGTGTGCCAATGATCCTTTTTAATTTATAAGCTACTCCCTCCCATCGTTTTTATTGGAGGCTAATAACTAAATCATGTGATTGGAGAAACTAGTTAAAACTAATAAATATGTCATAAATGAACTTTTTTTTTAAAGTATATTCTCATATAAAAGAGGTAAGTAAGAGAGATAGAAATAACGTAGTAATAAGAGAAACACTACTACAGATTTTTTTTTTAAACCGTCTCATTTAGACCGGATTATAGAGGATCAGGTCTAAAAAGTATTATCGGTAGCAGTTTCATAAATATAAAGAACTTTTTAGACCGCAGAGGATTAGGTCTAAAAAGTATGACCGGTGGCAGTTTCGTAAATATAAAAATACTTTTTGGACTGGATTATAAAGGATTAGGTCTAAAAAGTATGACCGGTGACAGTTTCGTAAATATAAAGAACACTTTTAGACCGAATTATAGAGAATTAGGTTTTAAAATCATGAACGGTAGCATTTTTATAAATATTAAGAACACCTTTTAGACCGGTTCCTTTAAAATGAAGTCTAAAAAATATGCTTTTAAGACCGGATGTTTAAAACGTCCGGTCTAAAAAGTCTACTTTTAATACCGGACTTTTTGATCAAGTCTAAAAAGTCTACATTTAAGACTAGATGTTTAAAAAGTTCAGTCTAAAAAGTAGACTTTTAATTATGATATCATATTTTAAAAATCCGGTCTAAATGATGAATCTTTTTTTTTCCGCGCCAAAAATTGAATTGCGCTCTTTTAACTTCTCTTCCCGTAGGGATAACTCTCATTCCGCAGCTTCACTCTTTTCTAATCGGCGCCTCGCCTCGCACCACAATCTCTATCTATCTATCTCACCTCTCATTTATCCATGGAATATTAGATCTACAATCAGAAATCCACTCACCTCTCATCTCACCTCTACAATCAGATCTACAATCAGGATTGAATCCGTTCTTGTTGAAAATTCTAGATCTAGCCCTTTTGCCCAATATACCAATAAACCAGAGCTAATTTATGACAAAGTAAAATATATGTTGATTCTCAGTACAATCTTTCTCCATATTTTAGCCCTCACTTCTTTTGATGTTTATTGCAGGAAACTTCATTACAGGCTACCGAGTTGTATTTGACCTAGAAAAGCTCATATTGGACTAAAAGAAATTTGATTATAAGTGTTGTTTTTCTTCTCACAGTGATTAGTGATTCGGTTCCTTATCCAGATCTTGTCCAAGTTGCACTTGGTGGTTATTTGGCTATGATGACTGTCACCTTCTTTTGGGCTACATATAAAACAGATTTCTTCCCTGTAAGAGCGTTGAAGAATATGTTTCAGATTTGAGAAATGTGTCTTCACTTTTTTTCTTCCTTCCACTGTTGACACTTGTTATGCTTACTTTCAGCGTACATTTGGGGTTTCAAGCCTTCATCAGCAGGATATGGATAACCGTAGGAAGCTTGCCTCAGCAATATACCTACAAGTCAGTATAATTAGTCAGGTCCTCATATTTGTTACCCGAGCTCGGAGTTGGTCTTTCATCGAGCGTCCGGGTTTGTCACTTGCAACAACTTTTATTGTTGCTCAGCTGGTGAGTGATATTTGACTAGTTTCCTTCCTCTTTGGCGCTCTTAATCTTAACCTCATGAATTTTAAAGTTATAATGGTTTGGTCACTAGCCGTTACTTCATGTGCAAATAGCTACACTGATTGTTGTATATGCAAATTGGAGTTTTGCTGCGATTGAAGGGATTGGATGGGGTTGGTCTGGTGTTGTTTGGCTTTATAACCTCGTCTTCTATTTCCCATCATATTCTTCTATTGGTCTCACCGCTCTCTAGCGGAGTGATTTGCTGGGGAGTTTTTTTTTTTTTTTTTTTTTTTTTTCCCAACTTACTTTTAAGACGGATGTTTAAGAAGTTCGGTCTGAAAAGTCTATTTTTAATATTAGATATTTAAAAAGTCAGGTCTAAAAAGTTTTTAAGATCGGATGATTAAAAAGTTCGGTCTAAAAAGTCTTACTTTTAAGACCTCATTTTAAAAGTCCAGTCTTAAAAGTTTTTAAGACCAGATGATTAAAAAGTTCGGTCTAAAAATTCTTGCTTTTAAAACCCCATATTTTAAAAGTCCAGTCTTAAAAGTCCAACTTTTAAGATCTCATATTTTTAAAGTCTTGTCTAAAAAGTATTTTTAAGACCGGTCAAGAATCCGGTCTTAAAAGTAACAGACTTTTTAGACCGCCTGTATTGAAACCAGTTCTAACTCTGGTTTAAGGGGTTTTTTGTCCCGTCTAAAAAGTATCTTGTGTACTAGTGAAAGTATGAAAAAGTGTAATCATGGAAAAAGATGAGGGGAGAGAATAGGTTAATTACGAGCAATAAATACTCATACAACCCTAACTATATGATTTTATAAAAAAGATTAAAGCAATTTAAATTTTAAAAGTATATTTTGATATTTTGTACTTCTCTAAAAATATAATTTTTTTTTAAATCTTTATCATTAATTAATTAATTGCATGTCAATCTCATTTTTTTACCATTCATTATCTCTCAGTCTTACTGACATATATTTAAACCTCGCCCTTAACTTGAAGGCTATGCCATTCTAAGGTGCTATTAAATGGAAGGATCTTATCAACGTCCATGAATAATAAATCATAGCCACTACAAGAAAATAGCAAAAAAACGATAAAATTTTAATTCCATCGCAAAAATAGTAATTTTGTGACGGATTCCTGAGCTCGTCGCAAACCGGCGGACAGCCACCGTCAGTTTGCGATGGACAAGTGAGTCCATCGCAAAACCCAAAGGGGTGTTGCGATGGAGTGCATAATCCGTTGCAAAATGGCGGTTAAAGAACTTCCGATTTGCGACGGACTTCATGATCCGCCACAAACATAAAGATTTGCAATGGAATTTTGTTCCGTCGCAAAGCTTTACATATGTTTCAATTGCTCTCGATCCGTTCAATTATCCCGCATTGCCTCTTCCTTCTCTCTCGTTCTCCCATCTCCCTCGTCAGCGTCGTCTCCCTTTGCTCCGTACGGCGAGTTTCCTGCATCGTCTCCCTCTGCTCCGCTCGTCTCCTCCTCCTCCTCTTCCCTTACCGGTCACCGCCTGCACTTTCATTTTCGGTAATCTACCTCTCTTCTCTCTCTCTTTTTTTGATTATTTTCTTGAGTATTATTTTTTATTTGTGATAAAATGATGGCAAGAGTATTATTTTGTAGCTTATCATCGCATTATTGGTTCTTCTGAGTGAAATTTTTACATAACATATCTTTATTTGATATCAAAGTTGATCTATGACCATATTATGTGTTATTTCTTTAATCTTGATTAAATTATTCATTTTTGTGCGTATATTAACAAATACATATGTAGATGCTGTCGATGTTCATTAAGGTATTTAGAGTAAAAGGTTCTTGATGTTGATAGTAAGATTACTTGTTAAGATAATGCTTAATTTGTTGGGATCTTATAATAATTGTTATGATATTGTATTAGTTGATAATGATACATAAATCTATAAATAGGATGGTGTTGAAATGAGAAAATTGAAGTGTTCAAAAGTGATGTTTAAGGATAAAAAATTAATTAATTAACGTAAAGTAAAGTAGGAGGAAGATGTGAGTTTAAAGAATAATGAAATTTGTATGTATTATTATAAAAATTAGTTAAATTTGCTAGTTGAGTTAGTCTCTTATAAAAATGAAAGTTAATTTTTTTTAAAAAAAAATATCTCATTTAAATTTTTGATTTGAAACATATCCTTAACAAATTATAAAATAAATATGGATAATTTAAAAAAAAAAATTATAAATACCTTTTTAAATTAAAAGGTAATTATAAATACAAAAAATAAAGTTGATTTTGTATATTATATAAACTTGATTAAGTCTTATATATTATTGTCTTAAATAATCACATGGATTTGCCCCATATATATTAGAAAACCTCCAATTCATCCTATGCCATGTTATAACATTGCATTAGCCTTTAATATGACCCTCATAAACTCCACAAATACTTATGTCTCAGAAATTATTACATCAAATTGTAGCAAGTGATATTGTTGAAATGACAATGGTTTGCTCAATCCCTAATTCAATGTGTAGTTTCATATTTTTTGTTTGGCCCCTCCACATGCATGTGTTTGTTTCTCACTTTCTTGATTAAGTGGCAATTGGTTGGCATAAGTGGCCAGTTGTATTGGCTACTTAAATTTATGACATGTTGTTTTGTGGACTGGGGTATGTCCCCACTGTATATATTTGTGTAGGGTTGGGTTGGGAAGTATGGAAGGCAATCGTGATAAGAGTTGGATGTACAATCGCCTAACTGAGAGAAGACAATTAACTCAAGCATTATTGGAGGGTTTGGAAGAGTTCATCGAATTTGCTTTGACACAAGCAACAAATTCAAGTACTTGGATCAGTTGTCCGTGTGTGAAATGTAGGTGTTTAAAATTTTAAGATCCGGGCACGGTCAGAATCCATTTGTGTAGAAAGGGATTCATGAAGGATTATGAAGGTTAGGAATGTCATGGTGAAGTTTGACAGACACCGAGTGGTTATTACAGGGACAATAGTCATCGAGACAACCTTAATCAATATGAGCAGTTGGTTATGGATGCCACGAGACCGTCGATCGGCCAATATTTTGATCTCGTTACTCATGGTAAAAATACATGGGAGAGGAGACCAGTACACATACTCAACCATCATACATGGGAGAGGATCCTAATCTGGAAGCCGATAGGTTCTATAAAATGCTTCAAGATGCGCAACGTCCATTATGGGAAGGTTGCGAACACATTGAAAATAGTGAACATTCATCTCTATCGGCTACCCTAGTAACACTAAGCTTGAAAATTGATCACTATATGAGTGAGAAGAATTACAACGAAATGATGCAGATCATAAGTAAGGTTGTTCTCAAAGACAATAATTTGCCAAAAGATTTTTACCAAGTAAAAAAAAAAGTGAAAGAACTCGGGCTTAGATGTGAAAAAATCCATTGTTGCCTCAAAGGATGTATGTTGTATTACAAGGATGATGTTGAGCGGGCCAATTGTAAATTCTGTGAACATGACAGGTACAAAGTTGTGAGGAATGTAATACTTTCCTTTTGTGTCCAGACTTCAGAAATTGTATTCATCAGAACAAACAGCTGCTCACATGATGGCATCGGGAGCATCGCAGAGATGAAAAATTTGTGACGCATCCATCCAATGCCGAAGATTGACTTAAATTTGATGAGGCGAATCCTTTGTTTGCAATGGATCCCTGTAATGTCCATCTTGGTTTATGTTCGGATGGGTTCACTTCTTTCAACAAGATGGGCAGGAATTATTCCTCTTGGCCGATGCTTGTGACTCTGTACAACCTACCACCTTCCATGTGCATGAGAAGAGAGTTTTTGTTCCTTATCGCGTTAATCCCTGGGTTATCCAACCCAAAAAAGAAGATAGATGTGTACCTCAGACCTTTGATAGACGAGTTGAAAATGTTGTGGAGTTAAGTCAGCATATGAGTCAGCAAGCAAATGAGTTGCATCAGACACAGGAGATGATGAGGCAGATGCAGCTTGTACTCCAGTCCCTAATAAAGGACAAGGGTACGAGGTTGGCTCCTGGTGATGATGATGATAATGATGATCATAATACTGTTGTTTAGACTATTTTTTAGTACATATTGTTCGCAACATTATTATTTATATTTTGTTTTCTCTATGTAAACTTTTTATGATTGTTACTATATATTTTTATGATATACAAGTTTTTTTAATTTTGTAATTTTTTTTATTTTTTTAATAAAATAAATTTTGCAACGGAAAATAAATTCCGTTGCAAAATTTCCAAATTTGCGATGGAACCAAATTATGTCGCAAATTACTAAAATTTGCAAATGAGAATTTATCTTCCGCAATTGCGACAAAAGATTATTCCGTCAATTGCGAGGGAAAATTATTCCGTCGCAAATTTCAAAATTTGCAACGAATTAATTTTCCGTCGCAAATTTTGAAATTTGCGACGGAATTTATCTTCCGTTGCAATTGCAACAAAATATTATTCCATCCAATTGCGACGGAAAATTATTCCATCGCAAATTTAAAAATTTGCAACGGAATTAATTTTCCGTCGCAAATTTCAAAATTTACGATCAAATTTTTTTGCCATCGCAAATTTTGAAATTTGCAACGGAATTCATGTTTTTCGTCGCAATTGTGACGCTATTTTTAGCGACGAACGAATTCTATCGCAAACAATATTTGCGACGGAAAATGCATTTTTGGGACGGATTTTTTCCATTGCAAAAAAATGACTTTTTTTGTAGTAAGCATAGATTGAACTGTCAAATCGGAAAAATTGGGTGCTATTATATAGCTTTATATTGGTTAAGTTCACGAGTTGGAGATAAGAGGACTTGAACCGCTGACATCCGCCACAGGGTAAACCACCGCCTCTTAGACCCCCAACTGATTTTATGATAGAGGCCAACGATAGTCGTTAGATAATAACCCCGCCTTACAAAAGGGGGAAAAAATCTTACGCGTTTATTACCTGTCTCCCTCTTGGACCGTGTACAATCCGAAGGGACATAAACTGTCAAAATTTAATCCTTGACTTGAAAAAGATCTTATCCTAGTTTTGACTTGGTATAAAACCTACTTTTGGCAAGAAGTTGTGAAGTGAGTAAATAAGGGCCAGAATAAACCATGAGCCCTGAATTTCAAGATGAAAATTAAAGGTTGAATTATTAAATATGTAAGTAACTGATTGTACTTTTCATCAGCCACATTATATTGCCTGCAGCCTGTTGGGCCACTTGTGTATGAAATGTCGTGGCCGAATATAAACAACACAATCTTCCATTCAATTCCAGATCCATGCAATGTCATTTATTGCCTTTTTAAATATAAGTCATCGTATATAAGATATTTTTTGGTCCATAATATTGGTTCACTTGAGAGTACTTAGTTTGAAAGATAAAATGAATTAAGGTACTATCTTCCGTGTTTAATATAAGATATGTTTGAAGGGTTGATTTTAGTATTTGAATATAAGATATAATTTTTATATTTATTAATATTTTCATAATTTAGCTATATTGATTCCCCTTTAACAATAATTACAGAGGAGAGCGAATGAAAGAATTAAGGAAAATGACTAGTTAGGGTATATTATAAAATATATGTCATATTAATTAACTTAAATAACTTCCTTAATTAATATAATCAAATTGGGTAAATATATTTTATAAAATTGACCGAAGAGAGCAGAGGCGGAGCCAGGAATTTCAATGGGGTGAAATTAAATTACATAATAAAACTCAGGTGTTCATGAAATTACATTTCAGCCTCATAAACATTTTGATATTTTCTTTTTAGTCTATCAACAAAACTTTTAGTGGGGATTAAAAATGAAAATATTGAAATTTTTATGAGGCAAAAATGTAATTTTTTGAACAATTGAGTTATATTCTGTAATTTTAAAGGGTGAGGGCCACTCCTAACCCCTAGTTCTGCCCCTAGTAGAAAGTATCATATTTAGAACCTGAACAAATCTCTTCAATTGTTCCAACTTTTAATAAAAGAGGAATGCTATTTACCCAATTATAATCAAGGTGCTCAAACACAATAAGTATGCTTAGGTAGTGGTTCAATTTGGGGTTAATTTAGAATTAGAACAGTCATAAATAAAATAATATTCAAATAACAATCATTAATCCACAAGTATACTAAATATATTCATGCATAAAGTACACATAATCCAACAAAACAAAGTTATTTAAGTACAAATTTGATCAGATGGCTACTTTTTAAAACTCAAAACGATCAAATTGGCTAAGGGATCACTTCTTTGCTTTATTGGTCTAACTAGATAATCCGGGTTAGGTTTTGATACCATAGTCCATAAGTATAATTATAAAAAAAAGTTTTTATTATTATTATTATTATTATTAATAATGAGCTAACGTGCAAGAAACTAAGTATCAATTTTGCTCTCAAGACGCGCGTCAAGAACAATTTTGCCTCTAAAATTTTTCGGCGTAGAAGAATATTCTTTCGAAGTAGTATAAAAACGTAGCAATGTTGCCCCTCCGTTAAAAACCCTAACGGTTCGTTAGGGTTTTTAACGGAGGGGCAACATTGCTTACGTTTTTTATATTTCGGCTCAAAAAGCCATTTTTGTTAATTTTCATAATTAGTTACTACTCCCTCCATCCGGTCTTAAATATAAGATAAAACTGATTTTTTTGTAAAGATTAAATAATCCAATTAAATTACTTTAAAATATTTATATTTATATTTTGTTCTTCAAATTAATTATTTTGACTAATAAACTGATAGATAAATATAAAATACAAATATATAATAATATGATTAAGTAACTTATTTAGATTCTTTAAAGGAAATATTTCATTTAAATACCACATAAAATTGTAAAACCCTCAAATGTCTGTTAAACTTGTTAAAAGATTTAAATATACCAAGGACCAAATTGAGATTTTTAAATTCGGGTGAATTTACTCTTTTACCCTTAGTTTTTAAATAAATTAAAATAAAAAGAAAAAGAAAAATGACCTCGGGAGGATTCTTTGTGGCCGCCAGGCCCGGCCGCTAAGATTCGACAAGGTTTTTTTTTTGGGTGGGGTTGAATCTTTTTTCTAAAGATTCAATGAAAGTGAGAAAGTGGGGTTCGAATCTACCCCACCTTCATGGGGTCCAAGTGGCATAACCATTGGGCCACTTGGTTCTTTTGATATATATAAATATGCATTAACAAATATATATATTCTTTTAAACATTTTTTTCATCAAAAAACACACACTCTTGTAAATATCATTATTGAATTTGTAAATACCATTAATGAATTGGTAATTTCTATTACAAGATTTGTTATAATTGACCCTTATTTAATTTTTTACGAGAGACACTTGTGAAAAACTTGACAAAAGCACTGGCAATTACCATTACGAAACTAGTAAATACCATTAACGAATTTGTAATTTTCATTACAAGATTTGTTATAATGACCCTTATTTGTTGTTTCATGAGAGACACTTATAAAAAAACCTGATAAAACACTGGTAATTACCATTACGGAACTTGTAAATATCATTAATGAATTAGTAATTCTCATTACAAGATTTGTTATAAATCATTTACTTTTTGTTAATACTATACCTTTTATTGACAATAACATTCCTGATTTACAAATATCATCAATAAGTGAGTATAGTATTAACAAAAAGTAAATGATTTATAACAAATCTTGTAATAGGAACTACCAATTCGTTAATGGTATTTACAAGTTTCATAATGGTAATTACTAGTGCTTTCATCAGGTTTTTTTCAAATGTCTCTCATGAAACAACAAATAAGGGTCAATTATAATAAATCTTGTAATGGGAATTACCAATTCGTTAATTATAATTACAAGTTCCATAATAGTAATTACCAGTGCTTTCGTCAGGTTTTTCATAAGTGTCTCTTATAAAACAATAAATAAGGGTCAATTATAACAAATTTTGCAATAGGAATTACCAATTCATTAATAGTATTTTCAAGTTTAGTAATGATATTTACAAGAGTGTGTGTTTCAAGATGGAAAAAAATGTCAAGAAGAATATATATATTTGTTAATAATATATATATATATTAAAGGAACAAAGTGGCCCAGTGGTTAGGCCTCTTGGACCTCATGAAGGTGGGGTGAGTTTAAACCCCACCTTCTCATTTTCATTGAATCTTTTTTTTTTAAAAGATTCAACCCCAACCAAAAAAAAAAAAACCTCGCCGGATCTCGGCCGGCCGACGGTCGGAGCCTGTGCCGCTAACGGTTGTAGGCCATCCCATTTGGGGTCAATTTTTTTAAAAAAAAATTATTTAAAAGCGAGGACAAAAGGGTAAATTCACCCAAATATAAAAATCCCAATTTGGTCATTAATACCTTTAAATCTTTTAACAAGTTTAACAGGCATTTGGAGATTTACAATTTCATTTGGTATTTAAATAAAATTTTCCCTTCTTTAATTTCTTAAAAAAAAATAAAAAAATCAACTACATCTATAAAAAGATTGGATAGAGTATTATCAAGGTTGTGCATGGAAGTGATTATCTACCCAATTAAAGCACCGTCATGTCATACACGCTTTCGTGTGACGCACTGACACATCTGAATCAAATCAACACAGGAAATACGATTTTAAAGCTGATGTTGAATAATTTAATGTATATTTATGAATCAAACATGGATTATTCGTACAATTTTAAATGCACGGACTCATGAATAGTTTTGATATGCATGGTGGGATCTCAACGATAGATCAGGCTTGATCTAGAAAATTTGCCTTGTCACCTGTTCTTGTCTGGAAATGTGACCCTACCCGGTAAACTCAACACGGAAGCGGGTTAGGTTGATCATGGCTGACCCGAATCAACATGTGCTCAGTGAGATAAACCAGTACCGAAAATGGTTGTATGTGAATTAACCAGATATATTTTTATTTACAAAAAAATACTCATATTTTGCAAGTGTCAATACTTAAATTCAGACCCTTTTAACTAATAAAATATTTAAGCAAGGCTTTTTCACTGATTTTTGGGCTGAAGCCGCATATCAATCCCACTCAAATGTCTTTTTTTTTTACTAGGTACATATATTTTTTTTTTAAGGCATTACCGAGCACTATATATGGACATCTCTTCGAGATTGTAAAATGTCACACACACATATATATTTTGCTCATTCGGTTCACCGGAGTCTTCGGTTCCGATTAATCCGGATTCGTCCTAAGTCGGGCTCACAATCATGGGGGAGAGCTCCCAACACCATTTTCTCCATTATCACGTCTCGAACCAAGGATGTGGTTAAGGAAGAGTAAATCCTTTACCACTTGCTTCCAACGAATATTGGTGTAAAATGTCATATTTGTTGGTGTGAGATATATCCACTCCATTTATCCATAAATATGGGCCTTTTGGGCTTCATATGGTATTGGGCCAAGATGGATATTGGACCCCAAAATCAAATATGTAATTGAATGTTTGAGTGAATAAATTACTAGGTAATGACAGAAAACCAGAAAGAGAGCAACATCTAAAGTGGGCAACCAAAAAAAAAACATTTTACTAGGTAATGACAGAAAACCAGAAAGAGAGCAACATCTTTTAAAAAAAAAAAAAATCATTGAACCATATACCCGACTGATTTTTCTAATTTATCAGGTTTTGCAAATTTTGTCTAATTCCATGTGTGGGGAACCTATTATATTGTTGGTATATCAAGTAATGATTTTAATTAAGGAGCACAAATTGATTACAATAATTTATGTTTTTGGTAATTAATTAAGACATTTTAAATTTGAAAGTTCTCTATTGTGATTAATTTAAGTTACGGGTCATAAGTGTATAGTAGTTTTTAATTTAAAGGTTAATATTTAATGGTAAAAAATATTTCTATATCCGATCAAAGACACAAAAAATATCGACCGAGAATCCAACATAGTTGTCGATGGGACCTATGATTCCAAAGGATATCGACAGCTTCAGTCTCAAATCAACGTGAAATCAGAAAATAATCTCGGTAATATTTAAAACTGTGGATCATTATAACTAGCAAGATATTAATTACTAACTCTATTATAAAAGTTTGAAAACTAATTTGAGAATATTTTAAAAAAAATAAATAGATAAGATCAATATTTGTAATGAATATTTGTTAGTTTCCCCAAAACACGATTTCTAATAACGTGCATTATAGTACTTGATTGAAATCCTCTTACTATCTATATGCAATTAACAATATATTTTGGGGGAAAAATATAAATTTGGATAATAAAAATCTATTGTGTATTATATTTACGATGAAAATAAATCCTCGTAATATTCATAATAGAAAAAAGCCTTGTATAGCTTTTATGTTTAGAACATGAGGTATTAATATACTCCCTCTGATTTTATTTATAAGCTTCAAATAACTAAATATTACACTATCGAAAAAGTTAGTTAAAATTGATTCAAACAATAAATATATAAAAATGCAAGTTATTTTCTTAAATACTTTATTTATAGAGAGGGTGAGTGGGAAAGAAAATGATAGAAAGAGGGAGAGAATTAGTTGAGAAAAGAGATGTGAGAACATATAATTAATTAGGTGTAATAAATATTTAGACATGTATAAAAAGGACAAATAACCCCATCAATAACGAGAACACAAGTTCAAATTTCATAAAACACACTTGTCAGGAGATTAGATAACCCATTAAACGACATATTCTCACGCTTCAAGCCTGGAATAGTCGGTTGCTTAGATACTTGATCCACTTGAAAAGGTTTAGAAAAGATATCGGACATCGAGTGGTGGGTCTCCCTGTTTAAAATTAAAAAAAAGAAAAGAAAAGACAAAGCCCATCCAAAATATTGAAGGATAGGAGGAACTAATAATTTATTCATCAGCAACGCAAAAGAATATGTTTTTGTTCCATATAATAGATCCAAAATTTCTCTTAATATATCGCCCTAAGCTTAGGATTAGACAATGTCGACCTTCTTGTTGTGTGATAACAATTAATATAATTCCAAGAAAATTAAACATGAGAGTATAAAAGAAGCAAAGTCGCTCCCCATGAAGTTAGCAAAGTAATCCACATTCCACACCAACACACAAAGCAACAACCAAACAATCTCAAAAATGCCGTTGGCCGTGTTGGACGCTCTCGACTCGGCTCGGACGCAATGGTATCACGTAACCGCCATAGTGATCGCCGGCATGGGCTTCTTCACCGATGCCTATGACCTCTTCTGTATCACCACCGTTTCTAAGCTCTTGGGCCGTTTGTACTACTTCGACCCCACATCCTCAAAACCCGGCAAGCTTCCCCCATCCGTCAACAACGCCATTACCGGCACCGCCCTCATCGGAACCCTCTGCGGTCAGCTACTCTTCGGCTGGCTCGGCGACAAGCTCGGCCGGAAGAAAGTCTACTTCATTACCCTCGTTATCATGTTCATCTGCGCTATATGTTCCGGCCTCTCATTTGGTTCTTCGCCCCACGCCGTCATGACAACCCTCTGCTTCTTCCGATTCTGGTTAGGTGTCGGTATCGGCGGTGATTACCCTCTATCCGCAACCATCATGTCAGAGTACGCTAATAAAAGTACACGTGGGGCTTTCATCGCCGCCGTTTTCGCCATGCAAGGTGTAGGAATTGTATTCGGTGGCCTAGTGGCCATGTCATTATCTTACCTTTTCTTGTCCTACAACCCGGCGAAAAATTACCACGACGCCCCAATCATGTCTACTCAGCCCGCCGGCGACTTCCTGTGGAGATTAGTGCTAATGCTCGGAGCAATCCCGGCGGCACTGACGTTCTACTGGCGAATGAAGATGCCAGAAACCGGTCGCTACACGGCTCTAATAGAAGGTAACGCGAAACAAGCAGCCACCGACATGGCTAGGGTTTTGGACATAGAAATCCATGCAGAGCAAGAGAAGCTAGCTCAGATCAAAGCAGCAAACGAGTATTCACTTTGGTCTAGTGAGTTCTTCGCGAGACATGGCCGTCATTTGATCGGAACCATGAGCACGTGGTTCTTGTTGGACATTGCTTTTTACAGTCAGAATTTAACCCAAAAGGATATGCTTCCGAAAATGGGGTTAGTCAACTCAGATCCTACTAAAATGAATGCATTGCGTGAAGTTTTTGAGACGTCACGTGGCATGTGCGTGATCGCCTTCTTTGGAACGTTCCCGGGGTATTGGTTCACGGTGGCTTTCATTGAGAAGCTAGGGCGTTTCAAGATTCAGTTGATCGGATTCTTCATGATGTCGTTTTTCATGTTCGTGATAGGTTTGAAATATGATGATATGTTGAAAAACAAAGTCTTGTTTGCTTTGTTGTATGGGTTGACGTTTTTCTTTGCCAACTTTGGGCCGAATAGCACGACGTTTGTGCTGCCGGCGGAGCTGTTTCCGACAAGGGTGAGGTCAACCTGTCATGCGCTGAGCGCGGCGTCGGGGAAGGCCGGGGCGTTGGTGGCGGCGTTTGGGGTACAGGATTTCACGCTGAGTGGGGAACCTGGGAAGATAAAGACGGCAATGAAGTTGTTGGCGGTGACTAACTTTTTAGGGTTTTGCTTCACCTTCTTGGTGACTGAAACTAAAGGACGGTCTCTCGAGGAAATCTCCGGTGAGGACGGGAGAGACTGCGAACCCACTCCGTCACCAAATAATAGGGTGGTCACTCGCCAGCAGGGACCTCACTCTGAGACTTTTGCCAATAATTGATCAGCTAATTAGACCATGCAAGTGTCAGGCTCACGTATGATTCAATAAACAAAAATGTGGCCTTAATCATGCAATATATAGTTTTGAAAGGTTAATATAAGTTTGCTATATAATGTTATATAGTTATGTTTTATCTTCTTAAGCTTCGGCTTACCCTCTGTACCAAAAAAAAAAAAAAAAAAAAAAAAAGGTTATGTTTCACAAATAAGGGCTCTGCTTAGGAAATATTATTTTGATCATCTCCATCTATCGTTGTAATTTTGCATCTAGCTTCAATATGATATTTTGTTTTAGTTTAACCTGCCCAAAAAAGAAAAGCCAAGCTCGCAGCACTCCTTGTAATGTATTGTTGTTCCATCGAGGTTTTTTTTTTAAAAAAAAAAAAAATTAATGACATATTGTTTTCCTTTTTGATTAGATCAAAGGTTTCACTCTAGAGACTTAATGGATAAAGAGTTATCGTTTCTCTCAAGTACGTTTTCTGAAATTCGAATTTATGTTTTTCTATTCTATACTTTTGTTATGCATCCTCTAATATTCAGAAGCAAAGTCTGATCATTTTGAGAATTTCTTTTAAGTAAATTTTTTTTAAAAAAATAATAATTATTATAAGTGGATATAAAATAGCTTGTTTTTTTTTTTCAAACAGTCTAAAAATTTGCTTGTTTAAAAACTTAGATAATAACAAATGAGCCTTTAGTATAATTATCATATATGAATCCCATACACAACCTTTATTTTTTTTTCCAAAAAAAAAAAAAAAAATCACCCTCTTTCAGAATATATGAATAGATGATCCACTTTGGTCCGAAACAATGTACCCGGTCACCAATCTTGATATGGGTTAAGTCCACTCCACTTATCTGGTAGTTTTGGTACTTTTGGGCTTCATCTGGGCCGATCCTTATATGGGAGATGCTCCTCAAGAGCTCAAGTTGGTCCTTTAAAAAAAAAAAATATCTGATTTCAGTGTTTCAATAAACCTTCTGAGCCAGCTTCTGTTACTATGCAAGAAAACGTGGAAAAAGTATGTGGAAGTCCAAAATAGGGTTGTTGTTACAGATTTGCCACCAGTGCAAAAGTTAGTGTCATTTTTATAAGAGTCCAAAATTTGAATTGTGTTGGTCCTTTTTATAAGAACGTAACAAGAGTTGTCTAAATATTTAATAAGTTTTCTCATTTTTTCCTTTCATTCATTATATGTATTGCATTAATTAAAATATTGATAATACCTATATTTACTCTATTTCTCTTTCTTACGTGCTTCTTTGTAAATATGGGCATATTTAGAAAGAAAAGTTCATTTCAGATATATTATTTTTAACTAATTTTAACCATTTTTTTAAATTGCTTAATTGCGTTGCAACTTGCAAGTGTGTAATACTAAAAGCCTGCTTGGATCCTCTTATTTTTAAATTAAAAGTTACTTTTAAGTTAAAGCTAAAAAAAATGCTAAAAACCGTTTGGTGATTATATAAATTTTTTAGCTTATAAGATGAAATTAAAAATAAGCTATTTGACAAAATTTTGTCATACACACTTTTTCTAATAAAAATTAGGGTGAAGGAGCAAATTTACCAACCAACTATTAGGCCAGGAGCATTGGGCACAAAAAACTTTTAATGGGACCAAAAAGACCAACAAACAATTGAATTTGTTAAAAAAGTACATCACCGTCAGATGCTCCTAACCTCCGTTTCCACGTGGCATTTGAAGTCCAGCTCAAATGTAAACCTAATCAAAGTGGTGCTCTCCTTCATAGAATCCAACCCAGACACGACAACACCCATTTTAGTTTTACTAAAACCCCTCTTGCCCTTCTTCTTCGATCTCCGGTGAAGCTAGAGCCCAACAATCACCAGCAACAAAGCCAATAAACAAACAATCACAGCCACTACAATAATAATCGTTCATTTATTACCGGGGGAACCTGGCGAATTGAAGCTCAGAAGAAACATGCATTGGGCAATGCCTCTGTCGGCGGGTCCAGCCTGATTGGCAAAGGCGGCGGCGTAAATTTGAGGATAGGCCATGCAATCGGAGACGTTTCCGGTTGAATTTCCTGTCACGAAGGGTTGCATAGTATAGCCGGGCTTGTGGTACAGAGGGCGCAGGGGGAGTTATTTTCAAGCGACTGATTGCAATTTCGGCCGACGTCCTGAATCATAGAGGACCGAACCTGGGACACGAAATCATCTTTAGTGGTGATGTTTTGGCATCCCTGGGAGATCCAAGTTGTTTGGAAGCCAAGTGGCGCGAACGTCAAGGTTGGGGCGGTATTGATTGATGAATTTCTGGAAATTATCCCAGCAGGTGTCGGAAGAGTTGAGAGGCGGAAGGAAGAAACCAGTGCAGCGGAGATAATCGGAGAGAACGAGATGGATGGAGAAGCTGGAGAACTCGCAGATAGTGCCGGAGTCGAGAGAGGGTTGGTCACCGCCGGTGACAACATTGAGGATGGTGAAGTTGAGAGGGCAGGGAGCATTGAGACCGGTGTTGTTTGCGAGAGAGGAAGAAAGTGGGAAAGAGAGGGAAACAAAGAAGAATAAGAAGAAGAAGGAGAAGAGGGACATGGAGGAGGAGGGTTGAGGGTCACTACTACAAAAAAGCCTTTTAATGTCATTATTTTAACCCTTTCTACTTTCCTTTTTAAAAGGACGTCTATGTTAGGGAAGCAAAAAAAGTTAAGACTTTTGGCGTCCTTATTTTTTTTCAGGACGTGAAAACTTTGGCGTCCTGAAAGTTCTTTCAAGACGCCTTAAGTTTTTTTTTGAGTAAATACCCTTTTGGGTCCCCGACAAAAAACACTGACCCCATTTTCGTCCCTAAGGACTAAAATGAGACTTTTTTATGGACTAAAAAGGGCTTTTTGGAAATTTGTAAGGGACCAAAATGTTCACAAATCGACCCTTATTCGTCCTTTTCAGGGACTAAAAGGGCATTTCTTTGTGTGAGGGACCAAAATAGGGTCCGTGTTTTTTTCCAGGGACCCAAAAGGGTATTTACTCTTTTTTTTAAAAAAAAAAAAACACACACTTCACGCACGTGCAAAGAGAAGTTCGGACCGAGTGGACCATCCTTCCTCAACCGGATAGGACGTAGCCGCGAGGCAAAAAACCATCTGATGAATCAATTAACAAAAATCATTTAAACCATCCTTCCTAATATCCACAATGCATTGAATTAACAAAAACCAATGAAATCGAGAATCAATTAACGGGTTTGTGTTAACTCTTAGAAATTGACAATATTCCAGCACATTTTCTCTCTCTTTTTACCTATTATTTGGTTCAAAATGTGCATAGAAATGAACTTATAGAGAAAAATGTGCATATCAAAGTATAAGGCAAAAACATCAAAGAAATTCTTGTTATTATAGAGTTATTGATTCAATTGAGAATTGATAATTGCTTCCTCTGTTGTAGGAAGATGGAGACAAGTTTTGAAGCTCTATAAGAACCAAGAAACAAGGAAAGAAATAAAGGAGGTGAAGCAGTGCAAAGTTTGAAGAACCTGTACAACTCGCTACGGAAAGTCAACAAGCGCGCGCGCCGATAGTTTCCGGAAAGTCACCAATCGCCGCCCGATCGTAAAAAATGAAGAAAGTACAGCTGCGCGTTTTACACTTCAGAAACAGAACAACACTATTTAACCTAAAGGGAAGGGCCGAAAAACACACTCTGGACCTAAGGAAACAAGTGGGCACACAAGGGAAGAGCTTGGGAGAGAGATTTGGACAATCTTGGAGGCTTGGGTGCTCAACCTAAGAGAGATTTTGGGGATTTCACCTTGGTTCTTCCTCTTTTCTTCTCTTTTCTTCCTAGCTTCTTCATGTATTCAGTTTCTTTGCTTAGACTCTCTTTGTATTTGAACATGAGTAGCTAAACCTTTCATTCTAGGGTTCTTTTGACCCTTTATATGGATTAATACTTGAATATTCCTCTCTTTTGGTAGATAAATATATATGTGTGTTGATTTCAACCTTGGCTTAATGCTTCTAAGTGATTGGCCTCCATTTAGATGATTTATTCACTTAGGTTATGACTTGAGAGAGCTAATCTAGGTGTAGAACTTGATTGAAATCATGCTTGTCTTGAAGTTTACTTGATAAATGGATGGTTTGTTGGTAAAATAGAGATATATTTACTAATCTTGCATTGTCACATTAGGGTTGTTGCTTAAATATTGATTCTCATTAATTGTAGCAAGAGATTGTGCAACGTAATGAGAAGAGAAACTTGATTTTGACTCGAGAGAGCGGGTCAAGTGTTTTAGAACCTTAGACTAACACATATATGTATTGAAATGCTACTAGAGAGGAAAGTAACCAAGTTTTATGAAATGCGAAAGGGGAAAAAGAATCCTAGGCTCTAAATCCTTAAAGTCAAAGAGTCATTTGCCTTTATCAATTCTTAGTTTTAAAAATAGTCTTTAAAAAGTCACATTCCAACTCAAAACTTTGTTTTAGCTCAACTTGATGAAATTCACTAAGCCTCTTGCTTGACCAATTTGTTAAACAAATCCTCGTGGGAACGATACTTTATTTATCACTTTATTACTTGCGAAACTCGTGCACTTGCGAGGTGAACAGTTTGTTGAAGGCTGAGACAAAAATCCTCTGAATCAATTAACAAAAATCAAATAAGAACACTTAATGTTTTCATATCTATCCTTGAATCAAATTGAATGGAGATGAACACAGAGCTAAAATCAAATCGAGATCAAGATTCAAACATACCTTAGATCTATCCCTGAATCTCTGCTTCATGTTTTTTGAAGATTCGCAGTTCATATCCTCTATGTGATATTCGCTGTCAGACATTTCACTCCCGATCTAGCTCGAAACCAAATAAGAACAGATCTGCATTCAGATCTACCTTCATTGCCTCCAGATCTACGTTCGTCGTCGCTGCCGCTGGGTTAGTGCTCATCTTTGCGTCAAACGCCGTGGGGTTAGGGCTTGAAGCCACTGTCACTGTTGGTGATGTTAGTTATGATTAGTTTTGATGATGTCTTATATTGATGCCATTATTCAGAGCAAAAATTTTGCATACTACATTTATCTTATACTTTGACTAATTCTTGTATTCAATGTAAATGCAAAGTTTAATACAATGAAGAATGATCAAGAATGAAGTTTGAAGAAAGAAAAACTTGTTAAATATTAAGAGAATCTCAATATTCAAGTCTCCGTGATCAAATAGAAGTTGGAACGGCTAAATTCGGAGTTAAAACAAGCAAGTTCAAGCTTCCAGATGAATATTGGTTTGTTGGAGGGCATTTATGTAATTTCAGCCCTTTTTCTCACTTGAACAGTGTCTTGCTCGAGCAAATTGAGTTTCCGAAGTCATGCTCGAGCAACAACAATGTTATGCTCGAGCAAGGTGCATTTTCAGCCCAAAATCCGCTCTTGCCCGAGCATGAAAAGAAAGCCTGCTCGAGCAAGGTCTAATTTCAGCACTCTGTTCAACTCTGTTTCGCGTTTCAGCTGGTGACCTCTGGTAATTCGACGATATCTCCCAAACCAGGAATCGGATTGATGCGAAACCAGTGGCATATAAAACTAGACTCACATACCTTTCCAAAAACATAAAGAACATGAAAAACAAAGATCAATTGAAGGAGATATGATGTTTTGAAGTTGACGGTCTGTTCAATATGCTGTAGAAAACTCTGATCAAGAAAAACCTCCATTCATCTGATGTTAATGGACAAACTACAACTAGCTTGGAGTTGATTCTTATTGAAATGGAAAGAATATTTAAAGAGCTTTCTGAAATGGGATGATTTTCTAAACTTGGATTTATACCCGAGACGTTATATGCTCGCTGGAAATTGCTTCTTGTACTGTCAATGAGTTTACTTCTTGAAAATCTGATTTTTTGCGCAAGATCATGGTAGGCAGCAGCCTAACGCTCAAGGATAGCCTACTCGAGCAAAGTAATTGGGATGCCCGAGCATCAACGAGTTCAGAGTGAAGATTTACAATTTGGAAAGTCATGCTCGAGCAGCAAATTAGTCTTGCCCGAGTATCAACGAAAAAGAAGTGAGAATTTCAACTATGAAGAGTCTTGCCCGAGCACCATGCTCGAGCAGACCATTTATGATGCCCGAGCATCATCGAGATAGAAGCAAAATATTACAAGTTAGAAAGTCATGCCCGAGCAGCGAAAAAGGCTTGCTTGAGCACCATGCTCAAGCAAAGGCAAAAGGTTGCTCGAGCAGCATCTATCAATCTCAAGTTCTCGCCTCTGTCTGTGTCTTGCTCAAGCAAGAACATTGGTTTGCTTGAGCAATAACGAGTAGAAGCATTTTTCACTGCATAAGGAAAAGCTTGCCCGAGCATAAAAATTATCATGCTCGAGCACCATGCCCGAGCAAGCATGTGTCTGAACCCATTCGCTCTTTGTCTCAGCGTTGCCCGAGCACGATATCTGCCATGCTCGAGCATCAGCGAATTAAGTCAGGATTCCTAAGCTAACCAAGAGAAGCCTGCCTGAGCAAGGGTAGATGGTTGCTCGAGCATAACATATTCCTTTGAATTCTCAATATGGCTACTCGATGGTTGCCCGAGCAGATATAGAGTCTTGCTCGAGCAAGGTTCTGATAAACTCAAAAATCACCGTATCCGTAAATCTTAATCCATCTGAATATGATTTGATTTCTACATATCATTACTCATTACTATTCCTAATTGCTTTTAATTAGTTTGCTAATGAGTTTCAGAAGATTATATCATGGATTAACAACAAATTGTCACAAAGCAATTTGTGTGTCAGAAGCATTAAATGCTACGTCAGAAAACAGAGGAAAGCTTCATCTGTCTAACGGCTATATTCATGAGTCACAACAATTAATCTTCAAGCTTCTCCAACGGCCATTAATACAACACTCAAGACGGAGCATTAATGAAGTCAATGTTAAACACTTTATGATTAAAGTTGGATTAGAGCTCAACGGACAAAAAGCAACAAAAGCTTCAACGGCTACTTCCAACTAATCTCCAACGGTCGAACGCTCGCAACGGTCGAAACACAATAACCTATAAATTGCGAAGTCTTCAAACCGAAGGAAGTGACAACGGTTGATGAATGAATCGAAAAAGCCAATGAAATGATTTTACTACTTCACCGTCGATAGTTCATACACTCTGTTTCTCAAAGTTGATATAGTTTATAGTAGAGAGTGAGATGATCGATTATGTACTTCAGTGATTAGCATTCATCTACTCAGTGAGGAGTTCTTAAACACCGATTAATTCTTTTAGTTGTAAAAATCTTAAGGTTCTGGAACCTTAAGTGTGGGTGTATCAATTACAACTTGTAAGGGGGAGTGAGTCCTAGAGTGAGAGGATCATCCTTCGTTTACAGAGTGTGTAATTGTATCCTTACAGCGTGTAAGGGGGAGTTTCTCGGTAAGAGATTGTAAAGGCTGCACAAGTTCCCGACTAAACTTGTGAGGTTGTAAAGGCTTTTCTCTTGTGCCCGGTTAAACAAGGAGATAGTAGATTGAAAATCTCAATTTGGAGCTTGGGGATTTGGACGTAGGTCAAGCAAGGGCCGAACCAAGTATAAATCACGGTTGCATATTCTCTTACCTAAACTCTTACATTTCCAAAGATATATGTTTGAATGACTGATTATTGCTTTATAAACTAATTCTGTCATTCGAACTACTTTCAGTAAGTTGCGAAAAGATTTTCAAAGTTATCTAAATTTTTATCAGACACCCAATTCACCCCCCTCTTAGGTGATAACCGATTCTAACAAGTGAGTGCTGAGACAGTGAAGGCTGAGCCGAGGGAGATGAAATGAAGAGAGAGTGAAGGAGACAAACAAAAAAAACAAGAGTCAGAGAGAGAGTGGGAGATGAAATGAAGAGAAAGTGAAGGAGGAAAAAAAGAGAGAGAGAGAGAGAGAGACACAGAGTCACGGTGAGAGGGAGATGAAATGAATAGAAAGGGAAGGAGACAAAAAAAAATGAGTCAGAGAGTCATGGGTGAGGGAGATGAAATGAAAAGAAAGTGAGGGGGAAAAAAGAGTAAGAGAGTCACGGGTGCAAATTTTTGACTCCAAAAAAATTCTTTTGGCATCCTGATTTTGAATCAGGACGCCAAAAAAAATTGTTTTGGCATCTTGCTTTTGAATCAGGACGCCAAAAAAAAAAATTTGGCTCGCCAAAAAACTCCGTGGCGCCAAAACAAATATGTTTTTGCGTCCTAATTATGTATCGGGACACCAAAAAATTTGTTTTGGTGTCCTGATTCAAAATCAGGACGCCAAAAAAATTTGTTTTGGCCTCCTGATTTTAAATCAGGACACCAAAAAATTTATTTTGGCCCGCCAAAAACCCCTGGTGCCAAAAAATGTGCCAAATATTTAATTTTAGGCGTCCTAAATTATATTTAGGACGCCAATAAAACTTTTTAGGCGTCCTAAATTAATATTTAGGATGTCTAAAGTCTCAAAGTGAAGTAAATAATTACGACAATGCCACTCGCCTTCACTTTTACATCCCCCTTTTTAAAACGAACGTCTTTTAGGGTAGTAGTATCTATAATTTGTAGTAGTGGGTGGACAGAGTGATGAGAGGGAAGAGAAAGAAGCTTAGAACTGGAGGTGAAGGGATGAGAGCGAGAGAGAAGAAGATGATTGCTTTGAGTTTGACCAAAAACAAAAAAAGCCACCTGGGCATTGAGCTGGACTTCAAATGCCACGTGGCATTCATTCCAAATGGAGGTTAGAATGATCTATCGGTGTTGTACTTTTTTTAACAAATTCAATTGTTTGTTGGTCTTTTTGGTCCCATTAAAAGTTTTTTGTGCACAACGCTCTTGGCCTAATAGTTGGTTGGTAAATTTACTTCTTCACCTTAAAAATTATCATAAAAGGTATATTATAAAATAACCTTTAAACTATCAATATATTTACAAAATAAAAATACTATGAGAATAGATTTACCAACATTAGAGCACAATCAATAAATATCCAGTAGTCTTACAAATTATCATAAAAACATGTATGATGCAGAATTTGCTTATTCATATGTAATAAGTAATGTAGGACATCCATCGATTGTATAAATGCTAATGGCATGATTGATGTAGCCAAAATACATAAAACTGAAATCGAAATGCAAAGGTGAGACTTGCAGCTAGGATAGACAGAAGAAAAAGGAAAGAGAACCAACCTTCCAACACGAGGTTCACTGTCTGACAGCAACAACATTACTAGAAAATGATTAAATTGCGACGGAATATGATAGAAGTCGACGATAAGAACCACAAACCATTTGAGCCATTTCTGCTGGAATAGCTAGCTCATGGAAATTGGGGGGAAAAATTATAAAGTTCCATTGTTGCCTAATTCCATAAATGCAGTCATCTCAGTCATATTATGTGACATTACAAATTACAGAAAGAACAGATGAGCCAGAGTCACTTGATGGGCAGAAACCCAAAATGGAACCTAGCTTCGCAAGATGGCTGCCTTTGTGAGTTGTGACTCTCAGAAGGCCAAGTAAAGTCACAATTTTCCCCGCTCACTCCTCATAATCTTACTATAGTTAAATTCAATACCCCACCCAATTCCCTGATTTAAAACACTTTAGCTTCAATAGTGAGGAAAGGGGGGGAATGTTCAATATCAGCGCTTCTGAAATGAAAGTCTCATATGATATGTTTTAAATTCAGGATTTGGAAGACAGCCTCAGGGCTCGGAATAACAGTGTAACAGACAGTTCAGAATGCAAAATTCAAGCTGCTGGTTGCTGGACCAGTGAACAACAGTTAACAAAGTACATGTGGAGGTGTGATAAAAGAAAATGGCGGCTAATGGGTGATAGGGTGCTGTTATAAGCCGGAGAACCAAACACTCACTAAAACTGACATTAAAGGAATTCTTAGAGGTCAAGATTTCTGCTGGCATAAAGTCTTGAACGGGATCGAAGTGGTTACAAGCAATGCACTAGTTTTGAAATATTCTCACTAGAAAATCCATTGATGAACATCCGGACAGGGAAACCATAGAGGAAGCAAGGAATTTTTTGAATAGGTACGTATTGGAATATGTTACTTAACTTCATGTACAGGGATAATATCGCTGAGGCCATTATGCTTACAAATATGAAGTATGACATAGATAGCATTTTTTTGTACCTTTGATCAAATGCCACCTTAATTGTGTAGGGGGGAAGTTGATGACAGGCTGCAGGTCCTTTTTTTCTTTGTTTTAGTAATTAGTTCTTGATTGATTTACGAAAGTTTTCTGTTCTCATTCCCAAAGAAAAACACTCTCGTTTCCCAGAAAAATGAAATTAGAAAATCACTTGACAAAATCGATTAAGAGAAATACATACCAAGGATGAGACGAGCGACGGCTAT
The DNA here is from genome assembly GCA_019022615.1 of Acacia melanoxylon. Classification (NCBI taxonomy): domain Eukaryota; kingdom Viridiplantae; phylum Streptophyta; class Magnoliopsida; order Fabales; family Fabaceae; genus Acacia; species Acacia melanoxylon. The sequence goes on from JAFJYJ010000012.1 coordinate 10,232,179, forward strand.
GACGACCTGGGAACAGAGAACCGGCCAGACAACCGACGCCGAACTTGAAACGTAGGGTTCTCTCTCTTTTCTTTTCTTTTTTCTCTTTTTTAAAGGAAAAAAAAAAGCTTATAAGCTCCTCTCAAGCTCTTTTTTCTTCATTGCAAAATAAGCTCTTATAATTATAAGAGCTTTTGGAAAACTCTGTTTGGCCTAATTTATAGTTATAAGGAGAAGATAAGTTAAAAATAAGTTAGACCAAACAAAACTAATAGGAGTGCTTATGGCACATCAAAGATAACATCTGGTTGGGATTATTGATACTCCCTTTGGTCCTAATTATAGGAACACTTTTATAGTGTAAAATTACATTACAAAAGTGTTCCTATAATTAGGACCGGAGGTAGTAATCCCTCTGGTCCTTATTATAAGGCACCAATTAAATTTTCTCACAAACCAATAAAAATAGTTAAAGTCAATAAAGTTGTCCTAGAATCTAAGTAATTTCCAATATTACCCCTACTAATTGCACTAAACTCTAATATTATATTAATTATTACTCTCATCCACTACCTTTATTAATTAAGGGTAGACATAGAAAAAAATAATCATTGCTCATTAGGAACAAGCAAGTGCCTTATAAAAAGGATCAAATAAACTTGCTAGTTGGTGCCTTATAATAAGGACTAAAGGCAGCAGTAAAAAAAGATTGCATCCGCGGAAAGGATTGCATATTATTTAGTAATATATATTCCTAATTATAAGCTGCTCCCTTGAATACTCATCGCAGGGTTGCAATCTTCTACAAATGTCAATTTTGCCCTCAATAACCTCGATGAATGATGTTCTGCTGCTACTCTATGCGGATACAATAAATATCACCGATCTTAAGGAAAGGGTATCCACTAATTGCCGACAAAGAGTGACACAGTCAGCTAAAGCGTCAGTCTTCACCCCAAAAAGAATGAAGTTTGATATTTACTGGTCGATATAAGGGCCTTGTTAGTGAGTGATATGTAATCGCTCTTTGAGCCTAGAGGCGTGTCCTAATCTTGATGGGTTATACCCCACCTAAACTTTTTTTTTTAAACCAAAAAAAGGTATCCACTATTCATATCAAGATAAGTTTCTTCCTAAGTAGCATTAGTTGCTTTATTTTTAATATACATATCCTCCTCTCTTCTCAATTTTCAGAGGGGGATAGAGAGTTTATATTTTTTAAATTTATGGCATTTAATTTCTAAGGGTAAAGATGAAAAACCAAAGCAAATTTTAGACCACTATAACCACGTAACTCTAGCTTTTCTTGGTTCAAGACTTACGTTATATATGGAATAGAGAGAGTGTATATGTAACAGCCCAAACCTGCATAATTGAGATAGTTTCTTCAATGGTCAATGCTGTTTTTTATTAGTTCAAAAGTCCAGCTGTGAATTCTCGAGGGAATCTACAGCTAAAGCTTGATAGTTTAAGACCAATAATTATCATAACAATTATATGTCATTTTCCTCCATTCTTAAACTTTCCAAAACTCTATAATTAAGGTTCAATAATGATTGTTGTGGTTATTCTTGAGTGTTAATAATATAATCATTATCCCGATTACTTAATGGCCGACGGGTTTCTTATCAGTTGTTCCTCACAAAGTCCACACCAACATATAATTATAGCACCAACTTCTGTCATTAGCACAACTAATTAGAAATTATGAAACTTGCACCTCAACTAATCATGCATGTTGGGTTAATTAATCCGGCATACAAAATTTAAAACCAAGCATAAAATAAAAATAAATGTGTCCACATGGCAAAATTATTAGCCCCATAAATATGTAAAGAATGTGTATGCTAAAAATAATGACCCTTATAGGAGTCATCCAACCAAAAGAAAAAAATGTTTACCAGTATTTACAAATTCCCCATGTTTACAAAAAATGAATAGATGTCCTGTGCATCCAAAGAAAAATAAAATAATAATAATAATAATAATAATAACTTAATAAGCTTAAACATATATGTACTCCTCCATTGGTAATTATAGCAGTTAGTTAGGAGGTGATCTTGATATTAAATATAATTATTTTATTTATTATAATTATTTTTTCTTAAACACTTAAACTATAATTTACCTAACTTATAAATTAATATATAATATAATGCGGTGTATTAATATTTTAAAGAAATTAAGTTAAATTTATTATAATTAAATAATTTATTTAATTTACTTAATCTATTTAAATTAGTTAAATAGTTCACCGAGTGTGGCGAAGTTTACATGCAAGGTTAATATCTTCCACGTCACTCTCTCTCCAAATACAAAAATACTGAAATGCAGTTTGTATATATACGTATTATAACCAATTTTCTAATAAAAATACTTGGTTTTTTCTCATTTTATTATTTACTTAATGGGTTACAATTATACATTTGTTGGAGAAATTTATTGTAATAGGTGTAATGAAATAGACCTATTTTTTTTTTCTTCAATGCATAAATCCAAGAGATCATCCCATTTAAAGCAAGTATGTTTATTCATATTCAAATTTTCTATTTAAATTTTCTTATAATCATTTTCAAACGTCGATCTTAAATGAAGTATTATTTTTTGTTTTGCATTTTGGTGAAAAAAATATTAAATATAATATAAGTGTTTAGTGATAGATATGATTCAAACGCTAGCTGCACTCCATGTCGTGACACACACGTACACACACATCAGTCACAACACACACACACAAATAAAATACACAGGCACATAACATCAAGAGCAATGGATAAAAAGTAAGAATATTAAGAACTACTGTTACTGTTAAAATGCACTGTCCTTTGTACAATTATCCAAACCATAAAGATAAGCTTACAACAGGAAAGTTAGGACTTAGAACTACGGGAATAAATGCTAATTAAGAAAAAAAAAACACAACCTAGCTTCTTCTAAACATATATTAAATTTAATATATGTTTAACCAAGAACGCCGAAAAAAAAAAAAAAAAAAAATTAACGCGTAATAGGAATCTCTAAATTTCCAGCCCGACTAATCAGAAATGATAATTATTCCCCCTTCCATTTATCCACACAAAGCAAATTTAATTGGTATATAATAAAATATGTGACGAAAATGTCAAAGAATAAGAACAGAGCCCCCACATGGTGGACATTCAAGTGTGGGGGAACATACCACGTGAAAAGTTCTGATATCATCAGCTCATAATAAGCTGCTCCTTTGTCCAAACATCCTAGCTGACACGGCGGTGGCTTTAGTAGTGGTTATGCTTGTGTTGGCGGTGGTGCCGACGTCATCGTCGTAGGTGGTGGTGGTGGAGTAGAGCGAAGCTGTAGATGCCCATTACTGTTATTATTATTGTTTGCTGATGATGACTTCTCCATATTATGAAGGTTTTGTTGTTGTTGCTGGTGCTGATAGATTTGTCTTAGTCTCTCTATCTCCTTCTTTAATGCTTCGTGGTGAGCTGATGAGACCACATTAAAATCACCCAATCATTAATATAAAGCTTTGAACGAAGTTATATATCTAACGATGATAATTATGGAATATGCAATCCCAAGCTTTGATCTTTAATATAAGATCTCGTTTGAACAAGTTCTTATATTAATGATTGGAGGTAGTTATATATATTACCGTCTTTGAAAATCTTGTCTTGAGCCAAAGCAGCAATACGTTGCTTTAAGGTGCTATTGTCTACGTTCAGAATCAAACGTTGGTGGTCCAAGAATGCTACCCTCGGCGACAATGCTGATACCTCCGTCTAATTCATTTTCACCATTTATATATTTCACATTATTCATTATCAATTTCATTACAATAATATATCTATATGCAATATATAACTTCTATAAAACAAATTATTTCATAACTCATATACACTGTAACTTATATCAAACTCTACACACACACAAAGCACCGCTCCATGAACATGATAACTAGATATGATTTATAATGTTTTGGTTGGGAGATTTTATAATAAGTTTAATGAAGTAATTTTTGTAGCAAAATATGAAGAAATTCAGATTCATCTCTTGTTTTGTCGTAAAAAATTTATCAAATCATAATAGTTAACAGTGCCAAGAAAATTTTGAATAAATGAAGTCTAAATTATTATAAAATTTAATAGAACCTATATATAATCAAGCTTGTACTATTTACTTGAATTAAACTAAAAGCATTATAAGTTTGGCAATATAATTAAGGGGAATATATATGTATATATACGGTCTGGTCTAAGATACCGAATAAATTACCTAAAATTAACTTCAGTTCATATATACATACCTGCAAAGTTGATACGCTTCTTTCTAAATCAGAAATGTATTGCAGCTTTCTCACCCTGGATCTCTGAGCTGACTGCCGATTTGCCAAAACCCTGATTTTTCACAACCCAAAAAAAACAAAAACAAGAAGAAGAAGAAGAAGATCATAAATAAATTATAATGATAATTAAGTTAAATAACCATGAAAATTTCGAAACCTGAAATATATAAATACATTAAGCCTAATTGTATACGTGCATGGATCATCTGTTCTATTCATATCATATATAGATATAGCTCACCTTTTAACTCTTTTTGGATCAACGATAGTTTCTCCGCCGCCACCTACCAAGGAGGGTGGCGGCGGCGGCAGTGACATGTCACTCTCATTCTTGCATGCGCTCTCCACCTCCCCTGGTTCATGCTTGAGCTGTTTCTGCAATGGAAGGTCTTGTGTAGGAAAAACGACGTCGTCAAGCACCATAGTCTTCTCCTCATTATTGCTATTCTGGTCCTCGGAGGGCGTGGATGGGTTCGACGCGGTGGCAGACGACGGCGGCAATGAGACCGAGCCAATATCATCGGAAAACATAGACATGAGCTGGTCATCGTCAAGCCTATCAAACCCACCCTGATGATGATGAGCTCCGGCCACCGGGTTCCGACATTCCGCGAGGAATGCCGTGTCGAGGTAGGCAATTGAGTCACTCGCAGACCGCCGGTGAGCCCCCCGCCGCGCCGACGAGAAGTCAAGAAACTCGTCCACCCAAGTTGGCGGTGGTGAGTTCTGTTGTTGAAATTGTTGAGTTGGATTGAAATTGGGTAACTTCTGGTGAGGAAACGAGGGAGGCCAATTCTGGGACATGGTGGGTATCTTAGGAGGTAAATGTGCCATTTCCTAGGTACGTGAGATCGAAATTGAACAGCAAATTTATAATTTGAACGAGTTTGTAATATTGTCTGCGATAGAGAGAGAAGATGCAACCTAGAAGTTAGAACCAACAATAATCTTAGAGGAAAAGCATAATCTGGGGATCCTAAAACAGCAGTGTAGTAAGAGGGAGGTTATGATTTATAAGGAAGTCACCTCACAACCACCTCGAAGAAGTATACATATTATCATATATAGATAATATGGGATTATTAGTGATTTTTTTTTCTTAGCTCATTTATTACACGACCTAGAGAGATTGATGTGTGAGTGTGTGTGTCTTTGCGTGTTGCTGTTTCTTGTTTAATGCTTAGGTTTTTGGGGGGTGCTTAGAAGGTCCAGAGGTTTTGGAGAGATGAGAGAGAGAGAGAGAGAGAGAGAGAGAGAGAGAGAGAGAGAGAGAGAGAGAGAGAGAGAGAGTGTGTGTGTCACATGGGAGGAGGATCAGGGACAGCTATCAACAGCTAGGTGGTGGAAAACCGAAAGGTCGTCTATTTTAATATATTGAGAAAATAACACCTAGAGCACCATAATTTCTTTGTTATTAAATTTTGTTTCAATTCTTACACGTTCTTCTTTTCTTTTTTTTCCTCTTCTACGAGGGATAGCTGAAACCATCTGAATTAGGGCCTGTTTGGGATAGTGGTGGTAAAAGTGGCTTTTGTTTTTTATAGGCTTTTCTTAATGGACTTTTTTTCTAATAGACTTTTTCTAATGTGATTTGTGTTTAGGATAGCGGTGGTAGAAGTGGTTTCAAGGTCTGAAGCAAGGAGATATGATTTCATAAAAAAAGTAGCTTCAAGCTCTGAAGCCCATCAAACAATAATGCTATCCAAACATTCCATTATCAGGTTTTCTCTCTTGATGGGTTTTTTTTTTCCATCTGATGGACTTATTTTCTCATCTAATGCTACCCCAAACACACCCTTAATTAGTGGGAAGCCTAATGCTATTAGGCCATGAGCAATTCTGAACTACTCTACTTAAAGCTTAAAAAGTAGGTTAAAAGTAGGCGTGTGCAAAGTGAAAACAAAATTAGTTGAATATAGGCCGAATCAAGGGTTATTTTAACTTAGCGAGTGTTTGGTTCAATCTCATCTTAATATATTTAGTAGGATTAGGCTACTAATTTGCTTAGGCTATGTTGGTATATAATAATCCACCTTTGGTGGATTAGGGCTTAAGTCCGATTCAAGAGGGGCTATGATAGAGGGATATGGGTTCATAAAGAGAAATATTCATTTACGGTTTAATAGTTATATCTATTCTGATGTACATATATGTTTAAGAATTACATATATACCTATATGACTATACATACACTATATATAGAATGTGAAATTGAGGAAGTAAATAATATGAATAACACACAGAATATTGCTCTTCTCCTTCTAAAAAATTCTCTCATAAAAATATTCTTTTCTCTTTCTCTTTTTGGTGTATTTGTTGTGTAACGCGATCAAGGTCCACATCGGTACTTCAGTTTCATGAGGGTACTTCAGCGAGTCAATCAGATTCCAAGTACGCTTGTAATTCTTAGAGGTCAGTTCATCATTCTTATCCACATACCATACTCCATTATTGGTACCCCCAATTAATTTCAAATTACTGAAGACTTAGATCTTATATATCATCATTGACAATCAAAAGCTTTAAAAATATAGTATGATGTTTTCTTTTTAAATATAAGGAAAGGTGAAAGCCATGGCAATTAACTTTTACGGTCTATTCTATGATTCCAACAAAATGCACAACTTGCTATCCTTATGTATTATAGGCATATGACGCGCGAGCCAGTCTGCGTAGGTATTATACTCTCTCTAAGGTATACTCATCTTCGTAGTTGCATGTTCTGAATTCACTCAATCTATTTATATATATATATATATATATATATAGACACACACACACACTCCTCCGGTCCTTAATAAAATCCTTATATGACTTAGAAATATGTGGTACAATTCTTTCAAAGGTAGTTTCACTATAATAGGTTGTATATAAGGTGTTCTTATTAATATCTTTTGGGGGTTTTAACCATATCTATATCTAGCTTTAGAATAGTTTGCTACAGCAGATCTTCCTCCTCTTTGAACTTTTGTCGGTCTCTACTGAAACTTGAATTGACATGCCACTGAATCTAAAACTTGGTAAAACTAAAGAACTGGACATTTGAAGGCAGAAAAAAGAAAATCAAACCTAAAACTTGGTAAAAAGTTAAAGAGAAGTTGTAGATTCTCACATTAAAACTTGTTATAAATTTTATTTTAGGTTAATATAATATTTGATACTTCAATTAGTTTACATTCATTTTAATTTTGGTTCTCAAAATTTTCAATTATAGATTTTGATCCATCAAATTTCATTTTACTTAAAGCATTAATCCCTATAATTTAATAAAAACCTTAATAATTTCATCTTTAAGGGATCAAAACCAAAATGAGAATAAACCTGAGGGACAAAATGCTGTATTAACCCTTTATTTTATTATTAATGTTTTCAAAATTGATGTGGATGATTTGTTAATATGATAAATGCTGGGAACTAGAGTGTAATTTTATGGAGGAGAAGTAGGGGAACCAGCAACCACGTGCCGATGTGACAAAATTGATGTGGACGATTTGTTAATATGATAAATGCTGGGACCTAGAGTATGTAATTTTGTGGAGGGGGAGTAGTGGAACCAGCAACCCGTGCTGATAGGGTTGGGTTTCTCTCCTAATCCTTTCCTCATTATCCCTCATTATTTCTAAATCATATCTGATCTGTCCAATCAATTACAATACTACTTTAACATTTATCTCCTCTTCCCAATCAATGACCCAGATGAGCTGATGAAAGAAAAAGAAAAAAAAAAGATGAGGAGAAGATCCTCTTCCGTGCCGATGTGACCCCTCCCTTTGGCATCCATTATCTCACATAATGCTATTCATTATATTCATATGTATTTAAATCCTTTTTAAATGAATTCACGTAAGGTGCTACTAGTAATCGATTAATCTAGTTTATAGGAATGTAGGCCTATAATAGAGGGAAAATTGTTATCTTCATGTAATTATCGCGAATGCATACCTAGAATTTAAATATGAGACTATTGGTTAAGTCGAAACAACCCATAACTAATTAATCCAAGCGCTTAATTTAATCCCCAAACACATGCACTTCTCTCTCTTTCATCATCTGCCTTTCCCATGTATCTCTTCCCTTTTCTTTATCCTTCCTTTATTTTAATCAACACTTCTCATATTCTTAATACAAGACATATTTAGAGAGTTAATTTTAATCCTAAATATAAGATATAGTTTTCATATTTGTCAAAAAAAATTCTAATTTACTCTTATTGATGCTCCATCAACCATAATCAAGGATGCAAGGTAAAGAAGGAATTAAAGGAGATAACTATGATGTTTTAGAAAACACATGTTATATTAACTAACTTAATTAATCTAATATAATTAGATAAATATATCTTATATTAAGGACATGATGAGTACATACACATATATGCTCCTCTCGATGCTAAATGTATGAGCTAGCTGAGGGGCTTGATTTTGTCCTAATGTAATACTCCAAGCCACTTTATCTGCTAAATTTATAATTGTTTCTTTTGAATTATCCCTATTGATTGCTTTTTTTAATTAAGGAGGTTTCATTGACAAGCTGAGATATTTTTCAATGCAAATGATTAAAAAATTATTTTAGTAAAAACAACATATTTTTTTATAAATAACCAACTCAACTAATTTATCTATTGTAAATTAATTATCTAATTTTTATGTTTAGGATAGAAAGGAGTATTTTTTCCAATTGCTTGAGTTGATTATTTAATTATTTATCCTCAAAAATTGATTTCTTTCTCTACATTGATTTTTGGGAAAATGACAGAAAAATATCATTTAAATTTTAAAATCCTGTTGACAACAACAGTAATGAGATTAACAAGAACAGTAAAGGCAATCAACAACTCATTTTATTAGTAAATCACTTATTTAGGATTTTGAAGTTTACGTAGTATTTTCTTAAAATTTTCCTTCATTTTTCCTCACCTAATAATGACATAATAATAATTTGTTATTGACAATGAGGCCAGTCACAATTACCAATGAAATAAGCATTTTTTTCCAAAAAATATAAATAAATAAATTACATTTCCAATAAGCTAATTAACCATATTCCGTTTGTTTGGATCAACATCAGTAAAAAATATTTTTATTCGGCCAATAGACTTTTACAAGTTAAAATTGTGATAACTGTTAATTAATGTATTGTGATTCATGTTTAAGCCGAATTTTGAGAAAAAATTAGTTTAAAATAAATTTATTTAAATGATATATTTAAAAAATCAGTTTTTTAGGTTCAAATATCAAACTCTTGTAAAACAGCTAACTATTATAATAAACTTTCCTGACTTTCATGAAGGAACAAGAGCGAGTATAATGATTGATTCATTGGGTAATGTGATGTGATCTTGTGAGCCAGTATGTGAGCTCACACAACTGTTTTTTTATGAAATCCGTTTATTAATTAATAATTAAAATCTTAAGAAATTATAAAATTGTAAAGTAGTGAAGGGCCTTGTGGGGCCACTTTTAAGTTTGTTGAGGGTCGGTGGAGCATCGATTACAACCATCTCACATTCATCACTGATCTGAAATAAATATTCAGATATGGATAAACCATGTAATGATCATTCAATGTGGCTCTTGACAAATTTGGCATCATAACTCTTATAATCAAAATAAATCAAAACTCACCAACTTAAATTAATTAATGCACTATTTTTTTGGGTGAAAAACTAATGTTCTATTACAAGGCACCTTTTAGAGAAAAAAAAAATCCATTTTTTAAAAATTGCCCCCATTTAAAATGTCATTGATTTCTACTTTTATTACTTCTTAGATGTAATTTTTTATATTGAATTTGGGTAAATTTAGAATTTTTACTTTTGACAAAGTTATCACATACACTTACTTTATTTTGATAAGATTATTAGAATTACTACCTTATAATAAATATTGGAAGGTGCATGTGATTTTTTTAAAAAAAAGATTTAAGTAAATAATTAGAGTTAAATCCTCAACTCTTAGTTTAGAGCAACTCTACTTGAGATGTTGTTTCTTTCACTCTCCATATTTCAAGAGAAATTGGTTTCTGTTTTCAATGAACATACTCCTCTTCCACCAACAAAATGTTGGTTTAGTTAACGTCCTTCACTCTATGAGAAGGAAAACACAAATCTGAATTTCAGGAAACACAGTTATTGAGAAAGTTGAAAACCCTTATATGTTCTAAGCCTCAAAATGAATTATGCCATTGACCAAATAAAAAGAAGAAGAAGATACTCCTAGTCCAAGAGAAAATTTGTATAAGCATTTAACAAATAAACAAAAAAGTGATATTATTTATTATATTCAATTTCCCCATATTTATTTTGTTCCTTAGCTTAAATTATTCATTATAATGGTATCCATTCATATAATATATAATTATTTTATAATTATAGATCACTTAAATTGAAAATAAAAGCTTACATGAATTATAAAAGATGCATGAGTTCATAGTTATTTGTACACGTTGATTTTTTAAAAGAAATTATGTGGATTTTTAATCAATATGCATTCCTTAAAATTAAATGAACCAAAGTATATAACAATATAATGTTTAATTTCCAAAAGAAATATGTACTTCAAAATTAAAAATAATCTAATAGTGAGGCCACGCCACAAACAAGAGATCTCTTGGGAAGAATAAATTAATTAATGGGATAGAGGGATAGTGGGGTATAGTGGAGGGATTATGGCCTATGGGTAAGAATGAGCTGTGTGTCAAGAGAAAGAAAGCAAGTGTCTTTAATTGATAAGAGTTTGTATAATAGTTATAATTGAAACATTGTCATAAATAATTTTTTAAAGTTACAAGAAAAACCAACAAACTCATGGTTGAGATGACCCGTAAAGAGTTGAACATAAGTTTGAATATTGGAAAGCGCACTTGTTGGGAAAATGTGAGAACCTTTTGCCCTCTAAACTTTAAAGGAGAAATCCTTAATCAAATAAAATAAAATAAAAAATTCAAAAGGAAAATATTCTAAAATTAAATTTCAAAATTAATATATTTGTCAATAATGATTGATTCGAGTAAGAGAGACTCATGCAAAGAGATATGTACTAACAATTTGAGATTATAAGCGGGATTGAACTCATGACCTCACACTTAAGGGAGAATTTTTGTGTGTTATTAAAAATCAAATTATAAATTGAAATTAAGTAATGGTATCAAATACGGTGTTGAGTGAATATAATTCTACCTCTTTTAATATATATGGAAGAAGAATCATGTCATGTGAAGAGGCCAGCTTGGTTTGTTTGCTTTGTCCCAAATCAGAGTCACATGGCCAGATTTATGTCTCTTGCCTCTCAAAGAACTTTTTTTTTTAAAAAAGTATTTTCCCCATCATTTCGTGTTGTGCTTTTATTTAAATAAATAATAATTAAAAGTACAATTCGGGAGACACTAACAATGATTAGGGAAGAAAGGTTGGATTGCATGTTAACTACCACTTTTTTTTAATTAGTATGTTTATTTCTTTTTTCAGAACTATATTTACATACGTTTCCCTTTAACATATATCTGTTAGTCACCGTCATTTTAAAAAATTCAACACTTATTATTTTTTTTGAAAAAGTCTTTTCACAGAGTAAATTATTTTATTCCGGTTATAATAAATAAAGACGGAGCAAAAGTGTGATCGTGATATTTTTATAAATAAAATACAAGGCTGCTAGCGTTCTAGTTGGTTGTTATTGTATGGGTTAAGTAGTAAATTCATATTGGAAGTATATATAGGTCCAAGAATAACGTTGTCCTAAAAGTTTTTTTTTTTAATCTTAATGTTGCCCTGGAAGTTTCACAATGTAGCAATGTTGCTTTATTCTGTTAAAAAACTAATGTTGACTATCAAAAAATTGATGTTGCCCGTTAACTTTTTAACGGAAATGGGCAATATTGTTACGTTGTGAAATTTTCGGGGCAATATTGAGACAAGAAAAACTTTCAGGGTAATGTTGCTCCTCAACAAAAACTTCAGGATAAATTTGCTATTTAACCCTTATTGTAACCATCGTAAAAAAAAAAACATTTTCTACCCCATTTAAAATAACAATATGTATAAAGAGTAATAATTTCCGTGCTTGAGTTTTTTTTTTTTTAAAAAAAGAAAAAAAATACTAGTTATTTTTACGGAAGTGTAAACACTTTAAAATAACAATATGTATAAAGAGTAATAATGGTTTTTTTTTTTAAGAAAAACAAACACTAGTTATTTTTACACACAAATAGATATGCAGTGTGTGTAATAATTAACTCAACTTGACAAAAAAAAAAATAAAGACCCTAATTAAATATTCTGTGATAATCCCGTAGCATATAAAGTGATTTGCATGTGGCCTCCATGAACTGCTTTAGAATAAGAATGAGGAATAGATTAATGTGTGTGTGTGTAAATAAAATAGTGCGTAGAAAATTTTGCTTCTTATTGTATGATACCGTACACAGGAACGTTGTTGAAGGACTTTGTATGTGTGGAGTGAATAAAGAAGAAAGCATAATTTCACGTGGTATGATCAAACAAAATTGATCCCAACCTGGCTTATTATTACTTAATTTTGATTAATCGTGCTTAATTTTATTAATATTTTTTTTTCATGAAGATAATGAAGTTATTATAAAATAATGATGGCAACGATACATGAACTTGATGCGTAGACACATTAAAATATATTTGAATTATTTATTTTTCTCTATGCCCTTTATTTTTGTATCTTAGGTTCATTTTGGGAACTTCTTGCCCGACTAATTCAGATTTCTCCCCGCATTGGACCCACGGTCGTAGGGGAAGAGCTTCCAATTATACTTTCTTCATTCTCACACCTCGAACTGAGAACGTGATGGTGGAAGAGCAAATCTCTTTCCACTTGCTCTTAATACTCTTAATAGATATTAGTTCTCCCTGCCCTTAGATAGTCTAACCCCTTTTTTTAAAAAAAAAAAAAAAAAAAAAAAAAAAACATATGCTTAGCAAAAAAAAAAAAAGGAATTTTATGGGCTCATTTTCTCGACCCTAATCTCCTTGCTAAGCATATGTTTGAATTATATGGGCTCATTTGCTAAGCATATGTTTTTTTTTAAAGAAATATTTTAGAAAAGGGGTTGGGTTCACCCACAATCCAAGCGAGGCGAAATCTCCTTCCTCCTGATTCTATCGATGTTAGGTTAGGGCGGAAATTGCCTATTACCCGCAGCGTTACCTGCAAGATCTGTGAGTTAGGATGTCTCCCCAAGACCGCTTTAACTAACTGGGATTTCAACCTCATCTCTTTGATGAGAGTGTTCGACCCTTTTACCCGTTGAGCCCAAAGACAAGGGGTTGCTAAGCATATGTTTGAATTAAATTTTTTTTTTGATGAAAAGAAACTCTCATTCAATTTGGGTTGATCCTGGCCCATCAGATGCTTGTAATTAGCCCGAATGGAATTATATGGGCTCATTTTCTCGACCCTAATCTCCTGGCTGTATTTAGTCATAAGCCCATTAAATTGTTTGTTTATATTCCGAATTAAGAAAAAAGATGTAATATCAAAAAAAAAAAAAAAAGATGTAAGGGCCATATCCATTCCTTTGCTCCATCGCAAGACAAGGACTCATCATGTACAAGTTTCAAGAATGTGGACCCAATTGGGGGGTTCTTTTGACTTTTTTCTTTTTAGAAAATAGAAGGAAGGTGAGGGATTTTTTAAGATTTTCAAAAGATAAGGACTATAATTAAGTCATATAGGAGTATCAATTTTGATTATACAAGTTATTATTTTATATAAGAGTACATTTTTTTGTAAATTTTAGTATGTTATACAATTTTGGGGCAAAATTCTTTTGATCTTAACCCTATAATCAATCAAATCATTATCCATTAATTCAATATAAAAAATATATTGTATATTTAATTTAAATATCAAGTAAAATTATTTAGTATATTTAATTTTATTAATTTTGGAGATACTCCCTTCATTCACTTTTATAAAAAAAAAAATTAACTGAATTATGTTACTTGAAAAGTTGATTAAAAATAGGGCTTGCTCAAGTTGTTTGTGCTATTTAATTAAATAGTACAAAATTAATCATGTCATATTAATTTCTTAACCACATACCTTTTTTTATATTTTAGCAACATTAAATAAATAATTTTTTTAGCGGATAAAAAAATCTTTAATTAGACCTTTAGTATGACTAGAAATTTACAACTCGTATAATGGTATAGGTGTAATTGTATAGATTTAGATTTGGGAAAATGACACTTAAATGCCATCTAAATTTCCTAAACTCAAAGAAGTTCATTGAACTTGTGAAAGGATAGAGAAGGGATAAGGGGCAATTAGGGATATGAAAATTTTGAAGAAAAGTCCAAACTACCCTTCACATGATGAAGAACACCAAGAAGATCCAAGGCTTCAACCTCCACAATTTGCTTGAAGACCAACGGAATCACGTCGGAGCTTTGGCTGGCTATGGTACAAGGCTTGTCAAAAGTTCGATTCCGGCGAATGTAGAGGAAGATCATAAGAACCAGAAAGAGGAAGATGAAGAGGAAAAGACAAATCGGGCCCCAACTTCTTCTTCCTCTAACATTCACACTTGTGTCGTCGTCCCTAAATGAGTTGGGTTGGGTTAAGATTTAAATCGATTTGATTTGATTTATTATCTACACACACAAAAATTAAGAAAAGAAAAAGAAAATACCACCTGAAATTCGAAATGAACAGTATCTGGGTTTTGAGGAAGAAAATGGTGAATAGTAAATTGAGATTTAACAAAAGTTGTAATGAAATAACAAGTTTTTAATTGGATTAACAAGTTCAGTATTAGGTTTAACAAGTTCATTTGTCAGATGGAACTTATGTCACTCTGGAAAAATCAAAATCTGAGCATCATTAACAAAATTAATAATGAGAATAACATGTTCTTTAATGTGATTAACAAGTCGTGATGTAATACCCAAATAATTATTTGTCTTGAATATTATATTTGGCTAAATAATATATCTTAAATATTATATTTGGATAAATAATACCTATTTAAAGTAGGTGAATATGTGGTCTCAAATTTTTCTATTATGTTTATTTTATTTTCTAGGCAATTTCTTCCTAGAATTAAGGTAACCAAAGATTTGATTTTCTAAATCTTATTAGAGATCATAAAATATCCTAAGATTAACATAATTAAGTATAAGTCTTATTTATGTCATAAAGGTGATTAAATGTCATCTAAATGCCTAAATCAACTAGAGAAAATTAGCAACAATTATTAGGCAATCAAATTTGCAATAATTGAGATATTTTTGTAATTAATTAATAATTAATTTAAAAAGGGCATAATTAAGAATATATCAACTTAATTAATACCCAAAGGATATATAAAGGCCAAATTAGTACCCAAGGAGTTTTTAATCATCAAGATTAATTTTGAAACCTATCAAATTATGGCAATTAAGCCTAAATAACCCCTAAAACACTAAATTATCAATATTAACCAAAGATTAATTAATTCTCCCTTTAATTAATTAAAGTGGCGAAAATTGCTAATTAAAAGGGTTAAGAAATTGTATTAGTCCTTAATCTTAAATCATTAACAAATATCACTAATAATGTTTAGATTTTTCCAACCCAAAATCAAAGGCTTGGATTAAATTTAAAAAAGCTAATCCAAAGGTTTTAAAATTTGTTTCATAAAGCTTAATCCTTGTGTAATTTAATCAACCAATGAGAAGGTTTTACCATGGAACTTGTGAGGCAAATGAAACACAAATCCAAGAGTAAAAGAAAAAAAAAAGAGTGTGTATTCGGTTCATGTAAAAGAGGAATAAGAGTTAAATTTTTAACCAATCAAACATTACAAATCAAACATTAATAAGAAGACTTTAAGGGCTTACATGACTAAGACACATTAGAGATTAAAATGAAATGCAAATTAAAGTTAAATTAAGGGGTGGGGGTTGATTTTTGAGAGGAGGAAAATATGAAGCAAAGTAAAATCTAGATATTTACTTAAACATGTCATAATCAAGCATAATGGCAAGAAGACTTTAGTGGTAAAAGTGATGTAAGCTTAGGTATTAAAGAGATTAAAAATAGTTAATAAAAATGGCAAGATAAAAACCATTAGGATAAATTCAAGACACAAGTAAATGAAAGAACCTGAGAAAATAAATTGTATCTTGAAAACTATTGATCATAGAACAAATATAAGTAGATATTATAAACAAGCACAATTTAAGCTTGAATTTGGTTATCTCAAAAGTGATTTTCACAAATTTTTGTGATTAATATGTAAGTGATTAAAAGTTTAAAAAGACCTTTAATTAAGTCATAAAAGTGAGATTAGAAAAGTGAAAATGGATCTTGAATAAAAACACCAACTTGCAACTAACTAAGTAAGCATTTGGGGTAACTAAAAATTGAAGCAAACTAAATAAAGCAAGAGGATGGAGAAGTCGGTCATATAGGCCTCAAACAAGAGTGAAAATTAGTCATCCATCAAGTATTAATGATAAAGTAAAAATCACATAATGAGGGGGACAAATTGGCCAAGTACATTGGACTTTGAGGTGAAAAAGATGATGAAGAAGGGAAGAGAGGGGAGGTCGGTTTTTATGTAGGTGTAAAGGTAAGATGAAAACTTCTCAATTAAGTTAAAATCCAAAGGTTAAAAATGAATAAAAGTTGTAGGTTAGTTAATGGCAAAATGACTATAAATATGGAGGTAATGTCTTCATAATTCTTCACACCAAATCAGCTCAAAGGATCTGATTACAGAAGCTAGAGAGTGAGTTCTTGAAGCAAGAGCAAAGTTCTAGGTAAGTTCTTGAGCTTTAGCTTTTTAGTTTATAGCTTAAATGTTGTTTTGATTTATAATCTTCCAATTATAGTTTTATTTTCATGTTTTTATGGTTAAAATTGGCTTTATTTCGAAAAAATGATGAAGAAGAAGTTATAGCAAAATTTTTGGAAGATTATGGTCAAAGTAGCGAAGCTCTGGCGAAAATTTGTTGGTTAGCGATTTCTGAAAGCTATTACAAAAACTCTGGTATCTTATGTTGAAGATGCTATGCTAAAATTCTGAGAAAATTCATGTTCAAATTAGACATATAGAGATTTCCAAATATACCTATAGCATATCGTTTTGAGTTTTGTGCTAGGAGATAAAAATTCTACAAAATGGGCTACGAAATTCTGGAAAATTCGGAACAGAGGATGAAAATACGAAAACTGGGAATTGTTCATAAAATCTGGGCAATAACCAATATTTTTTATTAAAATTAGACATCTTAAGGATTCCGAGGAATTTTACGGATCCTCGTTTCGAGTTCTGTGGAATTAATTATAAATTTCCAAAGTTAGATGAAAAATCAGCTTATATTCTGTTAAGTAACGTTTTTACGAAAATAAGATGAAATAAATTGGAAATAATTAATCCAGGGGTAAAATGGTGATATATAGCCAAAATATCTCTTGAGATAATATTTATGAATTAATAGAGGCGATATTACCCTTATAGGATATTTGTGATCGTCTTCCGACCGTCAAAACGTACCGTGATCATCAACGAAGGTACGGACGCGTATTGTAACCTTAACTCTTATGTTTATTGTATGCCTATATATGATAGTTGTGTTCATATACTAAGACTCTGTCTTAAATTGTTCTTTATACATTCAAATATACATGGGTTATGGTTATGATAATACCGTTTAGTTTTCCTAGCGCTGAGGACACGACCATACATCGTGGCACCTTTGGTGAATAGTGCAGAGTTGGGATAATGCATCATACCGCAAAGGGCTGTGTTTTGTTATTGCTTTACATATTGTTAATGTTTTGAAAATGAGATTTTGTACTACGTAATATCGTCATACATATATGTTTACATAAGCGTGATGTTAACCATTCTTGAGATCCAATGGGCATTGGACCTCGTTATAAACTAATAGTTCGAGGCAAGGATCAAGGATCGGAGAAGTTACCGTAGATGGAGCCGTATAAAGGCACCGATGGACGGAGTCGTGAGGAGGCCTCTGGTCAAAGCAAATGCAGAATGAAGGTTAACGAGACTACCTTCTAGCATGATCATTTGGTGCTTAAACTAGAAAGGGTCGTCTATGTGGTTCGATCAATCGATCGTCGTGACATAAGACTTTACCCACGGCTGCCAAATGGGTTGATTTAATGACAAATGAAACGGTCTAAAAATGTATAACAATGTAAATTTTGTAATTATATAAGTCTTGTATCACATGAATATTTCCGGGAAATTTTTAATATATATGCTTGAGTATTTTATATTTCCATTTTATGAATTTTGATTTTTATAAAACCACGTGTCACCTAAGACGATTTATGATGAACTTGGGTGTTCAAATAAGTTTGACAAATGAACTTATTAAACTCATCACTGAACTTGTTAATCCCATTAAATATCTTGTTGTTTCCATTATGAATTTTGTTAATGGTGCTCAAATTTTGGTTTTTCCAAAGTAACATAAGTTCCACCTGACGAATAAACTTATTAAACTCATTACTGAGCTTATTAATCATTTTTCATGAATTTGTTATTCCCATTACTAATTTTGTTAATGGTGCTCAGATTTTAGTTTTTTCAGAATGACATAAGTTCTACCAGACGAATACACTTGTTGAACCAATTACTGAACTTGTTAATCTTATTAAAGAACTAATTATTCCCATTACGACTTTTGTTAAATCCCACATTTACAGTTCGCCTTCTTCTTTCTCAAAACCTAGATATGGTTCATTTTGAATTTCAGGTAGTATTTTCTTTTTCTTTTCTTAATTTTTGTTTATGTGATAGTAAATCAAATCAAATCAATTTAAACCTTAACCCAACCCAACCCAACCTCGATTTGGGGACGACGACGCGAGTGTGAGCGTTAGAAGAAGAAGAAGTTAGAGCTTGATTTGCCTTTTCCTTTTCGTCTTCCTCTTTCTGGTTCTTATGATCTTCCTCTACATTCACCGAAATCGAACTTTTGATAAGCCCTGTACCATAGCCAGCCAAAGCTCCGACGTGATTCCATTGGTCTTAAAGCAAATCGTGGAGGTTGAAGCCTTGGATCTTCTTGGTGTTCTTTATCATGTGAAGGGTAGTTTGGACTTTTCTCCAAAATTTTCATATCCCTAATTGCCCCTTGTCTTTTATCTATCCTTTCACAAGTTCAATGTGTTTATTTGGGTTTAGGAAATTTAGATGGCATTTAAGTGTTATTTTCCCTTTAGCTTTTGATATTTGAAAAATGATTAAAAAAAAAAAAACCTCTAAAATTGTAAAATCTAGATTTAGATTTAGATATTTAAAAAATGATAAAAAAAATCTTTGAAATTGTAAAATCTCAGGCCATATTTATTATCAATAGTTAATAAGGGAAATAAACATTGGGTTAAATGCCAATTTTACCACGGAAGTATTGGTTAGGGAGCATTCAACACTTGAAAGTTTTTTTTGTATCATTTTTAGGAAGTTTAAAAACATAGCAATCTTGCCTATCAGTTGATCTTGAAAAAATCTCGGGAAAATTTGCTTCTAAAAAAAAATTTGGGATAAATTTGCTCCTAAAAAAAACTTAATGGGCATATTTGTTTCTTTTCGTAGCAAAAGTAATACCCAAAAAAACTTTTAGGTCTTGAATACTACTCTATATTTAATACTTCTATAACAAAAATGATATTTAACCCATAAACATTTCACAATTTTTTTCTTTAAAAACATGAGATAACATATTATTGCTACCATTTTTTTTTTCTACCAATATTACTATCACTTTTTCATGTTAGATCGTAATCTCATCGGGAGAGAAATGATGTAGATGAGATTACGATCTGAAAAAAAAAAAAACATGGATAGTAACAAAAAAAATTGTAGAATAATATCCAATATCTATCTAAAAGATACCTCAAATTTTACACTTTTTTAATTCAAAAAAACGAAAACCTCTAGCCTAACGTACCTATATATAAGAATGAAGATCCTCCCGCCACCGTCTCAAATGCTTCACCGTCGTCTTCAGAGCCACAGTCACTTTCGTGACCGTACTCTTGCTGACGGTGGCGGAGTCGTTAAGCTGCTACTCTTCGCGTTCTACGTTTCCTCTGCTACTCTTCTCAGTTCGCTAACCAAATCCATCATACCATCAGTTCTTTTCGGTCCGTCGCATTGCCACGATGGCTTCCTCCTTTGAAGAGTTCGTGAACACAGAAATTCATCCAGACGACCTTGGTGTCACCCCTGATGTTCTCCCCACAAGCCCCCAACGCCATGAACATAGGTTTACTTTTTCTTCCTTTTATTTCATCGTGTTATCACCCTAATTCCAGTGCTTCTCGCTGTTTTTATCCAATTGGTGTTATAAAAATTTGGAGCTTGTGACTTGCTTCCTTGCAGTAGTTGGATTAATAATAGTTTCTTGCAATGGAGGGGATATCTTAGTGACATGCGAAAGAATGATGTTTAGGGGCTTTGACGATGGATTGGTTCATTTGGTTGTTTTTATGCGTGGGGAATTGTGTTATATGTGGAAGCTGAAATTTAATTGAGGGAACTAGAGATTTTTAAGATTTCAACTTTAGATTAGTTCAGTAATTGGGTTATTGAGATGTAAATTACTAAACTTGACCTCAAATATTCGAGGCTAAGAATGTAAGTTAGAACTCTCCCCTTCTCTTTATTTTCACTTTTGATGACTTTCAGGATCTCATGTTAAACAGTTCATACTGATTTGGTGTTTCATACTTGGGACAGGGAAGCTGAGGAACCTATAGAAGAAATACATGGTCGGAAAAGGAAGTCCAAGGGGGTTGCTCATGATGACCCTATGGCCGAAGAAGAAAAGCTTGTCAAAAGAATCATTTTATCATTGACGAAGCCTTCGTATGTTCTAGGATTGTGTCCTGGTAAACTGAGGACAGAGAATCAGAGTAGACTGCGGGTTATATTGCAGCGACTCATGAAACAGCGAAACTGGGTGGAAGCTAGTGGCGTTCTTAGTGTGTATCTGCAGGCAACAGTTAAAGAAAATTCACCTTTCGATAATCAATTTAAGTTTTGGGTATGAGTTTATTTTTATCATTTTTAAATTTTAATGTCTTTTAGATCTTTATTTTTGTTATAAGTTCATGGTGTATAGTTGTCTCCAGTTCTGTATACCCAGTATGTATCAGGAAACCATTTGTCTTGAGTAAACCTATTTGTTCTGGTCTTCTGGCATTGTTGTGGTAAACAAAAAAGATGGTTAATTTCCCGTTCCTATGTTTAAATTAACTGCATAATAAACATAAAAGATGAAGTTTATCAGTGTGATGTATGTTTTGATACATTTATCTTTTATTATATTCTCGGTTATGATAATTTGATTTCTTGATACCTTGATGTCTACTGGTTGATTCATATCTCGGAACTAAAATTTCTAGATCCAGGAAGCTTAAATTTATACAATGTTTAGTACACCTCCAGTCCTTAATATAAGATATATTTGGGGAGTTGATTTTGGTTCTAAATATAAGACATAGTTTTTATATTTGTCAATCTTTCCTAATTTGCCCTATTGATGCACCCTTAATAATGATCAAGGAGGAGAAGGAAAGAGGAAATTAAGGAAGATAACTTGGGTGTTTTAGAAAATATATATCATATTAACTAATTCAACTAACTTCCTTAATCTAATCAAATTAGGTAAATATGTCTTATATTAAAGACTGGAGGGAGTACCTTGAAAGACTTTCTAAGATTTTGAAAGGTTAGCAGAAAATCATCTTATCCTCCACCTCTCCTTGTAAAGTACTCCCATGCAAGGCAGAGCTTCCAGTGAAGCATTTCCTTCCTGTCCCTTTCCTTCCATTTTCCTCATCCAAACATGCTATACCATTTTGGTACAGACTTGATGCCTGGACAAAGAATTTTATATGCTACTGTAGGATGATGGACTTTTGCCAACTATCAATCTAAATCTTTAGTAGCTGTTTTGAAGGAACGGTTTCCCCCTTCATTATGCTTATCTGCAGACATTCCTACCGTTAATATCTGGAGATATAATATTTAAAGATATATATTAAAGATTACTTAACTACTTTAGAATTTAGAAGTTTTGTTTTTTTTACCATGATGTTAATAAATTTTCAATAATTTGTTTTGTTGTTGGGATGAAATATATTCTAAAAATGTAAGCTAACAAGACAACGTGAAAAATACAGTTCCAGACTTAGAAGTCTAACTTGCTAAAATGTACAATTTACATGTAACTTTCAAATTCAGAAATTTGTTAAAGTGGTTGAAGCGGCTTAATCTGTTTGTCACCCATTAGTGCACTCTTGATAATCATGCTATTTAGCACTATGTTGTGATCTGTTTTTCTAGGACTGATCCAGGTGTAGATTCTCAATACCATGTTTTATGTTGTTACATGTCTAGGTTTTACTAGAGCTTCTCAAACATGTAGAAAATAACCGTGTCAATCCTACAAGAATCAAGAACATCTATGATGTTTGGATGAGGAAGAATGGGTCAATGAAGTATTGGCCAGTAGAGGTATAATTCATATTACGTTTTCCTAAGTGCTGCAAAATAACTATATTTTTGTTGAATGTTTTCAGTGTTGCTGATTCTGCTTGGTTTTGAATTATTCTCGATGGCTTGGTGGTGTTAACAATTATTATTTTAATGAGCTTATTATCACTGTAAAGCTATGGGGAATAAACGGTCTGGGGTGAAAGTAGGTGTCAGGAAAGACACAGTAAAGACCAAAATAGTATGAATCACTGGAGAGTAGTGTCTTCTAGAGTGCATCTGATTTCTATTGGTGTATAGTGCATGCCCATTCTTAGTCATGACTGTTGCAATCCCATTCATGAGGATACTAGTCAGGAAAGTTTCCATATTTGCTATAAATTCATGTCTTTAGAGGAGTAAACTTGACTAAATAATAAAAATGGTTATTCAACTTTGATTTTGTGTATATTGGATGTAAATATCTTTAGGCATTTCATGGTCAAGTGAAAAAGAATAAATTATTTTGCTTCATCCTATATATTAATTGTTGAATTTGCCAAGGAGCCAATGTGTTTTCATTCATGACATTGGGATATTTCTTGAGACTTCGCTTATTAATATAAAGTTACTTGTGGAGCAGAAAAGATTTGCTGTTCATTTGGAGTTCATATTGTTTTTTATTATGCAAGGCAACAATGAGGAAGCATACCAGGCTGTTCTATGGTATGTATTTTTGTCCTTTAGTGCGTAATCCTTTTTTTTTTAATGTGCAATCATTTCTTTTGCAAAGAAATATGTCTAGTATCAATATGCTCAGTATTGTTCCATGATATAGTTCATTGAGTGTAAGCCATTCCTTTTTTTGGGGAAGGTTTTATGAATTCTTTGGAACAAATTGTCCTCAATACATATATTAGGGTTTTAATAATTATCACTTTGTCTATTTTTCCTCACTTTTATGACAAGGAGGTATGACCATGATAGGTCCACTTATTATAAATTGATATTCCTAGTACTGCCATTGGATATATGTCGGTATTACACTCTTTGGTTTACAATAAACAAGTTTCCTTGATTAAAGCTTTTCGTTTTTCTCTAACATAACTCATATGCTATAGCAACTAGTTGTATATGCCTCAAAATGAATGGCTTTTAGTGAGGCAGACAAGGAAAGTAGTTGCATATTTCAGAAGCTCGTTGACAGGAAATAGGAGGAAGGCCTTTGTACATGCTTTTCTTGACTAGAAGCTTTCAAAACTCAGACTTGTGCTTCTTGCTTGGCATATTATATGTAGCATGGAATCAAGCCACGGGGATGCTAGAATGGATGGGTGAAATTTACATTAGTAATGGCCCTTATAAAAGAAAAGGAAAAACAATGGCTGTTCGTTTATTACTTTATGTAGTTGGTTAAGTTTCAATGGCCAACAAAGGAAAATGGACATGTTCCTTTTATGAGCAATTTCATTACTATATAATATATATAAGTTGCCCTGCTATCTGGCATATGATATATTAATGTCTTACAATTCAGACTTTTTTTTTAATTGTCAATGCAAGTGCTTCTTTTATGATGTGTTTCTCTTTGAAAATGAACCTTCAAACTTTAACTTTTTTGCTATTCTTCCCATTTCTTTTTTAGCCTCAAGCAAGAAGTTGGGTCTGAACATGATTTTGGGGCAAATATGATGATTGGTTTGGTATTCTATGAGTTGTGGTATTCTGGTATTCCCAAAGAGTTCCAGCTGAGAGATTTAGACCAGGCTGACTCCCCACAAACCTCATATATAGAGGGAGATGAATTCAGCAATCAACACGGACAATCAGAGTGGCATAATACAGTTGAGACCCATATGGGAGAGACTTTTTTCAAATGTGATTCAAACTCGTCTGTCTTTAAGGATGAGGAAATATCTATGGACGCCAGCATCAACCACGACATGAGTGTTCCTCTGGAGATCAATGTTAAGCATCAAAGAGAAAAACCTGTTTCAAACTTCCAGCCTCGAGGTTTTTATATGGATTCTGAAGAACATACAGGAGATAGAGAGGGCTCAAATAACCAATTTCATATGCAAGATGCCTCTTCTTTATATGCTCTTGGTAAATTTTCAATATATATTCCTTTTATCTATTTTCTTTGAGTTTTCACTTTTTCTTTTTCGTTAGTTTGTCATATGTTTCTCCCAATATTTTTTTTATGTTATTTTGGGCAGCTTACATTTGTTTGGTTATAGGTCACTTTATTATGGTGGTTTCCTCCAGTAAGGAGGAAAACCTAAGGTTTTATACGTGATATGACAATCAGGAATCTTAAAGGCTAAAAATGTACAGAATCTCATGAATTTGGAGTCATGTGCATATAACTCCTAATCTTCAAAACTTTACAATGGATCCTTTAATCTTCAAAATGTGTTTCATTGTATATGGGCGTTCTTCTTATGTTGGCTATAGGATTTTCTCAACAAATTTTCTTTCCCCATTTTTTGCTGATCAAAACTTTGGACTGGAGAACTAATCTATATTTTGTTGGCAATGGCATGGATTAAGTTGCACATATATTTGTGTTTTTGTATCTTTATTTTCTCCCTAATATTTTCTGAGGTGAAAAAACATGGTTTCTTCTTATTTCTATTTTTTCAATCTATGTGAACTATTCCATACTTGAGATATAGACTACAATTTCCGCTCCCTCCCTCCAAAGAAGAAAAAGATATGGATGGAAATAAGAGTCAAATACATTTTTACATTATTTCATTAACCTCTGATGAGTCTCTTTCAATTATATATTATGCAGCAAATTTAGGTTGAGTGTGGTTACCCTTTGGTTCATCTCTGACTGCATTACTAATGTTCTTTTGCATTTACTTAGAGGGACTTGATTCCAGGTTGTTACCCTTGCATTTGCCTGACCACAACAGTTGGGAGAATTTCATTTGCATGCACAACAAACTGCTTAATGACTATTACAGAGATGCAGTGAAGCATTTAAAAATAGCTCATGACTTAGATCCCTCAGGATTAGCAGTATTACAACCCTTGATACAGGTACAAGGCATCCATGATCATATGCATATGCAAGTTACATGCCTGTTGTATAGTTCAAATTGTATGATCCGAGTTTCTCTATGTTAAAATGATTTTAGATGCCAGCATTCCTTTCACATTTTAATGTGTCTTTATTTTGCCAGCTTTTGCTGATGGGAGCTCAAGTTGACGAGGCACTAAGTATACTAGAGAAGCAGTGCAGTATTTCTGGTTCTGCTCTTCCATTTAGGTACATACCCCTTAGCTTATCATATGTATAGGATATATGAATGTTATATCTTTAATGAAAATACCAGGAAGATTAAAGCTTAATCTTGCACCAAAATTCTGTGATTACATTTGGCTGAACTCCCTTGGGAAAGGAATGTGTCGTTGGACTATATCTAGCATACCTCCCCATAGTTTATTTCTTTGCCATGCTTAGTTTATTGCTTAATCATGCATGACTAGAGTTATTTTTCATAGCAGACCTGGTATTTTTTTATAAGCACACTGAATTTGTGAGAAAGAGGCCGATGAGATGTATCATGAGGTCAGAGATTTGAGCGTTTCTGTAAAGTTGGCAGCAGAAGATGAAGTCATAGTGCAACTGGTGATAGGGTTTTTTCTCTGTTTTTGCATGCTGTCAGTGACTTTTTTCTACATGCTAGTTATATGGTTGTTGAGAAATTCCTACCTTTTATGCGTCCAGAATAATCAAGTTCAGTGAGCCCTAAAATGAAGGGGACTTTTCTGGAATTTAATATTTTTCCATTGCGTTTCCCTGGCACCTCCTTTACGTTTCCGAGTCTCCTGTTTTGTATGGGAATAACTTTTTCCCCAAGCATTCCCCTAGTTTCTGGTAACATGCTAAGGGGGGAAAGCTGGGACAGTTGAGGACAAACACTAACATCAAGCTAACTAATGTTATGCCTTTATTTTTCTCCTGTCAAATGCTTACAGCTTACTTACATAATTTGAATTATTAAATAGTTTGCTTTATGTTCATTGATATCTTAATGACAAGGAATATGACTTTGCTCAAAGAAATCTGAGGTGTATAACTTTGTTGGTTTGAATAAAATTATTCTCCTTTTATTTCTTTATAGCTCTCATAATGTTGATAGAATGATATTTTTTTACCCATGCAGATTGTAATACTCTAATTTTTCCCCCGTGTCACTAATTTTACATACTCGTAGATTGAAGGCTATCCTCTCAGAGCGGTTGAAATCAAACAATTCCTCTTATGAGGATGCATTAAAGAAGGACCCAACATGTTGTGAATCACTAGCAAAGCTTTTGAAGATGCATGGTACTACTTTGCATTTATTAATCATCACATTGATCCATAATTTCTAATTTCATCCTTAATTCTGTGCTAGATTATATTCAGATTTCTCTTGATATATTGTAGGGAGCTATAATGTTGAGTCTCTAGTAGGAATGATTGCCTTACACTTGGATGCTACAGATGGAGAACACAACACATGGAAGGTGTTTGCTTCTTGTTTCTTTATGTTATTTAGCTATGAGGAAGATTGTATGTCTACATGCTTAAATGGTAGCGAACATGAGCGTGGTAGTAAACACGTTAGATCTCTCCGAAGCAGCACTCCAAAAGTATTTATAGAGGAGCCTTGGAGGGTGCGAAGCAGGTGGTGGAAAAGAAAACATTTTGGATCAAAAAATCGTAAATCAGAAATTCAAGCTGGTATTTCTTCTGATGCCTGTAAATCAATATATATATATATATATATCCTTTTAATAAATAGAGATTTCTATTAAGCTCCCTGCTAATTTGTTGTCTCCGTGCAGGTGATTTGGAGTTATTGACATACAAAGCTGCGTGTGCATCGTATATATATGGAGGAGAGTTCCCTTACGTCGTGGAGGCTTATTCTCATTTGGAGAAGCATAATGAGAAGGATTTATTGAGTTTTTTGGATAATCATAGGCACAACTCAAATGGATTTTATAAAGACTTTTGATATTTACTTTGTAAAAAGCAATTATTAACAACAATATAGCAAGTGAACTTTGAAGTGAATAGAATGACAACAATCTCTCCTGTCTATGCACTCAGTGAAAGCATAACTACTTGGACCTGGCTTTCCTCCTTTGCCATTAAGGTCTGCTGCCCTCCTTTTCTCCTATACTATGCTGTTTTGGCGCAAAAGTGTGTAGCTGTTGGCTTTTTTTATTTAATATTTTAGAGTACTTACTGGTACTAAAAAAATATTTTAGGATACTGATCGGTACTAAAAAATACTTCATAATCTTGAAAAATTATTTTCGGATCTTGAAATAATATTTCAGGGTATTACTGGTATTAAAAAGATACTTTAGGATCCTGACAGATACTGAAAAAATAGTTCTTGAAAAATTATTTTAGTCTTGACTAGTACTAAAAGGATAGATACTGACTAGTACTAAAAAAATATTTTATGATTTTGAAAAAGTATATTACGATTTTGAAAAAATATTTTAGGGTACTGACTAGTACTAAAAATATGCTTCAAGATATTTTTTCAATATTCTAAAATAATTTTTTAAGATTATGATGTATTTTTTAAGACTTGGTCATTATCTCAAGATCTTTTTAGTATTAGTCAGTACTTTGAAATATTAAAAAAAAAAAAAAAAAACCAACTGCTGCACAATTTTGAGCCAAAACGGCGCAGTATAGGAGAAAAGGAAGGCAGGAGGGCAGTGGACCTTAATGGCAAAGGAGGAAAGCCAAGTCCAAACTACTTGATATGAGAGAATTTAACTAACTATTTTATATAATGCAAAGGAGAAAAGATGGAAGAAATAAACAAAAGCAGTATTTTGTAGTTTGTTTATTTATTTTGTTTGTAAACACAAACATCCTATTACTATTAGAGATAATTATGTTTGAAGCATTGTTACTAAATGTGGACATTTTTCTCATCAAAAATTGGAGCCTTGGTATACTATATTGTGAGAGACTAACTCGTTCTATTAGATTCAACTCCTAATAGTTATTTTGTAGTTTATTTCTCATTTATTTAATCTGAAATATGATATAAAAAAGGGTTAAATATCAATTTTGCCACGGAAGTATTGGCTATGGAGCATTCAGTATCCGAAAGTTTTTTTGGTATCATTTTTGCCTCGGAAGTTTACATACATGGAAATCTTGCCCATCGTTTGATCTTGACCATTGAATTGTTGCTCTTCTTTGTAAACTTCCAGGCAAATTTGCTGCTAAAAAAAACTTTCGGGGCAAATTTGTTCATAAAAAAACTTCTAGGGCATATTTGTCCATTTTTGTAAACTTCCGGAGCAAAAATGATACTAAAAAAACTTCTGGATGTTGAATACTTTCTGATCAATACTTTCATAGCAAAAATAGTATTCAATCCTATAAAAAAAACCCTGCCTTGTGATATAGTAGTAAGACTGTAAGAGATTAGTATTTAGAAACATAGCATGCAATTGGTCTCATTCAAATCTGGCATCTCTGCAATGAAATTTGCTGCTACAAGTCAGCCTACTATTCCTGCCGATTCAACCCATGTAAGTCTCTGGTGATATTTTCTAGATGACTGGAATCAAGAATGCGAATCATGGATATCAAAAAAAAAGAATACGTTGGTTGGAGAGTTCGGAGAAAATGTCTTTTTCTTTTTGTCCTTTACCTTCCCATATACTATTAGTATTTTTAGATGCATCATCTCATAAGGAGCTTGTAACCTGCTTGCAGGCATCCAAATTGCAAAATGTCATAGAAAACCCTGGTACTGGTTCAACTCCTGAATTGCGAAGAACGTCTTATTTTGACAGAACATGGGAAGAAACTGTTGCAGAATCTGTAGCCAATGAACTTGTCTTAGAGAGTATCTCTTCATCGAATAATAGCCCATCTGACTCTATTGAGCAACAAGATGAAGTCTCTAAAGAATGCAATAAAAGATTCCAAAGTTGTCCAAACTGGTCGATCAAATGAAGAGAAAGAGAGAAAAATAGTCAAGTCACAAGAAGAGAAGAAATCCAAGCCACGAAAAGTGATGGAGTTTCACAACATCAAAATTAGCCAGGTTGATAGCTTTTTGACGTAATAGTGAAAGCTTGTATCTACTATCACATGTCGTAAGAGTCCAGGTTTCATCCAAGTGTTGTGTATTTTTCTTGTAGGTTGAGTTATTGGTTACATATGACGGATCACCATTTGTTGTGAGTAATCTGAAATTACTGATGGATCAATTTCACCGGGTAGAATTTACTGGGACTTGGCCAAAACTCTTTTCAGAAGTCAAGAAGCACATAATCTGGGGGTTTCTGAAGTCTGTGACTGGAATGCAGGTTAATTATTCACCGGTGTCCCTTTTGTTTTGTTTTTCTTGTGGATGGTTACATTCTTTTAATAAAGCATTATGTTTATGTCACAAAAAATAAAACATTATGTTCAACATCAGAAACTGAAAACTTGAGTACCAGGCCGTCATTTTAGTGCTTCTTGTAGGGCTCTTAACGAATCAAGAAAATCATTATTAGCTATGGAGTTATGTGTCATTAACTTTTACTGTTAAATTCATTTAAATATTGTTTTTCCTTTCATGGATTATGTAGGGTAAGAAATTCAAAGACAAATCCCAGACACAGCCTACTGGAGCCAGCGATCCTGAAGTTGACTACTCAAGTGACAATGAAGATCAGGCAGGAAAATCTGATCAGCACCCATTTAAGCGTCCAAGTGGTAGAGCAGGTGATGAATTTGTAACATCCGTCAAAGGACTATTCAATAATCAACGTCGCAAGGCAAAAGCACTTGTTCTCCGAACCACGAGGGGTGAAGATGATGTTTGTGGTGATTGGAGTGAAAGTGATGTAGAGTTCACCCCTTATGCTAGGCAACTCACAATTACAAAAGCTAAAAAGCTTCTTAAGTGAAGGCTAAAGGATTTTCATTGTTCTAATGTTTAATGAAAACATTTTTTTCCCTATATTCTATCCAATCTTTTCTCGGTTTGAAATCAAAAGCATTAGTAAAAACATTCTACACGTCAAAATCAGATATTTTAATAAAACAAGTCATTCTAACTTTCCAAAATCAAAAATCAATATTTTTGAAAAATGGTGGAATGGTATGATTAAAATTTTCTGAAAACAATCAATACCTAAAATCAGTCATTGTGACTTTTGAGGCAATTAAGTCCTTTAAACAAGAGATCAGCTCTGATGCCAAATGTTATGAGGTCTAGAGTTATCCCCGCTCCATTGGACATAACATGATATCTCAGATCCTCCTTTCAGGAAGCCTTCTGCATGTTATACACATAAGCCTCTTAACTGTGCAACCGGCAACGATGGCTAGCCATCATGACCATGTCAAGGTAAGAGCCAACGCTTCGTCCACACTCTCACGTAGTGGGAACCCCCGATCATGATTTCGACGGTTTGTAGCCCTCTTGTCAAACAAGCTCTGATACCAAATGTTAGCACTCATGAAATAACCAGGATTTAAATATTTGTAGTATAGGAAACCTGGATCGTTTCTCTCAAGGAATTCACAGCAGGTCTAAAATCAACAATAGACGTAATAAAATAGTAACCAGAATGGGGGAGTTTTCAATTTAATTAAAATGAAGCAAAACTAGAATAGAATATAAGAAAGTGAGATTAATCATATTAAAAACGATTAACCCAAAATTGGGATTCCATAACCTTCATCGAACTAAAACATCATAACGTAACTCGTGATTGATTCTAAACAAACCGAGATCTCTGCGTTTGTTCAGAAACTCCCTCGACTAAACGATCGCCTAGCATCTGATCGAACGCGTGGCGAGCTCATTGTGTGATCACATAATGCTCTCTGTAACCCGGTCCGACCTATGTCCTTGGGATATCAATCTAGGTATTAAATTTAATACCCAATCCGTAATTATAATCGAATCCAATTAAAATAAACATAAACAAATTACGTTACCGATTGAAGTGCGGGTTCTTTGGATTCGTGGAATCCTCAATCCATGGGTCAACCACAGAAGCTTAGCCAAGCATGGCTGGGGAAAACGCAGAAGAAAAGATGAAGAAGAACATAAACATGATGAACGATTCAGAGAAAATAATAAACTTCTAATTTTTAATCCCAAAATCTCATAAAGCGTAATTTCTAATATATTTTTCAGCCATCTAATTTAACCTAAAAATAGGAAACACTAGGGCTACAAGATTGGCCCAAAAATAAGAAAACTCTAATAAGTAGGAAACCTCTAATAAATAGGAAACCTATTAATTGGTCTTTTATTACAAAATTCAGGCAAAATAAAAATCCAGAAAAATGCGTCTGTCTTTAACTCCAATTTCGTCCATCTTCTTGTCCGAATTAGCCTTCCAAGTCTTCATAACAATTGTAGCTCTTTGAATCATCTAAAAAACGAAAGAAGAATGAGGCTAATATGATATCTAGATCAAAAGTTATGGCAAAAATAGTGAAGCACAGCAAATCTGAAATTTTATTACTAAAACAAATTAAATCTAATTAAAGCTCAAAACCCAATTAAGTAATAAAACCTATTATTTATTAATTAAAAATTCTAAATTATTAACCAAGAGATACAAATAAGTGAAATAATATTCAATTATCAAATTCCCCACACTTATCCTTTTGCACTCCTGGGCAAAATTAAAAGAAAAAAAAAAGTAAAAGAAAAACTTCTTCTTTCCAACAATTGCCAAACTTCAAAAATTAAATAAAGATCACAAAGCTTCTCAAGATCAACTAATCAAGATTGAATTTCTTCCATCTCAAATTATAAAGCATGACAATCTCAATTAATGATGCTAACCACACAAGATGGTCTTTCAAGGATGCCCTTAATCAATCTCTCAAGTGTATAGGGTAAATAAGTGTATCGCTCAAATTCTACTCAAGAAAATAGTCCTACCATAGGCTTGCTCAATTTCTACTTCTCCACTACTCATAACACATGCATGCAAAAATCAAGAGAGCTTGTTATTGAATGTTGTAATGGGGCTAAAATTAAAGTGTAAATAAGTATGGATATGACAGGCTAAGCACCCAAGAAATTCAAAGAACATCAGTAAATAATAACAAATCACCTCAATATCATTTATTTTTATTTCTCCTTCTTTGCATCGCTTCCTCTCTCTCTCTCTCTCTCTCTCTCTTTCTTTTCTTTTCTTTTGTACTCTTTTTTTTCGATTTTTTTTCTTTTTTGTAAAAAAATCGGTGGGCCATTAATTCTCAGTAGAGTCTCCACACTGATTTTGCTGAGAATTAATGTCTCCACACCATTTTTTTTTGAACAATTCTGGCTATATTCAATACTGGGAGCAAAGGTATTACAAGCGAAACAAAAACACACAGACACTAATCCTTACTAGCTAGAGACACTGCGACATTAAAATAACAAGAAAGCCATAAAGCATCTACAATATAATGATCTACTGGAAATAAGCCGCCACGAAGACACACCGATTATACTAGTTCAATCAGGAACAAAGATTCTGGGCTGATCTGAGACACAATCCGTTGGGCGCCTGATGCTCTTTCTATCTTCTTCTAGCACCTGAGACAAAGAAGGTAAGGGTATTTCTACCCACCCTACTGGGCACACCTCCTTATTAGTAGCTACAGCAAGCCAATTTGCTGCACGGTTCCCCTGGCGAGGAGTAAAGCGAACTGAAAAACTGGGTTCATATTTAAGAGCAAGAAGGATGTCCTCGGTGATGCCATAAGATAGTCATTCACCTAAATCCTATTGACTATTTTTCACCTGTTGTTCAAGAATCTGGTTGTCGGTATCAAATATGACATTTTTGTTTCCCAGATCATGGGCAATCATCAAGGCTCTATTCAACGCTAGAGCTTCGGTCATGAAAGTTGAAATCGACTTGACCTTGTCAGCAAAGGCCCACTGAACATGGCCCCAATGATCACGGCATACCAGCCCAATCGCAGCAGAGGTGTATCGGAAGGATCCATCCAGATTTAATTTCAATGAATGCTCATCAAGAGGCTCCCATCGGCATGCTTGCTTTGACGGCTTACAAGCTGCATCTTTTGGGCACGTCGGATAGTTTACATTCCAGTGACTAACTAATGCCTGGTTCGCTTTTTCAATCACCACTATAGGATCCGGATGCACACCATTAAAAACCTGATCATTTCTTCCCTTCCAGATGAACCATAATAGCCAGCTTATAGAAGCAATGTCATATTCAGAAAGAGGGCACATCAGATGCATAATGGATATCCACCACTGTTTGAAACTATGGATATTGTTGAGATCACTTTTGATTGATAACTGACTCCCAAACCATACATATCTCACCCATTGGCAGTGAAAGAAGAGATGCTCCAGTGTTTCTCGTGCTACTAGGCATATTGAGCACAACTCCGTGGATCCCCTTCTTCGTTTAATCAGAGCGTCATTTGTAGCCAGGGAATTAGTCAGACTCCGCCATATGAAGTTCACAACTCTAGGAATAACTTTGATTTTCCAGGTTTTCTTCCATACTTCACATGGGATTGGATAGATGTACTAGCTGGTTGAGGGCGCACCGTGGGGAAATCTAGTGTCAATTGATACCCAAGTTTCACACTATAAATCCCATTCATTGCCAAATTCCACCGTAATCGATCCTCCTGAGGCAGCCTTGGTAACGGGATCATGACAATAGCATTGCTGGTAAGATCATCAATGTTGCTTCTGATAGCTGTGAGATCCCAACTTATACTATTTGCAGCTATAAGGGACGCAACCTGTTGGTTGGATTTTTTAAGTCTAGCATCCTCGGTAGCCGGTTTCAAGTTGGGAAGAGAGGGGATCCAGTTGTCTTTCCAGATTCGGGCAGACTCCCCATTGCCAATTTTCCAGCATAAGTCTTTTTTAATAAAGTTTCTCCCTTCTAAAATACTTGACCAGCACCACGAAGCTCTATGACCTTTCTTAGCATCTAGGAAGACACCATTAGGAAAATAGAGACCTTTAAGGACTTGCACCCATAGATCCTTCGGATTCTGAGTTAATCGCCAAGCTGTCTTTGTTAGGAGAGCATTATTGAATTTTATAAAGTCACGAAAACCCATTCCTCCTTCAGCTTTAGGCCATGTAAGCTTATTCCATGCCACCCAATGGGTCTTATGTTGTCCCTCCCACCAGAAATCTGCCACCAAACTGTTGAGAGCTTTGCAAGTTTTGACTGGGAATTTAAAGCATGTCATTGGGAATATAGGAATAGCATTTATGACGGCCTTAATCATAACCTCTCTTTCAGCAAATGATAAGTGTTTGCTACTCCAACCAAGAGCCTTTTTACCAATTTTCTCACGTACATAAGCAAGCGACTGATGTTTGGTCTTCCCCCAAACACTTGGGATGCCCAGATATTTTCCTTGATCCATGCTTTCACCAATGCCAAGAATATTACATATATCTTTCCTGATAGGTTGCGGGGTATTTTCTGAGAATACAGTGCTAGATTTTTCTAGATTTTCTAATTGGCCTAATGCAACACAATATTGATGTAGGATATCTGCCAGGACATGGCAATTCTGAATATCTGCATTCATAAAAAACAAAGCATCATCCACAAAAAAGATATGCAAAAGTATTGGACAATTATTGTTTAATTTAATTCCAGCCAGACATCCCTGTGTCATAGCTTTGTTAATCATGCATGAAAGCACCTCCAGAGATAAGATAAATAGATAAGGAGATAAAGGGTCTCCCTATTGCAATCCTCTACCCGAACTGATTGAGGCTATTTTCTCCCCTACAATGCACAAATTGAGGTGAACAATTTACTCAAATACCAACCAACAATCGCTAGCTCTCTCTTTCTCCTGTGCCTTTTTCTTCTTCTTCTCGTTCCCCTTTTCCTGTTATTTTTCCTTGTCCATTGAAAAAAAATGGAGAATCATGTCTGTTTTCCTATGCCTTTTCCTTCTGGCTTCATCACTTTCAATCTCCCAAGCTCCCTCTCTTCCTTCCTCACTCTGCAACTGCTATGGACTCAAATGACACCATGCTTCTCTCGCAAGTGCCAAACAAGTGCTGAAGGATATTGTTGACACTTTAACGAGTTTAAGTGGTGTCAATTTGAGCAGCATGTTGGAATATTGAATTGCAGTTAGAATCTTATCTTATTAGTTAAGAACTTAAGATCATGGTTAGTGGTTGGACTTTATTTAGGCAGAGGTTTTTTAATCTCCCCCACAATTCTTTATATCATTTTTGTGTGAGCATATTTAATATTTACTATTACAATGAAACTTTAGAGTTTAGAAGATTGTCTCGCTATTTAATTCTTACCCAAGGATCTTGCCTGGTTCACTATCTTGTCGTAGGATACTGAACTTATTTATATTTTCATCTTAAGGCCTTTGGTTTCACAGAGGATACTTAATGCTTGAAGGGTCTTGAACTTTAATTGCCAATGGAATGGCTTAAATGGTACTAATAGTATTTTGATATATTACTGTTTGATATTTTATTTTACTCACTTGTCCCACCGTAAAAGGATTTTATTTCTTTAATCGATATGTAAAGTTATAAAAGCTACATAGGGGAAAGTATTAGGATCTTTTTATGCAGAAAATGTGTGATAACAGTTAGCTTTTTGACTGTGCATTTGAATTTGATGATTTGGGATGAAGTTTGTTCAAGTCCAATGAGAGCTGAATTTTGCCAGGATAAGATGTTAGTGTATGTATTGAACTGCTGAGAATTCATGGTGAGGAGCAAAGTGTCACGGCCTTGGACTTGATCTCCCAAATACCGTGCTGGCCTTAGGTTGATCACCCCTCTCGATCTTTGCTAAGTCAGCTGAAACCTCACAAGTAGGCAAAGAACACAAAGACTAAGAGAACTTTAGAGAGAGAGAGAGAACTGTAGAGAGAGAAGCTCTTGAATAACACTTGATTGAATTCCCTTGGATGGTTTACAAATGAGAGTGGCACCTTCTATTTATAGGCAAACCACCTCCTCAATGGACGGCTAAGATCAAAAACATCCTACGGTGGAGAATGATTCTCCAAAACTTTCCCTAGGAATATATAGATATTCCTCTCTTCCACGAGAGTTCTAGAATTCTCTTTACAATTCTATATTTAGGTACAAGTATCTACAATAATGTAGATCTCTCTAGAATTCTCTACACAACTCTACCTCTATGTACATACTCCGTCTGGTCCTTATTATAAGGCACCAACTAACTTTTTTCACAAACCAATAAAAGTAGTTAAAGTCAATAAAGTTGTCATAGAATCTAAGTAATTTCCAATACTACCCCTACTAATTGCACTAAACTCTAATATCATATTAATTATTACTCTCACCCACTACTCTTATTAATTATGGGCAGACATGGAAAAAATTATTAATGCTTATTGGGAACAAGCAAGTGACTTATAAAAAGGACCAAATAAACTTTCTAGTTGGTGCCTTATAATAAGGACCAGAGGGAGTATATCTACAACATTCAGGAAGTTTCTAGACTTTTCCATTCTTGAAGTCTAAACCTCCCTTTAATACGGAGCATTTGTGCACGCAAAATATCTGACGTCTAAACTCTCCTTTAATCTAGTGACGCCCTCGTCACTCTACCGAACTAGGATCACCCTTGTCTTCATGAAATGGCTGAAACATTCTCACATGAAAGACGGGGTGAATCTTTAAGTTTGGGGGAAGGTTCAACTTGTAGGTATCTTTTCCTAACCTTCCCACGATCTTGTACGGGCCTTCATACTTGCGAACAAGGTCCTGAAACACCTTGGTTTGTTGGGGAGGAAGCTTTACCATCACCTCGTCTCCTACTTGATATTCAGGAATCGCTTCTTCCCATCCACAACCCTCTTCTTCTTCTTGGTCAACTTGCCCAGGAAGAATCTCGTCGCCTCAGCTTTTCGGCCCAATGTATCACCCATTACATCGGCCAAACCAACTCCATGCTCCATACCAGGTTCCACCTCTCGTCTAGGTGGAAACGTCTCTTGGAGTCTTGGTGGCATTAGGTCTCCATTCCTCTTCATGACATGGGGAAGATTCCTACGATCCTCCACATCAGGATCCACCACCTTTAAAGCCGCAAGGTAGATGACTGACAAGCAAACATCCCGGTCATCGCTTGTCGCGGGCACTGTGCAACCAAGCCCCTTTTCAGGGAATCACAACGAATCTTCACCCAGCATGAGGACTACTTTTGCCTTGCGCAAAAAGTCCAGACCCAATACCACATTGAAGTCATCCATAGGGGTCATCGACAAATCTACGGTCCCCTTCCACGTACCAATGCATAGCTCTACCTTCACGAGCTACGCCACTGAGAGGTTTGGCGGGAGTGTTGACAAACTTCCACCATCCATCCGTGCTTGACTAACTGAGAGACCGACCCGCTTGGCTTCTTCAGGAGTAATAAAGTTGTGGGTAGCCCCGGTGTCCACCATCACCTTCACTGGCTTCCCATTCAGCTCCACATCAACAAACATAAGGCCTTTACTCCTCGAAACAGGTTTCTCATGTTTGGTCTTCAAGGCATTCAACACCTTGAGAGATCCCATCTGCATACTCGGCTCCTCCTCGTCAGGTCCATCTTTCCCTTCAACGATGGCTGACAAGCTACCAAGCTTCGGACACTTGCTCATGTAATATGGCCCTTTGCACACATAGCAGCTTATCGTCTTTTTCTTCTCTTCAAATTTGTTCCTCTGAAAGGATTTTCCATTTCCTTCCTTGATGAACTCCTTACCCTTGTCTCCCCCACTGTTCCCATGATTGGGTTCAGAAGACTTAGGTCCGTAAGACTCACCTTTTTCCCCCTTTTGATAATCAGTGAGACTTTCCGCAATGGTAATGGCTTCATCCACAGTTGTCACACCATGCCGTTGGAGCTCATGTTTAGCCCAATTCTGAAGACCATCTACGAAGTAGAACAATGTTTCTTCGCTGCTAAGATTAGGGATTTGCAATGTAAGGGCAGTGAAGTCCCTTACATAATCCGAAATTGAGGTCTTGTGCTTGAGTTCCCTCAACTTCTTTCTAGCCACATAAACCACATTCTCGGGATAGAATTTCTTCTCTAGTTCCTTCTTGAAATCTTCCTATGTTTCAATCGTGCAAAGGCCCCTCTCCATGTATGCATTCTTCCTACGCCACCACAACATAGCATTATCAGTAAGGAACAAGGAAGCAGTGCGTACCTTGGTTGTGTCGTCGGCTAAGTTCAGGCTCTCAGCATATCTCTCCATTTGCCATAAGAAGTTCTCGACCTCCTTGGCATCACGAACACCTTGAAATTCCTTCGGTTTAGGGAGATCCAACCTCACCTCCCTTGCTCCACTGGTACCACCAACCAACGGAGTCCTTGCTTGTCTCTCTAAAGAAGTCTTCAGAGAGTTAAGTTGTCCTTGCATCGCGGTAATGGCATCCATTACCTTTGCCTCGAGTCGCCTCATGGACTCGACTTGTTCCTCCTTGACATTGAGGTGCGAATCAAGATCCGACCTCAAGTTATCTAATTGGCCCAGGGTGTGGGTTTCAAGTGTCTCAAAGTCACCTTCCACCTTGTCTACCCTAGTAACCACCCCGTGTAAGGCCTCCTCCAAAGCCTCCAGCTTTACCATCAATGTGGCAATATCTGCAGCTTGGCGAGACTTACTTGATCCTCGGGTCTTCCTTTCTTCATGAGCAAGTTAGGTCTCTCTACCCCTTTCTTCTCCAGCTACAACAACTTCCTCATTCGTACCAGGCATTCTTGCCTATGAACCACGTTCACAGCTTTGAACCTAGCTGCTCCAAACCAAAGCTCTGATACCACTTTATCACAGTCTTGGACTTGATCTCCCAAATATCGTGCCAGCCTTAGGTTGATTACCCCTCTCGATCTTTGTAAGTCAGCCGAAACCTCACGAGTAGGCAAAGAACACAAAGACTAAGAGAACTTTAGAGAGAGAAAGAGAACTTTAGAGAGAGAAGCTCTTGAATAACACTTGATTGAATTCCCTTGGATGGTTTACAAATGAGGGTGTCACCTTCTTCTATTTATAGGTAAACCACATTCTCAATGGATGACTAAGATAAAAAAACATCCTACGGTGGAGAATGATTCTCCAGAACTTTCCCTAGGAATATATAGATATTCATTTCTTTCATGAGAGTTCTAGAATTCTCTTTACAATTCTATATTTAGGTACAAGTATCTACAGTAATGTAGATCTCTCTAGAATTCTCTACACAACTCTACCTCTATGTACATATATCTACAACATTAAGGAAGTTTCTAGACTTTTCCATTCTTGAAGTCTAAACCTCCCTTTAATACGGAGTATTTGTGCACGCAAAATATCTAACGTTCCCTTCTGTACGTGACAAAAGGCTTAGATAATTGAATTGGAGGTTCAAATATTTTTGGATCAGGCCTCCAATACTCCAAACTTCCGTTGTCCTCTTATTCTTTAAAGTTGTGTCGTTTTGGCACACAACAGGAAAGGAGGTGCATTTTTTTTAAAATAATATTTTAGGGTACTAAGAGTATTAAAAAGATATTTCAAGATATCGACCATTACCGAAAAAATACTTTATTATCTTAAAAAATTATTTTATGATATTAAAAAAATAATTCAAGATCCGCCTAATACTAAAAAAATACTTCAAGATCTTGGATCGAAAAAAAATACGATCTTAGAAAAATATTTCAGGGTACTTACTAGTACTCAAAATATACTTCAGAATATTTTTTCAAGAACCTAAAACAATTTTTCAAGATCATGATCCTGAAATGTCTTTTTAGCACCCGTATACTGAAAAAGTATTTCATAAGATATTGAAAAAATATTTCAGAGTACTGACTGGTACTCAAAATATATTTTAGGATATTTTTTCAAGATCATAAAATAATTTTTTAAGATCATGAGATGTTTTTTCAATACTAGTCAGTCCTAAAGTATCTTTTTAATACTGTTAGTACCTTGAAATATTAAAAAAAAGAAAAGGAAAAAAAAAAGGCACCTCCTTCCCTGTTGTGCGTCAAAACGAGGTAACTTTAAAGAATAGGGGGGTAGGGGATGCTTGGGTATGGGTTCACATTAGGTGTTTGTCCTAATGTGCTTCTTATGTGCATGTCCCTCTAATTAGAGGGACAAGCACATTTTATTTTTATTTTTTTATAAATTTTATTTATTTAGATTAAATTATATGTTGGTTTCTGAAAAAAAAAATTCACCCAGTATCTCAAATTATTTAATTTTCTAGATCGGTGTTATAGTAACAAATATTTCGTATGCGTAATCGTAAACTAATTAATTTGAGGTACTGGGTGCAAAAAAGTTTTCAAAAAGCAGCATATAATTTAATCAAAATATATAAAATGTAAAAAAAAAAAAAATTGCTTTTTCCTCTAATTAGAGGGACAAGCATATAAGAGCACATAAGGGACAAGCACCTTATGTGTTTCCCTTGGGTATTGGAGGAAAGCTTGGTCCAATATTTTTGGACCTTCATGGCTGCATTATGGAGAGTTCCTTCTAGTTACACCCTGACAAAAGGACATTTTTTTGTCTGTACGTCTGATGTAATGTAATATTCGTCAAAATAAACACAAGTTGGATATCTTCAATACATTTGGTCCTCCTACTTTAGCTTTAGCAATAGTTTGAGCTAGATATTTGTGGGACTCTTATGGCATATTACTAATTATACTTCTTGGTTCTGGGAGAGGGTGTGGATGGGATGACCATAAAGTCTAGGAGGCAGATGGACTTGTGTCTGATATGGGTTGAGAAGAATTAAGTGCCAATTTACTCTTATTTTAAATTTTTGGCACGATGGCTAGCACTTCTTTCCTAAGGTTTGCTATTATTCAGTATGAGTTTAAAATGATGTAGAGAAAAGAAAATGAATGGCTCAAAGTAGTTTGCAAAGGTTAAGGTGTTTTAGGCTTGGGCTTTTTCACTGCTATGCTATATGCAGAGTAAAAAAAATTATGGAAATGCTACAATTTGAAAAATATTTACCAATATGCTATAGTTAAACTTGTTCACGATTGGAATGAGTTTGAATTTGTGAAGAAATCGTTTTTAGCTTGATGAAGTTTCATTTTGTCTTTTGTGAACTTGTGAAGAAATTGTTCTTGACTTGATGAAGTTTCATATTGTCTTGTGTAATTTTTGTCTGCTAAAAAAGAAGAGAGAGAAATGTAAAAGAAAACGAGGAGGGGATGGGGGAGTGTGTGAAAATGTGAAATGCAAATATGCATGTGGAGTGGCCTATCTCTAAAATCAAACAATTCTCTCTTATTTGCAAGCTCTTATGAGGATGCATTGAAGAAGGACCCAACATGTTGTGAATCATTTATAAATTATTGCATAAAAACTTAAATTGTGAGATGCATCTATAATAAAATTGCATTATTTACAGATGGAGAACACCGTGATTGCCTTGCGAGGAAGATCGTATGTATACATGCTTAAATGGTAGCGAAGATGCAGGATCTTTTGGTAAAAGTATTTAAAAGAAAAGAAAACATTTTGGATCAAAAAATCAGAAATTCAAACTGGTATTTCTTCTAATGCCTTTAAATCACTATATATATATATATATATATATATAACTCCTTTTAATAAATTGAGATTTCTATAAAGTTCCATGCTAATTTGTTGTCTCTGTGCAGGTGATTTAGAGTTATTGACATACAAAGTTGCGAGTGCATCGTGTATAGTATATATATGGTTCCCCCACGTCGTGGAGGCTTATTCTCATTTGGAGAAGCATAATGTGAAAAGGATTTTTTGAGTGTTTTTTGGATAATCGTAGGCACAACTCAAATGGACTTATAAAGATTTTTTATGTTAAGGTAAATGGGAAAAAGCAATTATTAACAACAATCTAGAATGTTGTCTTCGTCTTCTATGCACCCAATGAAAACCAGAACTGGTTGATAGAACCAATTTGACTAACTAAACTTTATATAATGCAAATGAGAAAAGAGGGAAGAGATAAATGAAGGCAGTTATTTTGTAGTTTATTTGTTTATTTTATTTATAAAAACAAACATCCTATTATTATTGGAGATAATTTTGTTTGAAGCACTTTTACTACGTGTGCATCTCTCCCAACGGAGATTGAAACCTTGATACACCCTATTATGAGAGACTAACTTCTTCTACTAGATCCAACTCCTATCACTGATTTTGTAGTTTGTTGCTCTTTTATCTAATGTCAAATAGTATATAAAAACATTCAATCTTAACTCTTAAAAGAAGATTATTTATTATGTTACTAGACAATTTTTATTAAGATCTAAT
The DNA here is from genome assembly GCA_019022615.1 of Acacia melanoxylon. NCBI lineage: Eukaryota > Viridiplantae > Streptophyta > Magnoliopsida > Fabales > Fabaceae > Acacia > Acacia melanoxylon. The sequence continues at coordinate 10,275,285 of JAFJYJ010000012.1, forward strand.
TCATTTAAATACACTTTTGGGGCAAGAAAACAATGCTTTGACCTGTAAAATGTTTGATTGGTAAAAGAACCCCAAAAATGTATACAAATTATTATTCTTAAATGTGAATGACAGTTTTTATATACATGTATCGTTTTTAACAAATAACTAAAAGTAAATAACAATAACAAAACCTTATTAATTAGGTGGGTATGCTATAAAATAAATAAATGAAGAAAAATAAAAGAATACATTTTTAGGGAGATTTAAGATAGGTAAGACGATGAGTGATGACCCAAAAATCGGTTGGCTAAAAAAAATGTCTCTATTGATTTCTCTCCCCATTTACTCATCATTGAATCAAGTTTCAATGGTTGAAATTTAATATTATATTAATATTTTAATATAGCATTAAATCTTAACAATTGAAACTTAAATCAATGGTGGAAACATTTAATATAGAGAAAATGAAACGAGGGATTAATGAAGACATTTTTCTCCCCCCCCCAAAAAAAAAAAACTAGGCCCCAACCGGTGGGGGAGAGGAATGTCCCCATTAATTTATCTTGAATTCATTTATTGTTAGATCAGCTTTCAATTGTTGTGATTTAATATTCTATAAAAATATTACTATAATATTAAATATAATAAAAATATATCATAGTAAATAGAATAAATCTCACTCGTTAGAACTTAGAACTTGATCTAATAGTAAATATATTATATCAAGGGAGTTCATCCGTTTAAAGGGAAGCAGATCCTCTCATTATCTTATTTTTTTATCATCTCTCCGAAATTTCATCTGATCTGTTGATTGAGAAAATAAAGCCCAATTTAAACTATTAATTAAAAATATAAGAAAAGTAAAAAAATGATAACATAATAATGACGTGTCTTATTTTTTATCTTTTCGATTAATTAGATTGACATGATCTAACAAGTATGATAGACGGACGATGAGAAAAGCTACGAAAAGACTAGTTTAAAGTTCAATGTTTATTTATTTTTTATTTTTTTTGGTTATAAAAAGCTTAAATTTTTTTTTAAAAAAAGCATTAGAAAGAGCAAAAAGAAAAGTTTCGGGAGAAGGAGGAAAGAGCCCACGAAACTGCGAAAGTGCAAAGCGTTTATACTTCACGAAACTTCAACCACAGATAATCAATTTCCACAGAGACCAAATTGAGACTATCCTCAACTCTCTCTCTATCTCCTAGTCTCTACTTCCTGGTCTTTTTGAACTCTTCTTCGTCTCTCTCTTGCGTCCTGGTTTGCGTTGGTGCTTGATGCGTTTGTGTGGCCGATGCTTTTGAGCTTAGCATTTTGATCCGATTCTCCGACCCACTACCTTACCTGGAAGCCTATCCGATCCGATCCGACCCGAATCATGGCGGCTTACAGAGCTGACGATGACTACGACTACCTATTCAAAGTGGTGCTGATCGGAGACTCTGGCGTAGGTAAATCGAACCTTCTCTCTCGATTCACTCGAAACGAGTTCAGCCTCGAATCTAAATCCACTATTGGGGTTGAATTCGCTACTCGGAGTATAAAGGTTGACGACAAGATCGTCAAGGCCCAGATTTGGGACACCGCTGGCCAAGAAAGGTTCTTCCCCATTTCATTCCCTTTTTTCCTTTTTATTTTGTAAGGTGGATCTCTGGAATTTTAACTGCCAATGGTTTTATTGCTAATTGAATGACTTAAATGGTTGTATTCTGGTTAGTGTTCGCTTTTTAATTTTACGCATAGGGTAAAAGCTTCTCCGTTTTATTTTCTCCTATTTCTCCAAATGATATGTAAACAGTGGGGAAGAAGTATTAGGGTCTCTTTATGCAGTGATACCAGTTAGTCAACCGTACATTTGAATTTGATGAATTGGGGTGAAGTTTGTTTTAGTCCAATGAGGGCTGAACTTTGCGTTGACAAGCTGTTGGTGAACTGAATAGCTGAGAATGTATGGTCTTCAGCGAAGACTTAGATAATTTAGGTGGAGGGTTTAATTGATATCTTCAGCTAGATATTTAGGGGAGTCTTATGGCGCATTACTCTTATGGATAACACTAGAAACTAGTGGGGGTGTGGAAGCTTCTGAAACATAATTTTGAGAGTCTTGAAACTCATAGATAAATAAAAATGTCGGTTCTATTTCAAGGTTTGAGAAAAGCATGATATTTCTTTTGATTGGTAACTTAAGTGTATTCTGAAGAAAAAAACTTGTAATCATGTGATTGTGACAAGTGGAAGAGTGGAGAGGCAGGTCATGTGTCCTGTTGATGAACCTAGAACCCAAGTGACTTAATAATAGGAGATGGACTATGATTAGAGATCAGAATAAATTTTGCTTGACATGATAATTTTGTGCATCTTTTCTTTTCTGTAATATTGTTGACATGTTTTCTTAAGTGAAATCAGTTTTCATTATGCTATACGATGTAGATATTAATGCACACATGATCTTCTAAATGTAATTCATGAATGAAAAGTAACTATTCTCAACATTGTTGGAAATCATTATTTCCTTAGATATCGAGCAATCACAAGTGCGTATTACCGAGGAGCTGTTGGTGCTTTACTTGTTTATGATGTTACTAGACATGTTACATTTGAGAATGTTGAGAGATGGTTGAAGGAGTTGAGAGACCATACAGATTCCAATATTGTAGTAATGCTTGTTGGTAACAAAGCAGACTTGCGTCACCTACGAGCAGTCTCGACTGAAGATGCCAAATCCTTTGCCGAAAAGGAGAATACTTTCTTTATCGAGACATCTGCCCTTGAATCTTTGAATGTTGAGAATGCATTCACTGAAGTCTTAACCCAAATATATCAAGTGGTCAGTCGGAAAGCTCTTGAAGCTGCGAATGATCCTGTAGAGTTACCTAAAGGACAAACAATAAATATGGGAAACAAGGATGATGTTTCTGCCGTTAAGAAAGTTGGTTGCTGCTCTGTCTAAAAATGACTGGCTAATCTACGAAGCATGTTATCTGTTCATCGTTACCCTTCAATTCAAATACAAATTTTTTGCCTAGCAACCAGTGGACTTTTTGCTGAACCTTTTTGCCAGTTTTTTTTTTCCTTTTCAGTTCTTGAGTACGTCTTAGGTTGATAGGAGGTTTGATTTGGAAAAAGTATTTCTACGCACACTTTTCTCCTTTTACTTGCTTTGGTTGTACTGTATTTGTTTGCACTAATTTAGAAATAATCCATGCTTTAGTTGAATTTTGTAATTGAAACTAACTCTTGTTTATGGGGTTGTATGATAGATTGATTATTCAGTTTCCTAATATGTCCCTCTTGATGACCAAAGCTATCAGCAACATTTATCTCTCATCTCTCTACATATATTAATGACCATTGAGATGTTTCCTTTGAGAGTTTGGAAGACAATACTATACAGCCCAAGCAGGGCATTTTCTTTAATCACCTTGGTTAGTTGTTACATGATCAGTCAACAATTGACCTATATTGACATGATTGCCTCAGAACCCTTTAAAATTGTTGTTACTTTTGCCGCTTCTTATGTTTTTACATGGTCAAGGGCCATATATTAGCTTCTTCTTCTTCTTTTTTCTCCCTTTGCCCTGATAGAAGTCATCGACGATTGAAATTTAAGATTTTTAAAATGTACATATCTTAATTAAATTTCATGTAAAGTTCGTGTTTGTGGCTTGGCCCCCTATATATGCGGGCAAGAGTGTGTTTATTGAAGTGATATTTTTTTTTTCGAGTAAAATATTCTCCTTCTGATTCATAAAAAGTGGCTCAGGTGTTATGAAAACTAAGAAAACATAAGAGATGAAGGATGAGGGAGATGAAGAAGATGAGAGTAAGTTGGAAAGAAAATAAGGAGTTCTCCTTCACTTCATCACTATCATTTATTTATAGGACTCCAACATTGAAGACTAACCTAAAGAGTTACAAGTACATAAAGTAATATAATTGTGCAATTAGAGGTTATAGGGAATAAATACAAGAAACTCTTCAATTGAGTTATAAAAAAAAAAAAAAACTCTTCAATTGAGGAGTTATAGAATATTTGACAATGAACATCCACATTTCATAATATTTATAACACTCCCCTTTGGATGTTCATAAATAAATATTGTGCCTCATTAAAATTTTATTAGGAAAAACCCAATGGAACAAAACCCTAGTGAAGGGAAAAAACACATAATACATAATGAAGCTACCTTGTTAAAAATCTTATCAGAAAAACCTAGTGGGACAAAACCTTGGTTAAGAAAAAAGATTACAGCATGATTCTTCCCCCTGATGATAATATCATATTTACTCCCCGCTTGGTTTCTACATCCCCTGATGATAATATCGTATTTACTTCCCCTGATAGCAATATCAGTTTTACTCCCTGATGACAAAATCACTTCAAATATATTTTTGAGCATATCTTTCCTTTAGCCGCCAAATTATGAATGATGTATTGTCACCAAAAATTATACTGAAATATAGTTTTCTAACATATCTTCTGGATATGTTAAAATATCAGAATATTCTACCTTTATCTTATTTATTGTGGAAAAATAAAGGAAAATTATTGTGAAAATCACCAAAATATATCTTGCATCCATATATTCTCTTTGTTCTGAACAAAATAATATAATATAATGCATTTTTCGATGCATCTTTTTTTTTTTAAAAAAAAAAGAGATGGTGTTTTTACGTCTCGCGAACCGGGCGTGGTAGCCGGGTGTAGTACCGCGATTGGGGTGTCGGTAATGCCACGAGATCGGGCTATACGCAACCAGGTGTGGTAACCCTGGTGTAATCCCTTCTTTGGTATTTTTGCTTGGACCGGGGCCGCTTGTGCCTCGGCGATACCTTATTTAACCAATCCGTAATGGATAATTGGTGTCTCACTGGGGAGTCTTTCAATAAGAACGAATGAAAGAAACAATGAGTCTTGTCTTTCGCCGAAATATAAAACCGGAATTGAAAATACTAAATTAATTGAAAAATTGCAACGTAAATACGCCCGTCGGTTCTATCTTGGTAGGCATCGAGGTCTAGCGTAGTAGATTCTCGGTTGTCGGCGTTCCGAGTCCTTTTTGGCTTCGCTCGGGGTCTCCAAGATGTAGGCGCCTTTTCCAGTTTTCCTTTACGCGGTAGGGCCCTCCCGGTTTGCCGCTAGCTTGCCATCTTTGGCGTTCTTATTTCCGATGTCGGCGCGTCGGAGCACGAGGTTGCCCGGTTGAAGGAGCGAGGGTTCACCTTCGGTTGTACTTCGGCTGCGATCGGTTGCTTTGCGAGTGAGGTCTCGCGGTGTGCGGGATCCGTGCCTCACGAGGTCCAATTACGTCATCAAGGCGTCACTGTTTGGCTCTTCTCCTTCCCTCGCTAGCTTTCATTTTCCTCCATGTCGGTTGGCCTATCTCGACCAGGGATCATCGCCTCGCATCCATATGTCAAACGGAATGGGGTTTCTCATGGAGGTTTGGACGCTCGTCTGTACCCCGCGGGACGACTGTAGAGTTGCTCGACCCGGGAAGAGTCGGCGTCTCCATGCGTCTTCTTAACCCGTCGACGATGACCTTGTTGGCGGCCTCGGCTGCCGTTGGATTGGGGGTGTTCGACGATGCAAAGTGATGCATGATGTCGAGGTCCGACATCATGCTCGAAATCTTTTGTCAATGAGCGTGTTCGTTGTCAAAGTAATTATCTCGGCCGTATTCGAACCGAGAGAGGATGCTTTCTTTGAAAGAATCGTTGAATGCGGGCCGAGGTGATTGTGGTTAATGGCTCGGCTTCTATCCGTTTGGTGAAGTAGTCGACCGTGACTATGAGGTACCTTAGCCGTCTGGGTGTTTTGAATGGCCCGAGAAGGTCCATCCCCCATTTGTAGAACGGCCCGGGGAGCCGTAATGCTTTTTAGTTACGTCGGGGAGCGCGAAGGATGTTGGCGTGTTTCATTCGATAACCGTCGCACCTTCGTACCGTTTCCATGGAGTCCCCGCCATCGTTGGCCGAAGTATCCGACTCTACGAGTGATTTCCGAGCTAGGGATTTTCCTCCCATATCTTGGCACGTTAATGCCTTCATGTATTTCGGCGAGAACGCACTCGGCCTCGGTTGCATTCAAGCATCTCATCATGGGGAGTGTAATCCTTTCTGTATAAGCGATCGTCCACCATCGTGTACATGGCGGCTCTTAGGATCAACTTTCGAGCTTCCGTTGTGTCGGTGGGTATGATTCCTCTTTCTAGGTAGTCCTCGATCGGTTTTCTCCGGTCAGAGGCGATGATATGGACATGACACAACTTGGTTCGTCCGGGTTTTGTTGGACGACGGTCCCGTAATTTCCCAGACCCTTGGTGCTAGCCGGTTTGACAATATGTCGGCCCTGGTGTTTTCCTCCGCGGGATATGAGTGGTGTCACCTCTTCGAACTCGGCCATCACGTCTCTGGCTTTGTTCAAGTATTTTGCCAACAACGGGCCTTTGGTTTGATAGGAGCCTTGTATCTGAGCCGCTACGAGCTCGGAGTCGGTCAGGATTTTGACTCTCTGCGCCCCCTGCTCCTTTGCTTGTTGAGACCGGCCGCATCGCCTCGTATTCGCTCGGTTGTTGGATGTCGAAATTTGAGGTGGAGGGAGTGTTCGACGGCGACTCCGTCTCCGGATTTTCAACTATTATTCCGGCCCGCTCCCTTTTGTATTTGAGGATCCGTCGACGTATACCGTCCATTCTTTAAGACCGACGTCCCTTCCCTCGTGGGTTGGGGTAAGCTCCCCTTACGAAGTCGGCCAAGGCTTGCGACTTTATCGCGTGCGGGCCGTAGGAATGTCGAATTCGATAATTCAATGGCCCACCGGTCATTCGCCGCCAGTCCGGTTTGTGTAGAACCCGCGGATTGGCCGGGCCGGTTCGTACCACCACTTTGTGCCCCGGAAGTATGGGCGTAGGCGTCTTGCCGCCGTTAAGCGGGCGAATGCTACCTTCTCCAACTTCGATGTCCGAGTTCCGAGGTGCGAAGTGCCTTGCTAACAAAGTAAATCGGTATACGGCCGGATTGGGTTTCTCGAACCGGGGGCGGCGCTTATGGCTTCTTGGCCGACGGATAAATACGGGAAAACCGTCTCGCCCGAGTCGGGCTGGATAGGGCCGCGGGGTAGCCGGCATTGTTTGATTTTTGCAAATGCGGACTCACGTTCGGAGTTCCATCCGCCTCTCGTCTCCTTCTTTAGCGGTTTGAAGAAGGGAAGGGCATTTTCGGCCGACTGGGTAAGAATCTTGTCATAGCCGCCAACCTCCTGGTCAGTTCTTGTACCTCCTTTTGTTGGTTGGTGCTCTCATATCCAAGACCGCCTTACACTTATCGGGGTTTGCTTCAATTCCTTGGTGTGTGAGCATAAACCGAGGAACTTTCCCGTAGGGACTCCAAATGCACATTTTTAGGATTGACTTTATTCGGTGCTTTCGTAACTTTTCGAACGTCGTCCCAAGGTCTTGGATGTGGTCTCCGGCTTAACCGACTTGACGATCATGTCATCAATGTATACTTCTACATTTAGTACGAATTTGGTCTTCGAAGACTTTGTTCATCATTTGTTGATAGGTGGCCCGGCGTTTTTTAACCCGAACGGCATGACATTATAGCGGTAATTGGCCTTGTCGGTTATGAAGGCCGTCCGTTCGATCTTCCGGGTGCATCGCTATTTGATTGTATCCGGAGTAAGCATCCATAAATGATAATAGTTGAAATCCGGATGAGTTGTCGACCAATTGGTCGATGCTCGGCATCGGTACGAGTCTTTAGGGCGTGGCTGTTTAAGTTGGTGTAATCTATACACACCCTCCAACTCCCGTTAGGCTTTAGGACCATGACCGTATTGGATAACCATGTGGTGTATTGTATTTCCGGATGAATCCGGCCTCTCAGTAGTTCCTTCACATGCTTTTCTAAGGCGATCGCACTGTCGGTCCCCTGTTTTCGTCTCTTCGCGATACGGGGTAGATCCGGTTTGATTGCCAACTGTGGCGGCGAAGTTGGGTCGATTCCGGGTACCTCCGAGGCCCTCCATGCAAAAAGATCTCGGTTTGCTTTTAGGAAATTGCTTAATTTCTTTTTGAGCTCTAGGGTCATTGCGCCTCCTATCTTCGTTACGGGTCGGATCTTCCCCCGAGGACTAAATCTTCCATTCTCCCTGCAGCTCGGGTCTTGGGTTCTCGGGCTCCTCATCTCTTAAGTCCAATTCCACCACACCGACGGTCGGCTCTCTCGCTTGCATTTTCGCCGCCGAGCTTCCCGTGGCGTTTTGATCCTGGGGTGATGACGCCTTCCGGCCCCGTTCTCTCGCATGGTTTCATAATAACATTGTCGAGCTTCCCACGGTCCCCGGTTATGGTGATAACCGTATTTTTGAGCCGACCATTTTTAACACGGTGCTTGGTGGATGCAACCATATCCCAGTGTGGATGGTTGGTCTCGCCCAAAATCATATTATACGGGGAGGGAAGTCGGCCACGATGAATCTTACCCTCTCGGCTTTGAAGGCTTTTTAGTTCCCAAGGTCGGCTTGAGGTCGATGTACTTCGGCTTGGATTGTTCGCCGTTAAAGCCTACGAGTGTTGTCTTGCATGGGCTTGGTCTTCTTTATCCAAGTTCATCCTCTTAAAGGCGTCCCACATGATGATATCTCATTCCGGGATCAACGAAAATCCTTTACACAAGGCGGTTTACTAGGATCCCGTAATTACCAATCCGTCTTGGTGCCCGTGCGAGGTCTTTTAGGTCTTCGGTGGTGAACCGTAATCTTTGGAGGCGTTGGTCGGTCATGGTTGTCTTTGAACTTGGGGGGCTCTTCTACCGACGTACCTCCCTCAAGTATTTTCTTCTTTGACTTGAGGTGTCCCTCCTCCGCCCATGCCTCCACCGATTACGTTACACCCGTGGTTCATGTCTATCTCCTAAACCGCTCGTCGTCGGATGATGATTGTCGTCTATTCCATCGACTTTCCGATCGAGTGGGGGCGAACTCGGGCTTCGGCCTTGTTTCCTTTTGTTGTTCTTCCGACCCGTGTTTTTATCGAATGGGCGCAATTTACCTCTCGGATGTATCTTTCAATTGCGTCCCGAGTTCGAAGCATTGGTCCGTGGTGTGCCCCGGTCCGTCGTGGAAATCACGGAACTTTGATCGATCCGTGGTGGGTCGAAAACGTGGGGGCCTAGGTCGGTCCTACCTTTCATCTCGTGGAGGCCACTTCTTTCCATAACCGCGCCCCGCGAAACATTGAGCGGGGTGTACCTCCCATACCTCGGCCCTCTCTCGACTTGTCGGGTTTTGTTTTTCTTTGTCTCGATTCGACCACGGGGTCCTCTTTACGACCGCTCGGTTGATTCTTGACCGGGGTGGTGTGCTTCGCTTTTCATCGCCATTAGTATTGGCGATCTCCATCTCGTTCTACTTCCGATATTGCTTCGCGGGTGTTGAACTCGGTGAGAGTGTATACCGGGTTCTTGAAGATGGAGTTTGCCGGCGGGAAGAGGGTTCCAAGCCGTCCACGAGACAATGCACATGAACGCTTTCGGGAGGGACCTTACCCGGAGGGCTACCACCTTAAATCATCCGGGTATTTTTGTAGCGTTTCCCCTCCGTTGCTTTATCTTACTTAGGGTATCCGAGATTTGGGTTGTTTAGGCTAGTTGCGAAATTCGGTTCGAATTTGCGCCCGAGGTCTTGAAAGTCGTGGATGGATCTTTTCGGCGGTGTGTGTAACCAAATTTGAGCGGACCGATCAAAGTGGCCGCGAAGAGCCGACTAATGGCGAGGGCCTTTGATTTGCCTTACGAACATGAGTAGCTCGAAGGCGTCGAGATGGGCCCTCGGGTCGGACACGCCATCATACTTCGGTAAAGAGGCCGGCTCAAATTTGCTAGGGTATGGAGCATTCTCGATTTCTTCCGAGAAAGTGGCTCTTGTTGTGGCCGCTATATATTTCACATGATATTCCGGGGCGAGCCCTTTGGTCGGGGCGGCCTCTCTCTGTCTCGGTCTTCGTCGTCCGGGAGGTCTTCCCTAGAAAACGTTTCTTCCGACCCGACAAGGGTCTCGGTCTCCTCGTGCTCGGAGTCCGTTTCCGAAGAGGTCGTTTTCTTTGCATACCGGTCATGCCTTGAGCTTCTGCCGGGTCGTGCCCTTATTGGGCCGTGAGTCGATGTTCATATGACTATCACACCAAATCTCATCTTTGTTTCCACCTGCAAGAATTAATTTTTATCAATAAAATCATAATAAATACAATATTAGTATGATACATAAATATTCTCATAAAATATAAGGTATTTCTGGACCATTAAATTCAATATATCTTTACAAGAAAATTCACCGTAGCATAAATTTGTGATTTTGAAATTATTAATGCATTCGATTACTCAATCTATGAGTTGAGTAAAATGTAAAATTACTCATTTTTTAATATATTTTTCCATCAATTATATGTGTTTGAATTATTTTCAAACTTGCACAACATTTTATAAATATAATGATTTTCTTGTTTATGCTTCTAGAATTTTAAATTCTTCAAGATTCTCGTATAAATTTTACTATTTAATGGGCCATATGAATAGGCTGTATATAACAACTTCTAATAGACACATAATTTTATTTTCATATCCTTCCAAAAATATAAAATTATTGTATCCACCACAAAATAGTATGCCTCATCATAGTCTTAATCTTTATTTTCACTGAAATATTTATATATTTCATATTTCAGTTGGGACTGCAGATCCATAATTTTCACATATCGAAATAAGGTAATATCATTTTCGCTTAGTCTTTTACCGTTTACTTTTCCTTTTGACCAATCACCATTCTATTTACTTGCAAGATAGACTTATGCATAAGATTCTCACTTAATCACATCAAATTATTATCAAGACCGTTGTCGACAACTTAATCTTTTCGGTTCCATTTTTCTTATAACATAATTCATTGAGATCTCTTTATTACTCTTAGGTACCTGAACCTCTTTTTTTTTTTTTTGCTCGAGTACCTGAACATCTTTTGAAGTTTTGCAATTAGTTATGTCTTGTCCTTTTCTGGAGTACCTGCCTCCTTAATATGATCATCTTGATTATTTGCTCTTTACTCTTTTCTTTTGGAACTGATTATTCTCTCATGCTTCGGGCAGGTCTCATTTTCATTTATACTGATTAGAGCATTTTTAGCTAGAATATGTGATTTATTAATTCACATTTAGGTCAATAATTGCATCTAGCAGATTTTATGCAATATTTCATAAATGCAAAACTTGATGAACTTCTGGTTCATATTGTTATATTCGATGATCTATACTTGATAGTAATAATGCATTCCTTTTATTCTATTTTTCAGTTATTCAATTTCTCCTCCTCATGTTAGGAAAACTTTGTCAAATGATAATAGACAAATCATGCAGTATAAGTCTCTTAAATTTATTTGTTTCAATTAAAAACATCAATTTGTTTCATTTAAAGACAAACAAGAAGGAGGAGGTTATTATCCAATATTTATCTCAATTTCCTTTAAATATCCATCTATTTGCATTGTGGTGGATCAATAGGAATGCACATTCAAATCTTTTTAGATGGAATATGCTTGGCTTCTAATCAAAAGCCAATTTTATCAGGAGAATTTGGTTAGCTAGAATAAATGTTGCAATATATAAGATTAAATATGCCAACACTGAAATTGAAATTTTGTTCTCATAAATATTAATCTAGCTATTTATGGAGGCTTCAATGAATGAATCGTATAATCTGAAAATTGTGCTTAACATAATAATTTATCCAAACATTTTTGTAAACTTCAGGTTCCAAACTAATAGTAATATCACATGTAATCATCTTATAGATGCTTCTATCAAAATTATTGAACATATTTATATGGTTTACATGCTATTTGAATGAGCTCATATATTTTAGTTAGATTTATTTCAAAAATTTGGAGATCCATTCCACATCATAAATAATAATACTCTCATAATCAATTTTCTTTGAGAACATGCAGCACATCATAATTCTTGAATTATATAATGTATTGGCTATTCATGAAGAATCTTACGGTTCTTCAATGGATGTCAATACATAATATTTTATAATTTGTTGCACCATATATATGACTCGGATGATCAAAAAAATCATGCCAACTAAATATGTTTGGATCAATAAACTAGTTTATTGTATCATGTTTCTTAATGAACATAAAACTTTACAACTTTCATATAATATATATTGATATAAAATCTTAATCTAACATCCATTTTTATCAAAATTAATTAGGCTTTGTGAGGAATTATTTGAGTACAACTTTTCAATATTAACTCACTTGTATTCTAACAATCTCCCCCTCAAGTGTGACTCATATAAATCCACTTTCTTTATTTCTATATTTTATAGACAAATTAGTATATAGTAAGCCACTAATATATCTTTCACTTGAAAGTTCAAGTGCCTCACATAATGGATTTCAGCTCATTAAGTTATCACTTAGACTCTTTAACAAAGTGAAACTCTAATGTAAATCTATGGGTCATGACATTTCATGGTCAATTCTTATTCCACCCACAAAATTAAGAAAAATCTATATTTAGTTCTTCAAGAACTATATCGATTATGCTACATGTATGTTCTTCAGAAATTAACATATATTATTACATGTTTATATAACTTCATTACTCATTAATAATAATATGATTCAATTTCCTTTTTTGATGCATTTCAAAGTGTGAAATGTTTAGAATTTTTCACTACATAAAGAAATATGAGGAGATCCATAATCAAAATACATAAAGATCTTATTGCAATGATTTGTGATGTTTAGGAGCTAAAATTAATTTGAGATAAATGTAAAGATAAATGTATTATAATATAAATAATGATTAATTATGATATACGTAGTCTTCTTTCAAATATTTCCTACTATTTGATCATTCATGAATTTGACTTGAACTATATATATAGTTCACTCACATTACAAAAATGATTTTGTCTAACAAATCATAAACTATTCATAATAAATTTTCTCATAAAATTAAATAAATTCTCATTCACTTAATTCAAATATCATATATGACTTTGATTTTGATTAGCAATATTTTTCACGCAATTAGAAGTGTCCCTAGTGTTCTGTAAATAAATATATTTGGCCACTAATAGTGCTTTAGTAAGAGGCAGAATTAAAATAAAATCAAAATTATAATAAACTTTTGTTTTGATAAAGAACTTTTATAATAAACTATGTTATGGTAAATGTTGTAAGTCATTTGTAAATTCTATGAAATATATTACTATATCTGATTTTTAATATAAGATTTTGTTCAGAGTATAAATTACCCAACGAATAACATCTTATTTATTTATGACCAAAGGTAGTATAACCCACCTAATTGCTAAAATAGATTGTTATAAAAAAGGCAATAATTTTTGTACAATAAAAAAGGGCAATAAGCAATAGTTTTATCTTATAGTCATGAAAATTCTTAATAATTATCTTAGTTTTAGCTTCGAGTTGAAATGAGATTTTTTTTTTATTTTTTTTTTGCCAACAACCGAAAGAAATTAAACCCTGCTGACTTGAAAAAACTGTGCTGAACCAATACTAGAATAGATTACACTTGGTGATATGATTTTGAAGTTTTTTCCCCTAATGAGACACCAAAAGCATCTTCAGCTTAAAGACAAGACCAAAGATCAATCTCTCTCAAGATAAAGAAGGCAAAAAATAAAAAATCTCCCAATAAAAATTTGCTCTACACATGGCGCTTAGAATTATATCCGCAATAACTTGCGTAAGAGCCTTAAATTACCTTCAAGTTTTTAATGTTCAAAAGTTATAATTAACAACAAACTTGATGGTGGATGCAGATGCAACACCAGTAATAATAAGCCATGACCCAAAAAAAAAGAAGATGAATTTTAACATCTATAATTTCTGCAATTCAAAAAGACTCAAGAATAGTCACACATTAAAACACTATCAAGCCAGATGCAACAACAAAGGAAGAAAGAAAAATATTAAGGATGAAAGACTATCATTAAGAGTAAAGACGTGAACTTTCATTCTGAACATGGTCATGGCACTTCCAACCATACTTATCAAAATGAACAAAAAAATGTCGAGGTAATGATATAATTACCTGAAGCTGATACATCACACAACAAAGCCTGTACAATTTGATGGTTACAATGTCACTGGAGCCAACAAGTAAAATAGTTGGGGCAGCGTAACTGTCTAAATATGTGCAAGTACATATACAAAATTACACAACAAAATATGGACTCTGTCCAAAAATAAATTTCCCAAAAGGGGGATGATGGCCATGGATAGAAGGAGAAGTAGAAGAGATTTTGCCTTCATTTATTTCTATTCTCCTTTTTCCTTTCCTGGTTCAAATTTGCATAGGGGACAGATATTTTTCTCACGAAGCCATTCCTTCAAGCAATCTGCATGATGCTCATGACCACATTTAAGAAATCCTATCTCCTCTCTGTTAAAAAATCTTTCCTGTGAAATTGTACAGCAAGTATTTTAATTACTGGGGAAAATGTTATATCATATTGAAGACACAAAAATCTGAATTAATTTTTCATATTCAAACAAATTAAACTCATACTCGGCATATTGAGCATTCAGTTTCCTCATCCTTCGAAGTTTCTTCCTCCTCTTCCAGGTTAATAATAGTGCAGGTTGAATGAATTCTAGTTTTCATTACAGCTGAAATGGTCTCTTCTGATAAACCAGTGCTTACATGGCCAATTTGATCGCCCAATGCAAGAAGATCCTGTTGTTAAATTAAGTGTAAATTATGAAACCGAAAAAACACAAAGGATCAGTATTTATAATAACAGGATTTTTGGTTGTCCACAATTCACATTGATAATATATTATGCTAGCAGACTTTCACAACTTGCCTCATAAGACATATTATCTATGTCCAAGCGCATATCTCTGTGATGGTCGACTAATCCCACTTCATCCAATATTGCAACATCCTGCACACACAATCAATATAGCCAGCACATGAAAAGACAGCACATAGAAAATATAGGGCAAAAGAATTTGAGAGGAGAATATTACTGCATCAACTTGGACATAGCCCGTAGGGTGAAGATTTTGATGCCCAATTGCTGTCTCATTCATGTATCGTCTATGAGGATGATATACCTGTAGGCCTGCTGATGGTACAAGGCCAACAGCATGCCTATGACCCATCTCAAAACCGTTCTGCGCCGGGATCATAGCGTTGTGTAAAGGATTTGTTGGAACTCTATAAGAAGCTGCAGTTGCTGGAGGTTGAAAACCTACATTGTGGCCTCTGAATCCTCTCATTGGTATTGCCGGGTGATGATAATTATGGTGCTGGTGGTTGGCAGGAGGATGAACAAACCTGAGGCCATTTATGTTATTAGCTGCATCATGATATCTCTGCAAACCCATATTCGCATTCTCTAATGAACTTCCATTAACATTGGGTGCTGGGAAGTATAAGAAAGAGTGTCAGAAAGACCAAATCCAGCGAGACAATGCGTCTTCAAAGAAAATTTGAGATCTTTCTTTGACACCCACTTTATGATTTTCAGTACAACTCAAATGATACACGGTTGAAAACAAGACGTCCAAAAAAGTTAATTCCACTTTTCATCAGAAAACTTTATACTTCTTAGACATAATAAATGACAATTTACTAACAGAGTGTCCGAATAAAAATGGTCTTAAGGCTCTAAAGGAGAAATGCAAAAATGAAAAAAGAGAAAGCACTAGCATCTTTACCTTGTATAAAAAGCATTGGAAGAGACTGATTCCAAGCTGTAGTATGTCCATCACTGTGACTTCTATTCAACTGTTGATCCAACCAGGGAGGAGCAACTAGCTGGAAGGGCTGCCCTAAATAATTACTTTGAATAAAATGGCTCTGTTCATGCACTGCAACAGACTCACCTGACCTGCTCCACAAACTACCAGGGGGACCTAATTCCATGGGTGAAGGGACGCTATTTCCTCGGAATTGAGTCGGGGGCAAGGAAGTAGTATCCATCATAGTAACCCCATCAGAATGCCTTGCATGTGGGGGAACAACTGAAGAACTAGCTGACGCATCAAAATGTGGGAAATTGCCTCTAGAAGTTTCAGCATTTTTTCTTTTGAATGAAGCTCTTATGTCACCAGCGTAACTGCTGCTCATTCCAAAATTATCTGAATAAACTCCACACACAGCAAATGTGCTTGATGCTGGTGACTGATCATAGGCTACGTGATTAGTAGGGAGAGGCAATACACCAGTACTAGAAGAAGGATTCATGCCAGAATAATGCAAGTTGGTCACAGCTGCAACACTCATATCAAGATTACGCTGATTCTGAATGGAATTGTATTGTGTCCCTCTATACATTACTCCATTGTCATAGACATCAAGATTACTCGTGCTCCCTGAAGCTGTTGCCACTGTGCGGATATTTGGCTGCAAAACGTTGGCACTACTGAGAAGGATAGAAGGTTCAGAATTAGAATTCCCATGCCTTTGTTGATTCATATCTGAACCAGTCATCTCATCTATGCGGTCAAAATGTGCTGATTTCTGTTTTTCAAGGTAAATAAAATCAATCAGACTCAAAAATGCAATTGAAAACCAAATAGATAACACTGCAACTATAAACTATGCTACACCACACTTCCCTAACCCTTTTTCTTTTCTTTTAGAGAGAACTAAACCAGACTCAAATAAAGATTATGTGTAATTATACTAGAACAAACAAGAGAAGGAACCAAAAAAGATAACAAGCACAGGAATGCCCCTTATTATTTTGGCCTTATGTCTCATCTTTCAGTAACTGAAAATCAATAGTAGTCAATGGCTACCTAGTAACTCAGGAAGATATCTCGGCACTTATGATGAGTATTAAAATCAGGAAATCAACACAAAATCACTGATCCATTCAAAGGGGTTGCTTATTTTAATAAATTCATTCACCAAGCCAATGAATTTGATAATAATAGCCGATAATAATAAATAGCCAAAAGGTTAAATTATCTTCAGGGTTTGCCAAGACAGTACATGAAAACACAATTTTATTTACTTCGGGGGAAGAGAAACAAAAGTAAAACTAAGAACAAGAAATAGAAGGAAGACAACAAAGGAAAACAGAGAACTAGAGAATCTAAAGATGTAAAATAATTAATAATTAATTAAACGCACAAAACACTTAATGTATAATACCAAACTATTAGAGAGGTAAAATAGCATATGATTATGATCTCTGATCATTTATGGCATGCTAAAACAGACAGCCCACATGCAACTTCTGCATCATGTGAGGCATCGTGCCTTTGTAATATTCTGAAAGCCTCCATCATTTTTCCTTCAGACAAACTAACGGACTAAAAGAAGTTTGATTAAACCAACAGTCAAAGCGTACGTTACTCTTTCAATATGATCAAAGCCCATACTTGGGCAATCCAGAGAGAGCATATCAAACAAGTTTAGTGTCGAACTTTCATAAATTTGAAGACTAGGAAAGCAGGAAACTATAAATTATTTTACAGAACAAAACACACCTTAAAAGCTGGTTAGCTGATCCATGAAACTAGGGGGAACAGAGGCAGGCTTTTACAAGCCAAACCCCAAGTAAATTTATCAAAGCTAAAATTTAAAAAAGAAAGAAAGAAAGACAAAAGGAAGAGAAAAGGAAAGGACTGTGTTTCGAGTTATGTGCTCAACCATACAACACTTTGTCACACTTGGGTAAGTTAATCCGATGCTAATCACAATGCTTCATCTAATACTACGCATCCAAGTGTCCAACAATAACAAATGAAATTTTCTACAACTAAAGGGTCACTTAAACTATATATGACCATACGGTTAATCAACCACAAAATGACTATTTCTTTCGTTCAAATTTGATAGCCAAAAGAAAAGGTCATTGAGGCATTCAAAAGATCGCAAGCTTGGGAGAAGCATAATCACACTATAATCATCCGCACAAGAATAAGCATTCCAAACATAAAACCAGGAACAAAAACTCCCTCCTTGTTTTTATAGTCATGCCTCAAAAAATTCCAAAATATATACAAAACATGCCTATTTCAAAGTTTGAAATAAACAAAAAATAATAATAACTAAAATATTCAAATATGCGAAGATTAACTATGTGAGTTTCAGAATCCTTGCGATTTATTGAGCATGCAAACAAATATTTAAAGCAAAGTGTAAAAGGAAATACCTTTTTTCTTTCATCATTTGTTAACAACAAAAGAAAGCACCCCGCCCATATTATCCCAACTTAATCAACCACAAAAACAATAAAAGAACATATCAAAACTTTACCTCGTTATCGTGAAAAGGCCGCAACTTCCAAGTTTCAGAGATCAATTTAACTTACAACGAACCCGAAATCAACTCTAATAAAAACAAAAAATTATTGATGGTCGAATAAGAAATTAGCATCATTGACCAGGGGAAAAAAAAGAGATTAACATCACATATAATAAATATCCTCAAGAACAAAGAATGCAAGTTCTTTTCTTTCACGGGACAATCAAATTCAATAGAACAAGCTTTTAACCCTAGATAGCAAAAAATAAGCCCAAAAATTTGCAGGGAAAAAACGGAAATTAGATTTAAAATTCATTTACCGGAGAAAGAAACCGACGGAAGCGATAAATGATCAGAGCAGATTATTGAAGGATCCGAGGTTAAAAGATCACCCACAATGAGGGAGCGCAGAGCAAGGAGAGGATCGTGTGGAGAAATCTTTATCTGTACTTTATTTTTTTTATGTACGGTCGTTCTGTTTGATATTTTTTTTTTACCGTTTTAATTAGCAAAATGAGTTTTTGAATTATTACCGTCATTACTTTTTGATACAATATTGCCGTTATTACTTAATACAAGTATACTTCATTGTTCCCAAAATTTTACGCGTTTAGCATTGGGTAAGAAATATCACTACAATTCTACAAAATAAGAAAGTAAGAGAACGATGCATTAAGTATTAATTATCACTTTTTTATTAAAAACAAATTGACTGTACTTAATGTCTTTTTATTTTTCATAAAGAAAATATTAATTATCAGTTTATTTGTTTAAGTTATTTTATTTTCAATTAAATAGTGAATATTTAGATAAAATAATTTTTTTGTAAGAATAAATAATTGGCTTGTACTCCTGTCAACACAAACGATGAAATATTCAGAAGACAACTCTGTTACTTCTTGGGTTAATTAGAAGAGTTAGTTATTTATTTTAGAGAAATTAAGGAAGTTAATTAAATTACTTTAGAGTATTTTTATTTTTATTTTTTCTTCAGATTATTTAGTTTGATTAATAAATTAATATATAATATAATAATATATAACATATGAAATGATTAAGTACCTTATTTAAGTTCCTTAATCTCTCCAAAAAAAAGTCAACTAGCTCTTATAATTAGGATCAAAGGTAGTATTACATAACATAACCGACAATGATTAATGATTTGGATATTCGAGAAAGAATTTCCACAAGAAAATCGATATGAATTATATTTACTTGAAAATTTATTAAGTAAGGTAGCAGGAAGAGGACATGTCAGATGATAAGAGGAGAGACTCTTAACGCCTGTCCTTTTACATAATCAATACATTAACATATGAAGCTATAATAGAAAATGATAGATGCTTGAAGAAAGAAGATATATAGATTTATACTGAACCATGTTCATCAAAAAATACTGAAGTATGTTTTGTTTAAGTATCCAAAGCAAAACTCCAAACTTGTAAACGTAATCATTTGAGTCAATTGTGTGAAATAAGATGAGAAACAAGTTTCACATTCATATATAGATAGGAAAATGTGGAGAATTTTCAAGTTCTAAATATTTTATTTAATTATTAAATAATATAGTATTATAATCAATAATTATATGAGATAAGTGAGAATAATTAATATAATATGGGGTATTCCAAATTTCGGCGTGCATGAGAATTATATTTACTTAAAAATTTATTAAGTTGTCTACATTCGAAGTGATAAGAAGAAGGTATACCAGATGTTAAGAGAAATGACTCTCTCCTTTTATATAATTAATAGATACACATCTCACAATAAAGCGCTACTTAGTAATTAATTGTGATTGATTAAAATACCTGGTCACATAGTGATAGTTTAGGAAAAGTAAACTTCCCGAAAAATTAGGTGATTTGCTTCTATTTTACTAAAATACCTTGTCAGATACATTTCTCATAGATTTACCACCTCCAACTACTTTGAACTAATTTTTTAATCTGTTTAATTTTTGATTATTTTTAATTTATATATAGTACCAAGAATAATATTTAGAAAATGCTTATCTAATCTATTTATAAGTCACTTCTAACATATTTCACTAGGACTAATAAAAACTTTAAAGCTTGTTATCTGAGTCATAAAACTTAACAATTACTCCATTCAACTTTACCCATATTTAATGTACATTATATCCAATGAAATTAAAGAATACATAATAATAAATATTTTATTTATAAGTCACTTCCAATACTCTTTATATTTATTAACTTCGCCTTAAAACTTAACAATGATTCAACTTTTATCCTTATTTAATATACATTATACAATGATAAAAATAAAATATATACAATAATAATAAATAGTATACATCCATATAAATATTTAAGGGATAGGATAACTTTAGAATATTTTTATTTTTTTTTCTTCAAACTAATTAGTTTACTAATTAATATTTATGATACACAACATATAAAATAATTAATTATCTTATTTAGTTTCCTTAACCTTTGATCTAATGGTAAAAAAGTTGGATAATCAAAGAGAAAAATAATAAATATTGGTAGTAATAATATCATATCCCAATATTTAATGGTACGGTGTAACTTAGAAATCGTTATGGCCCTTTTTTTTTTTTCCCTACTTTATCAATAAAATCAGAACGGTGTAATTTTTTAGGGGGAAATGAATAATGGACATGAGAAGGGAGGGTGGGTGGGATTACGTTGGGAGGACAAGTGAAAAGGATGGAATCAGTTGGAATCAGTTGGGAGAGGTGGTAAGCATATTCTTCCTTTCTCTTTCTCTTGGGTTGGGCCCACTATCTCTACCCCCTTCTATCCTCAAACCAATGATTAAGGTGGGTCCTCCCTTATTTCTTTTTCCTTTTATTATTATCTTGAGAAAATGTTAATTACAAAACAATTTTAATTTTGAAGTTTTATGTTTTAATCATAAAATATATTTATTCTACACTTCATCCTATCCTTTTACGTACTAATAACCAAATTGTGTAGGCGAAAAAAATTAGTTAAATTTGGTTACATGATATAAATATGTAAAAATAAAACTTATTTTCTAAAAATGTTTTTATTTATGTGGAGGGAGAGTGGGTCAGAGAGTGAGCAGGGATATTAGGGTCTGTTTGGGTCAGAGAGTGGATTGGAAATGGATGAAAAATATTTTATCACAAAATTATTTAATATGCACTGAAAAAGAAAATGAGTTAACATTAAAATTTATATTTGATAAAGATAAGATGAGATAGGAAAATGTTTGCCCTTGGTTTATTATTATTATTATTATGCTTTTCCATTAAAATTATAAATTAATGTTATAAATTAGTAACCCCCACTCCAAAATCGCACCTCCTCTGCTCATCCCCACCCCCCAAAATTGCAGATCGGCACTAACACAAAATCCGACGATGAAGGAACGGTGGTCGGATTCTCATCACTTGCGGAAATTCTAGAGTTCAAACTATAAATAAAGTAATGTCTATTCTTTTTTTTTTTTTTTTTTGGGGTCAAAAAAGTAATGTCTATTCCATTCCAGAGAGAAGAATTGTTTTACAACCACACCACTAAAGTTAAAGTCAGATGCACACACCTATAGGATCTGTTTGGGTTATCTCGATTTTAAAAAAAAAAAAACTCGGTAGGAAAAAAGTCGGGTTATAGATAAGAACAAAATTGACCCAAGTACTGACGTCAACAAAGCTCATAATAGAACATTGACCCAAGTACTGACGTCAAAACACTAATAACTCCATATAAACATGTATGTATGTGTATAAAATAATGACTCACTTAACACCCCCTCAAGTTGGGGGCTATAAACATTTATAATTTCTAACTAGCACATAATCGTATCATGACTTCCCTTGCCAAGTCTCTTGGTAAGAATATATGCTTGCTATTCTTTACTCCTGACATGTTGTAGGCTAATCAATCTTTGTTGCAGTTTTTCCCTCACGAAATGATAGTCTATCTTGATGTACTTAGTTCTCTCGTGAAATACCGGATTACTAGCTATGTGAATCACCGCTTTGTTGTCACAAAAGACTTATACAAGTTCCAATCGTTTTATATTTAGATCATGCAACATTCTAGTAATTCAAACAACCTTTGATACTGCCATTCCAAGCGCCCTATATTCTGCTTTAGTGGAAGATTTAAAACTGTATTTTGTTTCTTAGACTTCCAAGAAATTGGAGATCCTCCAAACTTAACAAGATGACTAGTAATAGATCTCCTAGTGTCTGGACACGTTCCCCAATCTGAATCAACATAATAGTCCATATGTTTCCTTCCTATGGTTGAAAGCAAAATTCCAAGTCCAAGAGTTGTCTTGAGATATCTCACCACTCTTTATGCAGTACTAATGTGGGACCTTCTTGGTGCTTGCATAAACTGGCTTAGTCCCTGCACAATAAAGCTAATACCAGGCCTAGTTATTATAAAAGATAACCTATCTATTAACCTTCTGTAAACAATCGGCTCTTGCAATAGTGGATCATCTTTTTCATGCCTTGGGCGCATTCTAAGCCTTGTATTCAGTTCGACTAGCACTCCAAAGGGCCTTGCTGCATTTAAACGCATGTCAAAAATAATAAAGAGCATACTTCCTTTGATTCAGTATTATTCCTTCCTTAGTTCTCATTACTTCTAATCCCAAAAAATATTTGAGCTGACCTAAATCCTTAATTTTGAATTTATTACTCAAATACTCTTTTACTTCATTAATCATTTCTATTTTATTACCTGTGATAACCAAATCATCTACATATACTAACACTAAAGTTGTTTCAGAACCAAATTCTCTAATAAATAAAGAATAATCATACTTGCTTTGCCTCAACCCCCCTTAAGTAATGCTTGCTTAAGCTTAGAATTCCATTGTCGCATGCTTGCTTTAGTCCATACAATGATTTGGTAAGCCTACAAACTTTGTTTTCAGCCTTGCCAAACCCTTACGGGACTCTCATATATACTTCCTCATTCAAATCACCTTGGAGGAATGTTACACCCCTACCGGCCTCGCCCTTTTGGGTGGCGGGTTAGAGGGATTCCTTTTATTAGTTACATTTCCTTCATTATTAGGTCCATTTAACATATATCAGAGTGTGCACAACAGAGCATTTAACCGGTTTGGACGATCTACTGTATTGGTAAAAGTAAAATAAACAGAAAGTTAAAGTTGTCGGAGGGTTAATGGTACAGTCATCCAAAAGTAAATACCAAAAATATATACAGTCATCCAAAAAATATAAGTACAATAGGGCATTCCCTATTCTTCATCTACACCATAATGCCCTACCTTTCCAAAAAGGTACTTCACTTCAGGCACAACCCCTATGTCTACAGAAGCGTCTGGAGTTCGATAATGGCTCCTAGAGTAACTGTCAATACTCAAATACTAAATATGTAAAGAGTATGCATGCAACCATGTCACGTATAAAATCATATAAAACATGCCAAATATACCATATATGCATTTTGAAATATACCCAACAATCTATCTTCGTACCGTTGAGCTACCTTACCAAGGCAAGCCCCGGATTTACCGAATTCACAAACTTTTTCCGTTGAGCCACCACATATGGCAGCCCCCGGACCAGTCCTCAGCACTAGGAATACCATAGTTAAGGACTCAAAACCTAACATGTTCTGTATGCATATTTGGCAAAATATACACAACACACATGGCAAGACAAACATACATCAAAACACATAAAAGTACCTAAGTAAAGTAGTTACTACCTGGTAGGGTATACATTGTCTTAAAATTTCAATGTGCCTGATAGCTTCCCCAAGTATGCTTTAACCCTAAATAACACCAGAATACCTTATTTTTAGTATTTCCAAAAATACCCTTACATTTATCATAAAATCCGAGCCTTACACAAGTGCTCTAGAAAATCCAGCGTTTTTGGCCCAACTTCAAACATTTTTAATAAATTCTAAAAAAATAATTTTTGTACGTAGACAGTGCCATTTGAACCATTACGATGTATATTTTTCAGTAAAAATATTTCTAGAATCCAAAACTATTCATATTTTGGCGTGTAGCCAAAACTTTAGCTTCTGGTCAGAAAAATCCTGCAGCTTTTTGAACAAACTTTACCAATTTATTTCTCTTAGTAGAAAAATAAAAAAGACATAAAATTATACATCAAGGTTAATCTTAGGATGTCTAATTTCTTCCTGTAAAATTTCAGCTCAAAAAAACTTCATTTACTATTTTTAAAGCATGGTTGAAGCTTCGCTGCCCAGAATTTCTAGAACTGTCAGCAAGCTTCTTCTTTGTGTTTTTGGTGTTTTTGAGTTCGAAAACTTTAACCATGACATAACCCCACACAAAATCATGTTTTAGACTCATTTGAACCCTCAAAAATACCAAAATCAGATCACAACATCAAGCCCTAACACCATGGACGAAAATCTCAACTTGAACTTCAAAGAGTTGAGTTTTCGGTGTTTACCTGAAATCAGAGATATGGCTTGGTGTTCTTGGTGATTTGGCTCTTGTTCTAAGTGTGGAAAGCTTGCTTGACTCTCCCTCTTGTATTTTCTGGTCATGCCACTTAGGGAGCAACAGTGAAGAGTTTATGTCCTTTTAATAATAGTAAAATGATCTAGACAACCTGATTTATCTTGTGTATGTTTTTGTCCAATAGTTAATAAATTGGATCAAACTTTTTGGCTTAATCCTCAAGAAAATCCAAAGCATTTTAGAGGGGCTTAGGTGGCGCATCCCCATCCATAAGAATCAGATTTTTATTTTTTAAATGGTGAAAATTACATGTTTTTGCCCGAAACACCCTTTTGTCCACTGGTTAAAGTCTTATACCCTAATTATTGGTTTATTTTCTCTCCATAAATCTAGATAATTCTAGAGATATTTTAGGGGAGTGTGTGGCGCCATTTGGGCCCCACACAATCTGATCCCTAACTTTTTATCTATCTTTTCCACTTTATCCGGTTCACTTCTTTATCCACTGGTCTTTATAGTGCACCGCTGGTCAAAAGGGTGCTCTCTTTTGCACTTTTCTTCAACTTTTTAGATATTTTCCCCTGATTGGACATGCATATGTGGTGCCACTATACTCTCCCATGTGACCCCACATTTGTCTCATTCAATCTAAAAAGAAACCCCTAATCGGTCCTTATCAGTCTCTTTTTTACCAGTTAGCATCATGTGGGACCCGTATCTTATGTTTGGGCCTAAGTATGGATAAAATCATCTGATTTTCCTTCTCTCTCCATGGGTGGACGAAATTGAATGCTTGAAGGTAAGGATTTGACCATTTTACCTTTACTTTTTCCTCTTTTAACCCTGTAATGACACGTGTCCCAATGTAATAATTACACTGACTTTTGCTTTTTAGCATGTGACTTTTTCAGTGTCTCTTCCTCTTCCCTGTCCACATATGTTGCATAAATACTGATATGAGGTGGGAATTTGTGCTCTGCCAAGATTCTCCGGCCCTACCTTATTATACCGGCTTATGCTACATCGGTGTTTTGCCTTGGGCCCGCTTTTTACCAAATCTAGGCACCACCATATTCTCTTTTCTCTGGTCATGGTAGGCGACATTTTGGGCCTTTTTAGAGTCCAACATCCTATCTCTTAAAAGTCCAACAACTTTTATAAGTATTATTAAATTAAATTAAAATATTACAAAAAATAATAATAAATAAAATAATTGTTAAAACTTCACATTAATTCATCAGTGCTTACAAATACATTAATTACAATAGTGGGGGTGTTACAAGGAAGGCATTATAAACATCCATTTGAAATAATTCTCAACCATTCGTCGCAGTAAGGGTAAACACTATTCTTTATGTAGCCATTTTAATAACTGGGGAAATTTTTTCAAAATAATCTATTCCCTCACATTAACTATATCCTTTGGCAACTAATCTTGCCTTATATCTATCAACATTGCCACTAGCATCATACTTTACCTTGTAAACCCTTTTACATCCTATGGGTCTTTTACCTTTGGTGAGATCAGCAAGTTCTCATATGCCATTCTCCTCCAATGCTTGTATTTCAGCTTTCATTACATCAATCTATCTGGGATCCTTTGCTGCTTCTTCAAAACTATTTGGCTCAACAGTAGCATCAATATTAGATAATATAGCATGATAATTATGAGAGATATTAGAATATGAAAAATACGATTGTATGAGATACTTTACCTTGTTCTTACATGTATTTGCAGCAAGGCAACAATCAATGGTGCATGCATAGCCCACCAGTGCCTTATATTCTAGATTACTAGCACAAGTGTAGTCTTTCATCCACATGGGAGTCTTTATTTCTCGAGATAGTCTAGGCACTATGGGTTGTGTCTACGTGTCCCCATCAACATCATTATCATTATCTAAGTCCAACTTTCCCTTTCCAAGTGGTTGTCTATTTGGAACAGATTCCTGCCTTATATGTATGGGAGAAGACCTCCCGACTCATAGTGGAAGCTCAATCATAATAGTAGAATCTCCCTTGGTTGATACCCAATGTATCTTTATAGGGAAAACGAGTTTAATCAAAAGAGACATGTCTAGAAACACAAAAGGCTTTAGAATGAATATTAAAAAGTATATAACCCTTTTGATTAGGGGGATATCCCATAAAAAAAATAAGGTTCAACTCTAAGCTAAAATTTATCATGAACCTGTGATGTGATAACAAAAGCAAGAAAGCCAAAAACCTTTAAAGAAGACAAATCAGCAGGGTGTCTAAATAAGATTTCAAATGGAATGTGATTATTTAAAACCTTAGATGGTATACGATTAATCAAGAAGGCAGCTGTCTTGAAACTTTCGCCCCAAAACTTAATAGGCACGCCGGATTGAAAGAGTAAGCATCGAGCTACCTCAAGGAGGTGACAATGCTTACGCTTAAAGACCCCTTCTGTTATGGGGTGTAAGGACAAGACAACTGGTGTAAGATGCCTTTATCATGAAAGAAATTCGTGAGATTTGCATTAAGAAACTCAAGTCCATTATCACTTCGGACAATTTGAATAGAAACAGAAAATTGAGTATGGACATAAGCCACAAAATTCTTAAGATGCAACGAAACTTTACTTTTATTAACCATCAAGAAAATCCATACACGAGAGAAATCATCAACAATTGTCAAGAAGTATCTATGATCTTTATAGGTGGGCACCTGATAGGGACGCCATACATCAACATGAATGAGTTCAAAACAGTGTGAAGTTTTCAAATTACTAGATGAAAATGTTAACCGAGTTTTTTAGCATGAGTACATACATCACAAGGAGGAATGCATAAAGAAGAAACATCAAAATTGACTAGGTCTAAATGTCTAAGTTTTCCTAAGGAAGGATGACCTAGCCGTTGGTGCCAAAGAACTTGATTTTGAGCAGGAGGGTAATTGTGTTTAGCATGCAGAGTAGAATTTATGGACTTATAACTGTCAACTATGTAAAGGCCACTATGGACCCGGCCAATTTGTCGGGCCCTCCCATTAGAGATGTCCTGCATTAGACAAATGTCAGGATAACATTATACAACAAAATGATTCTCTTTAGTCATCCGATACATTGAAACAATATTGAAACAGCAACAGGCGCATAATAAACATCGATCAAAGTAATAGCATCATAAAGTTTAACGGTGCCACTATGGGTAACATGCATATGCTCACCATTAGGCATTTTAATCTACTGAGCAGGATCAACATAGGACTAGACTGAATCTAACATGCATAAATTACTAGATACATGACATGTGGCTCCAGAATCAATTATCCAAAGAGAACTAGACAATATAGAAGGTAAGTCAGCAACTGACCTGAAATGGATTCGCCAATATGTTCGATAGTGGTAACAACTATGTCATTAGAGCTTGTTTGAGAATGTGAAGAATTTGATCATACTGCGCTTGCATAATTGGAGGCAAACCAAGAGATAGTATAGATGAAATAGGTGTTTGGGATGGTATGGAAGATGTCCTAGAAGAGGAGAGATGATTGACTGAAGCTGGGCGAACCAAGAGATGATTAGTTTGGGGATTCGTAGCTCTGAAATTCGGAGGATATCCAATCAGTTGATAACAGCTCTCCCTCTTGTGACCTCGCTTGTTTTAGTAAGAACACATATCCTGAGAGAACCATCCTCTCCCTCTCCCTCGGTTAGTGTGGACCCCTCTGGCAGTCATGGTAATCCCATCAGTAGGCAAAGTAGAGTGAGAAGAAATGAATCGGTGAGACTCATCTTGAGAAATAATGGAGTACGCTTGGTTCACCGAAGTTAGAGGCGCTTGATGTAATATTTGAGTTCTAGCATAGTAATGGCTATCACTAAGCCCCATGAGGAACTGGAGAAGACGTTGTTGCTGCAAGACCTTAGTATACGGTTGAGTAGTCGAGCACTGACAGATTGGAAAAGGAACCCGGGAATCATAATCGTCTCATAAATCTTTTAAAGTGGTGTAATATTCCGATATAGTCATCGCTCCTTGAACCAATCCATCAATAGCCTTGTGGAGGGAAAAGATCCGAGTCCTATCAGTTGTATGAAAATGTTCATTAAGTTCCAACCACACACAATGAGCACTGGTTGAGAAGACAATTTTGGTGGCGATTTGTTTGTCCATCGAATTGATTAGCCAGGAAAGGATAATCGAATTGCAACAGTCCCATAAGTCACAAAGAGCTAGCGGCTGGTCCTTATGAGTGCATATCCCATCAACGATTCCCAATTTATTCTTGGCAGAAAGTGCTATACGCATTGAGCGGCTCCAGACCTCATAGTTGGCTGAGACACGGAGAACCTAAGACACCAGGGTTGTGGCTTGTATGTCAAAGGAATTGAGATATAAGGGATGAGAGAAATCAATGGAGGCAGCGGAAGATTTGGAGGCAATATCGTCATCTTTGCTCATGATGTATGAAATTGGCAACCAAAAACAATCAACAAGAACAAAAGATGAAATTTGTCAGAGAAATGGCAAGCACTAGGGTGAGAACAAACCAAAGAACCAATCAAACCGGAGCAAAATCACCAAGGTAGAATAACTGAAGACGAGGCTCTGAAATCGTCAAACGAATGGTAGAAGATGAACCTCCGATGATAGTCATGAACACGAAGCCAACGAACCTCAAAAGATCGGTCAGAGAAGCACAAAAAAAGAAGGCAAGAAACACAAAGGATCAAGCACGGAAGCTTTTGTCGACGAGTTTTGGACGAATTGATGGCAAGATCACATAGAAACTCACCATTCTTGGCGTGATCTTCACTGATATGGTGGAAACACAATGTGATCAAGGTGGATCTTAGGCTGGTCAACTTTTCTCGAGGATAAAAGATTGTAGAAACGCATGTTGTGTAAAGAGCAAAAAAGGAGAAATAGACGATGGATCTTGAGAGTCTTGATAAAAAGCCTCATCCACCATAGATCATCTTGAACAAACACCGAGCAAGACGCAAACGAAAAAATGAGTATGTGAAATGAGCACTGAACTACCAATCCAACGGAAAATAGATTGCCACATGCTCTGATATGGCTCTGGTACCATGTAAATAAAGTAATTTCTATTCCATTCCAAAGAAAATAATTGTTTTACAACCACACCACTAAATTCAGATGCACACACCTATATATAATACATTGACCCAAGCACTGACGTCACAACACTAATAACTCCATACAAACACACAGATACGCACATTTATATATAACACAAACTCTTCAGTTTGCCTATGTTTCTATCCCCACGTAATCTTAAGAGATCTTCTATTTATCCTAACAATCCCAACCTCATCGACGTCCTTTCATCACCACCTTCACCGTCGACGTCACCACCTTCCTTTCCACCATCACCTTCCACCCCATTCCTCCAACTTCATCGTCGATTTGGCTAACTGGGAATAGATAAAAAGGCCAAGAACAGAGAGAGGGAAATTGAGGAGGGAGATGAGAGAAGAGACCACCGTGGTCCTTTTATCGCCACCATCAATCCTCACTGTCGATGTCACTACCTTCCACCTTCCATCGCCATCCAAACACACGTTGGGAGCAAATCGGTATTTTCACAAGATTTTTCCATGGAAGAGCCCATTTTCCTTAGCTTATTGGTGGGAACCAATTTTCATCGGGTTTAGGTGGGAAAAATCTTTTCCAATTGAAAAAGTCCCGTTGGTGGTAAGATCCGTTTTTTTTCCTTTCCCATCTCTCATTTTCACTAAACCAAGTGGGCTAAAGTTATTCAATAGGGTGAGAGTAACCAATAATTAATATAGGCAAAAGCAAAAAAAATAATATCAAAAATTTTAAACATGCTATTAGTGTCTTTAAGTTAAAATAGGTCACCCTCAATGGCGAACAATCAAATTTAAAATATAACATTCGATAATAGCAGGGCTACATTGCCATGTTT
This sequence comes from Acacia melanoxylon, assembly GCA_019022615.1. Lineage (NCBI taxonomy): Eukaryota > Viridiplantae > Streptophyta > Magnoliopsida > Fabales > Fabaceae > Acacia > Acacia melanoxylon. Next base: position 10,305,944 of record JAFJYJ010000012.1, read on the forward strand.
TGAGAATTTATTGGCGAGATTAACTTATAAAAAATTCCCAATATCCAATACTTGAATAAAAATTTGAATATCAATCCTGAAATAATTATTACTCTCTCCAATTTATAATATAGGGCATTTTAACTAATCCACAGGAAATAAAAAATGATAGTTAATTTATTAAATATGTCTTAAATTGAATTTTTTTCATTTGTACTCTTATTGATAAATGTGTTTGAAAATTTAATGAGTGTGCAAATTAGAAATAAACATTAACCATAAGGATAAAAGAAAAAAGAGTATTAATTATGTAATAAGTGGCTTATATTTTGGACTAAACAATCTTAGTAGAAGGGAAAAAAATTCTCTCATTGGTTAACTTTCTCCTCATCTCTCATCTCTCACCATCCGATCCAAACCGTTGATTTAACTTAATTTTCAAGAGGGAGCACTATTACAAAAAAAAAACGCTTTTAATGTCCCAAATTTGACCCAGTTTACGTTCCTTTTTTTAGGAACGTTTTTTGAGGGGACGTAGTAAGAGAGAGCGATACGGCGTCCCCAAAAAATAACAGACGTCAAAAATGTAAATTTAGAACGCCTAAATTCTACAAACAAACCAAAAATTCTCAAATTACTGATTTTAGGAGTCTCAAAAAAAAATTAGGACACCAATAATTAATTTTAGGTGTCCCAAAATACTTTTAGGATGCCAAAAAATCCCAAAAATTCCCTTCGTGGCAAAAACTTTCCCAAAATGCGCCAAATAACTAATTTTTGGCGTCCTAAATTGTTTTTGAGACGCTAAAATCCCTTTTAGGTGTCCTTAAGTAATATTTGGAACGCCTAAGGCTCAACATTCAAGCAAATAATTACAAGAATGTCACCGCGTTCGATTTTTACTTTCCATTTTTAAATAAGGACGTCTTTTAGGGTAGTAATATCACCTTTTTGTAGTAGTGGAGGTTATTGATATGGGAAGTTATATCAAATGTATGGTTTAGATTTAAAGCCGATGAGGGACAATGAGAAAACGCTAATGAGAGGATCCGGACCTAGTAAAACCACCCTTTAAGTAGAAAAAGGTACTCTATATGCTTATGCTTCTGCAGCATTAATATCATGCCTGAATTGTTAGAACTAAATATGACCTTAATTTTTGCCTAACTTCGAAGAAGAGTGCAGACTTGACAATTGTATGTCTGTTTGGGTTAGCAATGGAAGGAGTGACTTATTTTCTATTTAATTTTTATAGAAGTAAGATCAGATAAAAGTCAGATTGTAAATGTGACTTGTGTTTGGATTGAGTGTGTTAGAAGTGGCTTTTTTCCAAACTGAAATGTGTATGGATCATGGTTTGTGAAACCAGACCGGGAACCGGCCAATCGGCCGGGAAACCGGTCCGGTTTGGTGTAAAACCGGACTGACTTGGTGAACCTGAGTTGACCCGATTAACTCCGGGTAACCCGGCCGAGTCATCAGGGTCACCGAGTCAGGCCATATTTTTTTTTATTTCCCATCCAATTTGAAACGACGTCGTTTGCTGTTTTTTTTTTACTTCATATGGAAGGGAAAACGATCTGATCAAATGAATTGATTTGATTTTGCGGGATTTTTGATTCTTCCCTGTCAAACTCAACCGCTCACATTGCTCGATTCTCTTTGCTCGTCCTCGACTCCATTACTTTGTTTCAACTTCATCGACTCTTCCTTCTACCTCTATCCGATCGAAATTGTCTCCCTCCGTCCGACAAGCCCTTCGTCATCGCAAGGTTGAGCTTGAGAAGGAGCTTCGCTGTCGCTAGTAAGTTTTAGTGTTTACAGAGGTTTTGCCCTTTTGGTCTTTGGAGTTCCTTTTAGGTTCTTTTTTTTTTTGAAATTTTGCCTCAATGCCGTTAGTTTCTTCAGGTTCTTGCTTCTATTGCCTTTACAGAGCTTCATTCGTGCCTTTCCAGAGCTTTGTTCGTTCTGTTGCAAAGCTTTAGGTTTATTATTTATTTATTTTTGAATATTTTAGTTTCTGTTTAGTTCTTTGTTCTTCGTTTTGCTGCTGTTGTGGTGTCTAATTTTTTACTTTTGGATGTCATATTGGTTTGATTGGGTTCGTTTTTGATTTTTGAAGTTTGTCGTGGTTGGCTCTTGTTTTCGGGTTCATATAAGCCTGTCGTGCTCTGTTGGCTTTTGATTTGCATTTTCATTTATGTTGTGCTTTGTTCAATTGGGTTTGGATTTCTGAAGGCTTGGTTTGTTTTTCGGTCTGGCTTGGTTTTGATTTGATTCCTAAAGGCTTCGTTTCTGTTGTGCTCTGTTCAACACACTTCTAGTTCCATATATATATATATTTGGTTTGCTTGTCGTGCTCTGTTTGGTTTGGTTTGGATTCCTGAAGCTATTAATGGAGGGAAATAATAACAATGAAGGTGCCCAGAATACTACCACCCCTAATCCCGAGTCTAGCAATCCTCCCACACAATCTAGTTTTAAAAAACTGATCCTACTTGGGAATATGTATCTCTTAAGAAAGAGGGGAAAGTAAACGTGTTTACATGCCTATTATGTGGTTCAACTTATAGGGGAGGAGTGATAAATAGGTTGAAACAACATTTAGCTAGTGTAAGTGGTCAAGTAAGTTATTGTAAAAAGGTTTCTCATGACGTACGTGCTAGAATGAAAGGATCTTTGATAGAAGGTTCAAAGAAAAATCCTGTTCATAATGATAATGTAGATGAAGGAAATGCAGCTAGGGAAAATGAAGAACCGATTGTATCGAAGAGAAAAGCGCCTAACACTGTGGGGGTTGAAAATTATTTTGCACCTAGGACAACTCATGGTGCTCAACCAAGCATCAAGAGTGCTTGGGCAAATCAAGAAGCTCAACATAATGTGAAAAAAGCTTTTGCTCAATGGGCTTATGCGAATTGCATTCCATTTAATGCATTGACTTGTCCTTTATTTCAAAAAGTCATCGACGCTACTACTGCAATTGGGCCTGGGTTTAAGGTCCCTAGTTATCATGATTATAGAGTTAGCTTGTTGGGTGATTGTAAAAAAGAATGACAACTTCTAATTGATAGCCATCGAGCCAAATAATGGTTGCACACTTATGGCTGATAGTTGGACGGATGTTAGACAACAAACTTTGATCAATTTCTTAGTCTATTCTTCATATTTGATTAAAGATGCCAATATATTATTCTCATTGTTCGGAGAAGTCATTGAGTGGGTGGGTGAAAATATAGTTCACGTTGTTGAAGACATGGCATGGTTTTTGTGAAATCAATTGATGCTTCATATTTGATTAAAGATGCCAATACATTATTCTCATTGTTTAGAGAAGTCATTGAGTGGGTGGGTCTGAAAATATAGTTCACGTTGACTAGATAAGTGTAAAAGAAAACGTTTAACTTGATATACACTCGTTGTTGACAAGCAAAAGTTAACTTGATATTCACTTGAAAGCTAACTATGTAACATGTGGTAGATTGATAAAAGAGAAATACAAAACCATTTATTGGTCACCTTGTGCTACTCACATAAAAACATTTGACTGGAGTTAACAATGTTTAAATCTGATTTTGAAAGATATTGCATCAATGCCTCATGTTTCAAACCTTGTGAAGAAGGCATCCAAAATCTCTGTATTCACTTATAACCATTTGATCTTCTTGTCATGGCTAAGAAAAACACCTGGTTGGAAGGAAATTGTGCGTCCTGGTGCTACAAGATTTGCCACCACATTCATCACCCTTCATAGCATATATTCACACAAGCATGATTTACAAGCTTTGACTATTGATGGGCATTTTTGCAGCATAAGTTAGCAACAATTGAAGCCGGAAAAACTTTTTAGTGCAATCATTCTAGATAACCGGTTCTGGAACGATTGCTTTCAAATTGTGAGACTTGTGTCTCCATTGATCAAATTGTTGAGAATTGTTGATTCCGATGAGAAGCCTTCAATGTCATATGTCTACGAAGGCATGCAGAGGGCTAAAAATGTAATCAATGACGTGTTTCAAAAGAAAAAGGAACAATACAAGTCTTACACAAATATTATCCAAAGTCATTGGGATAAGCATTTGAAAACTGAACTTCCTGCAGCGACATATTTGTTGAATCCTGCATTCTTGTATAGTCATGATTTTGTTAGAAAGCATCGATGTTTGGAAGCTATGATTGATTTATTCGAGGCAAACTCATCTAACGATGTTGATTATTATGTTACAATGATGAACCAAATTGGTGTATACCGTGAACGTAAAGAATCTTTTGCTAACGTTTCATGTGAAAAAACAGCTCATACACTAGTCCCACGTAAGTAATTGACTTTCATAGTCAAAAGCACATATTAAGATATCTGGCATTAATAATACATACTAAATGTCTTTTATTTTATTTTGCAAATGACTGGTGATTGTACTACGGGGGTTCAATACCAGAATTGCAAAAAATTGCTTTACGCGTTCTTAGTCAAACTTCTACTTCTTTTGGATGTGAAAGAAACTGGAGCTTGTTTGAGCGTATCCATACTAAAAGAAGAAATAGATTGGAGCATTAAAGGCTTGATGACTTGGTTTTCACTAACTACAATCTGAGGTTAAAGTTTAGGCAAACTTGACTTTTGATTACTTGTTTTATACTTTTATTACATATAGACAAATATACACTTTATTAATATTGGCATTATAGGAATCAATTGAAGAAGAAGAAAGATAATTATGATCCCATTGATTATGAATCAATTGATAAAGTTGACTTTTGGGTGCTTGAGGAAGATTCAACTCCTGAATTTGATGATGTAGATGCGACAAAGCTTCAACTTGAACAAATGGCAAGGGATTTTGGAGGTTCCTAACTATCTCTTCTATTATATAAGATTATATTCCTACACAAAATAATATAACTATGTTTTTTGCATAAGTATAAATAATTCTATTTGTTTCATATATAGGTGATGATGATTTTAGCATTGCGCCTCCATCTTTAGATGATGATCATGTTGCTTCTAGTGCCTTTACTTTTCCTCCTATAGCTCCACCTCCTGATGTCTCAATACCTAGAGAGTTGGATTATGTTAATAATGATTTCAATGATGATGATTATTAGTTTATCAAAGGTGAGAATATTTTGTCATCATATACTTGTTTTTGATATTTTGCTACCATGAATATTTTGTCTCAAATGTAGGTTGTAAAGAAAATTGTTAAGAATGTCTGAATATGTCACAAGTATTGGAGTATATGATTATTTTGCTACTAATCCAAAGTATTGAAATGATATATAGTATGTCAAATTTAGGTTAGTGTGATAAGAAATTAATTATTTTCCAATTTTTTTATACCTCACAAGTCTAGGCCCGGGTTGACTCTGGCTGACTCTAGTCTGACCCACTAACCCTTAACCCAGTACCCCGACCGGTTCAGTGACCGGTCCGAGTTTCAGAACCTTGGTTTGGATTATTATTTAAAAAGTCAGTTGAGATAGAAAATGACTGAAAAAGACATGAATCTTGTATGTGTTGATGACAAATTTGGGACACATGATTGAATTTAATATTGTGGGACCCATGGCTTATCACGCTTACCGTAGCTCTCCCTGTCTCTCCACCTTTTTGGCTAGGCTTTTGATAAAAAGCAAAGTACGGAGGCTTTTCATAAAAGTTCATTTTTTTGATAAAATTAAAACAGATATAACGCTTAACCCAAATAGATAAAATTACTATCTGGCTTTTTCACTAGACTTCTGCCATCTGACTGAACATTTGGGGCTCCCAACATTGAACCCATGCTAGTATATTGTTCTCTCAAAAATATATACTCTCTCATGTCCTAATTATAAGACCGAGTTGATTTTTTTGGAGAGATTGAGGAAGCTAATTAAATTATTTTAGAGTATTTTTATTTTTATTTTTTTCTTCAAACTAATTACCTTGATTAATAAACTAATACATAATTTAAGGATACACAACATATCAAATGATTAAGTAACGTATTTAACTTCCTTAATCTTTCAAAAAAAAATCAACTAGGTCTTATAATTAGGATCAGAGATGGTAATTATTAATGGGATTAATATTTCTCCAGTCACTGGAGATAAGGTTTTCTCGAGTGACCCCAAAATTACATCGTTTCATACTTTAAAAAAAAACATCTAATTTCCTCACAATTTCCTTCTTTTAGCCTCATTTTCTTCGCAGCCCATTTACAATACCTATCGTCGTCCCCACAAATTTTTTTGCAAATCCGATGTAATACCCTTTTTTTCGGCAAAACAAAATCTAATCCAAGATTGAATAATATCCCGATGATCTCAATCCTCCCTCTGATATCTTCTTCTTCGTCGTCCTTGATACGGAAATTAACAGACAAATTGGGTATAGTAGCTTGCGAGTCTTCTTCGGTTCTTGCATTTATGAGGTGGTGGGTCTGTGTTAATGGGTAATGTTACCGGAGGCATGGCTGTGAAGTTCACATTTTTCCCGCCAGACCCATCGACGTACGCCGATAACAACACGGACGTTTCCCCTTCTGCGAGGTTCAAGATTTTGTACTCTCACGGTAATGCTGCTGATTTGGGTCAGATGCAAGAGCTTTTCAATGCCCTCACAGCTCATCTTCGTGTCAATATTATGGGGTATGATTATTCAGGATACGGAGCAAATTAATTGTTTTTTTTATTTTTTTAAGTATGAAACGGTGTAGTTTTGGGGTCTGGAGAAATATTAATCCCATTATTAACATACAATAAGTTAACAAGGTTCATGAACCTAGGTTTTTATTCACACTCCCTAAGTACCCTGTGTACTTGATGAAGTGTACAGCATCTTTGAGTTCATATTATGAGCTGGTCCTAGTTAAACGGGGCGGGAAATATCATTTTATTTATTTCCACATGCTGGTGTATATTTATATATAATACATTGGCCCATATCTTGATGTGAAAATTAAAGCATGTCTGTGAGACAGAACCATGGGTTTCTCGTACCCAACCACATAGGTTGCTTACCTTGTCCGAACTACAATTTGCTTCCACACCTAATTGGGACCTCCTTCTTTGTTTCTTTACACTCAAGTTTCATATGTAAATTACACATACACGTTTTAGTCACTTTGAAATGTGTTTTCTTTGTTGCTTTTTCAATTATTGGGTAGTAATACAAATCACACACTTCATACATGATAGTGTACTTGCCTTGTATATGAGTTGGTTAGGAATTGAATTTCGTATTAGTTCAAATTTGTCAACTATAGTGATCGGAAAGAAATAATGATAAATTTGTTAAGAGTAAATACTCTTTTTGGTCCCTGACAAAAAACACGGACCCCATTTTGGTTCCTTAAAAAACGACTATTATTCGTCCTTTTTATGATTAAAAAGACTTTTTGAAAATTTGTGAGGATCAAAATGTCAACTAATCGACTCTTATTCGTCCTTTTTATGGACTAAAAAGACTTCTTCTTCTTTTGTAAGGGAATTGATGGGGATCACGTTTTTGTCGGGGCCAAGGAGAAAGGGTATTTACTCATTTGTTAACTATCACTTTAATGCCAAAATACTAAACAAACTTCATAGTTTCATCAATTTTACATCATGAAACCTCTACCATACTTTATCAATTAAATTTATGCATATTTGGATTAGCTTTTGAGAATAACTTTTACGAAAATAGTTTTGCCAAGCAAACCACAAAACCATGGTGTCAGTAATGCTCATTCAGACTTAATTGATAAAGTATGGTAGAGGTTTCATGATGTAAAATTGTTAACTTACATACTTACCTTATAAATCGTAAAAGCTATTCTTAAAGGTTAATCCAAACATGCAGACTCTAATGATGAAGAATGAAAGGCAAATCTGGATGTTGCAATTAAGTTTAAACTTACTAGAGTTTCCCAAACAGATATAAATGCTAAGAACCAATGATGAAGAATCACAGTTCAAAAGAATTAGCAGGTGTAATATTCGCAATTTCATTTGGGACCCTTATCCAAAATGGAGGGTTTATTAACTCTAGTGATTAAAGAGAAATAAGAAGAATCAAGATAAGAAATCATATATATATATTGGTAAAAAAGAAATCATATATATTATTGATGATAAAAGAGCAACAGTGCTCATTCAGCAATATAACCTAATTGGATTTATACTAATTATCTCTCACTTAAGGAGGATAAACTAATAAACCCTAAACTTTAGGGTGTGTTTGGTTTGAGGGGAGGGAGTGGGAGGGAAGGGAGTGGAAAGTAGGGAATTGACCAAATTGACATTAATGAAGAGAATATTCTTTTTTGTTGAGAATATATTTTAGGAATCTTAAAAAGTTTCCATGGGTTTTTTGGTAAAGATGGGGTAAAAAATCTTCCCACCCCCCTCTCTCAAACCAAACGATATTGGGGAGTCTCCCTTCACTTGTTGGGATAAATGTCCCTTCACATTAAGGGTTAGTTTGGATTGAGGGAAGGGGAGGGGAGAGAAAAAAAATGGGGACGAGGAAAATTTTGTGGCCTCACCATTAAATTCAAGACAATTTTCTCCTCCCCCAATTTTTTTTCTCTCCCCTCCCCTCTCCTTCCCTCCCCTTCCCTCAATCCAAACTAACCCTAAACCAATTGCTAAGACCCGATCATAGAGGAAAATAGCGAAATCCACCCCCCCCCACCCCACCCCAAAAAAAGGAGTGAAAATGAGGACCATAATGGGTTTTGACCCATTATTAATTTATTTGGGCCTGAAGGCCCAATACTAAGTTGAAGGTGCTATTCTGGCTCTTTGACTATGCATAGTTGATTAATCAATCTTGGGCCTTCATCTTCATGGGCGCCTCTATCCTATACAGATTCTTTTCCTGGTTTTGCATGGAGCCCCTTTTTAAAGATTCATTTTGAATTTGAATTCCTAATTATCTGCCAAATCTATATATGTTAGATCAGAGAGCTCGTCGATGAAAAAAAAAGAAAGTCAGTCTTTTTTTTTTTTATTGGTTGAAGAATAACATAAGTTTTGACTGGCCTGAATTTGAAGGAGTCCTATATAAAGAGATATTATGAGAAGTGAAATCCCCATTAGTGAGATTAACAAAATTAAGATGATGATTATGAACATGAAAAGGAAATCTTGGAATGAGTTGGCGGAAGGACCAAATGGAAAATGCTGAACACTTGGAACATTAATTTAGGCTAAGATTAATTCAGTGATTATATGTATATTATATGTAATTGGCAGTTTTAGGATGTTTTGTTGTGAGGTGCAATACAAGTATTCTGTTTTATATTTGTTCTGTGTCTCTAGTGCAGCAGATAATTATGGTTTGTTCTATAGTTATTTATAATTTGATTTGCTGACTCAATCCAAACTAATGAAGGAGGACACAATTCAATGTAAAATTAAACAAAACAAACTGTCCCACCTTTTTTTAAACTTATTTACTACTCCTGATTAGGGTTGTGCATGAAACCCAGGTGCCTAGTACACCCTCCTAAGCCCAACAAAAAATGCCCTGCCCAACCCAGAAAAAATAAGCTCGAATAAAATTGGGCACAAGCGGGCTGGACATTTTTGCGGGCAGGGTCAAGCATTTGGTAGGATATGTCGTCTTGCCCGGTAAATATATATATTATTTTATTTGATATAAATATTTTGGAAAAATTTCAAATAAAATTCCGAATTTGTAAAACCCCTAGAAGTCTGTTGAATTTGTAAAAAGATTGAGAGGTACGAGGACCTATGAGGGATATCAAATTCGGGTGAAATTACCATTTTGCCCTTACATTTAAATAAATAATAATAATAAAAAACCCTCCACCCCCCACCACCGCCGGCCACCATCACCACCGCCACCGTCGACCACCACCACCACCACCACCGCCGGCGGTGGTGGCGGGTTGCCGGCGGTGGGGGTCGGGGTGGCCGGTGGTGGTGGGGGTGGAGGGTTTTTTATTTATTTATTTAAAAGTAAGGGCAAATGGTAATTTCACCCGATTTGCATATTCCTCATAGGTCCTTGGTACTCTAAGTTTTTTTTACAAATTTAACAGACTTCTGGGGATTTTACAAATTCGGAAGGTATTTATTTGGAATTTTTCCAATATTTTATATAATGAGTAGTTAATATACTTATATTATATATTTACTAATACCCTAATATATGTATTGAGTATTTGACCATTAAACCATTATATTACTAATGATGCTTTGTATTTTAAGACTATAAATGTTATTTAATTCTTCACGTATGTGTATTTGACTATTTGTTAAGACATATGATAATCTTTTTAATTTCAAGACTCAAGTTATAGACTTATTTTGGAATATTCCAAAGCGCATAATTATAGATTACATTTGAAGTTTACAATATTGTTTATCGGGTATGATTAAAAATGTTTTTTTTTCACATATGGTGTGGTAGGGTAGCACTATTTGGGTAGGGAAGCCTGCCCTGTCCAGCCCAAAAATGTTAGGGCTTCTATTAGGCAGAGCCGGGCATCGAGCTGCATTTTACTGCTCAATAATCCTTGCCCTGCCCATGCTCACCCCTACTCTTCATGTCCTTAATATAAGACATATTTGAGCAGTTAATATTAATTCTTAATATAAGACATAGTTTTTATATCTGTCACTCTTTCCCTGGTTTACCCTTATTGATGTTCCCTCAACCATAATTAAAGAAGGGAGAGAATGAGGAAATTAAGGAAAATGACTCGGGTGTTTAAGAAAATACATGTCATATTAACTAATTCAACTAATTTTCTTAATCTAATCAAATTAGGTAAATATATCTTATATTAAGGACTGAAGGGAGTAATAAATATCCAACAACAAACCAAATTTAAGAAGAAGAAAAAAGGAAAAATTGATTAAAAAAATTTCCTACTAAAAATTTATTGCCAAAAATTATCTAAAATTTTGTTATAGGACATGGGTGTAAATTATCTTCAACTATGTGTAAAAGAAAAGACATTTGCAACTGAATACATACATCTTGCAGATAACTGAAAAATAAACCCTCCCGCTCAAGGATGTTCATGAGGTTTTAGGTACATTTAGCCGATAAATTTTGTAATGGGGATTTGTCAACAATTTTTTAAATGGTGGATTAAGTTAACATGGCTTGATTTTTCTTAAAAAATGTTGATAGTTCAAATTGTATGATGAAAAAAATATTAATGGGGAGGACATAACAATTACTAACAAGAATTAAAGATAATTTTATAGGGGACGTTGTATAAAAACTAAAAATGAGTTAAAAAAAGGACTTGACAAATGGCAAGTTAGCATAAATTTTGGGTTTAGGTAGCGATTTTGCTTCGGAAGATATCCCCGGAAGCGATTTTGTCGCGAAAGTTTTTTTTGGAGCAATATTGCCCCTCAATTAACAACCTTAACGGTCAACCGTTAGTTGGACCGATTAACGGAGAGCAAAATCGCTCCAAAAAAACTTCCGGCAAGATCATTACTCCAAAAAAACTTGAGCAAAATTGCTTTCGTGGGTATACTTAGAGGCAAAATTGTTATTTAACTCAAGTATATTTAATATTTAATTTTGCAATAATGACTCATTAATGAAAATGCAACCCTTTTTTATCTCTGCCTTCGTTGATTTATGTAATTCGGCTTATTTAAAGTAAGGTTATTTTTGGCATTTTGAAGTAGGACTGTTTTGCAGATATACTGTTAGCCTAATTATAAAATTTTTAAAAATATAGGTCGCCTTAACAGTATGCACAAGCCAAGCTCATTTGAAAAATGACATCTAACCGTAGGCCAAAAAGCAGCCAGCCACTTTGTTCTTAGAAAGGGTGAAGCACAGGTTGGTATGGCTGTTTCACCCCTAGATATTAAATAAATAAAAATTTAAAATATATGATATCCTAAAAACAGTTTTAACATGTTTTTGGGTTAAGTATCAATTATCGCCTAGGAAGTCTTTTTTTTGAGTAATCGCCCTCCGTTAACAACCCTAACGATTGCCAACGGTTAGTTGACGGAATTAACTTCGAAGCAACATTACTAAAAAAACTTTCAAAAAGCAACATCTTGAAAAAAAAAAAAAAAAAAAATCGAAATTCTTTCCCGGAAAGATATCCCAAAGAAATCGCTACTTAACCCCTAAATTTTGGGTCAACAAATTGATTAAAAGAAATAGGGATATATATAAAAATAAAAATTCCCATTCTCATAAAGTGGGCCTTGAACGGGGCTATCCTGTCTCTCATCATAGTACCTGTCACCTGCCTCACTCTTCTCCTCTTCGCTCGCAACATCACAAGGTTTGAATCCTAACGCCCATCATACCCTCTTCCCCCTCTCTGTTTCTCAAATTCCTAACCGATTTCAAATTAGTTCCATAGGCGCCTTTTTATTTTCCCTCTCGCATTAGCATATTTGTGCTCAACAGAACAATTTGTATCTGATTTTTCTTATTCTCTTTGGGCGATCGCTTCGTTTCGCGTTGCTTCACGGAAAGCGTAGGAGAAAAGAGGCCATGGGTAGGCCACCCAGTAACGGAGGCCCTGCCTTCCGCTTCACTCAGGCTGAGGTATTCGTCTATTTAAGTTCCGATTGAAATTTTGTGATTTTTGTAAACTACTTGCATGAGTCGTTCAAACCTGCTTTTGAGCTTGATTTAGCACTTTTTTGTTGAAATTTTCTGAATGGATAGTTCCATTGTAGTGTTTTTCCGCTCCATTTCCTGGTGCTTTCTTTCGTTTGTATAATGGATGCGTTTTAAGTTTTTAGAGGCTAATTTTTCGATTTTTTTTCCTGATTTTATTTTGTTGGCCTCTGGGTAATATTTGTTTGATCTTGAGGCTCGCAATTCTTTCATTTGTCTTCTGTTTCATTCAATTAAGACCGTAGAGGTTTTATTTTTCTTCTTGTTTTTGTGCTTCTTTGGACATGAAATGCTCTATTTCTTGCGTCAATCTAGAATGGTGCTGCCATTTTCATCCATTCTTTTTCTCACAGGCTTTAGCTTGTTCAAATTGCGCCTTATACTGTGTCTTAGATGGTTCTATGGACTGCCTAGCTTGCATGCGTGCTGTGGTTTTGTGGATAAAGGATATTTATTCGTGTTGGCGTAGCACCAACACTGGAAATTGCCAAGGTTTCTACAATTTAAGTCTCCTTGCCTACACTGTTATCTAAAGCTTTGGTCCTCCCGAAGTCCCTATCCCTATCATTGAGGTTCCGGCTGAAGCAATTCTAGTTAAACATTTTCATGAACCTTGAATAACTTGTTATACTCTGCCCCTCTGGTGCAGATGTTTTCCATGAAGGCTTGCCTGGTACCAAGGGATCAATACCATCATCTATTGCCCAAATTTATTATTCACAGCATAGTGTGTTTGTACTGTGGATCTCAAACATTACAATGCCGCCTTTCTTCTCTTTACCCGATTTGGTATTTAGCTAAACTTTCTTTTAAAACAGAAATGAAATCTCACACCAGCTCTGGAGAACTGCCATTTGATTGCCTTTTCTTTCTTCCCTCAAAATAATGTTATTCCCCCACCTGCAATAGTGTCGAAGCACCTGGCTATGACAAATAAATAGAGTGGCTGCATGGCATAAATAAGAGGATAGTTGAGCTTTGACATTTTTTCTTCGTTGAATAAACTAGGAAGGTGTATGTGGATACACTTTAGATTATTACATGCACTATCGTGCCAATCATCGAGCTTTTAGGTTGCTATCATAGACCTTTGGGTGCATATGTAAATATGTTTACTCCCAAATATTTTTCAAGACTATTAATACACATACATCTGTAAATGCTTAGTAGGTGAAAATTTTAGTATGGTTCCATGTTTAATTTATGGTTATTATTTAAATATTGTTCTGTGTACTTTTCTCTATGATGCCTTATAAAGATAGGCTCAAATTTATTATGGGATTACTAGATGTTTGGATTCTGGTAGTATATTTTCTATAAACAATATCTGTATAGGTTACAGAAATGGAAACAATTTTGCAAGAGCATAATAATGCTATGCCAGCACGTGATGTTCTCACAGCTATTGCAGAGAAGTTCAGGTGTGCTACATAATTATGATTCCTTGATTACTGCAAGGTATTTAAGTATTGTTTATTCTGCTCATGAAAGTGGGCAGTGGATTGATCTTATCATTTCCTTTTGTTTTGGTTGTAGTGAATCTCTTGAACGTAAAGGAAAGATTACTGTGCAGATGAAGCAGGTATGAATGTGACAACTGTATTTTTTTTAGGTAAAAAATATCTTCTGCCTTCTTTTTCTTATCAGTCCACTTCATTATAGGTTTGGAACTGGTTTCAAAATAAACGGTATGCTATAAGGGCAAAATCTAGTAAGGCTCCTGGAAAGTTAAGTATCACTCCTATGGTTCGAGATGATTCAACCCCTGTTAGAAATATGCCTCAACCAATGACTGCTCCTATACCTCCTGCTTCAGGTAGAAATTGTTGCACTTTGGTTCATTGACATCTTTTTTTCTTTTCATTTTAATTTGTCATTTTTTGGTAGCTTTGTATTGTTGTATTCATTTTGGTTGAATCTTGTATCTGTGTTGATGATACTACCAACTAATCTTGACATCTTTTTTTCTTTTCATATAGGTTTTTACTTTCCTAGATAGAATGTCTAATACGGTGGCACCTTCTTGAGGCTTATTTTCAAGTTTAAAGTTTGTATGTGGAAGGGTCTCTGCTTCCTCCCATTACAAGCCCTATCTACCCAAGTTCCTTGTACCATTTTCTAGTTTACATATCATACTAATTTCAATATGATAATTTTGTTAATTTTGTGCTTTTGAACTGTGTCCAGTGACATTTCCTATCTCTATTAAGAAAAAGAGCGGAGAATGGGTCAAGGTTTCAATTAGAATTTTAAGGTTCAAGTTCATTGATGCCAGTTAGAATTTTAGCGGCCCCCTTTAAGAAAGTATGTTAACAATTCTTCCTACCCTTAGGGTATAGAATTTCACTCTTCTGGAACCTTCTGTTGCATGTTATAATGTGCTCAGTAGCTTGCCAAGTTTTCACTAACTTCACTTGCATTTATTTGACGGCCTCTCCATGGCTGCCATAACACTGCCATTTATGACTGTTTAAGCTTCTAAGTCAAATTATTCATTCTGCTTTTTTTTAAAAATAAATAAATTAATATTTAACATATTCAGAATCTGTTATAGTTTTTTTTTTTTTTAAATTGTTATTATTGATGAGACAATATTATTTATTTACTTTAAGCTTAGAGTATAGCATTGAGAATATTGGCTTGTTATTGGTAATGATTTAAATATTTCAATTTTTTCCAAGTTGAGCTATTATACAAGAGGAAGTTTCTCAGTGTTCCGTGCTTTTGTGAAACTATATGGGGAACTAACCCTGCTATTCTTTTATGCACTTCATCCTTTGTGCTTCAGTCATGATATGTCTGTTATACTGAACCTGTTGTCTTGAAAGATTTCGTCTGGACCTTAGACCATTTCAAACACTGAAAACTCATGTGTCTAATTTTCTAAGTGTTGATTGCATCATCATCATCATCATCATCATCATCGTATAAGGCGTAACAGACAGTCAGTCTATACCAAAACCATAGTTATTAGAACTTTATCTTGATTTATGGTCAACTTTGCTCAGTTTTTGTTTGAAATCATTTAATAATATTGTTTAACTGGGAAGCAAGACAACTTGTTTGCTGCTATGAAGGTCCTGGCTTGAATACCAATTTCTTCTTGGCTGTTTGAAGTCTTGAATTGTGATTAAGAAGCCTGGATCATGAAATATTGTCTCACTTCATATCAATTGTTGTTTAGAGCCTATTGTCTAGAGTGTCTGTGCTCTCTCATGTTTTAATTTGTTATATTATGTATTTACATATATTGCCTTCATTTTGTTCTCAGTTTCTACAGGAAAAGGTGCTCCAGAGAACTCAGCAATGGAGTTTGAAGCTAAGTCTGGAAGGGATGGAGCATGGTCAATATTTCTCACCATTCATGTCTACAATATTCTTTTGTACTCCCCCTCCACCCCAAAAAAAAATAAAAATAATAATAAAAAAACCAACACTATCTTAGATATGCAGACCTGACTTTTGGTCTTTTGTCTATAAGGTACGACGTTGCGAACTTTCTATCCCACAGGCATTTGGAAACCAGTGATCCGGTAATTTCAGGATGAACTTATCTCAGTTCTGAATGTATTTAAAGGAATTAGAAGGGCCTTTTCATAGCTGCTATCTAGGTTTTGTTCCCTTTTCTTTCTTTAATTTATAATTTCTTGCTGATTTTGTGACTTTTTAACTGATCCATTTTCATATGCATGTTCATATCAGTTGTGGGGCTGCTCGCATGAAGTTTGTACTTGTAAGATATTTGTAGGCAGTCAAAAGTGTTAGTGTTGCTGCTATCAACAATTGATGTCATAAGCAGTCATTTTTTTGGGTGAACCACTGCTTTGCAATGCCAGCTGTTTGATTTTTATCCAATTTTTTGCTGGTTGGATGACTGAGGAATGTACTTCTGAGTGATAATTTTAACCCCAACTATGTTACCATAGTGGTTTTTATTTACAAGAATAAAATTGATTTGGTTCTCAGTTTATAGGCTCTCTATAATCGTGTTGTAAATATCTTTAATTTGTTGCCCTAGGAGGAATCTGTCATGCTCTTCATCTTATATTGCTTTGGGTTCCCACCAATTTGATCCTTGCAATGATATCTTTTTTGTTCCAGGAAGTTCTGGTCCGATTTGCTGGTTTTGGATCTGAGGAAGATGAGTGGATTAATGTGCGAAAAAATATTCGGCCACGCTCTCTGCCATGTGAATCATCAGAATGTGTGGCAGTTCTCCCTGGTGATCTCATACTGTGTTTTCAGGTGGGAATATCGGTAGCCGGATGTCAAGTAAAAAACATTGATATGATCCCATTTGCACGTCCTCTACTTTTCATAATTTCTTTTCAAGAAAAAAATATTTTTCCATTTCTCTTTCTTAAATCTTAAGTTCTGTTTTTCCAACGTGTAGGAAGGTAAGGAGCAGGCTCTTTACTTCGATGCTCATGTCCTTGATGCTCAAAGACGAAGGCATGATGTTAGAGGCTGTCGTTGTAGATTTCTGGTCCGTTATGATCATGATCAATCAGAGGTACCCAATTTGATTATGATGTACTATTGTGGCACTCATCTTTTCATGATTGGACCCGATCACTTTTATCTTACATCCTGGAACTAGACAATAATTTGTGTCCAAGTACCTTGTCTAATCTGTAGTGGGTATTGCCTCCTGTATTTATATACTGGGAACACCTCTTCGAGCATCTTCTAAATGTATAACTCTTAATTACCAAACAAGTAATTTTCACTCCAGTTCCATGGGTCTTTATATGTTATACTGTAATTGTTGATTTAAATTACTTATAAATGTTTCCAATCAGACAGATGTAAGAGTGCCTGCTTTTCTTTTTCTGATTATGTGGCCATATTAAAACGCTGTTTTCTGATTTGATGTCAAGTTCGGATTGGATAACATGGAATGCAGAATTATTGTAAATCGGTGAATCACAATGAGTCGTTGGCTGTACACGTTTAGGAAAGTTATATTGAATTATTGATGAGTCTGCTTGACCAAAATTTTATTTATTTTACTTATTTGATATATTTTTGTCGACTCGTCCTAGTTGTGTGGTTGGCAGGAAATTGTTCCGCTTAGGAAGGTTTGTCGAAGGCCCGAGACCGATTACAGGTTGCAACAACTTCATGCTATGAACGAGGCAACACCTGTGGACCCACAAAAGACCGGCATGGACTTAGCGCCTGCTCATGCTGTCAGAGTTACAAGCTCAGCGGCTGAAACAGTGCCAAAACAGCAGAGTGCAAACATTGCCAGTGCCCCGCAAGTTTTGCAAGCTACTGTTACTTTAGCCTCACAACCTATGAATGTAGATCAGAGAAAAGCTGAAGTAGCCACCGATATGACTGGAGGAAACTCCGTAATCCGCCCAAGTATCACTGCATTTACCACCAGCGTTTTTACTAGTAGTGTTCCCCCTGGTGGTATGGCATTTCCTGGCAATGTTCCGCTCGGTAGTACTGCATTTCCCAGCAATGTTGTTACAAGCAGTGTTCCAGCAGTTTCGAATCAGAATCAGGCTGAAGGAAAATGATCGAAGGCATGTTTTCTTGCCTCGGTTCTCTCCCTTTCGAGGTTCAATTTTTCATGCACGCGTTTTTTCTCCAGACAGTTTAACTTGCTGGGAAATTCGCCTTTCTGCCGCATGATACTTGTACATGAGTTTCTCTCCAGCTGCTTTACATGAACCCTGGAAACTGAAAAGAAGAGAAAAATTTTATATACATTTTGGTCATCACCTTCTAAATCCTTGTAAGACATGATACATATTAGATGTTAGTTTTTGTTTCTCATTTTGCAGCAATCAGATTTTCTTGCGCTCCCTTCTACTTAACGAAGTTAGATTTGGAATGGCTTCAATTGGCAACAATGCTGAGTCCTGTGGGGCATTACACACGCAACACACACACATCGGCTTTTATAAGTGAGCTTTTTGTAGTGAATGAGGGATAGTAAAGACGTGTTGTTCACTTTGGTTTTTCTGACTATGATTGAAAGGATGGTTTTGGATGTGGTTAGATGATATGTTTCAAATATATTACAGCCTTTGGTCGAAACTTTCTCTTATATTTAAGACTGGTGGAAGTAGTAGTTAAATGATAAATGATAATTTTTAATTGGGATAAGGGTCTTAAATGTCATGGAAGTTTTCGTTCAGGAGCACTGGTAAGACGGAAGTTTTTTTTGGACAAAAAATGCCACGGAAGTTCACAAAACGTAGCAATTTTGCCCTATGTTAATTTTGACCGTTAAGTTTAACTGAGTGCACACGTGGCATGCCACCTCATCACACATGACATGCCACCTCATCAATCAATAGTATCATTTTTGCCCTGGAAGTTTTCACTAAGAAGCAATTTTGCCCCGGAAGTTTTCACTAAGGATCAATTTTGCCCTGGAAGATTACAAAACGTAGCAATTTTTTCCTTCTATCCCCCAATATTAAATTTGACTACTAAATCGAAAAACCACATAAATGCCTTACGCCTAAAAAGGTTAAACTTGGAGTCGAAAAGGAGATCCTTGAGATGTTGAGCTCAAAGCGGAGAATTTATTAATGGAAAAGCAGTCAAAGGTGAAAGATCTGTCATAAAACCCAGAGGAAGCATCATTTATGATCGAAGCAAATGATCAGTCTATACAAACGTAAATATTATCACTATTGATTTGTTTTATTGAACCAATTTTTGGAACAATTGGTTCAATATTATCATCATTTCTCGTTTTGAAATGCAAAACGAGAAATGAATTGTTCCAAAAATTGGTTCAATAAAACAAATCAATAGTGATAATATTTACGTTTGTATATCGATCATTTGTTTAGATCATAAGTGATGCTTCCCTGGGTTTTGTGACAGAAATTTTCGATCCTTTTGACGATTCGCTTTCATAAATTTCTGGCGCATTTAGCTCAACATCTCAAGGATCTCCTTCTCTGACTCCAAGTTCGACCTTTTCAAGGCATGATATGTGTGATCTTTGACTGATTTAATAGTCAAATTTAATTTTGGGAGATAGAAGGGCAAAATTGCTCTTTAGTGAAAACTTCCGGGGCAAAATTGATACTTAACTCTTATTTGATTGATGAGGTGGCATGCCACGTGTGCACTCAGTTAAACTTAACGGAGGGGTAAAATTGCTACGTTTTGTAAACTTCCGGGGCAAAATTGCTACGTTTTGTGAACTTCCATGGCATTTTTGGTCCAAAAAAAACTTTCGTCTTACCAGTGCTCCTGAGCAAAAACTTCCATGACATTTAAGACCCTTATCCCTTTTAATTTTAATGAATTGGGGTAGGTTATTCCCTGCCTCAATTTCAAAACCACTCTCAAAAAAGTGGTTTGGGTTTTTTTACCACATCCACATGTTTTAATCTTTTCTTTTTAAAATTTTTATCCCTAACCTAACCTTTTCTTATAGGGAAGGTTCACCCGCACACTCTTGTATACCATTGGGGGTTTGGAGAGGTCACATTTTTTTTTGGGGGGGGGGGGTGTTTTATTAATTTTAACCAATATTTAGTACCTTTCTTTTTTGTTAGGTACATGTATACTCCTATTGAAGACAATTATGTTCGAGATATTGCTGGGCGCTAAATATGGACACCTCCCCCAGCAGGGGTTCGAACTTTAGTTTGTCACGTTGTAAAGGACTAACCGCTTCTGTTAAATCCAACTCCTATAGAGTTTTTAATTAATTTAGCATTTTTACTTGGCATTTTTTATTTTTCATTTTTATTGCGCTCCAATCGTCGGAGTCTTTTTAGCATGCTAAACTACCCTTTACATTTTGTTTTTTTTTTAAAAAAAGAGCAATACAGTACCCCAAAAAAAATGCAAATCCAAATCAAGCAACCTCTTGCAATGTAAAGGAGGATCAATGAAATAAACAAAAGGACCGTCCAAAATAGGAGTTTCTGAGGCAAAGCAATTTGCACATATCCTATACATCATTTCAGTCTCATTAATGAATTATCTATAAACTATTTGCTATCACAATTGGACAACCACATTTGATGAGTGCTATTCCAACGTTCTCCTTTTGAAAACTAACTGAAGCCGATACCACACTCTACTTTTTGATAATACAGAGACAGCTCACGAACTTAACGAGAGATGACTCCCTTTATAAGCTTCATTATTGATATTTGTGTGAAAGCTATATATAAATGCCATGGAAGCTGGCAAGATGAAGATAATCATACATGTGAGTCCAATAAACATTTCAAATCAGACACACTCACAAGTGGATAACAACATCAAAAGAGAAGAACTTGAAAGAGGTTGTTTAATCCACTGTTGATTGATCGATATATGTGAGCTCGCGCGCATGAACAGTAGTGGCTTTTTCTTTTCTGGGTTCTCACTGTGTGAAGGAAAGTGGAAGCTTTTTTAATTGGGAAAATGACTTTTAGGTCCTAACCAAGGAAAATAATATCAAAAAAGTCATCATTAACAAGTGAATCAGTTATCAGAATGTATTTTTTTTTTAATTGGGACCTAAAAGTTATTCTCCCTTTTAAATTTAGAGTTTTGCGATTGTTCATTCATGGATGTGGATAAATATCTAATCTTCTGTGAATCGGTTCAGAAATGTGTGCGATGATGGATGCTGACTTTTGGAGCTACTTAGTCAAATGTTTTAGTTATTTATTTTCCTATATAATAACGTTTGACTTTGAATGTGGTGATATGATGTTTATTATATTCATGAGCGTCCTTGGTCTCATCTCTCGCCTTCAAACACTGAATGTTGTCGACAAATGTTATATTGAAAAAGAAAAATGGTAAATTATGAGAACAAAGATGTGTTGAGTTGCTCTTTAGTGCTAGCCCATGATCCTCTAAATGTAGGAATTAGTTAAAAGGTTAGTTAAAAGGTTTTTTTTTTTTTTTTTACAAAGCTATCCTATTAATTGTATATATTATTAAGGGGGTTACTATTTATATGAGGAGGGATCAAATGATGTATATATTTTGGGAAAATAAGCACATGTTTGTTATTCTTAATATTTATAAATTATTTATCTAATTCTTGTATTTAAAATCGAAAATAAAAGAGTATAATTAAGTAAGAGTGAAGGTGCAGATTGGCCAAACAAGTTTTACATTAGGAACATCCAGCACAAAAAAGTTTTGAAGGGAGCAAAAATACTAATCAACAATTGAAAATGGTGCATATTTACCAAAACCGTTAAATTTTCCTAAATGGTTGTTAAATTATAAAAGAAGAAAACATTAGCCGTTTGAGAAAATTTAACGGTTTTGATAAATTTGCACAATTTTCAATTGTTGATTGGTACTTTTACTCCCTTCAAAACTTTTTTATGCTGGGTACTCCTAGCGTAAAACTTGTTTGACCAATCTGCACTTTAACCCATTAAGTAATAGTTAAAACAATACAACATATCATGTGGGAAGTGTTGTAATTAAGTTGTTGTGACTTGTAAGTTGCTGATTTTGACAATGTTTAGATTTATATGTGCACCAAACCTTAACATCCAACCATCCAGAAATGCATTATACTATTATCTTCCTGTGTTTAAAATGTAGGAATCATCAATAATGCTAACAATTGAGTTGATTCAAATCTTATGGATAAAAATAGAAAAAAGATAACTTGATTTAAATCTAATAATGATCAAATCAAGATATTGAAATGACATGTCCAAGTGTCTGGACATGCTTCCCAAAAGCCTAATTTCATTCTTTGAATATAGATGGAGACATTTGTGGTGGAAATGAGTTATAACATGTTACACGGGGGGGTGTTCCAACTATAGCTCCATTCTTCTCTATCTCAACTTTGAACCCTAAAATTCCTCCTATTGCATGAGTTATAACTGCACTGGTTTTGAGGGATGAGAGAGAGAGAGAGCCTAGGGAGTGTTTTCCAGAAAGCTACAGTGAGGGAGAGAGATGGAAGGGATAAAAAAAATGGTGGGGTGACGATGAGTTGGATTATATATTAAGTTGAGTTTTAGTCATAAAACGGTCAACATGTATAATTTTTCTTTCAGTTTGATTTATTTCCTTTGTTGAATATAACTTTATTAAATTTATTCCCTTTTTGGTAATTATAAATTCATAAGTGATTTTAATAAATAAAATCCAGACATAATTACAATTGTTAAAGTCACTTGTGAAAAAAAACATATCCAAACAAAAATTATGATTGACTAACTATACTTTTAACTAATAATTTGAATTGGAGGTGATTGTACGAAAATAAGAAAATAATACGAAAACACTATCAAAAAGGAGTAACAGAGGGTTTAGAAAGGCCAAAAAACCTAAGCTAGGCTTCCTACTCCAAAGCCGAATCCACAAACATGAAAGCTCAAGCTTGACTGCTATTTAATTTGAATTAACTTTATTCTATTTTTAATTTTAATAAAATTAGGTAATCATACATCGTAATTTTTTCTGGGGAAGAGATTGGCAAAATAAAAGAATCAATTATTTCTTTATTTAAAATTGAAAACCATGATATTTGATTAAGAAAGAAACGGAAAACATATATTAAATACTTAGAGTCATGTTTCTAATAAAAAACAAACAAGTGTATTGTGCTCAAATAAAACTCTAACAAGTGTTTGCTTTAGATACACATTCATTATTTTTGGTCATATCAATTATCCTCCACTTGTTAAAGAATAATACTCTTGTCATAATTTAATTGGAGGGCCTCACACTAAAACTAGAAAAACTTGTATATAAGAGGAGGGGTAAAGAACTCCTACCCAAAATTGGGAACAAGTATGATAGGATTAGTCGAGTCATAAGATATTGAGATTGAGACCAAAAATGTAATTCCAGTCAAGAGAAGAAGAAAAATTTGCATATACATCATATACATTGGGACTTTCTAGATTTAAGAACAATATACAAACATGCAACATACAGAATTATATTATATTTGTTCGAGATCACTAAGCGGAGAGGTACTTACCAGTTAAGGAGAAGCTCATAGCTTTAGATCTAAATCCAAGGTTTCATCATTTTTGGGAAAATCAATGAAACTCTTTGAGAACGTTACACCAGCAGAAACTCAAAAGGGTGCAATGTTCCGTACGATGGCCGAACTGGAAAGATTTAGAAAAGAAGAAGAGGCTGATGCGGCTGAAAGTGCACCACATGCAACAGCCCCTCCTCAAATAAAGAAGTATTTGAGAAAGTTACACTCGAAGAAACTCAAAAGGGTGCAAGCTTTTGAAAATGTTGTGGGTAATGTTCTGGGTATGGATATTAATAGGCTACCAACCATTGTGATTAAGAATGAGGTGAAACCAGCTGAGGCAAAGGTAGTGCACCTTCTGGAGTTCAATTTATGCATACTTATTCCAAGTAAACTGGTGATTTTATAATTTGCCACAAAAACTAATTATCATATAAAAGTATTGAATTTTGCTGGATAGGAAAAAAAAAGGCTCTGTTATTATTGAATTTTATAATTTTGCTAGATGGCAAGTCAGGATAACTTAATGTTTTTAACTTTAAGTTAAAAACATGACGGGTACATTGGTTTGCAAAGGTTCATTTGAAGGGGCTCTTGTGTCTCTGATGGGATATTATTGAATGAACATATATTTTATGTATTGCGTACATATAACAATATATGTATCTTAAATTGTTTTGTATGTTATATTTATGCAACACACACTAAATTAGAAATAAAGTATAAGACGAAGATAGAGACTAGAACTAGGGGTGGCGACAATGAGCCCTGTTGGAGGATCCAAACAAGGCAGTGTAATGGTTACGGCAACAAGATGGCTCTTAACAATTTTTTCTATGGTAATTATGTTAAAATAAGATAGACATGGTATTACTTAAAAAGAGATAGACTTTGTGTTATATATTAATTATAACTAATTATTAAAAATAATCTATTACAATTCGCTTAAAAATCAAAGTAAACATTAATTTTGTAGTTAATATTACAAAATGACTCATTATTACAATGATTCACGTTTGAGATCCTAAAAGTATTTATTCACATAAATTGAGATAAAACTTACCTCACATTCTTACTTCATACTACTATGTGGTTCTATTTGTAAGTCCATTTTGACCCAAAAAAAATTGATCCTTATTATAAGTCAAGTTTCAAAGTAATAAATGTGTTTGTTACATTTTCACTCCTATTAATTGCAATAAAAAAAAAAAGAATTTATTTATATTTACTTTTAAAACCAATCATAGATAAGTGTAAAATTGGAAGTTTAGCCTATAACTAATGAGTTAACTAACTCCCTTCAAAATATAAGAATTAGTTAATTTAGATTTATAAATAAAATTAAAACAGTACACTATAAATCACTATTAAAAAATTACTTGCATGGTTGGGGGAAGGGAAGGGAAGGGGAGGGGGAGGGGAGGGAGGGGAGGGGAGGGGAGGGGAGAGAAAAGAAAAGGGGGGAGGAGAAAATGGGGTCCAAATTTAGTGTAGTGGGGCCCACAAACTTTTTCTCTCATTTAAATTTTTTCCCTCCCCTTCCCTTCCCTCAAACCAAACATACCTAAAGGACTTCAATCCAATTCCAAGCTATATCATTGCAGGATGCAATCGGATTGAATCAAAGTAGTTGTAAAAGAGTCGAGACATGGGCCAAAACTGTCTAGGTGGCCGAAAAGTAAAATGTCCTAAATCACCCTATTAATAGAAGTTTTGTCTGGTAGCGAAGGTGAAAATCTGTGTTCAACCCCTTCTTTACAAGGAACCCTTGACCCACTCATTATTTTGCCTTGTCATTCTGCTCTCAACTTAATTAATTACCATCCCCCATATATTTCCACTTTTTCCACATTGACCCATTAATTAATTACTACTCTCTCTGGTCCTTATTATAAGGCATCAACTAACAATTCTCACAAACCAATAAAAGAGTTAAAGTCAATAAAGTTAGTCTACAATTTAAGTAATTTTCAATATTACCCCTACTAATTGCACTAAACTCTACTATCATATTAAGTAGGGTTAAGAAGCGAATTAGCCAACAAACTATTAGTCCAGGAGGGCTTAGCACAAACAACTAATAAGTGGACCTTAAATACCAACTCCTGTAGAGTATTTTATTAATTTAGCATTTTTACTTGGCATTTTTTATTTTTCATTTTTATTGCGCTCCAATCGTCGGAGTCTTTTTAGCATGCTAAACTACCCTTTACATTTTGTTAATAATAATAATAATAATAAAGAGCAATACAGTTAGCCAAAAAAAAATGCTAATCCAAATCAAGCAACCTCTTGCAATGTAAAGGAGGATCAATGAAATAAACAAAAGGACCGTCCAAAATAGGAGCTTCTGAGGCAAAACAATTTGCACATATCCTATACATCATTTCAGTCTCATTAATGAATTATCTATAAACTATTTGCTATCACAATTGGACAACCACATTTGATGAGTGCTATTCCAACGTTCTCCTTTTGAAAACTAACTGAAGCCGATACCACACTCTACTTTTTGATAATACAGAGACAGCTCACGAACTTAACGAGAGATGACTCCCTTTATAAGCTTCATTATTGATATATGTGTGAAAGCTATATATAAATGCCATGGCAGCTGGCAAGATGAAATAATCATACATGTGAGTCCAATAAACATTTCAAATCAGACACTCTCACAATTGGATAACAACATCAAAAGAGAAGAACTTGAAAGAGGTTGTTTAATCCACTGTTGATTGATCGATATATGTGAGCTCGCGCGCATGAACAGTAGTGACTTTTTCTTTTCTGGGTTCTCACCAGTCACTACTGTGTGATGGAAAGTGGAAGCTTTTTTAATTGGAAAAATGACTTTTAGATCCTCACCAAGAAAAATAATATTAAAAATGTTATCTTTTAAATTTAGAGTTTTGAATCATGGATTATCGTAAATGGGTTCAGAAATTTATGCGAGGATGAATGCTGACTTTTGGAGCTAGTTAGTCAAATGTTTTAGTTATTTATTTTCCTAATAATGTTTGACTTGGAATGTGGTGATATGATGTTTATTATATTCATAAGCGTCCTTGCTCTGATCTCTCGCCTTCAAACACAGAATGTTGTCGACAAATGTTATATTGAAAAAGAAAAATGGTAAATTATGAGAACAAAGATATCTTGAGTTGCTCTTTAGTGCTAGCCCATGATCTTCTTGACCTTGTTAGGCACCAACCTTTCCCCCCTTTTTTTTTTCTCTTTCAAATTTTTGAATTTCTTAATCAAATTCTAAATGTAGGAATTGGTTAAAAGGTTTTTTTTTTTTTACAAAGCTATCCCTATTAATTGTATATATTATTAAGGGGGTTGCTATTTATATGAGGAGGGATCAAATGATGTATATGTTTTGGGAAAATAAGCACATGTTTGTGATTCTTAATATTTATAAATTAGTTATCTAATTTTTGTATTTAAAATCGAAAAGAAAAGAGTATAATTAAGTAAGGATCAAGGTGCATTAGATTGACCAAACAAGTTTTACATTAAGAGCACCCAGCACAAAAAAGTTTTGAAGGGAATAAAAATACCAATCAACAATTGGAAATGGTGCATATTCACCAAAACCGTTAAATTTACCTAAACGGCCGTTAAATTATAAAAGAAGGAAATATTTATGTCGTTTGAGAAAATTTAACGGTTTCGGTGAATTTGCACAATTTTCAATTGTTGCTTGGTACTTTTGCTCTCTTCAAATTTGTGTTTGGTGCTTCTGGCGTAAAACTTGTTTGACCAATCTGCACCTTAACGCATTAAATAATAGTGAAAACACGACAACATATCATGTGGGAAGTGTTGTAAGTTGTTGTGACTTGTAAGTTGCTGATATTGACAATGTTGAGATTTATATGTGCACCAAACCTTAACATCCATCCATCCAGAAATGCATTATGCTATTCTCTTCCAGTGTTTAAATGTAGGAATCATCAATAATAATAACAATTGAGTTGATTCAAATCTTATGGACAAAAGTAGAAAAAAGATAACTTGATTTAAATCTAATAATGATCGAATCAATGTACTGAAATGACATGTCCTCCAAGTGTCTGGACATGCTTCCCCAAAAGCCTAATTTCATTCTTTGAATATAGATGGAGACATTTGTGGTGGAAATGAGTTATAACATGTTACACGGGGGGGTGTTCCAACTATAGCTCCATTCTTCTCTATCTCAACTTTGAACCCTAAAATTCCTCCTATTTCATGAGTTATAACTGCACTGGTTTTGAGGGATGAGAGAGAGAGAGAGAGCCTGGGGAGTGTTTTCCAGAAAGCTACAGTGAGGGAGAGAGATGGAAGGGATAAAAAAAATGGTGGGGTGACGATGAGTTGGATTATATATTAAGTTGAGTTTTAGTCATAAAATGGTCAACATGTATAATTTTTCTTTCAGTTTCATTTATTTCCTTTGTTGAATATAACTTTATAAAATTTATTCCCTTTTTGGTAATTATAAATTTATATAAGTGATTTTAATAAATAAAATCCAGACATAATCACAATTGTTAAAGTCACTTGTGAGGAAAAAAAAAATATCCAAACAAAAATCATGATTGACTAACTATACTTTTAACTAATAATTTGAATTGGAGGTGATTGTACAAAAATAAGAAAATAATACGAAAACACTATCAAAAAGGAATAACAGAGGGTTTAGAAAGGCCAAAAACCTAAGCTAGGCTTCCTACTCCAAAGCCGAATCCACAAACATAAAACCCTCAAGCTTGACTGCTATTTAATTTGAATTAACTTTATTCTATTTTTAATTTTAATAAAATTATCTAATCATACATCGTAATTTTGTTCTGAGGAAGAGATTGGCTAAATAAAAGAATCATTAATTTGTTTTGATTCTTCTTTATTCAATTATCTCATCTTTATTTAAAATTGAAAACCATGATATTTGATATAAGAAAGAAACGGAAAACATATATTAAGTACTTAGAGTTATGTTTCTAATAAAAAACAAACAAGTGTATTATGCTCAAATAAAACTCTAACAAGTGTCTGCTTTAGATACAGATTCATTATTTTTGGTCATATCAATTATCTTCCACTTCATTAAAGAATAATATTCTTGTCATAATTTAATTGGAGGGCCTCACACTAAAACTAGAAAAACTTGTATATAAGAGGAGGGGTAAAGAACTCCTACCCAAAGATTAGGAACAAGTATGGTAGGATTAGTCGAGCTATAAGATATTGAGATTGAGACCAAAAATGTAATTTCAGTCATGTCCCAAAGAGAAGAAAAAATTTGCATATACATCATATACATTGGGACTTTCTAGATTTAAGAACAATATACAAACATGCAACATACAGAAAATCACTTATTAAAATCACTTATATAAATTTATAATTACCAATTATATAAATTTATACAAGTGACTTTGAGATCAATGAAACGTTGGATTTTAATAAGTGATTTTAAACGTTGGATTTAGATCTAAAGCTATGAGCTGCCCAAAAGGTTTCATCATTTTTGGGTCCAAAAAAATCAATGAAACTCTTTGAGAACGTTACACCAGCAGAAACTCAAAAGGGTGCAATCTTCCGTACGATGGCCGAATTGGAAAGACTGAGAAAAGAAGAAGAGGCTGCTGCGGCTGAAAGTGCACCACAACAGCCCCTCCTCGAATAAAGAAGTATTTGAGAAAGTTACACTCGAAGAAACTCAAAAGGGTGCAAGCTTTTGAAAATGTTGTGTGTAATGTTCTGGATATGGATATTAATAGGCTTCCAACCATTGTGATTAAGAATGAGGTGAAACCAGCTGAGGCAAAGGTAGTGCACCTTCTGGAGTTCAATTTATGCATACTTATTCCAAGTAAACTGGTGATTTTATAATTTGCCACAAAAACTAATTATCATATAAAAGTATTGAATTTTGCTGGATAGGAAAAAAAAGGCTCGTTATTATTGAATTTTATAATTTTGCTAGATGGCAAGTCAGGATAACTTAATGTTTTTAATATTAAGTTAAAAACATGACGTGTACATTGGTTTGAGAAGGTTCATTTGAAGGGGCTCTTGTGTCTCTGATGATGGGATATCATTGAATGAACATATATTTTATGTATTGCGTACATATAACAATATATGTATCTTAAATTGTTTTGTATGTTATATTTATGCAACACACACTAAATTAGAACTAAAGTATAAGACGACGACGGAGACTAGAACTAGGGTGGCGACAATGAACCCTGTTGGATGATCCAAACAAGGCGGTGTAATGGTTACGGCAACAAGATGGCTCTTAACAATTTTTTTCTAGGATAATTATGTTAAAATAAGATAGACATGGTATTACTTAAAAAGAGATAGACTTTGTGTTATATATTAATTATAAATAATTATTAAAAATAATCTATTACACTTCGCTTAAAAATCAAAGTAAACATTAATTTTGTAGTTAATATTACATAATGACTTATTATTACATTGATGGTTGTTTGGGACCACGTTTGAGATCCTAAAAGTATTTATTCACATAAATCGAGATAAAACGTCACCTCACATTCTTACCTCATACTACTCGTGGTTCTATTTGTAAGTCATTTTGACCAAAAAAATTTGATCTTATTATAAGTCCAGGTTTCAAAGTAATAAATGTGTTTGCTACATTTTCACCCCTATTAATTGCAATAAAAAAAAGAATTTATTTATGTTTACTTTTAGAACCAATCATAGATAAGTGTAAAATTGGAAGTTTAGCCTATAACTATTGAGTTAACTAACTCCCTTCAGAAAAAGAGAATTAGTTAATTTAGATTTATAAATAAAATTAAAATAGTACACTATAAATCACAATTAAAAAATTACTTTTAAGGACTTCAATCCAATTCCAAGCTATATCATTGGAGGATGGGGTTTAGGAGCAATTTTACATATGTACTTTTCCCTAGGAGCGGCTAGCACCATGAACTTTTTTCTGGATCAAAAATACACATGTGGTTACGTTTTGGGAGCGCCCAGCACCACGGCCGTTAGTCAACTAACGGTCAACATTAACTTTGGATAGAACTGACTTTAACAAAATTATAAAATTTATTCCCTTTTTGGTAATTATAAATTCATAAGTGATTTTAATAAATAAAATCTCAACATAATCACAATTGTTAAAGTCACTTTTGAAAAAAAAATATCCAAATTAAACAAAAATCATGATTGACTGACGATACTTTAAACTAATAATTTAGATCAGAGGTAGTTGTACAAAAAAGAAGAAGAAGAGATAAAACACTATCAAAAAGGAGTAACAGAGGGTTTAGAAAGGCCAGAAAACCTAAGCTAGGCTTCCTACTCCCAAGCCTAATCCACAAACATGAAAGCTCAAGCTTGACTGCTATTTAATTTGAATTAACTTTATTCTTTTTTTTAAAAAAAAAAATATTTATCTAATCGTACATCGTAATTTTTTCTGGGGAAGAGATTGGCAAAATAAAAGAATCAATAATTTCTTTATTTAAAATTGAAAACCATGATATTTGATATAAGAAAGAAACGGAAGAGTCATGTTTCTAATAAAAAACAAACAAGTGTATTGTGCTCAAATAAAACTCTAACAAGTGTTTGCTTTTGATACACATTGTATTGTGCTCAAATAAAACTCTAACAAGTGTTTGCTTTTGATACACATTCATTATTTTTGGTCATACCAATTGTCCTACACTCATTAAAGAATAATAGTCTTGTCATAATTTAATTGGAGGGCCTCACACACTAAAACTAGAAAAACTTGTATATAAGAGGAGGGGTAAAGAACTCCTACCCAAGATTAAGCGAATTTGCACCTTGATCTCTTTTTTCCTTTTATTTTACAAAGCCTAAATTGATATTATCTTGAGTTATAAATAATTATTAAAAAGCATGAATTATATTTGAGATTTCATGAATACTTATAAAAAATAATTATAAATAATAATCTATTGCTCTTAAAAATCAAAACAAACACTAAAATTGATTTATTATTGCTCTATTGTATTGGAGATGCAAGAGCATTGAATCGAAGAAGCCGTATGTTGGAAAAGGGTTTACAGTCGACACATGAGCCCAAAATGTAATTTCAGTCAAGCCGGATGCTCAGTCTCCTACAAAAATCTTGTAAGTTTACTAACTCCTTAATATTTTTCTTCCCATCTTTATTCATAAAACTGAAAGTCGGTTTTCCATGAAAAAAGACATGGCGCAGCCAGGCGGCGACGACGAGGAACGTCCAAGAAAATAATTGAAACTCTTTGAGAATGTTACACTAGCAGAAACTCAAAAGGGTGCAATCTTCTATACGATGGCTAAACTAGAAAGACTGAGAAAACAAGAAGAGGCTGCTTCGGCTGAAAGTGCACCACAACAGCCCCTCCTCGAATAAAGAGGTATTTGAGAAAGTTACGCTCAAAGAAACTCAAAAGGGTGCAAGCTTTTGAAAATGTTATGTGTAATGTTCTGGGTATGGATATTAATAGGCTTCCAACTATTGTGATTAAGAATGAGGTGAAACCAGCTGAGGCAAAGGTAGTGCACCTTCTGGAGTTCAATTTATGCATACTTATTCCAAGTAAACTGGTGATTTTATAATTTGCCACAAAAACTAATTATCATATAAAAGTATTGAATTTTGCTGGATATGGGAAAAAAGGCATTATTGAATTTTATAATTTTGCTAGATGACAAGTCAAGATAACTTAATGTTTTTAACTTTAAGTTAAAAACATGACGGGTACATTGGTTTGCAAAGGTTCATTTGAAGGGGCTCTTGTGTCTCTGATAGGATATCATTGAATGAACATATATTTTATGTATTGCGTACATATAACAATATATGTATCTTAAATTGTTTTGTATGTTATATTTATGCAACACACACTAAATTAGAACTAAAGTATAAGATGACGACGGAGACTAGAACTAGGGGTGGCGACAATGAACCCTGTTGGATGATCCAAACAAGGCGGTGTAATGGTTACGACAACAAGATGGCTCTTAACAATTTTTTCTAGGATAATTATGTTAAAATAAGATAGACATGGTATTACTTAAAAAGAGATAGACTTTGTGTTATATATTAATTATAAGTAATTATTAAAAATAATCTATTACACTTCGCTTAAAAATCAAGGTAAACATTAATTTTGTAGTTAATATTACATAATGACTTATTATTACATTGATGGTTGTTTGAGATCACGTTTGAGATCCTAAAAGTATTTATTCACATAAATCGAGATAAAACTTACCTCACATTCTTACCTCATACTACTATGTGATTCTATTTGTAAGTCCATTTTGACCAAAAAAATTGATCCTTATTATAAGTCCAGTTTCAAAGTAATAAATGTGTTTGCTACATTTTCACCCCTATTAATTGCAATAAAAAAAAGAATTTATTTATGTTTACTTTTAGAACCAATCATAGATAAGTGTAAAATTGGAAGTTTAGCCTATAACTATTGAGTTAACTAACTCCCTTCAAAAAAAGAGAATTAGTTAATTTAGATTTATAAATAAAATTAAAATAGTACACTATAAATCACAATTAAAAAATTACTTTTAAGGACTTCAATCCAATTCCAAGCTATCATTGCAGGATGCGTTGAATCAAAGTAGTTGTAAACTACTAAACGCTTAGGTCGGCTAGAGAGGGGCTGTCATAGCTTAACCACGGGTCTTGAGTTCTAGATGTGAGAATGTTGCGTGTGTAGGTGGTAAAGGCTTCCCTCTGAAAGGGGCCAACCCGGTCTCGATCCAGATTAGTCTGAAACTGTTGATGTGCCTAAAAAATAACCTGCCCTGGGACACCGGATACACTTAAAAAAAATGGTTAAGGTGCATTTTTGCCAACAAACTATTACAGAAAGAGCATCCAGCACAAATATTAATTAAGGGTACCTTAAATACCAACAAACAATTAAAAATGTGCAGATTGGCCAACAAACTTTTAAAAAGGTGCAGTTAGCACAACGCCATTAGAAAAAAGATAACGTCCATTATCTAAGGTGCAAATTGGCCAATGAACTTTTACTCCATGAGCACCCAGCACAAAAATATTTTACTCAGGAGCTCCAAAGACACAAAATTCTTAATTTCACTAAATTAAATAATTTTTTTTCAATTTTCATTATTCAAAACTACTTGTATAGATATCTATGGAGAAAAAAATTACTCATTTGCTAAAATAAAAAAAATAAAAAAAAAATATGATTATATGATTTAAATAAAACTCAAGGTGTTTGTAATTTATTATATATGTTAAACAAAAAAATTATATGATTTATTTTTATTTTAGAAGAAATTTATGTGAGTTAAGAAATTTATTTAATGTTAATAAAATTTAAAAAATCTAAAAAAATCTATTATATCCGAAAGAAATGAAATGAAATGATTTTTATTTTTATTTTTATTTTTATAAAAAGAGCTTAATGGATATCAACGTTGACACTTAATAATATAAATCCGGCAACTTGATGATATTTTTGTTAATTAAATGATCTATTGATTATATGAATATGAGACTTGTTGAAAAAAAAAAGTCCCATAAATAATTTGCTGAGGCTATTCCAAGATACTTAATTAATGACAATTTTTTTCCAACAAGTCCCATATTGATATAATTAATAGATCATTTAATTAACAAAAGTATCATCAAATTGCCATATTTATATTATTAAGTGTCAACGTTGATACCCATTAAACTTTTTTTATAAAAGTAAAAATAAAAATTAAATTCATTTCATTTCATTTCTTTCCGGATATAATAGATTTTTTAAATTTTATTAACGTTAAATGAACTTTTTAACTCACATAAATTTCTTCTAAAATAAAAATAAATCATATAATTTTTTTTATCATATATAATAAATTATAAAACACCTTGAGTTTTATTTAAATCATATAATTATATTTTTAATTAATTTTTTTGTTTATTTTAGCAAATGAGTAATTTTTGTCCATAGATATCTATACAAGTAGTTTTGAATAATGACAATTGAGAAAACAATTTATTTAATTTAGTGAAATTAAGAATTTTGTGCTGGGTGCTCCTGGAATAAAAGTTTGTTGGCCAATCTACACCTTTGATAACGGACATTTTTTTTTTCTAACGACGTTGTGCTAACTACACCTTTTTAAAAGTTCGTTGGCCAATCTGCACATTTTCAATTGTTTGTTGGTATTTAAGGTGCCCTTAATTAATATTTGTGTTGGATGCTCTTTCTGTAATTGTTTGTTGGTAAAAATACACCTTAACCCAAAAAAAAAAAGTTGTAAAAGAGTCAAGACATGGGCCAAAAATGTCTAGGTGGCCAAAAAGTAAAAGGGAAAATTACACACAGGTCCTTAGGAGCACAAATAATTACATTTAGGTCCCTTCAAATGACAAAATTACACAGAAGTCCCTAGGGACTTCTGTTTAATTATTTGTGAAGGTTAAATTACCAATCTGACCTTCTTCCAATTCCTTCTCCTATCTCTCTCCTCTCTCCATTTTCTTATCTCCTGCAGGTGCAGAGCTACATTTCCCTCACGGTGGCCGACGTTCTCTACCTTCCGCCGCCGGCACCCCTTCTGACCTCCTCATTGTCGGTCGGGGTTTTCTTTAGATTTGGGTCTTGATCTGTTATTGGGGAAGCCCTTTTGATTTTAAGATGACCTTCTAGAGGGTCGCCACTATCGGTTCCGATTACCAGGAAGATGATTCTAAAAAGGGATCCTTTTGATTTTAATGTTTGCATCCTCTCCCCTTCCCCTTATTTTTTCCTGTCGAAGGCCATTCACCCATGCTATTTTTATTATGTAAATCAACGTTTTATGTGAAATATGTTAGATATGATTAGTTTTGATGATGTCTTATATAGATGTCATTATTAAAAGCAAAAAGATTAAGTAACATAGTTATCTCCTACATTGACTAACTGTTGTATTTAATGTAGATTAATCCAAGTTGAATCTTAGAGATTAATCAAGAAGGAGATATTGAAAAAGGTAGAACCTACCGAGAATGATGAGTCCAAGCTAAATTATGAAGAATGATCAAGATGGGATATGTAAGAAGGAAGAACTTGATGAATGGAATGAGAATATCATTATACAAGTTCCAAGATTGATTCTAGAAGTCTCCACGATCAAATGGAAGTTGGAATAGCTCAATTCAGAGTTAAAAACAAGCAAATATAAGGTTCAGGATGATCCAACTCGACTCATGAGGTTGCAACTCGAGTTAACCACTTTGCTACAGTGTTTTCCCTCTTCTGGAATGAGTTAACTCGAGGCATGTATGAGTAACTTGAGTTGTAACTTGAGTTATCACTTAATAACTCGAGTCAACAGTGTTTTTCAGCACCTCTGTTATGCTCTGTTTCACGTTTCAGCTGGCGAGGTCTGGTATTTCGATGATAACTCCCAAACCAGAGATCGGATTGAGATGAAACCAGTGGCATATGAAACTAGACTCCCAATGCATGATTTTGATATAAAATTCAAGCCCAAAGGAGTTCATATCAAGGATCTATGAATTGTGGAAGTTGACACTACAATTCACACCACAGTACAGACATAGCTTTGGTATTTTGAGTGTAACTCACAAACTACAAATCCAATTGAGCTGAAATTGGTGCCATATGAAAGAAGACTCAAAATAATTTCCATCAAGATCTGAACCAAGAAAAATGAAGTTTAGACCATGGAGATATGGCCTTCGAAAGGTACAGTAAGTTCAAGATGGTTCAAAAATGTTCAACATACAATGAGTTTGGAATGAGTTGTTAACTAGGCTTGGATAACTCAAGTTAGGACTAGAAACTTGAGTCAACGTCAATCAGAGAGGCAGAGGGAGAAGAATGAATATTGAGAAGAGATTTTAACTCGAACGAACAAAGTAGCATAGCACTGTTCCACAACGTCTCCGAGAATTCTGAAATTAATGTTATCAATTGATTACTACTCGCTATACTCTTCAATGTTATTAATAATCTTTGTGAGGAAGTTTCAGATGATCAAAAGCTCGGATTGAGGATCAATGACAATGCTAACAAGCATAAGTGAATGGACTGGTTTAACTCGAGTCAGGAAAAATAACTCGAGTCATCATTCAGACAGAAAGCAACCTGAAGTTTGGTGACAAAGGCAACTCGAGTCATACTAAGGCAACTCGAGTCATAACTCGAGTCAACTCCACCAACTCGAGTCACTCAAGAACACAGAGAGCAATCAGTCACCTTGGCAACTCGAGTCACGAAGGATAACTCAAGTTAGGAAACTCGAGTCACATATAATAACTCGAGTCAGAATCCAAACAGAAAGCACCTGGCACTTAAAACAACTCGAGTCACATGGAATAACTCGTGTCAGAATCCCTGCATCAGAAAATCACCGTGTCCGAAATCTTGGATTCTCATCAAGAACATCCAGATGAATTCCAAAATAACTTATACTACTTCTTAACATCATCTATATCATTTGTGTATAAGTTTCAGGTGATTAAAGTTTGAGATAACATCAAACTTGACAGAAATCAAAATCTGTCAAAAGCATGAAGATGAAGTTTGCTGCAGACTTTCAAAAATGGCAGAGAAGATCGAATTCAACAAGAAACTTGAAGAAACGAAGTTGAATACTCAACTGTAATGTTCTTCAATGAATTAAAATGCTCAACTTGTTCATCGGCTTCAAATGCTACGACTTGAATATCCCAACGGTTATATTTTCCAACGGTCATACACACTCACAACGGTCATATTCAAATCTGGAAGAATTGATCAATGTTCTACATTAGCTATAAAAGGAGAAGCATTCAAGATAGAAGAGTTTTGGAGACAAGAGCTTACACTGTCAAAATGTCAAATTTCTGAATCAAACATTTAGCTCACACGCTCTCTGTTCTTAATGCTTGTATAGTTCATCATAGAGAGTGAAATGATTTGTATTGTACTTCAGTGTTTATTCATTTATTCTTTTAGAGAGAACATCTCTGATTATTAAATCATTGTAAGAATCTCAAGTCATGGGACTTGGAGATTGGGTTATCAGTTTACAAATTGTAAGGGGGAGTGTATCCTAGTGAGAGGATAACTTCAAGTACAGAGTATGTAACTTATTGAAAGAAGTATCTCGGTGAGAGTTTTGGCTTCACAAGTGCCTGGGTGAACTTGTGGGATTGTAAAGGCTTCTCTTGTGCCCGGATTAAACAAGAGGATAGTGGATTGAAAATTTCAAGCGGAGCTTGGGGACTGGACGTAGATCAAGGAAGGGTCGAACCAGTATAAATCACAGTTTGCATATTCTCTTCCCTTATCTCTTATATTTCCAGTGTATGCTGATTTGAATATCTAACTGTTGATTTAGAAGACACGAAAAGATTTTCAAATTTTTAAGTTTTTAATCTTCACCTAATTCACCCCCCTCTTGGGTTCAGCAGGTTTTACATTTGTGAAATCTTTATCTGAGGTGTTTGAATTAAGCTTCTTTTGATGCAGTGATGATATATCTAAGGGTATACCTTGGTGGAAGATAATGGCACACTCAAGCTTCTGATTGGGGAATCTGAAAAGTTTTCAAAACTTGTTGCTAAAATAGGATTTTTCTGTTGTTAATATAGAATTTGTTGTTGTAAATAGCCTATGGACCTCGAAATGAGAATCCGGTTTTCAAAACTTGTTGCTAAAATAGGATTTTTTCCGTTGTTAATATAGAATTTATTGTTGTAAATAGCCTCTGGACCTCGAAATGACAGAATCTAGGTTTTCAAAATTTTCGCTAAAATAGGATTTTTTTCGTTGTAAATATAGAATTTGTTGTTGTAAATAGCCTCCGGACCTCAAAAATGACGAATCCAGGTTTTCAAAATTTGTTTGCTAAAATAGGATTTTTTCTGTTGTAAATATAGAATTTGTTGTTGTAAATAGCCTGGACCTCAAAAATGATAATCCAGGTTTTCAAAACTTGTTGCTAAAATAGGAATTTCCTGTTGTAAATATAGAATTTGTTGTTGTAAATAGCCTCTGGACCTCAAAAATGACAGAATCCATGTTTTCAAAATTTGCTGCTAAAATAGGATTTTTCTGTTGTAAATATAGAATTTGTTGTTGTAAATAGCCTCTGGACCTCAAAAATGACAGAATCCAGGTTTTCAAAATTTGCTGCTAAAATAGGATTTTTCTGTTGTAAATATAGAATTTGTTGTTGTAAATAGCATCTGGACCTCAGAAATGACAAAATTCAGGTTTTCAAAACTTGTTGCTATAATAGGATTTTTCTGTTGTTAATATAGAATTTGTTGTTGTAAATAGCCTCTAGACCTCGAAATGACGAGAATCCGGTTTTCAAAACTTGTTGCTAAAATAGGATTTTTTTTGTTGTTAATATAGAATTTGTTGTTGTAAATAGCCCTACGGACCTCGAAATGACGAATCCAGGTTTTCAAAACTTGTTGCTAAAATAGGAATTTCTGTTGTAAATATAGAATTTGTTGTTGTAAACTCGGACCTAAAAAATGACGAGAATCCAGGTTTTCAAACATTGTTGCTAAAATAGGAATTTCTGTTGTAAATATAGAATTTGTTGTTGTAAATAGCCTCGGACCTCAAAAATGACAGAATCCAGGTTTTCAAAACTTGTTGCTAAAATAGGAATTTCTGTTATAAATATAGAATTTGTTGTTGTAAATAGCCTCCGAACCTCGAAATGACGAATCCAGGTTTTCAAAACTTGTTGCTAAAATAGGAATTTCTGTTGTAAATATAGAATTTCTTGTTGTAAATGGCCCCTGGACCTTAGAATTAAAAAAATGCACATTTTAAAATGTTGTTGTTAAATTAGGAATTTGCTGTTGTAAATATAGAATTTCTTGTTGTAAATGGTTTATGTGCGTTTTTTATGCTGAATGGGCAATAAAGACTTTTACTAATATGAAATAATTACACAAGGGACTTCTGTGTAATTTTGTCATTTGAAGGGATCTAACTGTAATTATGTCTGCTCCTTGGGACCTGTGTGTAATTTTCCCAAAGTAAAATGTCTTAAATGACCCTATTGATGGATGGATTAAAAGAACAAGCACGTATTACCCCGCGCGTTGCGCGGATGCATCAATTACATAACAAAAAAAGGAAATCCTCACCTTCTCCTCATCCAATTTAATAA
Organism: Acacia melanoxylon; assembly: GCA_019022615.1. Taxonomy (NCBI): domain Eukaryota; kingdom Viridiplantae; phylum Streptophyta; class Magnoliopsida; order Fabales; family Fabaceae; genus Acacia; species Acacia melanoxylon. Next base: position 10,345,657 of record JAFJYJ010000012.1, read on the forward strand.
GAAATTAAATAAAAAAATCACAAACAAAAATAAGTAAGAATTAGATTTCAAATCAATCAATAAAAATAATGATGTCACCAAGCAAAAACTCAATACATCAATAGTTGTATTCTTATATTTATAGCAACTTCTGTTACAGCTCAAAAGCAACTAAATATTACATCTAAATGCTAACTATGATAGTACATAAACATTCCTATATATAGTTGACATTAAGTACATTTCTCACCCATAGATATGCAGCTCTCCTTCTAGCACATTTGTATTTCTATTTTCTTTAGAAAATATTGTCATTATGTACTATAATATTAATTATTAACTTGTCTTTGTCATGGCATTTATTTTAGTCTTGTGATTTTGAACCTATTTGAAAAGACATTTAGTAAATCTAATAGTTTAATAATTATTCTATAATTTGACAAAAAAAAAAAAATTATTCTCGTCTTGTATAAGAATCTTCAAACTTGCAATATCCCCAGAGTACTTTAAAATATACTCACCCGATCCAGAACACATAGGTCTACTTTAACTACTGCATATAAACAAAAAATGATAATTAAATGAAGTTATCATTTTCTAGCTACCCCTCTCTAGTGCTATGTTGATTGATCAATGGCTCTGTTCTAATAACATATATTCATATAATATGCGTTGGTTTTATGCTTAATAAATATCTCATCCAATTAAACCGAAATAACAATTAAGATGAGGTGTCATATAAAAGCATAAGGTGTCAAATGGATAGTAAAGACTTGACCCCAAAAAAAAATGGATAGCAAAGCAACATGTTGAAAGAGAGTAAAAAACGACGGGTACGTACAAATTTTAAACACATGGAACATGCATTTCAATTTCAACACTCCTACGTTTTCTTCAATCAATGTTTGTAATTGTTATAATATAATATAATATAATAAAAAAAAGGGTTCCTTAGTGTAATATGCACCTTTGGTCATTTTACGTGATATTCTTCTGACCATATCTCCAACACTTTCACGTGAAGGCAGCTGAAGGAGTTTGAAAAATTTAGACAGATGAGTCCGACCTCATATATTTAATTACCTTTCAGTGTGAACCACGCACCGACGTGTTAAAATGAGTAATAAATATAAACTTATTTACAAATATAAGTGTTAAAAATAAATATTTAGTATCAGGATTATCTTCATTAATTAAATTACAAAAGAAGACATCAAAATTGTAGCCATCTAAGAACAAAAACATTCCTATATGTAACATAAATTTAAATTTTTGTTGGTCAGGAGATCAACTTTTTTTTTTTTTTTTTTTTTCGCATACGCTTCAGTATCCAGGACCTACCTCTTTTAACTCGGAGGATTTATCGGGGTCCAAACTAATCCAGATCGAGCCGGGTTGGACCACCACAAAAAGCGGAAAAGCTCTACCACCAAGACTTCGCGTTCCTGCGCTCGAACTCGGCATCTACAGTTTCCTGAAACAACCCCAACCGGTTACAACATCATAAGGATGAGCACTAATTCACCAATTCACTAAATAAAAGGTTAAAAGAAATTTTGTTGTGGAAATTTTTTTAACACCTTCCACAAAAAACTGATCATGTCTAATTGATAAGTAGTAATTTATTTATATATTATAAGCACGTCGGGTTCACGGGAAGTCTTTTTCAATACCCACTGTGACTCCTTGTATATTGTTAAGATTTAATTAAATTAAATTTTCCATTTATAATTTTTTTTTTTAATATATGTAAAACTTAAAATAAATATTTTGTTATAAGTTCACTTCCTATAACAATCAATTTATCAACTAAAAAAATCACAGATTAACAATTTTAAATTTAATTTGTTCAGATCAACGATGAGCACTAATTCACTAAATGAAATGTTAAAAGAAATTATGTGCCGAAATTTTTTGTAGCCGCCAATTATTGTGCATGTATAATTGATAAAAATTAATTAATTTATATATTATAAGCACATCGGGTCGATGGAAATTTTTTTGCAATACCCACCGTGACTCCTTGCTTCCTAATAAAATAATATACAAAACGTGACTTTTTTTCCTTACAAAAACATGTTACTTTTTTTTTTTGTCATTTGTGCATTTATTTGTGGCTTTTTTTTTTCATATATTATGATTATATCCAGAAATTATATGGCGATATGATATATTTCTTCTATTCTTATTTTCAGTTTATATGGGAGAAGCTATATAATTTTTCATCTTCTATTTTATTGAATAGGTAGATACCATATATATTATTCCCTGCGGGAAAAATTGATAATTGTTTTGCCTCTCATCCATTATCAACATGTATATATTGATGATAAAAATTAAAGATGTTCACTTATTTAGTAATTAAATGTTTAAATTTTTAGTGATGAAATGTTTAATTTGTTGTTTGTTTCATCTGAGCTTTTAAAAAAGTTAACAAATGTTTGTTTCTAGCTCATAACCCAACACGTGAAAGATTTTATTATACATATCATTACATACATACTCTCTCCGGTCCTAATTATAGGAGCTATTTACCAGAATTTGGAAGGATTAAAGAAGAAAGTCAAATTAGTTAATTATATGTATTTTCCTAAAATACACTTACCTAGGAAGGCTGCCTCTCCTGAATACATAAATGCTTACATATTTTGTGTTCAACATTTTGGTGTTTGTTTCTGACGCTATGTTGAATAAAAGTAAGCCAATATGACTTTAGTATCTTTCTTCTGGAAGACCCTGTGAGTGCATACAGATATTCCATTGTCAATTAATTTTAACGCCACGCAGACCCAAGTGGTGCCCCTCTTAAATTTGAGTCTAAGTAGTTTCTATTAAATTGTTTAAATCTGATTTAAATGACTCATTTGAATTTGCATTTAACTTTTTTTTCACAAAATGATATTCCATAGTATTTTTATAAATAAACCTTAAAAATTGCTAGTGTGCTGTAGGCTTTTTCTATGATAAAAATTGCTTAAAATTATTTTATATAAAAAAAGTAATTTATGTGTATATGACATTAATGAGTTGCAAACATTATTTACTTTATAAAATATATAGGTGTATTATTAAATTATTATTATCTTTAATTATTATTGAGAAAGTATAAATAGGGGTATTATAGGAAAAAATTGACAAAAGTTAAAACTTGTTCTTATAAGTAGGACCAAAACTAACTCCAAAATTTGCTTTCTATAATTAGGACCGGAGGGAGTATTAATTAAGATTAAAAATTAAGATCGGTATTTTGTTTCCAATATAATTATATGATTAATTTAATAATATATCTCCTGTATCTCAAGTCACAACTATGCCGAAAATTTTTTAGCTGACCGACGAATTGTTAAACACTTCCACCTGCCCCGTCTTACTTTTGATTGTAATGAATTATAATATATTATTATAATATAAAAAGATAATATATTTATATGTATAATATTATACTAATCTATTATATAATAATTATATAATAATACCCCCTCCCCTTAATTTCAAACCAAAGCAAAATATGTGCGTGTGATTTAATAAAACATGAAGGGATTTAATAATGATTTAACAGACCGATTTGATTCATTTGATTTATTTTTGGTCATAGTGATTTGATTAATTTAAATCCCAAAATTTTGAAATGGAAGTTACTATTTTCTTTTTTTGTTTATGTATATATATAATGATAAAAATAATATTATAAAGACATACAGAATATCTAAGAGAAAAGTTACTACTTCATGTTTTACCAAATCATCATCACAGCTTCTCGCTCTCTCCTTCTCACTCTCTTTCTTTCCTATATGTACCGTCGGCGATGAATGAAAAGCTTACTTGGAGATACGATTTTGGTACTTAAGTGTAATTTTCACCTTTGTAATTTTCATATTTTAATTTACGTAATTTTCCCTAGAAGAATTTTTCAACACCTGCCTGTCTCCACTTTGAATATATTATATTATTATAATTTAATTTAATAATATGACATATTATATAATATTCTAGCAAAATATTAATAAAATAGGTTGAGCCCTAATAGTGTATGGGAGATTCAATCAATTATTGCTATATCCTTTTTCGTTGATTAAAACAATGATTGATTGTATAAATAAAAAAGCAATGATTCAATTTTATTTTGCTCGGAAACTTCAACATAGAATTACATTAAATTTGAGAGGTATCTATGAATTTCATGAATTAGTGAATAAGAATAAATGAATAGAAAATCATGATACGAATGATCCCGTATGTGATTGGAATGTAATAACTAAATATGATATTACAACTTGGTCCTTTGGTAATTATTTTCAAATGTTGGACATAAAAGCACATGTGTTTAAAATTGAAAAGCTTTTACAAAAACGTAAAAGATCCATCATTAACTATAGAAATATATATAAACCAAATTGCTGTGCGAAACTTATAATTCAAAATTCAGAGCATTGGATGCCTGTTGTTCATTTCTTAGCCCCCTTTTTTTTCTTCTCAGAATGAGGGTTTAAAAAGCCATATAAATAACGCGGTCCAGCTAAATAATTATTGTCCTTCACTAACCTTATGTGATTAGAATATTAAGTAATAGGAGTGCGAATTTCCCAATTCCATTTGGAAACTAATCCTCACCCACGCGCAAAGGAATTGAAAAAGACAAAAGCATAAAGGTGAAAATCAGGAATTTGCTGTTATAAATATAGAATTTCTTGTTGTAAATGGTTTATGTGCGTTTTTTATCTTGAATGGCGATAAAGATTTTTACTAATATGAAATAATTACACGAGAACACGTGTAATTTTGTCGTTTGAAGGGATCTAAGCGTAATTATGTACGCTCGCTTGGGGCCTTGTGTGTAATTTTCCCAAAATAAAATGTCTTAAATGACCCTATTGATGGATGGATTAAAAGAATTGTTTTTCCCTTATAAAAAGAGAAGAAGAAGAAGGGTCGTTGGTGACATCATGTGATATTAATAGAAGTTTTGTCTGGTAGCGAAGGTGAAAATCTGTGTTCAACCCCTTCTTTTTAAGGAACCCTTGACCCACTCATTATTTTGCCTTATTATCACCCTTAATTAATTACCACCCCCCCTCTCTATTTCCACATTGACTCATTAATTAATTACTAATTGCCTTTTTTTTTGGGGTCGAAATTACTAAGGCTTTGTTTGGTTTGGGGGGAGGGGAGGGGAGGGAAAATGGAGGGAAAAAATTTAAAGGAGAGGAAAATTCTTGTGAATCCCACTACAAATAACTTTTCTCTCCCTCCATTTTCTCTCCCCTCCCCCCAAACCATGCATAGCGTAATTGTTGGCTTCTCCTTTTAGCCTTTGTCTCATGTGTCTCCTTTTCCTCTGTGACCTTTAAATGCAATATTTGTCCACTAAACTCAATTGAATGATCATTAGCATCTCTAATCATAATTTCGTTTCGTTTTGCACACGTGGCAGGCCATGAGTTGATGTATTCACGTTTATCTTTATGATGGTTGCCGCACTTGATCACAGCACTTGGCTTTCTCTTGTGTCCCACGCGCCACGAGCGCGCTCTTCTCAATGTCAAGCGTGGGAACAAGGCACGGTCTCTCTGCCGTTGCACTTCCAAGTACTCTTAAAATTTTATATCCCCTCCCCTTTTCTGTCACTCCCTAAAACAATATTTTATGAAGAAATACTTATATATTTAATGTTTTATTAATGATGTTGTAAATATTTAATTGTTATTATCTTCTCTTAAAAAAAATTAAGTTTTATAAGAATATCTTTATTAATAATTAAAAACTCAAAAAAAATATTTTTTATTTAATAAATATCCTTACTAATTTTACATTTTTTCATTTATTTTCTAATTATTTTTTTGTTTATATATTGTGTTTTTTATTTTATTAACTACTTACATTTCTCAAAACATATTTATAAGATGTGTGTTTCTTTCAAGTCTTCTCATCAATTATTTGTAATTGTGGGATGTGGATAATAGTTTACCTTTGATTGTGATTTAATGATTGTGTTTGTTTGTTAATATTTTAATTTTGACAACATTTATATATTTAATTAGGATTTTTATTGTTGTAATTTTATTTCATTAAAAAAATGATAAAAGATTGTTAAAAGGGCTTCCGACCCTACACGGCTAGCCCCCAAAAAATGATTTTTTTAGTCAGGTTGGCCCATTTAGGCCTTAGTTTTTAAAAGGGGTTGGGTTTCTCTCCTTATCTTTTTCTCATTATCTCTCATTATCTTTAAATCATATACATCCAATCAATCACAATACTACTTTAACTTCTCTCTCCTCTTCCAATCGGTAGGATAACCTATAAGAGAAAAGGAGAAAGAAGATTATGAGAAGATCCTCTCCCTTTTAAAAGGCTGACCTTATAAGTTTTTTTTTTTTTTTGGGTCAAAACCTTATAAGGTTAGACTTCTTTTTTCCAACACTAAATTCTGTTTTATTTGTTAGGGAGTCTAGACTTTTTCGAGAAAAAAAGAAAAAAAGTCTAGACTTTAGATTAAACCAAAAAAAAAAATGATAAACTCGTATATCAAAAAAGAAAAAGGAAAAATTTCATTTAAATACCAAATGAATTTACAAAACCCGAGAGATCTCCGAATTTGTAAAAAACTTAGAGACAAATGACGCATGGGGATATGCAAAGTCGCGTGAAATTACCTTTCTACCCTTACATTTAAATAAATTAAAAATTAAAAACCCCACCCCCTCCCCCACCACCCCACCACCCCACCACCAACACCACCACCACCGCCACCGGCCACCACCACCACCACCACCGCGGCCGCCACCACCACCACCACCGCGGCCCGCCACCACCACCCCCACCACCCCCACCACCGTCGGCCGGCGCCACCGCCGCCGGTAGTGGTGGTGGTGGCCAACGGTGGTGGTGGGGGGGTGGTGGCGGCCGGCGCGGCGGTGGTGGTGGCGGTGGTGGTGGTGGCGGCCGGCGGTGGCGGTGGGAGAGTTTTTATTTTATTTTTTTAAAATTTATTTAAATGTAAGGGTAGAAAGGTAATTTCACGTGAATTTGTATATCCCTCATGCGCCTTTTTGACTTCTCGGTCTTTTTTACAAATTTATGACTCTAAGGATTTTACAAATTCATTTAGTATTTAAATGAATTTTTAAAAAAAAAAAAAACCGCATAGGAAAGTAGGTGGCATTGGGAAACACGGGAAAGGGGGAGCGTGGAGGGGGGAGGAGGTGTGAAGAATGTTTGTGAGTATGGAGGACGTTGATATTAACGTACTCTAACCTTTTGACTGCGGTCACGTGCAACTTCGGATTCCCCACACCCATGTGACTCCCATCCCCAGACTACCCTTCCTCTTCTCTTTTATTTACTACACTGCCACCAGTAGTAATAATAAATATAATTTCCTTTCAATAGAGATAATGATGTTTTTTTTTTTTTTTTTTTTTCGAGGAGAGATAATGATGAATACTAAGTGATTATTTGAAAGAGTGATTAGAGCCTTCAAAAATATTTTTTTATTTATAATTTACGATATATGAGGTAAGTATGTGAGAATTTTTTTTTCTCAATATGTGAATAATACTTTTAGAAGTATCAAACGTGATCCAAAACCAGCACTAAATGTAAAACTTTTCTCAACAAGGATTTTAATCTTGACTCATTACTTTGTGAAGAACTAGCCATTTTTGCCCAATATAGCTATGATACTTATTGAATGAACTTGGTTGAATGCTCTCATGGTAAATTTGGTTTGTTTTCTTTTCTTAGAATCATTATTACTCACTTCTCGTCTTTGGGCTCAACTGGTAAAGGGGTCGGACATTCTCACCAAAGGGAAGGGATTTGCTCTTGGAGTTGGTCAAGGCGCTAGGGGAGACATCTTAACTCCTAGGTGCCTAGGTTAACGCCTGAGGGTAATAGATGACTTGCCCTATCCAACATCGGTATCACCAGGAGGAAGAGAGATTTCGCCCTGTCCTTAGATCGTGGATAAACCCAACCACTTTCCTAAAATTTTGTTATAAAAAAAAGAATCATTATTACTGATCTATCTTATAATTCAGCATTTTATACTTGTGGCAACGTTTAGTGATATTCTTTATCTAAAAGTTATATTGTAATTTTCAAGTTTAATGCAACATTATCTTTTAAAAAATGGTTAACGTGATCTTTTCCTTCAAGTTTTCGTTCATTTTGGTTTTAGTCTTTTAAGTTTCAAACTATAGATTTTAGTTCTTCAAGTTTCACTTACCTTAAAACCTTTGTTCCTATATCTTAATAAACACCTAAACCATTTTGGCCATAAAAGGGAAAAAAAACCATTGGTTTGAAACTTAAGGGACGAAAACTAAAATAAGGACAAATTTAAAGGACAAAATATGATATTAACCCTTTAAAAAACATTTTTTGTCAAAAAATAGATGCAATTTAAACAACATAATCACATACTACCTCCAATTTTAAATATATAACATATTTTTTTGTATCATTTGTATTATAAATTATGCCATATATTTAGGATCGAGATTAATTGCAGGCCAAACCATGGAATAAGGAGAGTTTGGATTCTCTCATAATCATTTTTCTCCTTTTCTTCTCAGTATCTGATCTCCACCCTCAGATTGCAAAAAATAGATGGTCCAGATTTAATATTTTATGAAACTATTATTTTGAACATGAATAAATAAACTTAAATGGTAAAATCATGATCTACACAATTTATACATGTAACACAAATAAAATTAATAAAAAAATAAATTTATAAAACACTATCATCGTAGTTTTTGAAAATATTAGATCTGAATCGTCCATGTTTTCATCTAAAGTGCGTGCAAATGAGATTACGAGAAGAAAATGAAAGAAAAGATTATGAGGATAGGGCATAGGCGATAGATGATTACCCCCATGTTATTATTCTGAATCGCATGTGTGTAATTAATTGGAGCTTACATGATCAGCTGGCCACGTTCATGCAATTACTCAAAATCATAAATTAAAAAGGAATTCCCATGTTTTGTGACACCTTATCACTTTTGTATACTACAAGTTATAAAATTAATACTACAGAGATCTTGACCAAAAAAAATTAATACTACAGAGATCAAATCAGAAAATGTGGGGAGTGTCCATCTTGTTAAGTGCCCAGACATTTATATTCACCTTCTTGTGGTCTCCTGGATTCCATCAATTTTCAAAGATCGTCATCACTTGTCCAGAATATTTTCTTTCCTCTATATCTTCAATTATTTTTCTTCTTATGAGATAGAATATAGCTCTTTTATTTCCTTTTCTAAAAAACTTATGGATCTTGCTTCCCAGAGAAAATGTTGGAATGAAGCAGAGAACTGCTGAATATATCAATTACAAAATAATGTTTCAATGTTGTAGGTTATTATTGGTCATGATTATTATGGACAAAACATGCTATTAATATATGTTTCATTGTATTATAATTTATATTGCCTGTTCTGAACGAATACAGAGATAATTTACATTTTCTCTTCTCTATGTGGAAAATAAGAAATTCTCATGGAACGATTTTTTTTAATAATTAATTAAGGACAAAATTTTTGGGTTTATTACTTTTTTTTTTATATAAAAACATATTATGTCATTTTAAATAATACTACATCGATCGTAAATATAAGACATAGTTTGTAATGTAACTTACACTACAAACTATATCATATATTTAGGACGAGGAGTACAATTTTTCACCTAGCTTTTCTAAAGATAATCATGGATTTTTTTTATAAAAAAAATTAATAAGAGTTTCTCTTTTAGAATCTAAAGAATTTTTGCCTCTCTTAATAAATATTATGATGATTTAAACTTATATTCTCTTTTTATAAGAACGAAAACAAAACAGATCAAGTTTCAATTCTTGAAATTCAATGTAGGAAAAATTACAGTATGCCAGCTAAAACAGGCTTGTTTTGGTGAGACTGGAGATTTCACAAACTCCCACTCTTGGCTTGCCTCCTTCTTTTTGGGTCCTTCCTTTCACTTTTCTGAGATTACCAAAGTTGTTTATCTGCCTAAGCTCTCTGGCACGCAGTTTCACGTCCTTTTTTCTGCAACTACTCCTTCATCAATCTATCCTAATCATGCCATGTGTCCTCACAAATTTTCATGAAAGACCAAGGGTATTATCGTCTTCAAGGTCAAAAAAATATATAGCACCCCACACCACACCCCTATACCCTAAAAACCTCCACAGCTACACTCCGCTACAAACAAACAGCATTTCGTCACCTTCCCTCATAAACTCTCTCTCTCTCATTCTCATATGCCCATACCAGTAAGTCCTGTGTTCTCTGCAATCTGTATTCTGCACTACTACGAGTAAATCCCATCCCACCCACCATTAAAGCTTTGATCTTTCTTTATCAACCGAGCTTTTGGATTAAAAAAAATAAAAAATTCTCTCAGTCGCCATGCTTTAGGGTTCTGTGATCAAAGAGAGGAACTTTAATGGAAGTAGACAGACCCCATCATCATCACAATAACAGCACCAGCGAGCTCTTAATCTGCTTCACCTCTCGCTTGTCTTCATCTTCCTCCATGAAGCTTACGTCCAAGTCCATTCTCAGCCCAGGTCGTAACAGAGAATCGTCTCAGATTTCTCTCTCTACCTCTCTGAGCAGGAGGCTCAGAAACAGTGGCAGCATAAAAGGCAGTAACGGTCAAGCATCTCCGATGTTCCCAACGACGACCGGAAAAAAGAGAGGATGTGCTTTCGAAAACCCAGAACCTTCATCGCCGAAAGTAACATGCATTGGGCAAGTACGAGTGAAGACGAAGAAACAGGGGAAGAAGATGAGGGCAGCGAGATCGAAGAAGAGGAGAGGAGGAGAAGCAAGCTTTAGAAAAACAGAGCAAGGGTTTTCTTCAGATCTTCAGAATTTGCAGCAAACTGAAGCGGGTTTAACACATCGGAACCAGAGATGGGTTCATCTGCCGTTGACGATTTGTGAAGCTTTGAGGACGTTTGGGGCTGAGTTCAACTGTTTATTTCCCTGCAGGTCGTCTTCTTGTAGTGGTAGTGGTGGGAGGGAGAAAGAGGAGGAAGAGAAGGTGCAGGGGAAAGGAGAGGGATCTGGTGGAGGACAGAGTAGGGAGGCTTCTTGTGGGGCTGCATTTGCGAGATGGTTGGTGGCTTTGCAAGAAGGGGAAGGTAAGGGGAGAGATATTGAGCTGGTGGTGGGTGAAGAAAATAAAGAAGTTGAAGAAGATGATAGGTCAGAGAGAAGTAGAAGAAGACACGTGTTTGAAGACATTGAGATTGATATGGCGAAGAATGATGAGGAGGAAGAAGATAAAGCGAGGGTAAGTATATGTGTTCCTCCAAAGAATGCTCTTTTGTTAATGAGGTGTAGATCTGATCCTGTGAAAATGGCTGCTCTTGCTAATCGGTTCTGGGAATCACCTGCTCCCAAAGATGAAGTTGAACAAGATGATGAACTACAAGAACAGCAAAAGGAAGACGACGACGAAGAACGGGTACACATGGAAGAAGAAGAAGAAGAAGAAAAGCAGGACAGAGTTCAAGTTCCAGCAGTGGAAGAACATAGCAGCATTTGTGAACTAGGCAATGAAGAGCAAGAAGTCCCAGAAGCAGAAGCTGAATTAGTAATTGAAGCTTGTGAATCTGAAATCCCAACAACCCCAGAAATTAGTGAAGTTGCTGAAGCAATTGAAGAGAAGCGAGAAGTCCAGGAAGAGGAAGAGAAGGAAAAAGAAGTTGATGAAGTCGAAGTTGAAGAAAGTTTCAATAACGGCAACGTAAAAGACGAAAACTTGTGTGATAATTCGCCTGAAGTTCCAGCAGATCTTGAAAAACCAAAACTTGAAGAGTTTCATGAAGAAAATCTGCAGGAGGAGGAGGAAAATGGCGAAGATTTTTGTGGCGACGAACTAAAAATCTCAGAGCTTGCTTCGTCATCTCCTGTAATTTCTGAAGCGTCAGAATCAGAAAACAATGAAGAAGAAGAAAACGCAGATATTTCTGTGACGCCTGAAACACCAGAACGAGAGGTGACTTTGGAGTCAACGGAAAAGGAAGAAGAGAAAGAGACCGAAGGGAGACTTAGGGAAGACGAATCGACAGTGACCCAGGATAGATTAACCGACCCGGAATACCCGAAACCCGACGACCCAAAACAGGGTCCGGTTCTACCCGATTGCTTGCTGTTGATGATGTGTGAGCCGAAGCTATCTATGGAGGTGTCGAGGGAGACGTGGGTGTGTAGTACGGACTTCGTCCGGTGGCTACCGGAGAGGCCGGCGAAGAGAAAGGACGGTGGGGATGAGCCGAAGAAGAGGATTGGCATTGACGCCAAGCCGCCGCTGGGGCCGCCACCACCAATGCAGCCTCCGAGGTCGTCGTGTTCGTTTCCGGCGCCGACGGCTCACGGCGGCGGAGGGATGTCGATGGCGAGCATGATAGAGCAGAAGCTGGTGGGATCCAACGCCTACGAACCATTCGTCCTGACTCGCTGCAAGTCCGAGCCGATGAGGTCATCGGCTAAGTTTGCGGCGCCGGACGCTTGTTTCTGGAAGAACAGGAAGCTGGAGCCACATCACCGTCCGGCTACGCTTGGCGTCGGGGCGGCGGGGGTTGGATTTTGATCTCAATTTTTTTTTTTTTTAATGGAAAATAATCTATTAAGGGATGATTCTGTAGATTATTAGACAAGGTTTGGAATCACAATAGTGTCATCATGAAGTTACTTGCATTTAGGTTTTTCCCTTGTAAATTTGTCAGTGATTTTCAGGTAATTATTGTTCTGGACTGTACTTTTATTTTTTTCTGAGCCATGTAACAAAATTTTAAAAATGTCTACTTTTTCCTCCTTTGTCAGTGGCCATAACATCATAAAACAGAGAATGGGGTCTAGGGTCTACTATTAATATCTCAATTATAAATGTATTGAACTGTCAAAAAAAAAAAATTTACTTGGTATATAACCTCACTCCAATTTTCAAAATTACTGATAGGTTAGTTTTTTGATAATTTCTTTTTGAACATTCGAGGATCGTTCAAAGAATAAAGGCAAGAAAAATAGTACTTTTTTCCTCCTCCCGTCCTAATTATACACTATAAGAGTATTCTTATAATTAGGAGATAATATTATTTTAATAGAATGCAATCATGGTCACATGATTTTGCCTGTTGAGAAATCAAAATTTGGGATGTGAGACTTGATTAATCTTTATCAACATCCCGTTTTTGACATTTTAATATTTTGTAACAAAGTTTTTATTAGGCAAAATCATGTGACTATGGTTGGATTGTATTAAAAGGAATAACATCTCTCATGTGCCCTAACATTATTTGGGACCTACATGCTATTTTGGTTTATTGAGTGGAAAGGATAGGATAAAGTCATAAACATGTAAGGTAGTGTAGTTTGGTAGAAGACGACAGAAACAGAGCTGAGCATAGTACTTTGGTTGTTTGGTTACCGGGAGAATGTTGATAATGGAACACATTCAATAATTTAAATACAGTCATTATTTTAGAGAAATGACTGCACATTTGTTATAAATAATTAGGAAAAAATATTTATCGTATGTTGTAGGAGAAATATTTTACCATGTGTGTGTAGGAATCTTCTTCTTCTTCTCATGCAAACATAAGAAGTTTAAACCCCAATTAATTATTACTCCCTCTATCTATAAATATAAGCTTTAAATGACCAATTTACGCTTATCAGTAAAATAGTTATGATTCATATATAACTCAGTTTTTGAATTTTTACTCGGTGAAACTAAATTCTTAAAAGTTATAGTTTTAACTTTTAACCCAATTGAAACTTTATCTATAAGCTTTAATTTATTACAACCTTTTCCCCTATAATTTTAACATTTTACAGCTTCAGTCCCTAGGTTTCATAAAATATACAATTTTATTTTCTAAAATATAAGGATTATTATTTTAAATAGTTGGACTATGAGGATTGGGTTGCAACAAGTTAAAATTCAATGAGTGGGCTTCAACTTAATTAGAATTATAGGGACTGAGTTGTATTATGTTAAGGTTTAACGATTGAGTTAATACCAAGTCAAAATTATAAGAAATAAAATTTAATTTTCCTTTACTTCTTCTCTCTTACTATCTCTATTGATTCTCCATCAAAGCACTATAGGAACACATTCAATAATTTAAATACAGTCATTATTTTAAAGAAATGACTACACATTTGTTATAAATAGTTAGTACTCATTCTGTCTTTAAATATAAGCTTCAAATTACCAATGTACGTTTATCAATAAAACATTTAAAATTAATTAAGAGCAATAAATATATATATTTTTCAATTATGCCCTTGTTTATAAAGAAGATAAGTGAGATAGAGACCACAAATGCAACAAGTATATCAAGTGGTAAATTTGGAAAAAAGAAAAAGAAAAAGCAACAAATGCTTTGACAAAATTAAAATGAAGCTTCTATTTTAGAATCAAATTTGAAGTTTACATTTAGAGAGAGAGAAAGTAGTATTTTAGTTCCTTAATCTAAATTTCGTATAGATGGAAGTACTGCCTAATTAATTAGGGAGGAAGGAAAAGAGAGAAATGTGAAAATTTTGGGAAGGAGAGAGAGTTAAGGTGGTTGTTGTTGTTGTTGTTGTTTTTGTTTTTGTTTTTTTTTTTGTAGTAAGATCCGTATCTCGAGGCGGCACCATCTTTTAGGCGATATCAACATTTGAGATTAATCCGGATCGAGACAGGTTTGCCGCTTTCGGAAGCCTCTACGACCCATACACGCTATATTTTTACATCTCGAACTCAAGACCCATAGTTAAATTAGAATAACTTCTTACCAGCTAACTTAAGCGTTTGGTAGTATAGAGTTAAGGTATTTAAGTGTGTGGTTGGGCTGTCTGTGACTTTGTACGCACTTTTTGGTTCCTCCATCTTATCTTTAATTTCCCCTTTTGTTTTCTTTCATTATTTATTATTATTATGACCATACGTGTGTATATTTGGTTCCTTTACTTTTTTGGATTTTGAAAAAGATGTAACCTCACTAGACACTTACACCATTACTTGCAATTCATTTCATTTCTTTGTGAATATGTACGTAGTTCGTACCTAGTTTCCTTTTCATGTGGGTTGAAATGCATTTCTCAATCTTAATCACTTTCACACTCTTTTCATCTATTATTTAAATCGTGATTTACAGAATATTATGTAAATATGTGAGATTAGTTTTATCTCGACTTA
The DNA here is from genome assembly GCA_019022615.1 of Acacia melanoxylon. Taxonomy (NCBI): domain Eukaryota; kingdom Viridiplantae; phylum Streptophyta; class Magnoliopsida; order Fabales; family Fabaceae; genus Acacia; species Acacia melanoxylon. Next base: position 10,360,837 of record JAFJYJ010000012.1, read on the forward strand.
TGTATATGAGTATCACTCTGGTCCTATTTATAAGTCTCTTTTGACCAAATCATATATACCAAGGAGAGGTAGTTAGCTCAATGATTATGAGATAAATTTTTAACTTTACCCTCATTTATGATTGAGCACCTTTCAAGAATATTGAGAATAATTCTGCTACTAATATGAGAATCTTGTTAGAATGCAATCTCTAAGTATTAGAAAGTTGTATAGTACTCTACTTTCAAACTAGACTATGACACCAAAAAATAACATTTTGAGGGTTGTTCACACGTATGACCAATTGCACATGAGTATTGATTGCCCTGTTTAGAACAAACTTGAATAACTAAGCTCTGTTTGGTTACAACCAGGATGAAGGAATCGTTTTTTTTTTTTTTTATATATTTCCAACTCATTACTTTGTTTTGTATACCAAACAAGCCCGTAGGAACCAAAAGGTCAAACAAATTAGACATGAGAATTGGTTGAGAATAGAGTGGCATTAGGTAAGATTTTAGAAAGTGAGGTTTGATTACAAAGTAAAGTACCTAAGAACTTTTACCCATAATCAAAATTAGGTATGAAGATATATTGTTTTATTGAGATAGCAGGCGAGTAAATTGTACCTCAATAAAATAATTGTGGATTTAATATAAAGTTAAAGTATGCTAAACTTATGGACTAGGTAGGGTGGTTTACTCTAATTTTAAATGTAAAACATTAATTCACTTTATCTCTTAAATTAATAATTTTACTTATTCTTATTGATTACACATATTAAGAAAGTTTTAATCAAAAATAGTCTCAATACAAATTCTCAAAAAATGCATTTTAGGGAAATCAATACACATTGTTTATAAATAATTGACTTAATTGAAATTTAAAATTTTATAAACTAATTATTTATCTCTTGCATTAAAGACCTGAGGGAGTATTCTTTTTAAACCGAGAATTTCACCAAGTTTTGAGGGTGAGAATTTAGGGGTTGAAACATGCTAAAAGAATTTCAATGGAGTAGCTTTTTTTTTTTTTCATTTTTAGAGGGAGCTTCCTTGTACAGTTTCAAAGCACTTTGAAATGGTGTTAGTGCTAAACAGGTTACAACTTACAACAACATTCCCAAGGCATCAAATCCTATGATGATTATGATCAAATAACATCTTTCTTAAAAGTAACCCCACCCATTTTTGTTTTTTTGGTATCTTCAATTATCATAGGTTAGATTATATATGTCGTCAATCAATAACAGTAGTAATAATAATGTCATGGTACTATAAATATGTGTTCCCAACATTACTTATGCTTTGATTATTAGCAGTACGTAGTCTGTTAGGATGAGTTAAATTTAATATAAAAATTCAGTAACATGAATGAGCACAAATAGCGAAACATTTGGAGGAGAACTCTCATGATATATATCACTTATGGGTATGAATTCCAATAAATCCTTCTAAAATCATTCAGAGCCTCATTTCATTAGTGGGTATATCAATTTCATTAGTGTGTGTGAAGTATTCTCTCTTAAGAATCTTTTATGCTAGGGATCGAGTTTCCTTAGGAGCAACAGTATAAATATATGTAACATTCTCAAATAAAATAAAAATGTCATGTTTGTTAAATGTAGCATTCAAAGTTTGGGGTTACATCCTCACCAAACCGTACGTTACAAAGTTTGGTTACTAACTTTAGCAGCACTTGGAGCCAACCATTCCAATAATTTAGTAGCAACATTGTAAACCGTTACTCTTAAGTAATGATTTTCATTGCCAAATCGCCACCATTGTCATTGCTAGTCTACCCGTTACAATTTGGTAGTTGTTTGACCCTTAACTACTACTCTCTCCAGTCTTATAATTAGGACCGGAGATAGTACTTTCTTTAGTTTTTTTTTATAAGGAACAATCTTTTTCACAGGAGTGATCCAAAATATAAAGAATAAAGCATTTTTGTCTTAAATTTTAAACTTTTTTTTTTCTATTTTAACCCCCGGTCACTTATTATCTTTTAAAAATAGATTCTCATTCATTATCTCTTATATAATCTTTTTTTTAAATACGAGCATAATTGAAAAATAAAAAATATTTCTTTCACATTGATTGCTTTTAACTAATATTTTAAGCTGTGTAATATATATTTTTTGATTACATATTAAATTGTGTAATTTTAATAGTTGTTTCTTATAAAATTTTTAAAAAGAATTGGAGGGAATGCTAATTTAGATCCTAGTAGCGGTTTATGTACTTTCTGCCAAGTAACCGCTGTAGAGTTCTGTTTTTTTGTTTAATTTGTGTGTACATTTAGGCAGCTTCTTCTTGGCTTTATACCTTTGCCGTCTTCTTAAGTTTGAGAAAAAAGAAAAGAAAAGAATAAGCATTTAGATTAAAATTAACAGCTAGCTATAACTTACAACCACTTTTTTTTACAAGTTTCAGATGAAAAGTTAAATTAAACTGAATTTTATATTTCAAATTAAAAAATACGTCATCTATAAATAAGTTTAGTAAAAAATCATAAGAGATTGGTTCAATTTCTTTTTATTAAAAATTAAGAAATTTGCATACATAAGATACTAACAATTAAAAATCGACAAAGTAATTATATATATAAAGGTAGTGGATAGCTTATAAATAGAGATACGATTATGAAATTGTGACAAAAAAAAGGATATGATTATGAAATAATTGAGGATACGATATGACTGACTCATGATCCAGCTTATACATTTCTTTTTTTAAAAGGTAGTGATTTCATGAAGAGCATTCCATTACAAAGAAAAGTCACACAAAAAGCTTCTTTTATGAGTAAGATAGCTCGATGAGTATATAATATTAAAGTGCTTCAAAACATATAATTTATAAAGCTTCTTCCTCAAGCACCTTAGCTTGGATCATAACCACACACACACACATATTCACTCCTTTAATTCTTTTTCTTTTGCTTTCTCTCTCTTGTTTTTGAAGAAAGAAAATATATGGGTACGTGATAAATTAAAAGGTGGCCAGATAGGTTGGAGGAATCTATAAGAAAGAGACAGAAAGAAAAAACACAATGGAAGCTGCTAATATAAATAAAGTGTGTTTTCTGTTGCTGCAAACTTTAGCAGCAGTAATATGTGTGTCTATATATATATATATATATATATATATATGGTAAATGATTTCTTTAGTAATTGGAGATAAGTTATTTTTAAGGACCCCTAAAACTACGTTGTTTTGGATTAATGAATGGTGTTTCTGTAATTTTGCACCTTTCATTAATTCACCTAAAATTACATAAACACCTTACATTAATATAAAACGACGTAGTTTTGGGGGTAATTTGGAGATAACTTATCTATCTTAGTAAATAAATATTTTTCCCATATATTTTTATATATATATATATATATATATATATATATATAACAGAGACATTTTCTGACTCCCAAAATTGAAAGCCATCACATGCAATGCTTTAACCCTTTCTGCCTTTCATAAAGTCATGCCCTTCACAATGAGCCAATCTAGTCAACCTCAACTTTTGCCCCACCCATCTCTCTCTCTCTCTATATATATATTATGAAGATTATATATAATAGCAGCGATAATGATTAATAGTATGAGAAGAAGGGGGACAAAAGATAATCAGGAAGGTTGTTTGTCTTTTAATCCAAGTAATCAAGTTTGGTTTCAGAACACTGTGACCAAAAATTAATGTCTGAACAATGTAAGTTATACAATGCACTCTTTTTTTTAAATAAAATAAAATAAAATTAAATCAATCTGATTAAATGAAATTCGAATGTTGTCACGGCTTGAATTGGATATTTGGATGTAACTCCTCCAATAATAGTTTGGTTTCTGGTATGTTCTTTTATGCTAAATTAATATTTTCTTCATTATTGTTTCATTTAGATAATTAATATATTATGTTTTGTAGGAGTTTGAAATGTTTGAGAACGAGAGCATGTATGTTGTTGGTAAGAATGAATTAGAACTTTATTTGGATGAACCAAAAGTTAAATTTGGTCAAGGTGAAGATTTTGATGTGCTTAGCTATTGGAAGCTTAATGAAAGTGGGTTCCCCACACTTAGTATTATGGCACGAGATGTATGAAAGTGGGTTCCCCACACTTAGTATTATGGCACGAGATGTGTTAAGTATCCCCATTACTACAGTGGCATCAGAATCTACTTTTAGTATTGGTGGACGTGTTCTTACCAAATATAGAAATTCGTTCTACTCTTCCTGAAAATCTTCAGATGTTGATTTGCACTAGGAATTGGCTGCATGGTTTTACTCTCAATAATGATGGTAATGTTGTGTTAATTTTCATAATGTTTTATATGTACATGTAATATTAATTGGTTATGTTGGAATTGATTGCCTTATTGAGTGATTGTATTTTAATTGATTATGAATTTTAGATGAAGATGATTGTAAAATTACTCATCATGAAGTACTAATAGCAGAATCTCAAGGGGCATCAAGAATTTCAAATTGAAGAATAGAGAGGTACGAAAAATTGGTATTATGAAAATGTGAGTAATTATATTCTATAAAATAAAAAACCATTGCAATGATTCATTCACCAAGTTCTCTGAACTAGAATTTAGCAATCACCAAGTTCTCTATTTTGGGTTGCAGAATTTGGTGCAAAGGAAGTTGCACCACAATTTGGGGTTAGATTCGAAGTGCTTTCAAAGGAAGTTCTTTGTTAAAAATATTGTCCCATGACTTGTTTAGAAAGTTTTTCTTGGTTTTAAATATAAGAAATATTTTTTATATTTGTCAATATTTTCCTAATTTAACCATATCGATATTCTTTCAACAATGATCAAGGACAAGAACAAATGAAGGAATTAAGAAAAATGACTAAAATGTTTTAAAAAATATATGTCATGTTAACTAATTTAACTTACTTTCTTAATATAATCAAGTTAGATAAATATATCATATATTAAGGATTAGAGGAGTACAACAAAAAAATTAGTATAGCAAATTCCAAGTTTTTAACATCTGCTTGTAACACATACAACATGAATCGTTCGTTTTATGGTTAAGTACTAAGGTCCCGTTTGTTACGAAGATTGATTTAGGAAAGGAAAGGAATGGAAAATTTGAAAGATGAGGGAAGATGATTTGAGTTGTTTGGTAGGAAGAAAATGAAGATGTAGTAGTTGATAAAGAATTAGGAAATGTCTATTTTACCCTCAAAAGAAATTAATTCAAAATAAAAAAGAAAAATATTTTTGAAAAATATATTCTTGTTAAGTTCGAACTCGTGAAAAAAAATCGCCAAGTTCAAACTTTCCCGCCAAGTTTGAATTTCGGGGGTAAATCAGTCAAAAAAACAAAGAACTTTTCTTCCAGTATAGCATCTTCCCTCAAATAATGGAAGATTTTTAACATCTGCTTACCAAACACATACAACATGAATCGTTCGTTTTATGGTTAAGTACTAAAATGCACGAGAGTCATGCATATATCATGGGCCTTTTATGGTTAAGTACTAAAATGCACGAGAGTCATGCATATATCATGGGCCAGGCCCAAAGAAACCACACTGAACATATAGTAGGATTTATAATGGGCCGTAAACGAGGCCGAAATGATATTTTCTTTAATAGGTTAGCTCATTGCATTTTAGCAAAAAAAAAGGGGGGGGGGGGGGGGGGGGGGGGTTAGCTCATTGCAAGTCTAAACTCTAAATTTACGTTACTTTCCGATCATAAATATAAGATTTAGTTAATTTTTTTGTAGAGATTAAAAAAGTTATAAATTAATTTAAAATTTTTTTTTTTCTCCAAACCAATTTATCTGACTTATAAAATAATATATAATTTAATCACACACAACATATGATATGATTAAGTAACTTATTTAATTTTCTTAACCTCTCTAAAAAAATATCAACTAGGTCTTATATTTAGGACCAGGATAGTAACATATATCATGTCTTTAAAATTATACCAAAAAAAGTCTCTAATACAACACAACCTCTTCCACCACAATTCATAATTTATACTACTCCCTCTAGTCCTAATTATAAGACCTAGTTGACTTTTTTGAAGAGATTAAGGAAGCTAATTAAATTACTTTAAAGTATTTTTATTTTTTTCTTCAAACTTATTACTTTGACTAATAAACTAACATATAATCTAAGAATATATAATATATGAAATGATTAAGTAATTTATTTAGCTTCCTTAATCTTTCTAAAAAAAGTCAACTAGCTCTTATAATTAAGACCGGAGGTAGTACTATTTTATTTTTTGATTCTTTTCTAAAAAGGGAGGAGGTAATTAACTCTTTCGATGTATGTGGATAAGATGGGCACCTAACCTCTCAAAATTCACTAAAATATGATATTCACAATTAAACCCCTTATAATTATGTCCTTAATTAAGCCTTACACCTTAATTAAACTCATTTGATTTATGTTTCGGTCAAACAGGCTGAACAAAAAAGAATGAATTGAAGAGAATGATGGAGATAGGGTTGTTTTGTTTGAATTATTTACCAAATTGCTATCAAAGACGCAAACCTTCCTATAACCATTTTTCAATTGTAAAAGTATGGGTTAAGGTACAATTTTGCCCTTAAAGTATACGCCCAGAAGCAATTTTGCCCCTAAAGTTTTCGGCATGGCAATGTTACCCCTGAAGTTTAAAAACGTAGCAATGTTACTCCTCCGTTAACTGCTCCAACGGTCAACTAATAGTCAACGTTAGGGTTTTTAACGGAGGGGCAAAATTGCTACATTTTTAAACTTCGCGCAACATTGCTCCAAAAAAATGTAGCAATTTTGCTCCGAAGTTTAAAAAAACGTCAACGATTTTAGAGTTTTAAATGTTAAAAACCCTAACATCAATGTTACGTTTTTAAATGGAAACCGAAACATTCCTACGCCAAAAACTTCAAGCAAAAATCGCTTTCCGAAAGACATATTTTAAGGGTAAAATTGCACCTTAACCCTTAAAATATCTATGAACATTAAATGGCACAACCGTTAAAATAAATAACCTAACAGCCTAACGCTTATTACTTTATGTGGTGGGACCCATGCTATTATTCAGGTATATTATGTTAGTTTCGGGTAAAGATTTAAATCTACTCATAAACTTTTACACGTACATCATAAACTTTTTTCCCGCACAAAATGTATTATATAAATATTCAAGAACAAAAATTACACAACCGATAAATTAATAACGTAAACTATTTATCATGTGGGAGGGGGAAGTAGTGTGTTTTGCCTGAAAAAGTTGACATTGATGCAGACGCGGCAATAGCATGAAATCTCCTTCATGCTTGTCCAGTGTATTAATTTTTTTATTTGCAAATTTTTTATTAATTACTTAAAAAAGTGGAGATACATTAACTAGGTATGTAGAAAGTAATCGCTCAATAATTTCAAAGATAATTCTGAAAAATCGAAAGAGGAGCAATGCTAAAAAATTGATTAATGTTTCTTTTGTTGAAACATGACTCAAAAAAAAAAAAAAAAAAAAAAAAGTTACGTATTAAACACGAGAGAGAAAGAGAGAGAGAGCATTCTTTTTTGGATTAAATCACTTGTTTCACACTACAGTGCCTCGATTATCTTCTACTCTATAGCACGAGTAAAGATTTTTTTAGGAAAGCCACAGAGCACTTTTCGTAAACAATGGCAACACTTGCTGGATTTTCTTCTTCCCAGCCACTTTTTCCCATTTTTACTGCAAAAAAATATGAGTGGTGGAGCATCAAAGTGAAGACCTTGCTCAAATCACAAGACCTATGGGACTGGTGGAATATGGGTTCCTTGACATTCTGGACCCCATTGAAGAAGAAGAGGAGAGGCTGAAAGCAACTAAACAGAGAGATGCTAAGGCATTGTTAATCCTTCAACAAGCAGTCCATGAGACGATTTTCTCATGGATTGCAGCAACTTCCACATCAAAGGAAGCATGGTTAACTCTACAGAAGGGGTTTCAAGGAGATTCAAAGGTAATTGTTGTGAAATTGCAATCTTTAAGATGTGACTTTGAAACCTTATTAATGAAGAATTAATTGCTGAGTTTTTGGCAAGAACAATGGCAATAGTTGGTTAGATGCGATCCCATGGAGAACAAATTTCGGATGAGATGATCGTTGCAAAAGTGTTGAGGAGCTTCACTGCAAAGTTTTATCATGTTGTAGCTACTATAAAAGAAGCCAAAGTTATGTCTGGTCTTTCTGTAGATGAATTGATGGGTTCTCTTCAAGCTCATGAGGCAAGAATCAATCAATCAGTGGAAAAGACTGAGGAAAAGGCATTCCAAGTGAAAGTAACAGTCAGCAGGCATGAAGAGAATGACTGGCCAGCAAGTAGAGAACGTGGAAAAAGGAGGATTTCGTGGTGGTCGTGGCTGTGGTCGTGGTGGCAGAAGCAGAGGAAGGCATTTAATGAGCAAGGTAACACAAAAAATGGCATTCAATGTTATTATTGCAATAGATATGGGCATATGCAAGCTAATTGTTGGTTTAAAGACTAGAATATGAACTTTGCAGTAGAGATGAGGAGGACAACATGCTTTTTATGGCCTGTATTGATACTAACCATAAGTCAAGTGATTTGTGGTTTGTTGACAGTGGCTGTTCAAATCATATGACGGACACCAAATCATTATTTAAGGAGCTTGATGAGTCACAAAGGATAAAGGTGCATCTTGGGAACAAAAGGGAGATGCAAGTTGATGGAAAAGGCACAATGACTATTGACACTAACCATGGCAAAGTAAAAATGTTGGACAATGTTCAATTTGTACCTGAATTATGATACAATTTGTTGAGCGTTGGACAACTAATGGTTGGTGGATGTTTTGTTTTGTTTGATGATGATGCATGTATCATTACAAATAAGAAGTCGGGAAAAAAGGTTCACATAAGCATTACTCCAAATAAGATGTTTCCATTTGATGTTGCAAATATAGAGAATTTTTCTCTAGCTGTAGCGCAAAGATTGACTTAAAGCTATGGCATTTGAGGTATGTAAATATCAATATATAGGGCTTGAAACTGCTAAGTGATAAAGGTATGGTTCTTGAACTGCCTACAATTGATTTTATTGATTTATGTGAGGGTTGTATTTATGGAAAACAAACTAGGAAGTCATTTACTGTTGGAAAATCACTACTAGAAAAATAGGAAAAAGCTATGGAAATTTTTCCGTCGCAAATTCACTTAATTTTGCGACGAAATTAATATTTCGTCGCATTTTTTTTTTGGGCGACGGATAGCATAAATCCGTCGCAAATTAGCAACAGAAATGCTATCTATCGCTAATTGGCGGCCTTTTTGGCCGCCAGTGGGTTCTGGCTAGCGACGGACACTCTGTCCATCGCTAAATGGCGGCCAAAAAGGCCGCCTGTATTCGCCTTTTTGTGATGGACAGTGTGTCCGTCGCTAACTGGCAGCCTATTTGGCGCCATCTCCCTCACTATTGCGACGGATCGTGTCTCCGTCGCAAAATTTAGCGACGGACGATTGGTCCGTCGCAAACGGGGTGCAACTTTTTGCGACGGAACATCTGTTCAGACGCAAAATCACAAAGTCTCATTAATGAGACTTTGCTTCACCTCGCTCGTACCCCAACCCCACGGCCTTGACTTTCCTCCCCGCCCCGGCTCGTCGGCCCCCCCCCAAATTGTTTGCTCCCCCGCCCCTACCCTCGGCTTCGCCTTTACCCCCGCATTTCCCCCTCGCCCTCGGCTCCTCCCCCCGCCCTCGGCTCGATCGTCGTCCTCTTCTCCGTTACGGTCACCACCGGGTTAGATTGAAGTTTTTTTTTTTTATAACTATATGGAAATATCTATGTTAAATTTGCTTTATTACATAATTGAAATATGTATGTTAGTAGAAGATTATAAATTACATGATTTTAAATCTTCTTTTTTGTTTTAGTTTCTCCTTTGGTGAATCTATTAATTACATAATGATCTTGATACTTAATGTGTTTATTAATTTGAATTATGCTTATAGTTTGTAGGAGATTCCATGATTTTTTAATTATTGGGTTTTAATGATTTTTATTTATGATATTGATTTTTTAAATCTTGCATTGTTTTTTGGGACGAAGATAAATTAAAAAAGTAAATTTTTCAAGTAAATACAGTTAATAAACGTATAGAATTATTTTATGTGAAGTATTTTCATTTTCATTTTTGTTTGTTTACGAAAAATTGTATTGTGTGTTGCTTCCATTCCAATTTTAAATATATTTGTGGGTATAAGATAAGTTGACATCAATTTTTATTATATGATAGTTCTTAAAATCACAGCATCTAATACGAGTAGTATTTTATTTTTCACTTTTTGATATTATAATCCTCTATTTGGTTTGAAGATTGTAACTACTCCCCGCCTCTCCTAACATAAGTGATTCTTCCGAAATTTGAACTCGGGACTCAAAAGAACTATCGAGCCTTGTCGCTAAACCAACTCTATGTTGGTAATAATATTTTATTTTAATTAGTTTACTTTGTTTAAATATTTTTTTTGTTCCTTTTAAAGGTAAATATTCCCAAAAGTATAGGATATTAATTTATCTAGCACTTTTTAGGAATTTAGAAATTCCAATTCTGATTTTGGTGTGATAAAATTATGATTTTGTATTAGTTGGTAATGATATATAAATCTTTAAATAGGATGGTGTTGAAATTAGAAAAGTGAAGTGTTGAGAAATGAAATTTAGGGATAAGGCAATTAATTAATGTAAAGTAGGAGGAGAAAGGTGTGACATTAAAGAATAATCAAATTTGTATGTGTTATAAAAATTAGTGGAATTTACTATTTGATTTAGGCTATTATAAAAATGATTTGTTAATAATTTTTTTAAAAAATATTCCATAGAAATTTTTTATTTGAATCTATCTTTAACAAGTTATACAATAAATTTGATTAAGTCTTAAATAATCTCTTTGATCTAGCCCATATATGTTAGAAACTCCAAAATACTTAGTATTCTATTCTTTGTTTGCCCCCTCCACATGCATGTCCCCATGTTCTGGCATTTTCTTGATTAAGTGGCAATTGATTGGCATAAATGGCTAGTTGTATTGGCCACTTATATATAAATTTATATATTTGTGGCATGTTGAGATGTTAATTAGGTTAGTAACTGAACTAGCTAGGAAGTATGAAAGGCAATCATGATAAAAGTTGGATGTACAATCGTCTAACTGATAGAAGACAACTAACGCAAGCATTCTTGGCGGGTTTGGAAGAGTTCATCCAATTTGTTTTGGCGAATTCAAATAATTCAAGTAGGGAGATCAGGTGTCCGTGTACCAAATGTAGGTGTTTAAGATTTACAGATACGGGCACGGTCAAAATTCATTTGTGTCAAAAGGGATTCATGAAAGATTATAAATGTTGGGAATGTTATGGGGAAGTCCGACAGACATCGAGTGGTTATTACGGGGACAGTAGTCATCGAGAAAACCTTAATCAATATGAGCAGTTGGTTATGGATTCTGCGGGACCGTCGATCAGCCAATATTTTGATCCCGTTACTTATGTTGAACCTTCATACATGGGAGAGGAGACCGGTACCCAAACTCAACCATTATACATGGGTGAGGATCCTCATCCGGAAGCCGATAAGTTCTATAAAATGCTTCAAGAAGCCCAACGTCCGTTATGGGAAGGTTGCAAACACTTTGAAAATAGTGAATATTCATCGCTATCGGCTACCCTAGCAACACTAAGCTTGAAGACTGATCACCATATGAGTGAGAGGAATTACAACGAAATGATGCAGATCATGAGTAAGCTTGTTCCCAAAGACACTAATTTTCCGAAGGATTTTTACCAAGCAAAAAAAAGGTGAAAGAGCTTGGGCTTGGATGTGAAAAAATTCATTGCTGCCCTAGAGGATGTATGTTGTATTACAAGGATGATCTTTGAGTTGACCAATTGTAAATTCGTGGACATGACGAGATATAAAGTTGTGGGGAAAGGAAGGAAAAAGACCCGTCAAGCATTAAGCAAGATGTGGTACTTTCCTCCGGCCCCCGGACTTACGAGATTGTATGCATCGAACAAACATTTGCTCACATGAGATGGCACTTTGGGAGCATCGTTGGGATGAAAACTTTGTGACGCATCCATCGATCGAAGCTTGGTGTAAATTTGACGAGGCGAATCCTTTCTTTGCTATGGATCCTCGTAATGTTCATCTTGGTCTATGTTCGGATGGGTTCACTCCTTTCAACAATACGGGCAGGAATTATTCTTGTTGGCCTGTCATTGTGACTCCGTACAACCTCCCACCTTCTATGTGCATGAGAAGAGAGTTTTTCTTCCTTAACGCGTTAATCCCTGGGCCATCCAACCCAAAAAAGAAGATAGATGTGTACCTCAGGCCTTTGATAGACGAGTTGAAGATGTTGTGGAGTGAAGGGGTTCTTACGTATAATGTATCATTAAGTCAGAATTTCACCATGCGTGCTGCCTTAATGTGGACGATAAATGATTTCCCTGCATATGGGATGTTGAGTGGCTGGCAAATGTCGGGAAAGCTTGCATGCCCGGTATGTCTTGAACAGAACATGAGTTTTAGCTTGGAACACAGTCGCAAGGTCTGTTGGTTTGACAGGCACCGGCGATTCCTACCCCCCGATCATCCGTTTTGGAGAAATAGAAAAGACTTCACGCGGAATGATGTTGAACGAGCATATCAACCTCGTCGTTTAAGTGGCCAAGAAATAAGGGACAGGGTCAAGTACATTCAAAGTGTCAAAGAGGGGGCTGCTTCCAGCGAACTTGAGGGATATGGCGTTGATCATCATTGGAACAAACGCAGCATCTTCTGGGAACTACCATATTGGAAAGATCAATTGTTAAGACACAACCTCGATGTCATGCATATTGAGAGGAATGTGTTTTGCAATATTCTGTACACTGTGATGGACACCAAGGGCAAGACGAAGACATATTCAACGCAAGACTGGACATAGAAGCGATTTGCAGAAGGCCTACTTTGCATTTGGTGGAGAATGGCACGCGACGGATTTCCAAACCTAGAGCACCGTACACATTCAACAAAGAGCAGAATTTAGAATTGTTGTAATGGGTTAAAGATCTGAAACTCCCGGACGGTTATGCGTCAAACTTGAAAAGATGTGTCGACATGCACGAGGGGAAGTTGAGCAAGATGAAGAGTCATGATTGTCATGTTTTTTTCTAGAGATTGTTGCCGTGGGCCTTCAAAGCACTACTGAACCATATATGGTCTATTCTAACGGACTTTTCCATGTTCTTTAGAGAAATTTGTGCTTCAGAGCTTAATGTTGAAAAGTTACGGCACTTGGAGGCGAGCATGCCCATAACGCTATGCAAGTTAGAGATGGTGTTTCCTCCTAATTTGTTTGACTCAATGGAACATTTGCTCGTTCATTTGGCCTATGAAGCAAAGGTAGGAGGCCTGCAACAATATAGATGAATGTATCCATTTGAGAGGTAATATATATATTTCTTTCACGCTGTTATTAATTGACCGATATGGTACTTTAGTTTATAAATACCCTCTAATATTCCATTGTAGGTTTTTATGCACACTTAAGCACAAGATAAAAAATCCAAGGTACGTTGAAGGATCTATCACTGAAGCATACCTAGTCGAAGAGGCCGCAAAATTTGCGTCATACTATTATCCCCCTGAAATGATGTCAAGATGGAGAGGGGTACCTCGCAACGATGATGCCGGTGATACAAGGGATCAAAAATCAATATTTAATTTTCCAAGGCGAGTCGTGGGAAAAAGTTGGAGGTCAACTCTTGACGGAAGAGATAAACGAGTAGCGGAGTGGTACATTCTAAACAACTGTGAAAAGGCCGCCTAGTACTTAAAGTAAGATTTTTTTTTCTTTTTACTATTACAGTAAATATTAAAGTATTAACTTCAGTTTTTGTTACAGTTACTTCTCTAATTGGGTCCGATCGGAAAATCCTTCAATGTCGGTGTCCCAAGTTGATCAATTCACGAACTCTAAGTTTCCAAAATGGTTTCGATCCTATTTCATGGAAAATCCATCAGATCCCAATGAAGAAGCGTGGAGTTTATCTTATGGAGCTGCAATTAGTGTTACCCGATGCAACAAATATATAATCAATGGGTATCGATTTTCAACTGTTGACGTGAACATACACTATGTTGCAATTACGGTGTATGTTGTCGAGGTGACCAAGTTGACGGGGTGGAGACTGACTACTATGGGAAGTTACTTGAGATAATTCAGCTGAGTTACCCGTGGGACAAGGTGGTGACCCTTTTTAAATGTGAGTGGTTTGATAACGGTCTACGTGGGACAAAAATGGACAAACATGTAAATATTGAGATCCACTAGATAAGGAGATACACGGTTGGTTATGACCCATTCATCCTTGCTCAACAGGCAGAACAAGTTTACTATACAGCATACCCCACATCCTATCAAGGGTGGAGGGGAGTTATTAAAACCAAAGCACAAAATATTATACCAAAGTCGAAAGAGCCGAAATCAAATGACGGTATGGCTGAACCGTTCCAAGCTAATGTGGAACATGTACTGCCCATAAACATCTTCGACGACGAAGTACCAAGCAATCTCTTTGATTCTCCTGCGGAGTTAGAGTTGATTCCTATACAAATTGACGATGAGAAATCAGACGATGAGGATGAGGCAGAAGTGAGCTTCTCTGATAGTGAATCTGAGTTCGACGATTATGAGACTTCAGAGGAAGATGTGCAAGCAGATGTCTATGAACAGGAATCGTCCGGTTGATTTGTGTTAGTTCTTTGTTTATGATGATATGTTACACTACATACTTTGTTACTTCGCTACAGTCATATTAACTAAATATCTTTTTATTTTATTTTATTTTGGGACATTATGTCTATAAGTGTTCAGAGATGGAGCATCCAGAAGGACGTTCAGGTAGTGGACGAGCCCGACCCCGTCCTATAAGAGGGGGTAGGGCGACGCCATCTGCTCCCTATGGAGGCAGAAGGCTCAACGCTTCCCCAGAGGTGCCACCACTTGATATGTCATCTTCACCGTCAGGTTATTTATCATCTTCACAGTCGCTTTATATATTGTTGTCACCGTCTACCCCCACTGATCCACAGCAAGGGGGACAACAGGTTTACTTTACCATTTTTTTTATTGATTTACATATGTTTAGTTTCTTGAAACCATCTACGTACAAACATCTTCAATATTTCACATTCCTTCCTTAGCACACTGCGTCGCCTCAAAGCCACGTCGGGGAAGAAGGTAGTTCCTCCGATACACCAATCTGGGGCTCAACAGATCCTTCGACAGGGAAGCTTTGGATCCGTCCTGACGGCAGCGAGTAAGTCATGCCAAGTTACCAATAATGTTACAATTTTCTTCTCTAATTGGTTTGTATGCTAATATTTGCATGATGTCCTCTGTCTTCATATTTGTGCCTCATAATCCGGTGGGGGATTTCATCTCGACCCAATTATTCCGTAATTACAATCAACCTTGGGCCAAGTGGACAAAGATTCCTAAGAACTATCGAGATGTTTGGTTTAATGAGTTTTTGGTAAGTTATTTGTTTTATGGTTATTAATTAAGTACTTTTAAAATTTGGAGCACTAATTGTTCGTTTTTGATTTTCAGGATAAGTATATGACGTTGCCTGAACATCGTGAAGATCTCAAAAAAGCTTATAACCACAAGGCCGGATGGTGATTGTCTCAAAAGCTTTATTCATTGAGAAAGGCAAGAGGCAAGAAAGATTGGATTCCACAGGAGAGTGCAGAGGAATTATTTGGCAATTAGGCCAACAATGAGAGGTTTTAGAACATAAGTGCGAAAAATAAGGAAAATATGGCCAAAATGGAAGGACCGTCATATGCTGGCGGCTCCATTTCAATCAGTGAGCATCGATGAAAAGTTGTAAGTACACGTTATTTTCTATTTAGACGTTCAATATTTTGTACTTTGAAGTAATTAATTAAGGTCATCATTTGCGTTTGCAGGTAAAGTCTGGGGAAGTTCCTGCAGGATCGATTGAGTGGGCTACCTTTGAGCGGACCCATTCCCGGCAGTCTGAAGGGAGTCAGAGGCAATGGATTAACCCAAGGGCGCAGCAAATAGCGGTTAGACATTTATTGCCTTTATTACTTGTTTTATGCACTGCCATATTTATTTCATTTTACATATCTTATTTGTTATGTATTTTTGTGCTTGTAGGAAAACTATCAGAAGCTGTCGCAGGAGAGAGACTCGCAGCGTGAGACTGACCCCGCATTCTCTCAGTCCGATAACGAGAGTCTGTTATTTGAGGCTACAGGCGGATTTAACAAGAAAGAGAGAGTCTTTTGGATACAGTGCCTCTATCAGCCGACTGAAGCAAAAAAAAGCACTCCTCATCCGGCACTGAAGGTGTTTCTTCAGGTAAACATAATACATTTGATATTGATAATTTCCATTCTCTTGTCCATTCAAATGAAGTACAAATAATAAATGTACTTCATAATTTTGTAGATGAGCTGAAGAAGATGAAGGCGCTGGTGGAGGAGCAAGCAACACAGATGACCCAGGAAAGAGATGATGAGGCAGCGGCTGACTCAGGAAGCGGAGATGATGAGGCAGCAAATGATTCAGGAACAAGAGATGATGAAGCAGGAGATGAATCAGGAACGGGAGATGATGCGGCATCAGATGACTCAGCAAGCGGAGATGATGAGGCAGATGTAGCTCCAACTCATGTCCCTAATGAAAGACAAGGGTTCAAGGTCGGCTCCTGGTGATGATGACCATGTTGGTGATGATGATGATCACAATGCTGCTGTTTAGACTACTTTTTAGTATTTGCTCTTTGTAAAATTATTATATATATTTTGTTTTCTCTATGTAAACTCTTTATAATTGTTATTATATCCATGGTACACTACTTTTTTTATTCAATTTTCTAAAAAAGAAAATTTAAAAATATATTTTTTAAAAAAAAATTTATTAGTTTTGCTACGGAAAATATTTCGTAGCAAATTCAACGAAATTGCGACGGAAAATATTTCCTTAGTAAATTTTCAAATATTCGTCGCAAATTCGAAAATTTGCTACGGAATTATTTTCCGTAGCAAATTGCGACGGAAAAATATTTCCATCGCAAATTTACGAATTTGCGACGGATTTTCCTTTTCCGTCGCAATTGCGACACGATTTTTTGTCCGTCGCAAATCTATTTTGCTACGGAAAAAGGCGTTTTTGCTACAGAATTTTTCCGTAGCAAAAATTGATTTTTTTTTTTTGTAGTGAAATTTGGCGAGCTTCGAGCGTTTAGAATTAATTCATGCCGATTTATGTGGGCCTATGCAAACTAAGTCCTTTGGTGGGAGTCATTATTTCTTTCTATTTATTTACTAATGATTATAGTTGTATGAGTTGGGTGTATTTTATAGAAAACAAATTAGAAACTTTTGAGAAGTTTCAGAAATTTAAAGCTTTGACAGAAAATCAAAGTGGTTGTCAGATCAAAGTTCTCCGCACAAATAGAGGAGGAGAGTTCGTGTCCAATGAATTCAATTTGTTTTGTGAAGAAAATGGCATCTATAGGGAGTGTAACATCCTCCATTTTACTTAACAAAATAACTATATATTAGTTTAATCAGCAACTTAATAGTACTTCAACATTTAACAAAATATCCAAAATAAATTAGAGTATGCAGAATGAGCCCTAACGTGGCAATATACAATCATCCCACATAAACCAAAAAGACAAAAGCATTACTTTTAGCAGAAGTAGCTTAAGCTTCTGGGGTCTTCCCTGATAGACCTGCACGGGAGCTAACACCTGAAAAATGTGGGTAACTATCAATCCAACTCATCATGAATACTAATATGTACTAGTGAGGTGCCATGTAGAACAATTTATATAACAAAGTATAAAATATATAATTCCCCAATATCCACATCACAAAATTCATATAATAAATTATGTCTCAGAAATTATGTATCATAGATTTCATTAACACAATTCCCAAGAAGCCTCCCATCAATCCAACCGAACCGCCTTATTTCCTCCGACTAGACTCATGGGCTAAGTTACATCCATGTTACTGGTTACTCAAAAGCTCACTGGTCATGTGATGAGGACCGGCCAAAATCCTCATAGCACATGTCTCAGACCATGAGTCTTTCCCCCTCATTGAACTAGTGGGGTGTAGTAAGCCCTCATTGAACTAGTGGGCCAGTCCCTCATTGAACAGGTGGGACAATAGAAAGCCAACCATTGTGCACCAATGGAGGCCTCACCACGTGGTGGAATAACCTACTCCATCTATTCCCAATTCAACCATTATCATAATTATCACAATAAATAGCTCAACAGGAATTTTCCAAGATTTTTACGTTCATATCAAAATAAAATTCTCATATACATGTCATAATAGCTCAAATCTCAATTTCTTGTACATAAATAAATATATGCAAATATTTCACAATTCAAATCATAAAGTTCCACAAGGCAATTTCTATTAAGATATTCATAATCATTTCACAAAATACTCATAAACAACATACTAATACACATAACAAGTGGAAAGTGGCCTCTCGCCGAAGTTAACTATTATCACACTGCTTCTAATCCGAAAGCTCAAACACACATCAAAAACCAATATACCATAATCAATTTACTAACCGTTAATATCTCTTCAAAATTCTACATAATTAATATTACCACTTACAGTTCAAAATATACAAATTTTAATAATAATATATTATTATAACAAAAATTAAATTAAAATTACAGTTTAGTGACAAGAATTTCAAAAATGTCATTTTGGTCCCAAAAAGTTCAGAAATTACAGTTTTGCCCCAAACTTCCAGAATTTACAGTTTTACCCCCAAATTCCAGAATTTACCGTTTTGCCCCCTAAAATTCCAAAAATTGCAGTTTTGCCCCCAAACTTCTAGAAATTATAGTTTATTCCTTCATATATAAAAACTAAATTGATTAAATCCCAATAATATCTCCCTATCCCAAATAAATTATTTTCATAACATTTAATCGGTAAAAATATTTTATAGGACATAAATCTTAAACCTCTTAAATAGAAAAATTCATTTTAAATTTCTAAAACAACCAAACAATAAATCTAAACCGATTAAAATTTACTATTAACCATATACTACATATATATAGTCTTCTATTGTCAAAACTCAAAACTTCCCCAAAATCTTATTCCCAAAATTTTCTCTAAAAAACATAATAATACTTCCATTAGAAAGAGAAAAATGTATGGAATAATTTTCATGAAGAAAGTTTATTGAAAAGAAGCTAGTTTAACTACTTAAATAGTCTTATAAGATAAAAACATACCTTAATTAGCCTCCACCCCCTTCTTTTCTTTCCTCTCCTCCTTACTCACTCACACTCCCTCCTCTCTTCTTTGCTGCCGGCGTGTGTGTGTGTGTTATGTGTGAATGTGTGTGTTGAATGTGGGGGGAAAGGGGGTATTTATAAGATGAAATAATATTTTTTTTAAAAAAAAATGAATTAGGTGGGAGGCATTACTTTGGCAGTGGAAGGCCGGACCGGCTTGCCTCCACTTCTTTTAATATCCACTCCCATCCACTTCTATGGAACTGTGCCGTTTTGGCACAAACTTGTGAAGGGTGGCACCTTTTTTTTTAATATTCTAGGGTAATGACTGATACTAAAAAGATACTTCATGATCATGAAAAATTATTTTAGGATCTTAAAAAATATTTCAGGGTATTGACCGGTACTTATAGGATACTTTTGAGGATACTATCTAGTACAGAAAAATACTTCATGATCTTGAAAAATTATTTTAGGATCTTAAAAAATATTTTGAAGTATATTTTTAGTACCCGTCAATACTCTGAAATATTTTTTCAAGATCTTAATATAATTTTTCAAAATAATGAGGTATTTTTTTTAGTACCATTCAATATCCTTTTAGTACTAGTCAATAGCTTGAAATATTTTTTCAAGATCCTAAAATAATTTTTCAAGATCATTAAGTATTTTTTCTGTACCATTTAGTATCCTTAAAGTACTTTTTTTGTAGATCAAGACTTCGAAATATTTTTCTTCCAATATCAGTCAGTATCCTTTTATTACCATTTAATACATTGAAATATTTTTTTAAGATCCTAAAATAATTTTTCAATATCATGAAGTAATTTTTTAAGATCATGAAGTATTTTTTCTGTACCAGTAAGTAGCTTCAAAGTATCTTTTTAGTACCAATCAGTACCCTGAAATATTTTTCAAGATCCTAAAATAATTACTTGAAATATTTTTTAAGATCCTAAAATAATTTTTTAGGACCATAAAATATATTTTTAGTACCGGTCAGTACCCTAAAATATTAAATAAAAAAAGTATCAACCTTCACAAGTTTGTGCCAAAACGGCACACTTGCGTAGAAGTGGATGGGAGTGGATATTAAAAGAAGTGGAGGCAAGTCGCTCCCGTGGGAGGCCACGCCTCCCACTGCTCGGTGCAGTGGGAGTTCACGCCTCCCACTGTTGTAACGGTGGGAGGCCATGTCTCCCACTTATGATTTTTTTTAATCTCTTTTTTTTTTTCTCTTTCTTTCTTTTTTTTTTCAAATCCTAAAATTAAATTAGAATATTACAGGGAGCTAACAACTCCTTATACTCCAAAGCAAAATGGTGTCGTTGAACGGAAGAACATAACTATTGTGGAGATGGCACGAAGCATGCTACAAGCAAAAGAACTTTCAAATCTATTCTGGGCAGAAGCTGTAGCAACATCCGTCTACTTGCTGAATCTCTCACCAATAAGGGCTATCGTGAATAAGACTCCACATGAAGCTTGGTGTGGAAGGAGGGAAAATGTAAGCCATTTACGAATTTTTGGGTGTATTTCTTATACTTTGATAAATTCTTAAGCTCGAAAAAAGCTTGATGAAAAATTTGAAAAGTGTATTTTTATTGGTTATTGTCCTCAATCCAAAGCATACAGATTGTATAACCCTCTTAATGGCAAGATTTTAATTAGAAGGGATATAATATTTGATGAAAATACAAGCTGGAATTGGAATAAAAATCAAGTACAACAAGAACTTTATGACCCTATTGAAGTGCCTCTAGATGGAGAAGAAAAACAAATGGCAGCAAGCTTTGATGTTATCTCATCACCATTGACAACACAATATAGCAGCAATCCTTCATCTACCACTCTTGAAGAAGTCTCAACTGAGCCAGTTCCATTGAGGAGATCAACAAGAGTCAAAAAGCCAAATCCTAAATATACTGATGACATATATACCTATTAATTTGCTCTTACTGTTTCAGATCCACTTTATTACGAAGAGGCAGCTGAAAAGGAAGAATGGAAGATAGCAATGGTGGAGGAGATAAAATCCATTGAAAAGAATAGAACATGGGAATGTGGATTTACAATAAGGAAAAAATATAATTGGCTTGAAGTGGGTGTTCAAGACAAAGTATACTGCAAATGGGAGCCTACAAAAGCACAAAGCTCGTCTTGTGGCAAAAGATTATGCACAACAATATGGTGTTGATTTCGAGGAAACTTTTCACCAGTATCTCGGTTTGAAACTGTAAGACTTGTTCTTACTTTAGCTTCACAATTATAGTGGCCAATTTATCAATTTGATGTTAAGTCGGCATTTCTTAATGGAGAGTTACAAGAGGAAGTTCATATATCACAACTAGAAGGTTTCATAAAGGTGGGAAATGAAACAAAGGTGTACAAGCTGAAAAAGGCGTTGTATGGATTGAAGCAAGCTTCTTGAGCATGGTAAAGCAGGATTGATGGATACTTTCAAAAAAATGGGTACATAAGAAGTGAAAATGAACCTACCCTATATGCCAAGAAAGAAGATAACAATTTCATCATTGTTTGTCTTTATGTTGATGATATCATTTACACTAGCTCCTCTAATGCTCTAGTGAATGAATTTAAGTCGCAAATGATGAAAGAGTTTGAGATGTCAGATATGGGTTTATTATTACTTTCTTGGCCTTGAAATTCATCAAGCTAAAGATGGAATATTTCTTTCACAAGCAAAATATGCTAGAGATCTTTTGAATAAATTTGGCATGCTCAATTGCAAGTATGCAACTACACCCATGAATATAAATGAAAAATTGCAGCAAGAAGATGGAGAAGAGATGACAGATGCAAGGAGATTTAGAAGCTTGGTTGGAGGTCTAATTTATTTGACTCACACTAGACCCAATATTGCATTTTCTGTTGGTGTTATTTCCAGGTTTATGCAACAACCATCAAAAGTTCGTTATGGAGCAGCAAATAGGGTCTTACACTATATTGTTGGAACCTTAAAGTATGGCATTTGGTACTCTAGAGTTTCTAATTTCATACTGTGTGGGTACAATGAGAGTGATTGGGCAAGTTCGTTGGATGATAGGTGAAGTGTCTCGGCAAATGTTTTCACTCTTGGCTCAGGGGTGATTTCCTGGAGTTAAAAAAAAAAAAGCTACAGTAGCATTAACAACTTCAGAAGAAGAATTTGTTGCAGCAACTTTTGGAGCTTGTCAAGCAATTTGGCTTAGAATTGAGTCTTAGTAGATCTTCAACAAGAACGGCAAGGACCAACAAAGATATTTTGTGACAATAAGACAACTATCTCTATGACAAAGAACCCCACCTTTCATAGTAGAACCAAGCATATTGACATCCGCTATCACTTCATTTGCGATCTTGTAGCAAAGGAGGAGATAGCATTGAAATATTGCAGCACAGAAGAGTAGCTGGCAGATATTTTAACAAAGGCCTTATCAAAAGATAAATTATGCTATTTTAGAAGATTACTTAATGTTTCCGTTTTTGAATCAAGGGGGGATGTTGAAGCATGACTAAAAAAAAGTTACATATTTTATTGGGTGGAACCGAATAAATTGGAGGCATTATTTAATTCAAATAATGGTTCCTATATTTTCTAGAGTCAGTTAGGTAGTGGATTGATTTGTTTCAAATTTTTTAGGTGGTCAAATAAGTTACTGTTACTGGCATTAGTTGTGTTAGTGGGTACTGTAAATTACAGTTCAATTTGTTACCACTCTGGTCCTATTTATAAGTCCATTTTGACCAAAAAAATTTGGTCCTATTTATAAGTTCTCTTTGAGGAAAGAGATGACATTGTGACAATTTTGCCCATATTAATTATACCAATAAAGATAGAGAGAGAAGAAAGAGTTAAAGGATACCCAATCATAAATGAGGGTAAAGTTGAAATTTTACCCTATAATCATTAAGACAACTACCTCTCCTTGGTATGTGTGTTTTAGTCAAAAGAGGACTTATAAATAGGACCAGAGTGGTACTTTGTAAGCCTATATATAGGCGCTGTTATTTGCTTTAGTAATGCAAGAAGTGTTCCACCGAATTCTCACTGGCCTCCCTTTATTTTAATATTTTCTTTATTCACAATTCCATTTCCCAACATCTCTCTCTCTCTCTCTCTCTCTCTCTCTCTCTCTCTCTCTCTCTCTCTCTCTCTCTCTCTCTCTCTCTCTCTCTCTCTCTCTCTCTCTCTCTCTCTCTCTCTCTCTCTCTCTCGTCCGGTTCACCGGAACCTTCTATTCAGACTAACCCATACCTCGCTCAACATCGAGCCTACAGTCGTGAGAGAAGAGCTCCTAACATCATTTTCTCCATTCTCACGCCTCAAATCGAAGACGTGGTTACAAGAGAGCAAGTCTCTTTCTTTCCACTTGCTCCCAATGATTGTTTTGGTTAGATTAATGTTTCAATTATCCATATTTTTTACAAAGTGCCTAATATAAAGCAGGGCTCGAGGAAGTCTTTAATGAAGGAAGGATGTGTATAAAAAAAGATATGATAGTAATCGACTAATAATTTGCTAAGTTTGTGTGAAGTAAGTAAATTAGCTAGTCCAATTAAAAAAGAATGGAGTGAATATACATCTGGGTTGTTCCACAACAAATGTTTCTTCCCCTTTCTGTTCCTATTGGGTCCATACATTTTGATTGTTCCATAGATTTCAAACATACACTAAAAGTTAATACTATGAATAACCCAATATCGAATACAGTGATAATATCAGAAAAAGAATGTTTTCCTATGCCTCCAGACATGTCGAGCTCCACGTATGCATATGTCCCTTGATTAATTAGTTATTTGCCCCCATCAAGTCAACATCTCATCAATCTCACACCTACTATGATTAGTACTCCTTCTGCTTAGTATTAATTACTACCACTGTTGATATGATTGTGAGTTGGTTATTTGTCAGCATAAGTTTAGTTTTGGATGTATATGGAAGCCCTCATCCTAAAGAATATTTTCTAGAGAGCCGATAAGGAATTCCATTAATAACTAGTCATTTGTAACATCTTGATAAATTTTGTAGAGGGTGTAGTAATGTTCTGAATAACATAGTATCAAATATTGAAAATAATACCAACAAAAGAATGTTCTCATGTACGTACTTACAGTTACAGACATGTAGAAGCTCCATGCATACATAAGTCCCTTCATTAATTAATTATTTTCCCCTATCAAGTCAACGTCTCGTCACCCATCTCATCCTATTATAGCCCTGTTTGGATTGGCGGTAGGAGCGGTGGCTTAAAAACTATCTGACTTTAGAAAAAACTCGGTAAGAAAAAAGTCAGGTTGTAAATAATGATTTGTGTTTGGATTGATAGTGGTAGAAGTGGCAAGGCTCATGTCAAAAAGCTGAGAGTTTTTTCCTTAACTGGCTTTTTGAGCTTTTTTGACTTAAAGTCCAATGAACTTAACGCTCAACCCAAACACACCACATTGAGCTTTTTCTCCACAGCCAGTTCACTCTATCGCAAACGCTCCCAACGCTCCTGAAACGCTGACACCAAACAAGCCCTATAATAGTAGCATTATTCCCGCAGTGTCGGCTGCCATCCTTTTCTTGGCGTAGTTTTAAGAACACCTTTTGCTTTCTTTTTTTATTAAATTTTTTTTAGAGTACTGATGGGTACTGAAAAGATACTTCAGCATACTAATTGGTGCTGAAAAAATATTTCATGATCTTGAAAAATTATTTTAGGATCTTAAGAAAATATCATGAAGTATATTTTTAGTACCAGATGAAATAATTTTTCAAGATCATAAAGTATTATTTTAGGATCTTGAAAAAATATTTTAGGGTATGATTTGGTATTAAAAATATATTTCAAGATATATTTTTAAAGATCTTAAAATAATTTTTCAAAGATTATAAAGTATTTTTTTAGTACCGGTCATTTTCGTGAAGTTTTTTTTTTGGGAAAATCCACCTAAGGACCCAAATAACCAAAAAATTGTCAAAAAAGGCCCAAGAAAAAGTCACATGTCAAAAAAGGCCCAAGGGTCTTTTCTGATATTATTTCATAAAACGTTAGTTGTTAACGTGTATTGATATAGTTGTTAACGGGTACTGATTTAGTTGTTAAGATATTGTTGTTAATGAGTACTGATTTAGTTGTTAGGATATTGTTGTTAACGTCTACTGATTTAGTTGTTAATGTTCTACTGATATAGTTAATGTTTATGAAATAATACCAGCAAAGGCTCTAGGATTTTTTTTGACATGTGACTTTTTCTTAAAGCATTTTTTAACAATTTTTTGCTAATTTGGGCACTGAGGGGGTTTTTCCCTATTTTTTTAGTATCCTAAAAAATTATAAAGACAAAAAAATTAAAGCAAAAGGTTTTCTTAAACTGCGCCAAAACAGCGCAATTTTAAGAAAAGGATGACCGTGGATGGAAGCCAAATCCGTATTATTGGTACTCCTACTGCTTGATTACTACTAGTACTGGTATTACTTGAAGGGGGTAGTATTATATACTCACACTTACTTTGAAATACCCCACCTCCCTTGTTGATTAAATGGCCTCCTCCCTTGTTGACTAGTGCGTTTGGTTTGAGATAAGAGAAGAGAGAGAAATTTTTTACCTCATATTGACCAAATTACCTATAGAAAGTTTTAAATATTTCAAAAATACACTCTCAATAAAAAGAATATTCTTCTAATTAATGACAATTAAGTTAATATATTTTTTCCCCTCTCATCCCCTGCCATTTAATCAACAAGGGAGGTGGGGTATTTAAATACCCGTCCCCACGAGTCCACATATGATGCTTATAGCTTATATGCTTATTATATGATTATACCTCAAATTGAGGTACAAGCATGTAATTTTTTATTTTATATATATATATATATATTGTATTTATTTATATTTAAATTATGTCTTTACTTTTCGAAAAAAAAATTGCACCCAGTATCTCAAATTACTTAGTTTCCATGATACTGGTGTTACAGACAAATATTTTTTTAATGCAGTACTAGAAACTAATTAATTTGAGATACTGGGTGCAAAAATAATTTTAGAAAGCAGCACATAATTTAAATATAAATAAATACAATATATATTAAGAAAAAATTACATGTTTATACCTCAATTTGAGGTATAAACATGTAATAAGCACATAAGCTATAAGCACCATATCTCCATCCCCACCTGCCCTAAGGCCCCTTTCGTTAATTTAATTTTTCTCTTCTGATTTATTTTTATTTTTCATCAATTATTCCTCCTTTTTAATTATAATTAAATACTAAAAATAAAAAGTAGGATGTTAAATATACAAACACCAATCAGATCTCCTAAACCTTTGCCAAAAACTGAAACTTCACATTCCATGATTCTAGCTCCCGCGTTGAATAATCATCCCTCTCTTCATTTTTCAACCCACCATCCATTTCTCTAACCTAAAATAAATCACTCACAAACAAAACCCTAATCACAAAACCAGAAGAAGAAGGAGATCTGATACTCCATAGAAATGGCAGACTCGAAGTTCCATGTAGTTATGTTTCCATGGTTCGCGGCCGGCCACATGACGCCATTCCTGCACCTGGCCAACGAGCTAGCCAAAAGAGGCCATAGAATCACTTACCTGCTGCCGAAGAAAGCTCAGGTTCAGCTGGGCCACCTAAACCACCATCCGGATCTCATCGCCTTCCGCCTTGTGACGATCCCTCACGTTGCCGGGCTGCCAGAGGGGACAGAGACGGCGTCGGAGATACCTCTCTCGCTAAACCACTTGTTGTGTGCGGCGACTGACATGATGCAAGAGCAGGTTGGGGATATACTGAGAGAAACAAAACCAGAGATGGTGTTGTACGACAGTGCGTTTTGGGTGCCGGAACTGGCTCGAAATCTTGGGATCAAAACGGTGTGCTTCAATGTCGTTTGTGCCGCAAGCCTGGCTATAGGTTTGGTCCCAGCAAGGAAGGTGCCAAAGGAGAGGGCTTTAACGCTGGAAGAGGTCAGCCAGCCACCACCAGGTCAATATTTACTATTTTCAGTCCTTAATATAAGATCGGCTTTACTACAAAATTAATCTTATTTTAAGAGCATAAGGTATAGTATCACATTCTATCATTTTTCCCCTCAGTTTTGTTTAAATGAACTCTCCATTTTGTTATTTTGTTATTATTCCTTTGGTCTTGGATGTATAGGATCAAATTTGTAGTTAAAGTACTCGTTTGGATTAGTTTTTAGAGAATCGTTTTTGGAGAAAAAGTAATAAAATTGCTTTTTCAGAGTAAATTCTAAACTTGTGAAAAAAATGATTTTGATAAAATGGGAGTATTTGGATATTGTTATTAGAATAAATTTTTCATATTCAAATTACCAAAAAGGAAATTAGCCTTAGATTTGTGATAATTGCATATAAATGATCAGGTTTTTATTTTAAATATTTTTAAATTAAATCTCATAATAAATACCAAAATTTAAATAAATATTTTAAGGTACTAAATGATCTTAGAAAAAATATTTTAGGGTATTAACATGTGCTAAAAAAAAGATACTGAAAAAATACGAGGAGGAGGAGAAAGAAAAAGATGAACATAATAGTTTTTTCCAAAACCATGATTTTGGCTAAAAAAAAAAAAAAAAAAAAAAAAAAAACAAGAAGCACTTTCAGCATTTTTTAGAGTTTTTGGCTTTTTTTTTTCAAACCATTATTTGTCTTAAAAAAAGTGTTTTTCCATGGTTATCCAAACCGACACTTATATTTAAAACTATGTTCTTTAGCATTGGAGGTAATATTTAATATTTTAGGGTAAATTTATGGGCTAAAATATTAGGAAAAACTCATGAACTTTGATTTAGGAGCATATAACTTCAGAGATGTTATATGTAACCACAAACATGCATTGAGAGAAATTTTGGGTAGAACCAGCAA
The DNA here is from genome assembly GCA_019022615.1 of Acacia melanoxylon. NCBI lineage: Eukaryota > Viridiplantae > Streptophyta > Magnoliopsida > Fabales > Fabaceae > Acacia > Acacia melanoxylon. The sequence continues at coordinate 10,389,056 of JAFJYJ010000012.1, forward strand.
CCTCTTTAAAGCTCTAGGCTCGTATGAATCAAATTAAGATTTTAGATTATTTGTATGATAGTTTGAATTAATTTTTGGAAAATAAAAATTTTCATATAAACTACAATTTGTAAATTGAAATTAGTGTAAAAGTCACTTAACTATGATGTAATTTATGTTGAACATTTTTTAAGAGAAAACATAGTAGGAAAAACCATGATTTAGACACCAAAATTATGATCAAAATGTATAGCTTTAGAGGACAGCCAACTAAAATGTGCTGTGATGACTGAGATGACAAATGGAGTGACACAGAACACCAGTTTTCTATCTAGGTCCTTTTCATCGTCTATAAACTTTTTAATGGAGATTTCCCTCAATTTTTCCCAAATAATTATTGCTCTTCATAAGGGGGAAAAAAAGAAAATGGGAAAAAATTAATCCCTTATAAATCTATCATAACTCCCTTTATTGTTTGATAACTTGATCACCTAATCTCTTTCCATCATCCCATGGGGATGTGCACGGCTTATGGTTAATAGTAAATATGTAAAAAAATATTTCATGTTTTAAAAATACAAGTATTTATAGAGAGAGAAAAATGAATGAGTAGAAAAAAAAAATGCATGAGAGATAATTAATATGGTGGAAATGCAATTAATAATGGTGAAAATAAAATAAAATTGTTAAAATTTAAGATTAGGGTATTTCCAAAAATTATATCTTGTATATAAGATGGGAGGGAGTAGTTACTATTTGTTTGGATTTTTTTCTTAAGTTAATTTCGGTAAAGTATTAATTCGTGATCACTAGAAATTTATTAACCAATATTAAATATGAGTCCCTTTTAGCTAATTAATTTAGATGTATAAAAAAACAATTTATATTCCTCTATTATATAGATTACTTTTTATTCTCACATAAATTTCCAACATGAGTTATGATTATAATTTTCATATATGAAAAAAATCATTAATGAAAGGATAGATCAAAACACCTTTTAATACCGGATAATTAGTATTTTAAAAATAATATTAAATATTTACTTGATGGGCATAAATGATTGTGTAAATGCATATATTTCCCCTACAAAATATTTTTTTAGTACTCTTTTATATACTCTTTACCAAAGGTCAAATATATATATACTCCTTACGCTCTTTAATATAAAAATCATTTAATTTTTTTTTTTTGAGAAATTAAGAAAATTAAATAAATAATTCTATCATGACATACGTGGTGATCAACTTGCCGACAAAGAAGCAATAATAATATGAGAAATCGCAGGTTACCCTTCAACAAAGGTGGTGCTTCATGGGGACGAAGCTCAGTCGTTACTCTTCCTCTCCCTCCCCTTCGGCCAAAACATTACCTTCTACGACCGCATCACCGCCGCCTTACGAGAATGCGACGCCATAGCCATCCGAACTTGCAGAGAGATCGAAAGCAGCTTCTGCGACTACATGTCCCTCCAATACAACAAGCCCGTCTTCCTCACCGGCCCCGTCTTACCCCAACAACCCAAAGACCACACCCTCGACCCCACCATCACCACCTGGCTCGCCGGCTTCCGTCCCGGCTCCGTCGTGTTCTGTGCCTTCGGCTCCCAGCTCAACCTCGAGAAGCCTCAGTTCCAAGAGATCCTCCTAGGGTTCGAGCTCACAGACTTGCCCTTCCTCGTTTATCTGAAGCCTCCTGTGGGGTGCAATACGGTGGACGAGGCCATACCGGAAGGTTTGGAAGAGAGAGTTAGGGGGAGAGGGATGGTGTGTAGAGGTTGGGTTCAGCAACCGTTGATTCTGGAGCATCCAACGGTGGGGTGTTTTGTGAACCATTGTGGGTTCGGATCGATGTGGGAGTCGCTGATGAGTGAGAAGCAGATAATGTTGTGTCCTCATTTGGGTGATCAGATTCTGAACACGAGGATACTTGTGGAGGAGATGGCGGTGGCGGTGGAGGTGGAGAAGGCGGAGAAAGGGTGGATTTCGAAGGAGAAGCTGTGCGAGGCGGTAAAGAAGGTGATGGATGAAGGGAGTGAAGTAGGGAGGAAGGTGAGGAAGAATCATGAGGAATGGAGGCGAGTTTTGAGCACTTCTGGGTTTATGGATGCTTATATCGATGGCTTTGTTCAGAATTTGACAGAGCTTTTGAGTGCCCAGAAATGAATCATCTGTACATGAAAATGGGAAGTTATGTGCACGATCCTATTTGTAACCTCATATCCTTGGTAGGCCTGTCTTCTAATTTTTTTTAAAAAAAAAAACAAAAGAAATGATTCATCTTTTATGGGTTTTGGTGGATTTTATAGGAGAGGTCAGCAAGTGTTGATGAATTGTTTTTGTGGGTGTATTAGTGTTATGTAATAGCTTGATGGGTTTTCTGTTGCTAAATGTCTCTATACTAGTGCTTTCATTTTTTTCAATTTTTTTTTTAAATTTATTTAGTGCATTTTGTGCTACTACTCGATCTGTTTTCTGAAACAACTCATTCAGCGGTGTGATAGAGATTTAGTAATCAAATTGATGATTAAGATTATTTAAACAACTCAGATATGTTTTTGCCGTGTGTTACTTCTCAAAGTGAAGTAGATGTAAGGTCCGTTAGATTCCTCTTGCTTAAGTTTGAAGGAGATTGATCTTGTGTTAGGGGCAAAAGTCAAAAATCCCAACCAAATACTAAATAATAATAATAAAAGCAGTTTGGATGTAGAGCTGTCAGTTTTGGTCAGATTGGGTGAGACTTGAAAATTCACCAAAGTGAGACGAAAACAGTAAAATGAAAATCCCAATTAAACCAGACCCGGCTCCAATATTCACGCATCATATATTATTATACTACTGTTTGGGATAACGGTGGGAGAAGTGGCTTTTGTTTTTGATGGACTTTTCATCGATGGATTTTTTTATGTGATTTGTGTTTGGGATAACAGAGTTGAAGTGACTTTTGTTTGTTATTATTTTAACTTGTTTGGCATAACTTTTAAAAAGATAGATGAGATAAAAAATGACTGAAAATGGCATAAATCAAATTCACACACATATATGTGTGGTGTAAAATGTGATAATTTTGGATAAAAAAAATTAAAAATAAATATAAATTTGCTAGAAACATGGCATTTTTTCAATAGTTAGCCACATAGAGAACGAAATGCAAGAAACAGGGCACATAAATGCAACTTTTTAAAAGAAAAAGAAAAGAAAAGAGCCAACAGGAAGAAGAAGCCCTCTAAAGCAACATTAAGAAAATTTATAATACTGAACAAGAACCAGAAAGAATTGGAAAATTTATAATACTGAACAAGATCCTTCCCAAAATTTAGCTTGAAAAGACGAAGGCATTGCAAGGCGTTACTTTTTGTTGATGTAAAATGCAAGTAAGGTGGGGCTATAATATCGAATTAAAATTCAGATTCATATGCACACAAAAATTAATAAAAACTGGAGAGAAAATTAGTTTGAAACAGACAAAATACTTTGTTTTTTAATCGGTGAGTTCCTACGTAATTCATTGTTGTGGATTAAGTATATAACAGAGCCACCTCAGGTTTTAATATAAAATCTCATTTTACACGATATTAAGAACCAGATTAGTATTATATGACAAGAAGGATAACGTATAGGGCATATGAGGGGTGGGATGGTCATTTAACAAATGGGGCTCACATGTGAAATTGATGGAGAAGAAGCTGATGGGATAATAAGCTCCATGATGTAGCTTCAAAAAAAAAACTCATCAAAGAATGAAGTCCATCAAATAAATAACTGACCCAAACCCTCAAAAAAAAAATTGATGGACTTATTATCCCATATGATGGTTTACCAAACAGGCCCATAGCCAACTACAAAAACCAACTTGGTTTTTTTTTTCTTGCGAAAATCATTGAAAAATCTCACATTACAATTTTTTTTTTTTATGTAACAATACTTATAATTTATTTAAGAACTTAGGTGCAACAAATATGTGTAACTTTTCCCAGCTATATACAACATATTTTTAACTAATGTGCAAAACGAGATATTTGCATATAAATGAATATTGATGCACAAAGTCAATGTTTTCAAAATCGAGCTTCTACGAAGTAAGGGTGGTAGAAACATAAATCGTAAAACGACATAAAACGTAAAGTTTCTACTACTTAAGGGTCATGATACAAAATTAAATATACATGCATGTGAAAAAAAATAGATCACTACTCAAAAGTCAATTAATAACTTCATATTTGTATGATATAAGTCACATAACTATATAAAATATTAGTCTAAAAACACAAAAAGAGTTTAACAACTCCTACAATCAAATTCCAAAACATCAAAAGAATAAAGGTTAACAATTCCTAAATTATATCAATTGATTCAAATCAAACACATCATCTGTACGGTTGCATGCACGCCCCTCAATGCCTTCTTTCTTCGCTTCTTATAAAAGTTCATTTGTAAAACTTGGAATGTTCAAATCATAACCATCAATAGATTCCCTCACTTTAACTTCAATCAAGTTTTCCTCATCATAAGCATCAACATCTAAGTTATCTACATATTCTCAATCTAAGCTACTTTTACAACCTCTTGCTAAAGATGTGAATGCATCGTCGCCCTCCTCCTCCCCTTTGTTGTTGTCGTAGACACTGTCAACTCCCACATTCTTCTTCTCTGATCCAACCCTACATGTTACACCTTACAAATCGTTGACAAGCTTTGGGATTTAAACACCCATGGCTGAGCACTCTAACCCAACAGGGTCATAATACATTGAACCCACATGTGAACTTCAACTTGGCTCTCCCACATAGCATTCCACATGTCAACTTTTCCTATGTGATAGACATTTGTTGGTCTCCCCGTTAGTTGAAAGCAACATCGCTTATTTTTAAGAACTTCCGGATTGACATTGAGACCAAAAAACTTCCATACTTTTGAGAAGAAATTGCTACTTAACCCAAAATTTATAATAAAGATTTTTCAACAATTTTTCCTTTTTAAAGGTTTTTTTTTAAAAAAATTATAGTTAAACTTTAGTTTAATTATTACTGTAGTAATTTTCATTTTAACATTTAAAATGATGCATTTATTATTTTTAATTACGAAGCAACTTCTCAATAATAATTTTAGAATTGAAAATTTTATAAATTATTTTTTTATTAACGTTTTACCAGATCAATCTGGGCTTGATATCAGACTTGCCTTAGCCCAATTCAACTGGACATCGATCTGTTCCTCGATTGGGGAAAATAAGTGCAGTACGGGCCGGTAATGTACAAAGTTAACACCCAATTCAACTCGGTCCACGTAATGAATTTTTTCTTAAAAAAATCACATTTATAAAAAAATGGAGTTAATTCTATTCCATATTTGGTATTATCTAATCAAATTTTATCGAGGTGAAATGAAGATAGCTCTCTTAAATTTGAACGTGCACAAGCTAGTGTTGTACACAGATTCATTAGATGCATGCAACTTATTGTTGAGACTGTGAACCTGACCATGCATCCAGTGCGACCTATCTTCAGTGAGGTTTGAGAGATGCTCTTTGGGAATTGGCACGTAGAGGTTTGGCGTTGTTTCTTGAAGACAAGCAGTTCATCTATATTTTCAAATTAAGCTTGCCGGCCAATGTAATGAAAAAAAGTATTTAATGATCTCTGGTGGCGCGTTTTCAATTTCATATGCTAATTACAAATCTTATTAATTTTAGCCTCAATCTCATTAGGTGAGAAGTAATTAATGGTATAATCCCAAATTCAGAAGAATTGAAGCTTATTGTTCGCGATGACCCAAAACAACAATAAATTTCTTATTTCTTTATAGCCAGAGAAAACAATCAAAAGAAGAATACAGAATGATTGGAGTAGGGAGATGTTAGAAAGAAGGCACAAATTTCATTAATTTAATCGTATCGTACACCATCACAAACCGTGTAAGAATTCAAACTTAATAAGGAACAATTGACTCAAAGCAGTGAACACCATCTAACTCCGGCGCAAACCTAGGCGAGAAGCGCCGGCGTTGTTGCTTGGCTCCATCGGGTTGCTTTGATGACGACGGCGGTGGCGCCGCCTTGGAGTTATCTGGTGACGCGGGTTTCTTCTCGGGGGAAGAAGGCTTCTGCTCCGGCTTGGGCTTGAGATTTGGGGCATCAATAGACAAGCGCGATCTCTGACCGTAGGAAAACTCGGCGCAGAGAGCATCGAAGGAACTGAAGATAGACATCATCATGATGAATCTTGGAGATCGGAGAGAGGATCGGGGAATTGAGGGATTGAAGCGGTTATTGAAAATGGAGGGGAGGTGGTTGCTTGGGAGCTAGGGAGGGAAAGTTCTGGAATTGGAATGACTTGTTGGGGAGGGAAAGAAGGAAGGGAAGGTATATAAAGGGGGCAGATGGAAGAGTCGGCGAAGGATGATGAAATTTCGGGACAAGGAAAGGCAGGTGGTGACGTGGACGAAGTAAGGAATCTAGGAAAGCTTCCCTTGCGTGTTGACAATTTCCATTCAACTTTTTTTTTTTTTTCCTTCTTTCCAAGGTTATACTCACTCCTATTTTATTAGTATTAATGAAAATTTTAAAACTCATTAAATTTCTTGATTAATATACATTACTTCCTAATTACTTCTAGTAATTCATTGGAGCTATGATATTGATATGGTACTTAGACTCATTGTAAAAAAATTCCAAATATACCCATATTAAATGATTTGTACGAGAGAGACATATCTAAACGTATAAATGATTAAACAAAGGTTCTTAAATCCGGGTCGGCTACTAAACTGGTTAGACAACTTGATAAAGGGTTAGTGAGCCAAAATGAAGTCAAATCAAAGTTGAGCTTATTAATAGGCCAAATCAATGAGAAATTGAAAATATTAGAGATATTAATATGAAATATTTACGATTTTTTTTTAAAAAAAAAAATTATTAAAAAAACATTGAACCGGTTTGACCCTCAAACCGAACTGTTCGCCGATTTTTTATCCGAACTTGCAAGTCTAGGTTTCAAAACCTGGTTAATTACTCTCCAACATTGTTGTCAAACTCAAGAATTGGCTCTTCGAGTTCAACATTTTTATGTTTTCAACTTACAAAATCGTGTTAATTCACTTTTAAACTCAAGTTAAAATTTTAAATTTGACCATGCTTGTTAGTTTTATATATGAATTTTATAAAAATTTCTTTGTTAAGTGTGATAAATTATCAGCGTTAATGAATTTAATTTTAATTATTTAAATTTTAAATATATTTAAATTAACTTATTGTCATTTTTTATATTTTAATTATTTAATTATAAATTATTCATATCTATTTATTGATAAAAATAAATTCTTATAAATTCATGATACGAGTTCACGTCACCATCACAAGTTTTACTTAAACTATGAGTTTAACAACCTTACTCTCTAAGTAACTTATATTGTAAAAACGTGACCAATATTGTATACTCATAAAAAAAAAAAACTTAATAATGTTTAAATGACTTATAAATAAACAAAATCCCTCCACTTTATAAATATTCTCTTTAGTCCTAATTATAGGAATATTTTTGTAATGTAAATTATACTATAAAAGTGTTCTTATAATTAGGATCGAAAGTAGAAAAATGAGAAGAGTAGAGGGCTGTACAATATTTAACGGCACGTCTAAATGTACTCATATGTCAGTAGTAGTAGTAGTAATAAAAGGAGGGTTCATTTTTTTTATTTTATTTAAAGAGATAACGAACAAGTTGAAATTAGGGAATAAGAAAGGAAAAAGGGAGGAAAAGAAGAGGTGGGTGGTGGTGAAGAGTTCAATGATTGGGATGGTCAGTACTCAGTGGAGTCAAACAAATGTGACCGTTGAATGAAGAATGGAGAGCGCGTGAGTGAGGAAGAAGGTTCGAGACCAAGTCTACGTTGATTCCATGTTCCGCACGACTAGTCCTCCTCAAATTCAAACACGCAACCTTCAAACCTACTCTCATCCTTGCAACTTCCCACTATCATCATCCAAATCTAAACCATTAATTAAGATTATCATAATACAATTTATTAAAAAATATTTGAGATCACTTTTGAGGCCTCAAAAGTGTTTATCCACCTAAATCAAAACAAAACTCACCTCACATATTTATCTCATATTTTGTATATCATGATTAAAAATTTACTCTTAACAGTTCCAAACGTTATTCCAAACAAGCACAATCAGATAAGCGATAAGAGGAGTACTCTAGTACTATTTATAATGCACTTTGAACATGTTTAACACATATCACTCTGGTCCTATTTATAAGTCCATTTTGACCAAAAAATTTGGTCCTATTTATAAGTTCACTTTCATATAATAAATGAGATTGTGACAATTTTATACATATTAATGGCAGCCATGAAGATAGAGGGAGAAGAAACAGTTGAAAACTACTTAATCATAAATGAGGGCAATGTTGAAAATTTACCCTATAATTATGGATTAAGGTGTAAAAATACACATGTGCTTTGGTCAGAGGAGCGTCTAGTAGCAAGTGTTTTTTTTAGGTGTAAAAGTGCACACGTGGTTACAAATTAGGTGCAGAAATACCGTTTCAATCGTTAAGTTTGACTTCTTTTTTGTTGATTGTACGATGACGCCAAGATTTCAAATGCACAAAAATACACACGTGTGGTTTGTCAAAAAGAGCCCCAACACCAATTTTTTTTTTTTTTTTTTTAATAATTTTACTTCAATTAAAGGAAAATTATTATTTCTCTAGGTATTTTTCCTGGAGGCCAAATTTTTTATTTTGATTTATCATTTTGGGAAAGAAGATTTATTCAATAGGTAAAAACGGTAAAAATTTTATTTTCATAATTTATTTATTTTAAAAAAAAAAATCCTTATTAAATTTTCTAATTAATAATTTCTAAATCTTCTCCTTATTTGGATCTGGCTAGCGTCCCATCACATTCAATACTTAAAACTGTGCCATTTTGGCGTAGTTTTAAGTGAACTTTGCTTTTTAAAAAATATATATATATATTTTTCGAGCATTTAAACGTCTTAAAAAGATACTTGCGTCTTAAAAAATTACTTCATGGTCTTGAAAATTTTTTTAGGATGTTTAAAAATATCTTGAAGTATATTTTTAGTACCCAAGACTTCTAGAATATTTTTTAAATACCATTCAAGACTCGAATATTTTTTCAAGATCCTAAAATAATTTTTTAAGATCATGAAGTATTTTTTAAATGTCAATAAGTATCCTAAAGTATATTTTGAGTACCAGTCAAAAATAATTTTTCGAGATCATGAAGTATTTTTTCAAAGAGGTCATTTTTCGAGATCATGAAGTATTTTTTCAAAGTAGGTCAAGATTCTAAAGTATATTTTTAATACGAGTCAAGACTCAAGTATTTTTTGAAAATCCTAAAATAATTTTTCAAGATCATGAAGTAATTTTTCAAGTACGTCAACAAGATCGAAGTATCTTTTTTGTACCACAAGACTCTAAAAATATTTTTTTAATTAAAATAAATTTATTTAATTTTTTTTTTTTTAAAAAAAATTGGTTTTAGGCGCTCTTTTTGACAAACCACATGTGTATTTTTGCACATTTGAAATGTCACGTCATCGTCCAATCAGCAAAAAAAAGTCAAACTTAACGGTCAAGCAATATTTTTGCACCTAATTTGTAACCACATACTACTTTTCAGACCTAAAAAAAAAGACTTGCTACATCGGGGCTCCTTCGACAAAAGACATGTGTATTTTTGCACCTTAACCCCTATAATTATTGTGTCAACTAACTTTTCTTGGTATGTGAGATTTGATCAAAGTTGACTTATAAATAGGACTAGAGTGGTATATAAAATAATCTTAAACTTCATTTTCTATAAAATTCAGTAACTTTCCAATATTTTTTGGTAAAGTACGGGCCTCAACCCAATCTCATTAATAAACTGAAATTTGTCTTGGGTATGACAAGCCCATTACGTCTCTACTCGTTGACCCATCTAGAGCCTCAGGAGGCCTACTACTACTTAGCAGCTGAAAACCAAAATGGATTGAGAAAACATTCAGCAAGCCTAATCAACGCAAAAAATTCCCCTCTGTACATGTGTACAATCCTCACTTCCCAACTTCTATCAAACATTCTATCAATATTTCTCAAGTGTCTATTCTATACACTCTTGCCATTGATTCAATCCTTGATCAATGTCCCAATAGTTGCTGAATCATATTCTATTATTACCTTCTTCAGCTTAATCTTATTACATACTCGCTCCATCCCTATATAAAGTCATTTGAATCAAATTACAGCGTTCTAGATAACGGTTAAATTTAGTTTAAAGTAATAAATATAAAGGAAATATAATTGTCCAAAAATCAATTGGGAATAAAATGGGTAAAAGTGCATCTTCCTACTCATTTTACAAATCCTCCTAACCATCTTCCCTCCTTTTCATCCCATAATGCAGCTTTAATACTTTCTACATATCTTTTTATAACCACAACAGATATTTCATCAAACATTGTTTTATGGGTTAAGTAACAATTTTGCCCTGGAAGTACACATTTAGGAGCAATTTTACCTTGGAAGTTTTTTTTGAGAGCAATGTTATCCTGGAAGCCTAAAAACGTAGCAATGTTGCCCTTTCGTTAATAGCTCTAACGGTTAAACGTTAGTTGACCGCATTATGCTGATGTGGATTGTCTACATGGCATCTTTACCACTTTTTTAAGTAGCAATTTTGCCCTAGAAGTATACGCTCTGGAGCATTTTTACCCTAGAAGTATACAATCCACATCAGTATGATGGGGTCAACTAACGTTTGATCATTAGGGCAGTTAACGGAGGGGCAACATTACTATGTTTTTAGACTTCCGAGGCAATATTGCTCTAAAAAAAATTTCCAGGGCAAAATTGCTCCTGGGCGTGTACTTCCAAAGCAAAATTGCTACTTAACCCTTGTTTTCTTTCCTCCATAACCACATAAACCAGAAAATTCCAATCCAATCCACCTACTCCTTTCACCCTCACACTCAAATTCTTCTCTATCATTTAATTGGAAAAAGTCACTAGCAACGTTACTTGGCACCAAGCCTTGCCATATTCTTCTTGCATCAGCACACAGCATTTTGCTCTTTCTACAAGATGTAAGCAATCTTCTCGCCACTGCTAGCCAGAGGAATAATACAAATTCCCTCTTCCATATCTACCCCCATATTCCTTCTAAATGTCCCTCATCGAATCCACATAGCAAATTGTTCTGTAGTAGAACACAAGTGTCTAACCTTAATGGACTAGTGAATGATTTATATAGGACAGGAGCGGAATCGGCGGGCTAGGGGTGGCCCCCCTAAAATTACAGAATTTGACCCAAATTTTTTAGAAATTATGCTTTAGCCTCATAAAATTTTAATGTTTTCACTTTAGTCCCTATTAAAAAGTCTCATAAAGGGACTAAACTGAAAACATTGAAATTTTTATGAGGCTAAATCAAAATTTTTGTCTAATTCTGTAATTTTCTCCCTCTAATTTCAAATACTGACTCCACTGGGTTTCATTCTATAATTTTTACCCCCCTGATTTTCATTCCTGGCTCTGCCCCTAATATAGGATCGAGTGACTCCTCAAATATGTCTATCAGATGAACACCAAAGAGAAGATAATTACTCAGTGATATATATGAGGAAGATATCACAGAGAGTCTAGAGATCACTGTGCTACACAAGTATGTCGTTTCGCCAAAGAGGGGTCGGGTGTGTGTACAGTGTGACTGAATATTAGAATAGATGAATAGAGAGTGTGCACCTGTAGGTTAATCTCCTATTTATAAAAATTACCTAGGGTTTCGTTGCCTCTGCTGTGGTTTTGCCCCGCAGGCAATGTGAGCCTCCACACTCTGTAAGTGCCTGCTCCACTACCTGTACTTTCCATGATTATGGGGTAATTAGCGTTTTACCTGATTATGGAGGGATTCTGCCATAAAGTGCTCTTACTAAACCGCATACCAGCCAGACCCATTATATGAGTCCATAACACAAATCATACACATTTAAATGCAATTAATACATTATGTTTAACAAAAGCAAAGAGAAATAAAATAATAAATGAAGGGTAAAATTATACATCCATATGAAAATGTCTTTTTTTACCCTATAAATAGGACCAAATTAAATGAATATATAATACTCCGTCTGGTTCAAAATATAAATTTCAAATATAAGCCCCTTAAGTGCCTTTAATGCGATTAGTCTCCCACCATTTTGTGATAATTATGTAATTTCCTTGTCTAAAATCAGATAATCCCCAAACTAGAGTTACTCAACTTCAAATGCAACTAATACATGTTTTCAATTGTGCCCTTATTAAAAATTATAAAATATAGGAGTAGTTGGCAATTAACTATTCCAATAAATCACCATCATTACTAATAAGAGTATTTCAAGAAAATAAAACAAACAAACCCAGCTATAATTAATAGAAATAAATAACTTTTAATGTCTTAAATGAATCTTCTGAAAGAGTTATTTTTGTTTATATATACACACACTATTCATAAAAATATTATATATTTTGATATTCTTCATTCATACATTAAAATTTAGATACTCCAAAATTACCGCTTTTAGGCCTCTTATTTAAGAAATCGTGTCAATTCGTTTTTAAACTCGGTTAAATTTGCCAATTTAAATATAGAGTTTGCCGTTTTCGCTATCTAACTGACTAACTTACAAAAACATGTCAACTCACTCTTAAATTTGTGATAGTTAGTCTTTTAAATTTGATTATGTTCAGTGGCTTCGTATAAATTTTGTAGAAATTTGTTTGTTAAGTATGATAAATTATGGATGTTGAAGATTTTATTTCAATTATTCAGACTTGAAATATATTTAAATCAAATTGTTATCATTTTTTATACTTTAATTATTTAATCATATACTTTTAATAACTATTTATTGATTAAACTAAAAAATAAACCTTTAAATGTTTAAGATCCGAGTTTATATCAACTTTATTAAAATGCATATACAATCTTGATCTTTAATAACTTATCTTAAAAGCAATATGTTACTAATAGTTTCTGGCATTATTTGTTTTAATGAAAGTTATGATGAGATATGCATGCATTAAATTGCACATACAAGGAAACTAGGCAAATTGATTATGAGCGTGGGAGGGTGCATTATTGCATAGGACCTACTACTATAAAACACACGCAGAGAGTTATTAACACTATATATATAGAGAGAGAGAGTTAGACTTCAGAATCTATCGTTGAAATAAAACTGTTATGACTTGTGGGACAGTGATAACAGTTTCCTTGAATAACTCATTGATCATTCTGATGAAGAGGGCCTTCGTATTCTTCATTATCTTCATGTTCATTGCGGTGGTGAACTCCGACGATAAGCTGATCGCCACTTTGTGTGGCAAAACAGATGAGCCTAAGATCTGCCAAGACTGCCTCCACTCTGATCCCAATGGCTCTTCTGCTAATCCCCAAGGTTCAAACTTCTTCTAATTGCGTTTGTGTTAAAATATGTATCTTTTGACCCCCCCCCCCCCCAAAAAAAAAAACAATATGTATCTAGTATCACAAAATACATACTAGCTAAAACAACCCAGGAAGCAGATCTGCTACAAGGTGGCCTTGGCACCGAACGTTTGCTACCATATGTTGGCTTCTATGGAAGAACAGTTGCAAGAAAGTATTTGAAGGCATTTGTGATCAACCTAAAACAATTACTCACCGGTGTACATAACATCTGATGGAGGGAGTAGAAAATGGACGCTTTCAACATAAAATACTTCAGATACCAGACAGATCAGAAGTGAAATGGTTTCCCCCCTCCCCAGGTTTTGTGCGGTTGGATGTGGATGGCTCCCATAATGCTAGAGGCCAGGCAGCTTGTGGGGGAGTGATTAGAGATCATCAAGGCAACTGGATATGTGGATTTCAACGGAAGTTAGGGCATACTACCTCAACTGCTGCGGAAATCCATGCTATCCGCATGGGACTACTATTCTGTAGACAGCTGGGACTAAGTAGGATCAAGCTTTATACCGATTCTTTGGAAGCAATGCATTTGCTTTTGATTGATTGTGGGCAGGTACACCCATTGCAGGATGAAATTCAAGAAGTAAGATCACTTATCCTATCAAATTGGGATCTTGAGATCATTCATGTGTATAGGGAAGAATTAAGATGTGCAGACTATCTAGCCCGAATGGCTCAGGATAACAACCAGGATTTTGAGGTCTTACTGACACAACCTTTTGCTTGTTTAGAATTATTTAAGTTAGAATGTGGTGAAGTTTCTCAGAACCACAATAGTGTTGTCTAATTAGTAGACACTTTCTACTTTTTCAAGCTTATTGCTTGCCTTTGTATTTAAAAAAAAAAAAAAAAAAAAAAAATACATACTAGCTAGATGAAATTGGGAAAATTAATCTTTTAATTTTTTTTTTAGTTTTCATTCGATTATAATTTGATCCTTGGCGAGCCGGAATTATAATAATTTAGAAAAAAAAACTACTCCTTCCATCTAATTATAAGACCGGGTTGACTTTTTAGATTGAATTAAAGTTACTTAATTAATCAATCTAATTATGTTGTGTATCCCTGTATTATATATTAGTTTTTAACTATTTAAAACTTTAAAGAAAAATAAAATTATCCTAAAACTAATTTAATTAACTTCCTTAATCTTTTAAAAAGTCAACTTACTTTTATAAATAGAACCTAAAAAAGTATATCATAAATAAAAGTTTTGAAATATAATACAATAAATACTCTATTATTTTTATGTTGAACACGAGTTTAAACCTCACCTATTTAACGGTATATATGTTTTATTTGTTAAAATCTTTTGGTTAAACATACATGATGAAGAAATACCATAAACACACACATACTGCTATATTTGTATTTGAAACATTGAATGTGTATATATTGTTTCAAGCTTCGGTTTGACATGACTGAGAAGGGACGTCTGAGAAAACATTAGGTTGTGTTGTTGACGTTTCCGCAATCAAATATATTGCTGATAGCTCAACACCCATCCTCCTCAACTCCCCTCTTCGTCCCCATAAATATATTTTTTTTTAAGAAATTTTTTTTGGGGGCCACCCTAGCCCCCTCCCTCCGCCCTTGACTCGATCCTTAAATTTTAACTTTGTATAACTCAATCCTTATAGTTAATTGAATTAAAAGCTCAATCACTGAACTCTAATTCATTGCAGTCCATGTAGTTTTTAAGTTTTAACTATTTAAAACTCTCCTAAGATTCATAAAATATTTTTTTCCCTAAAATATAAGGTATAATATTGTAAAAGAAATTTTTTTGGTGCTGAGCATATTGGTGAGCACCAAGAGTTCAATCATCGCCATAATCTAATTTAAACGGTTCAAATTATTATTTTTTGGCTTTTACCATTTTTAAAAATTATTTTAATGTGTGAAAAAATCTTAGCCTAAAGACAATGTCTTAATTGTCTTTTTTAAATAAAAAATAATTTTTGAAAGTGATTAGTTGAAAATTTTAAATATGGACAGTTGAAACTACATTTAAATGTTGCAGATTTCACCACAGTGATGAGCGACATTGTGCTTGTCATTGTGATGAGCATTGAAAATGATTCCAATTTTAAATGGTTAAACTATAGGGACTAAACGTTGCATCGATTCGATTCAAAGTTTATGAATAGAGTTACGACCGAGTAAAAAACTCTAAGGATAAAATAAAGATTCATTTTCGCTATGAAATTACATACCAAAATCTGAAGTGAAAGAAATACGTAACAGGGCTGGCTGTAATAGCACTGGGCTGTGCGGAGAGGGACACAACACAGCTGCAAGAAGAGACAACGCAGCTGGCAAAGAACGCGACGGGGAGGTTGAAGAAAGCACTGGATCAGTGCTCAGATGATTCGTTCATGGCACAACAAGACTTTGAACCCTTGAAACGCGACGTTCGAGAGGGGTACTACAAGAATGCCAAAGACATGCTCACAGGAGAAACCATTCCTCACATCCTCGCCTGCCTCAAAGCCTTTGATGAATTCCCTGATTTGCCTGTTCCTTCTTCCGTCATCATCGGCACTGTTGCTTCTAACCAGACTTCCCAAAATGCTGCTTCTATATTGGCCAATATTTAAGAGTTTTCATGTATCGAACATAAATTCATCACAGTATGAGAAATAAGCCACTCATGCTAGACCCAACCGGTTATTCATCATACCCCTCCAGTCATTTTTATAAGGAACATTTTATTATAAAGGCGGTCCTTACTATAATGAACAAATCGTATTTGTTTAAAAATTTAAATTTTAACATGGTGTTTTTATTTTTATCCTCATTAAATATATGTCATTCATTATCTTTGTAATAAATTTTCACTAATTACCTCTCATGCACAGTCTTTCTTATTAAGGATATAATTGATATTTATTACTTTTAACTAACATTTTAAATCAGGTGATTTTAATAGTTTTTCTTTATAAAAAGAAGACGAGTGAGTATTATTTTTCTGACATCGACTCGGAGTCTCATTGACTTTCTGGGAAAGTTTGTTTATTTTTATTTTTTTAACAAGTGCTTTTAATTAGAAGAGTGGGAGGACAACTTTGAGATAAATAATCTATTTTTGGCTTATTTTGATAAGTTAATTGGATTGATTTATCAAGATAAATTAAAAATATATTACTCAATCTTTAATTTGTAGTGCAAATATTAGAGATAGTATTTTTTAAAAATATATAAACTGGATGTCATAGCTTATAAAATGTCACTACAAAAGAACTAACAAAAAACAAATATTAGAGGTCGTATTTTTAAGTTCTAACACATTTATGTACTTTTTTTTTTTGGTCAACAGAATTTATATTAATACTAATATTAAAAGTTACATCAAACGATTACACTGTAAAAAAACAAACCGGAACAAACACTAAACGAAAACAAACCGAAACATGAAAACTAACAAATACAGCAAAAACAAATCAAATGTAAGGAAAGCTAATCACCACAAAACAAGTAGAAATAAAAGTAACATCAAAGACTTTATTGGCTTTCTGGACATCCAAAGTTAAAAGTGACTTGAAAGAAAGTGTTGGTTGCAAAACCACCCTATAGGGCACACCTCCTTATAAAAATAAGCTACAAATAGATCAGCTACATAATCGCCCCGACTTGGGGTACAAGACAGAGAAAACTCAACCTCAAAAGAAAAAAGACAAGTGAAGTCTTAAAGAATACTTTTGCTCTTCTATTGAAGCAAATCTGGTGACGTCGACCATCCACCGAACAAATTTTGGCTAACACTAGCGATTTGGATTCGCCACTATCGAACAATCCTAACAATGGTCCTCTCATAGGTAAAGCACATAATAGTATTGACCGTCCATAAAACCCTTCCCCCAAAATCGCAATTCCAATCCACAACAAAAAACACCACCATAAATGCCCAAATCCACAACATCAGAAGAAACGCACAAACATAAAATAAAATAAAATAAAAACAAAAGGAAAGGAGAGACGTCTCCTCCGCTGGAGACCACCGTCAAGCCGGAGACCACCGTCGAGCCAGAGATCACCATCGAGGGAGACGTCGAGACAAAAACTCCCACCGCCAGAGACGAGAGAGGACCACAGCTGCACCAGAAAACAGAGGGATGCCAGAGCTGGAGAGACGATGAGGACAGAGGCCAGAAGAGAATTGGCGCCAGAGAAGAAGGAAGGCCGCCGCTTTATATCTTTGTTCCGAACTAAAACTCGCCTGCTTCTGACTCATCAAGGTCCGATCTGCACTTCTGCCGCGGTTGTGGTTTGAGAGGAGGCTCGCCGGCGGCAAAGACACTACTAGCGAGATAGAAGCCTACTGGAGGAGAAGGTCTAGGGTTTAGCGAGAGGGAGAGCGTTTCGGTCGGGGGGAAAAGAAAGTCACGGTACATTTATGTACTTTATTGGCTAGAGCTTGCATGTAGGGTACAGGAGAGGCCCTACAAATAGAGGCCCTCTTGGTTTGTCATATCCAAACAACTTCCACACATACAAACAAAACAAAAAGGTTTGTGTCTCAAGATAACGTTAGAAGTTTAAGAGGTCCCAGATGAAAATAGATCTTATCTAAATCCATATTTCTTCAGTTTTCTCCTTACTTTATAGCTTCGTTGTTTGAGCCCTTGAGGATTTACACACACTAATTATATTTTTAGTACTCATATTAGAATAATTAACCTATTTTAACCAAGGTTATTAAATACAAATAAGCTATTAAACCAGTTGAGGTATGAGTTAAGGTCAGGAGTCAAACCGGAGCTAACCCGGGATTAAATTAGTGAGAAAGTTAAGATTTCAGGGTTATAAATATAAAATTATGAATAAATAAAATAAATAAATCATTTTTAAAATAAAAAGTTGCAGAGTTAAGCATTCTATAAATTGTGATGTTTTTTTTATATAGGAAAAATTGTGATTTTTTTTTTTATATAAAAAAGTTTTGGAAGGGGTTCGATCGGCCCCCACTGCAAAGCTGGCAGCAAGATTTTACCCCTGCGCTCTTTGAAAGACGATTTAATGGGGATTTACGAGATCGCTACCAAAAAGTCAAAGAATGCAAGCAACGGAGATCGAACACACATCCCTTTGGGGACTTGAACAAATCTCTTACCATCTATGTCAACTCTCTTTTAAAAAAGCACAAACTCCCCCGTGCGATGCATGGGTGCAACAGTTTCACAATATGAAAGTATATTTTCACCTTCCACACATCCAAATTATTAAGAAATTGAATAAAACACAGAAAAATAAAGAACATATATGAAAGTATATATTGATTGTGATGTTAAGTTGTAATGTTTCTAGATATATTAGTTGTAAAGTGTATGTTGAGTTATTGGGCCTGTAATAAAAAGCCCATGAGTGATTGTATAAAAGGATATAAGTTGTAAAGTGTATGTTGAGTTATGTAATAAAAAAAATTATAAAAAAATCCTCAAATCAAAAATTACAAAAAATAAATCAAAAATTACCGAAGTCAAGGGACTTTTTTTGATATTATTTGTATGAAAATAAAATTCAAGTTTTTAAATGTTGTTGTAAATACATGCATTTACTGTTGTAAATATGATTTTTTCTGTTGTTAATGGTCAGATTGTAAATTTTGTTGTAAATCTAAGCTTTTTATGTTGTAAATGACCTCTCTACGTTCAAAATCCAGATGTTTAAATGTTGTTGTAAATATAGGCATTTCCTGTTGTAAATATGACTTTTTCTGTTGTAAATATCCAAATTTTAAATTTTATTGTAAATACAGCACTTCCTATTGTAAATCTAGCATTTTTTTTTGTTGTAAAAGACATCTCTACGTTCAAAATCCAGGGTGTTTAAATGTTGTTGTAAATATGAAGATTTGTTGTAAATATGGCTTTTTCTCATTGTAAATGGTCGGGTGTTTAAATGTTGTTGTAAATATAGGAATTTCCTATCATTGTAAATATAAGATTTCATTGTTAATACAAATAATATCAAAAAAATCCCTTGGGACTTCTATGTAATTTTGTGATTTTAGGGACTTTTTTTGTAAAAAATTTCGTTCCTTGGGACCTGCGGGTAATTTTCCCTTGTATAAATATGTACATGTTGCTCCTGTAATAGATGATTTTGGGTTCTGTGTTATTGGCACATGCCTCGAAGTTTTCGGACCAGGCTTCTCTCCTTTGCCATTATGGTCCGCTCTCATCCTTTTCCTGAAGCACACAGTTTTGTGTGTAAAATGAATAATTGACTGTTGAGGTTAAGTTGTGAAAGAGAGAGAAAAGTGATTTATTAAGGTACTAACTAATACTAAAATATTTAGGTATTAATTTATATTGAAAAATTATTTCATCATCTTAAAAATGTTTTAATGTAATGACTAGTACTAAAAAGATATTTTATGATACAAAATGATACTGAAAAAATACTTTATTATCTTGAAAAAAATATTTCAGGATACAGACCGGTACTGAAAAAATACTTCATAATCTTTAAAAAATATTTTAGAGTATTGACCTGATGTACTAAAAAAATATTTCAAGATATTGACTAATACTAAAAAGATATTTTAGGATACTAAGCAGACTTGAAAAAATACTTCATGATATGGAAAAATTATTTTAGGATCTTGAAAAAACATTTCAAGGTACTGGCTGATACTAAAAAGATATTTCATGATGGTGAATGCTATTTTTCCAAAAAAAAAAAAAAAGTGAGCGGCATATGTATTTTTCACTAAAACAACGCAATTTCATTAATAATAATAATTTTTTAAAAAAAAGATGTCAACCGACCATTAGAGTAAAGGAGGAAATATTAGTACCAAGATCTAAAATATTTTTTCAAGATCATGAATAATTTTTCAAGACTAATTAGTACATAAAATATTTTTTTAATACCAATTAGTATCTTAACAAATCACTTTTCTCCCTCTTTCACAACTTAAACTTCAAAAAATTATTATTCATTTTACACACAAAACGGTGTGCTTCAGGAAAAGGATAGGAACAAACTATAGTGACAAAGGAGAGAAGCCTGGTCCGAAATTTTCATACCGAACCAGTCAAATCGGTCAGTGATTCTAACAACTATGATTTTAACTTAAAAAACTTAACACGCACTTACCTCTCTAGTTTGACGCTTGTATCATAACCTTTTTTTTAATCCAAAATCAAGAAAATCTACGGAATAGTAGCACATATTATCCAAGAGTTTGGTAAAAGGCAAAAGCATGAGAGGCCAGGTAAAAGAAAACAAAGTTTGGCATTGAAGCACGAGCAGCTGTGGACCCCATAACTTAATAAAATATCACTGTAGTCTTATGGGGCAGTGAAAAATTTCACGATGGAATGGACAAAAATGGCCTTCTGAGAAATTTCAGGCATTTTAATTGTAAATCTTGTAAATTAGTTTATTTATCTTGCATTTTCACACATGTATCTTATAAAGCGTCAAACTTATCTTATGAAGTTCCTTTTGTTTTGTAAATAGTACCGGTGTCATTATCATTTCAATTAAGTCTTGTAGATTAGCTCAATTGTGTTGTAAATTTTGTACATGCATCTTGTAAAACATCACACTTTTATTGTTTAGTCCTTTTGTCTCATAAATATCACTAGTGTCATTGTGATTTCAATTGTAAATTGGTTCATTTATCTTATAGATCTAGACATTTATCTTGTAAAACGTTATACTTTATACTTGTCTTGTGAATTCCTTCTCATCTTGTAAACAGATCAAGTGTCGGTCAATGTTTTGAGGATGGTCATTTTTGTCTATTCCTTTATTAAATTAATTTCACTGCCTATAGACTGCAGTAATGTTTTAGAAAGCTACGAGAGCTTTTGCGAAATATTTACCTATATTGGGTGTTAGGTGAGATTTTCCTAACACTGAAGCAATGTGTTATTTTTCGTTTATATGTTCCTTTCAATCTTTCAGAAAATGGCATACACTTGTGGATCACGTGTTTTGAAAAAGATGAACCACATTTAACAACTATAGGACCCAAAAACACCGAGCAAATAGAAACAAGTTTAACCATTGTATTGAAATCAGACCCCGCCAAAACCAGTTGGCAAATACTTTTTTTTAAAAATAAAATAAAATTAAAACACCAACTAGCAAGTATATTTGGTTATTTTTATAAGGCACTTGCTTGTTCCTAATGAGTATTAATTATTTCTTCCATATATACCCCTAATTAATAAGGATAGTGGGTGAAAATACTTATTTGGTTCTTATTATAAGGCATCAACTAACAATTCTCACAAGCAAATAAAAAAGTTAAAGTCAATAAAGTTGTCCTAAAATTTAAGTAACTTCTAATATTACCCCTATTAATTGCACTAAACTCTAATATCATATTAATTATTACTCTCACTTACTACTCTTATTAATTATAGGCATACATGAAAAGAAAAAAATTAATGCTTATTGAAAATAAACAAGTGCCTTATAAAAATGACTAAATACACTTACTAGTTGGTATGTTATAATAAGGATCAGATAGAGTAATAATTAATATGATATTAGAGTTTAGTGCAATTAATAGGGGTAATATTAGAAATTATTTAAATTTTAAGACAACTTTATTGACTTTAACTATTTTTATTGGTTTGTGAGAATGGTTAGTTGGTGCCGACCAGAAAAAGAGTAGCAATTATTTGTTCCCTGTCACGTGTTTTTCTTTTCCACCACAAAACGACATGTCACTTATTCACATGATGACCAAACGACAAAAAAATGGCCTCCCCAAAACAAAGATAAAATTAGCCTTGGATCAGATTCCTACTCTATAAAGATGGTTATAAATTAGCCTTGAATCAGATACTTCCCTGTAAAGATGGTTAAAAAAAAAAAAGGCATCCTCGGTACCTTTTTAATCTCCAATTCTCCACAGCTCCTTCTGTGTCTTTTGCTCTCGAGTCTTGACCAGAAGAAGAACGAAGGAAGCTGAGGGTGAAGCTTCTTCATGTTTCTTCAGCTTCAGTCGGAGGAGGCCATGGATGGTTCGGAAGAAACTGATGCTGGGGTTCTGGAAAGATCTAAGCTTTTTGGAATGAACGGCTTTGGGAAAATTCATTTCTTATCTCAAAGAGGTAGAGGAGAGCTGGGAGTTGTTCTGCAACGACTAAATCTAGCTTCTTTCCTATCATAATCAAACAAACATTTATCAAGAAAATACATTTAATTTCTCAGTGCATATTTGGTTTTGTATTCTCTTCTTATTCATATGTTGAATGTACTTATTTTTATAATTGGCCGCGAGTGTTGTGTTTTATATGTTGTGTGTTATTCATATTCTTATTATTTGAATGTAGTCATTTTTGCATTTATGTAACCAGGCGATATCAAATATCTTCATCATAAGCTCAATTAGATTACAAACTTCAGATCTTCTTAAAGATAGAAGATAATGCAAAATATAGAGATTAGGAATATAACTTGAACTCTAAAATTTACTATCCCTTTCTACCTCTTGTAGATACTCAGCATGTTCAACACAAGAACAGTGAAAGATAGCAATTCAAGCACTAATTTAGAACTATTTCCATGTTTGATCATAACTGATTGTGATTCAGATTGTTATACTTTTCATCTCTGAATATAGCTGAATTTAGATTCAAGAAAAAAAAAAAAAAGTTTTGACTATTGAAGAAAACTGACAAAAAATAAGTAGCAGATTTTGAGATAGACCCAGTGGAACAGACATGTTTATATACATCTAAACTGTGATTCACTTTGTCTGTACGCTTTTATGTAAACTGGGAATTCGTAAAATCTTTCATAAGTAAGCCAAATTAAGAGCAACAGCCAACAAGGAAGGGGGGAAATGACAGATAAAGAGGCAACAGAAGGTTCAAAGCAAGAAAGAAGGTTAAACAAATATGATCAAAAATCAAAATGCAGATAGAAGATATTCAATGCTAACACCCAACTTATTTATGGTTCATGGAGTGTATCTATCTCTGAGAACTAGAGATATTTTTTAAGGTAATCACAGAACACTTGAATAATTTTTTTTTTTAATAACCTGTTCAACCAAAGATGCTTCCTGTTGAATAATAAACTTGATTTGGGTTATTGGTTATTTGGCCCAATTTATAGAATAGTCTTTAGGGGTTAAATGGCCCAAAATATTCAAGAGTTGTTTAAGCCCAAATTCTAGAATAATCTACTCTAGATATCTCCATAGAAATATCTAGAGAGTAGTTGTAACTAGAAACCACCATCATAGGCTAGAGAATTCTAGAGAATGATTTGTAGCCCTTAGATTAAAGTTGGGTTGGTACAATCCTAGCCATTGGTTAAGGAGGTGCCACTAGTATAAATAGGTGTGTCCTCCACCATTTTGTATCAAGCCAAGTTGTGAAGTAATAAAGTGTTCTTTCCTCCAAATCCCTCTAAACTTTCCTTTTCTCAAATATCCTCTTTCCAACACTTCCCTTATTCTTTTTTAATAATTTAACATTTCCATGCAATTTGTCACCCAGTTCTCATATAAATCTAGTTTAGTTTAGACTTTCGACCAAGGCAGACCAGCTCCTTGCTTTCACTACTCAAAGCACTTGCATAAATTTTGTCTCATCATATTATTTTATTAATTTTGACTTCTAAAAAAAATGAATAGATCATATTTTTATTGACTCTTTTGGCCAAAAAGAAAAGTTTACCTGAAAGTTCTAATATTCGACATGCACGTCATAAGCTTTATAGTATATCCACTTTCGCATATTTTCCAGCAGAGGCCACTTCAGTGATTCCTGATACTATTTTCATTTGATAAAAGATTGCTGAATCTGACTTCCTCATTTTACAGTTTTCCTTCCAGAAAACCAAAGCGCATACCAAATACCCAATTAACATCTTTTTTTACCGTCGTTTTTCAGTTCAATAGGGATAAATTTTCTTTGATGGTAATGGAGAAGGAAGGTGCATATTGATCCATTTAATCTAAAAATGATAGTTATACTTTAACTGGGACTTTTTCTCCGAAAAACTCTCATATAAAGATTTAACATGTAGATGAGTTACTGAATGTTTCTCAAGTTCTTGCCCATAGGAAAGATAAAAACATCGCCTTTTGTCTAGTTATATCTTTTCTTGAATGAAATTTGGGTTTTGGTTGTTGTTACTGTGCTTTGGAATCATTCAAACCTCAATCACACTTGATGGAACCAGAGAATTAGAAGGAAAATAGCAGAAATTAAGGAAAGACACACCAACTCTATACCCTCCCTAAACTCACACACACTAAACACCCCTCACTCTGTATGCTAGCCTTATTCTAGAGAGTCCAAGAAGGAAGGAAGAGGAAAGGAATACTGCGAGTAGCTTATTACATAACAGTTTTGGACTGTTAGTCTTGTGATAAGTGGGTTTTCGCCATTCAGTTCCAGAGAGGGGCTTGGAAACAGAGAAGAATTAGAGTAAAGGGTAAAAGAAAATTACACTTGTTTTGGAAGATTGCCAGTATCTAGAAGGCCTAGCACCCTGATTTATTTTTCTGCATAATTTCCTGGTTCTGAAATTATGTTTCAACATAAGGCATGGTGTGTATGCGCTTTGTTTACACTTGAAACTTGAGGTCTTTATTGTGAAGGAGTGTTTTGACAAAGATTATATAAAACTACTCAGCAGCTTTCATTTTACATTTTATGTGATCTTTGAAACATACAACTGATACACAAGGAAACCTGATTGAAAGAAGGCAAAACTACTCAATGACAGACACAGATGTGTTATTATTCAATATGCAATTTTTCGCTTAGCATTAAGCTAAAGAGCTTCAGGACAATACTTGTTTACATTTGAAACAAATCAGGCCAAGGCAGAGAAGTCCCTTGCTCAACATATGCACCAAGAAGAGCAAGGAACAAGACAGATATAAACTTAAATACCAAAGTAATTACGTTCCAAGCCTTTTATTTGGTGATTTTGTGGTTCATTAGGCCTAAGGAACAGCTATTCTCTGCGTGTCAGGGCCAGCAAGCATATCGTCCCATAGCAAATCCGAGAGAAGCATTGTTAATTTTCCAACATTTCCTGTCAAAATTAGATGACTCAATGAATTAATGTAGTATCATAACATGCAGAAAAGCAGCTCATGTTTTGTTACGTGTCAATGAGATTTAGAGAGGGTATTAGTCCAATTAATTGGTTGATTAGTTAGTATTAACCACTTCTATTGGAGGGGTCAATTATAAATACCCCAACTATACTTGTAAGAGCTTGTCTAATGAATAGAATACTAGTGTTACTATTTTTTCTCTTAACATGTTCAGTTCTCAAAGCTCTAAACTACTGAAAGAACGTATGAGCACCAGAAAGTTGCTGTTACCAAACATACCATCGCCAATAGGTTGATCATGCCAGGTGGTGATGGGCAGTAGAGGAAGGGTGCTTCCTACAAACATCATTTCAGCAGAGCCTTTAGCTTCCTCCAAGGTTAGGTTTCTTGCCGTTACACCTTTCAAATGCCCTTCTTCTACGAGCTTGGGTGCAAGTTCCAGAAGCCTTCTAGCAGTGCACCCACGTAGGATCTTATCGAACAAAGGCATGACGAGTTCTTTCTCTTGAGTTATAAAAGCAACATTCACATTTGGACCTTCAGCAATATAACCTTCCTCATCAACCCATATAGAAGCAAATGCCCCTTTCTCTTCAGCTTCCATCTTTGCAAGGACATTTGGGAGATAATTCACGTTCTTCATTGTTGCAAATTGAGGTGGCTTCATAGGGACATTGGATGTGATGACTTTAACCCCATCTTTGCACTGCAAAAAGTCGTCATCGATGACTACTGCATAGAATGCCGGCGTTGGACATCCTGCTGGTGATAGCAAGAAATCCCCAGGACCTGCACTTAGCCAGTATCTAATAGTTCCTTTCTTGTACTTTGATGCAGCAGCTAGTTGAATGAGAATGCTTCGAAGAGCCGAACGAGAGTGAGGAGATGATATCTTTGCCTTTGAGGCAGAATTGAGAAAGCGATCAAGGTGAACATCCAACTCATAGAGGTAACTGGCGATGATAAACACCAAATGCAACCCAAAGTCAGAGAAATGGAATTTTTTTAGTTAAAAAACCTGAAGAACAAAGATTTATTATGAATGCTTCAGCTTACCCGTCATAAATAATTGCTGTATCAAATACACCATGTCCACGATGTACCATGTGATCATCAATGGGAATTACCATCATTGCAGGATCAAGTATGATACCTCCATAGATACTGGAATACATTGCAGGGTATGGTTGTTTTTCCACTAGACTCCACTTTTTGTGAAGTTTTTCAAGTAACTGAACAATGCAACACCAACGGAAATTGCAGTGTCAAAAAGAATAATGCAAAAGCTTAAGTAAATAATTTGTAAAACAGAATTCTTTCTCTCTTTTTCACACAAGTATGCTGTAAAAATAAAGTATATCAGAAACCAATAGCAGAAAGAAATTTCTTCAAATACCAAGTCTCATTTGAGAGTTTACTTATTATCCTAGAAACACCAACAGTATAGTTAATTAAGTCATCATGTGAGTTAGGATAAAATATATGTTGCCAAAATATGGTCTGGCACTCAAACGCTTTTTGCATATAGACAGTATACTAGGCTGCACCATAAGACCAGCTAACTCAGGCAACGCCCTAATTTCTGTCATGTTTGTACAAATTAAACTAACAATTGGACAGAGATTGTTGAAAATATATATTTCTTTCCCCCATAAATCACAAACAAAAGTTTTTGATTCTGGAAGTAGCAGCCTCACTGCAATAGGTTTTGCTATTAGAGACTGGGTCCGCATTTCATGCCCAACGAATCTATGAGCTTAGGAGCTCATCCCACTTGCTCATGAATGAGCCGATTAGAGAGTAGTTTCTAAGTTTTTATAAAAGCTAAATAGATCTAATAATGCATCAACTTCAACAGTAACACCAATCTTTCATTAGTATGGGTCCCACTTAGCCGTTGATCAGGACCTCGGCTTTCCATGGGGGCCAACGGATATACCCTAGCTTAGGTACCCATCAAAAACCAAACTTAGCAAGAACCACACGATATTTAGATCAACTAATCAATGAATTCGATATGATAGGATCAGAAAGAATTTGTATTGGTCAAACGATATGCGTGGGAGTTTAAAAATCTCACCTCTGATGATGAAGAGAACACATGAACTTTGAAATCACTTCCATTTCCAACCTCTGCTGAATTAATCCACAAAAAAGTTTAACCAAAAAACACGTGCAAAATGATGATACACCAGTCAGGTTTGGCATCTCAATTCAAAAATTGATCATGAAAAATTGAAAGTGAAACAGAGTTCTTATGTGATACTAATACTTACCCAGTGACTTCTCAGAGGACGTGATGGATTCTGTGTGGTTTGCCATCGAACAGGATGAGAGCAGAGAGAGAGAGAGAGAGAACCAATCGCAACAAAAAGTAAATATCAAAGTTGGGGCAACAAATCAGCTGAAGATTTATGCTAATATATAACAACTAAGAGTGCATACTATCGGAAGATTAAAACTTTTCTAGTGTTAAAATTTGCTAAAATACTTTATATATTTTTATATATATATATATAAATCACGGTATGTCTCTGAATCACTACGCAACAAAGGGAAGCTTGGTTTAATAAACGCGAAGATGAGTTGAAGGATGCGATATATTTTGTTTGTCTTTTCGTCGGTGGACAGCTCTCCATAATCAGCAGCCTAACCGATGAGAGCTTCTGCCAAAACATAACACTAACTTTTTTGTCACCTTTTATTTGTCCGGTTGATGGATTCTCCTTTTGCCCATATCTTTTTCTTTTTTTTTTGCCCATTTCTCCTACTCAGCAATTTCTATTTTATGCCAATCTAGATCACATATAATCAATTCTTACCTAATTTCATTCCATTTTGTTTGTATTTGATATGAATAAACTCACCCAAGAGGTCAAACTCACGCGTAAGGTAAGGTAAACTCAAAGTGTCAATTTGAATAGTAACTAAACGAGCGAAAGTTTATTTATATCCTGCATGTTTGCTTTAGCTTTTCAAGAATGCTTTTATGATTTATAAGAAAAACATATGAGAAAAATTTTATCTTGACTTGTGAAAAAATGTTTCTGAAACTACGGTTTAGTTGTTTTCCAAACAGACACTATAAATTTTAAAAGTATGTAATTACATAATAAACATATAAAAGGTGACAATAATTTGAATTGAAAATATTTTAAAGGGATAGGATATTGTCACTATCAATTTTATGTCACTACCACTTTTTCACCTTTAGATCAGAATCTCAATAGGAGAGAGAAATGATAAAGGTAGATGAGATTCTGATCTAACGGTGAAAAAGTGGTAGTGACATAAAATTAGTAATGACAATATCTATCTCTATTTTAAATATGAATAATTGAAATCAAATCCATTAACTTTTACATACTCAACAAAAAAAAAACATTTACGGAGTTCATACACAAAGTCATTTAATATGATCAAATTGAAAAAGTTAACGCGATTTAAGAACGAGATGACATGATTTTATAAGATATAAACGTAAAAATAGGAAATTCGGTATATAAATTTGTGAGTTCAACTGAGTTTACGGTTGAAATAAGTTTTAAAAAATTGATACAATTTTATAAGTTAAAATAATAAAAAGAGTAAATTCATTTAATCAACTATCGAGCTTAACAACAATGTCCCCAAACATAATATGTTCATGGGGGATAGACTACAATTCTCTGTTCTTACCATTCTCTTCTCATCCTCTTACCCTCCACAACTTATCTCAGCTTTTAAATTGAAATCTAAGTGGTTCATATTTAATGTTATAGAAAAATATTATTTTAAAATATTTCTTTATTGAAAATTTAAATTATGGTAACTAAAATTTAACAGTTTTTAAATTTATTAAATCAAATAAGTTGACATTTTATTAATATTAAAAAAACAATAAATTTGAACTGCTCAAATTTCAGTTCAAAGGCTAAGATGAGTAATAGAGACGAAAAGAGTAAGAAGTGAACGATAAGAGTAGAGGACGGTAACCAAACCCAACTCACAAGTGGCATGTTGGCCCGCCACAAGCTACGAGCCGAGCGTGTAGATTGGAATATCCTGCACTTCTGCACTACCTGCTACGTTGGCAATAATACCAAACCAAGCCCACCCTATATAGGTGGGTCCGACTATAACAACTAGTTCGAAACCCCTACTATTTCCTTCTCATCCTCTTCCCCACTCTTCTCTTTTTATAAATCATTAGATCAACATTTAAATTATTCAGATTTAATAGTTTGTAAAATTATTATTAAAATGTTAAATTATAAAAACATAATAATTAATTAAATACAAATTGGTAAATTTTGATATGAATAATTCAATGCTACAATAACAAGAAAAAAAATATGTTCTATAAAATTAAATATAGTCCATTCAACTATCGATTAGAAAAGAAAGAAGAGGGAAAATGATGGAAAGGAAACAGGACGGATGCCGAATAGTTGTAACAACATTCACCTCCCAAGACTTTACCGCATTCTAGCAAATGTTTTACTTTGACAATGTTATACTTTTTTTGAAGCAGTTCTCTCAACTTGATTTTAAAGGTGGGAAGATAAGATACCACCAATCTTCTTTTAAAAGTGGGAAGATAAGATCCTATCAAAATTGGTGGGAACCCAAGTTCTTACGCGTGAAGCGACGAGTGACTTTCAGATATGTTTACCCTATAAAATATTTATTTTTTATAAAGCAAGAAAATATGATTAAATTTGAATTTATGCGATAAATTCAAACTTATGCAATAAATACGAATTTTGCGGGATAATATTTTAGACAAATTTTAACTTCTTTTTTTTTGTGAAATAAATGCTTCATTATAAAATTAGAATTTGATCCATAAATTTGAATTTAATGTAAGCAAATTTGTATCAAATTCAAAATATGAAGAAAAAAAAATCCTTTTCATTTTGAATCAATTATTTGTGAGGGTAAAATATGTATTTTCTGATTCTTTAACAACTGCGTGACCCCTTCATTTTCTTCCTACCAAACAACTCATCTTCCTTCAAACCATCTTCCCTCATCCCTCAAAATTTTCCCTTCTCTTCCTTTCTCTCCTCAAATCTTTCCCGTACCAAACGGGCTCTAATAAGTTTTAAACTTCCAAGGAAAAAGTGGCCACCTTAATACTGATAAGCTACTCTTGCTATTTATTCATTTGACTTCTCACTTTTACCATACTCACTTGACTTCTCAGAAGCTTGGGAGATTATGGATGACAGTGGACATTAGTGTTATAATGCGCCAAACTGAATTATAATTCTCCAAATTTATTCATTTCTAGGTTCTGATACCACAGGAGGAGAACAGGACAGGACATATACGTTGAGCTTAAAATCTTATCAATGATTCAGATCCCTTATTTTGCATTTCCAGAAGACTGGGACACTATACTAATGAAGTGGTTTGAATAAATTACTTCCCTTGCAGGAGAGATTTTAAGGACCACTACTGGTATAACAAAGGAATCAAGTGTAGTTAATCAATTTAACTGTATATTTGCTGCTATTTTCACCACTTTTTGGCATGCCTTTTATAGAATGTTTTTATCCTTTTCATTGCCTCTTCAAGAGCAGATGGATCCACGGCAAATGTAATTCGGAGCCAATCTTTTAGCCCAACCGCGGTTCCTGCACAGGATTGCCATTCTTAAATGTTAACAAATTCATGGGCAAACCAGTCAAAACCAGCAGAATCAATGACTAACAAACTGCTTATACTTTGATCTATAATTACCTACATGTGAAGATTATTTTTCATGTAACAAAACGCAATGAAAAGTGGATTTCTTATTTTACTCCCTTGCCTATCATGGGTTATATGGCCAAGACTAACAAGCAGTGATCGGTGAATTAGTTAAAGATAACAGAATCTGGGATATCAGATGCAAGAACTGCAGCAGTCTGTTTGAATTAAATCTTTTCAAATTTAAAAAAGGATGCAAAAAGTAATAATTGAGGCCAACATGTGGGCACCAAAAAAAAAAAAAGAGGCCAATAAAGGGGTTGGCTCAAACATAAGGTTGTGAGTTCAAATCCCACCAATGTGAAGGCTTTGTTGATAAACGATCTGTAAGTACCTCTATAAGCGCTTTTTGAGCTTAGGCCCCATAAGCATACTGTAGCCTTGGTGAGCCCTAAAGACTTAACTCACCTAAACTTTTTATTATATATATAAAGAAATAACAATTAAGTATGATTTGGTCATTTATACCCGGAAGAACGATAACAGCTTCCTCCTTTGCGAGCTTGAAACAGAAATCAATATCATCGCTAATATCATCCAGAAGTGAGAGATTGAGTTTCACCTGTATTGCAGTGTAGGTAATAAATACCAATGCTGATATAATGACATTCATTCAGTTCTAAGGAAAATTCGGATAATGCTATGAACTCACCATCATAGCCATAGACCCATCTGGTTTGTGAGGGCAAAAAATGCATGGAATGTCCTTTATCTCTTTACAACAGACATCTGAGGTATGCTTTAACATGTTGAGGGTTTTCCTAAAGAAATCCTCTTCAGTCTCTGTAATTATGCGAGGTACGGCAGCCTGTTTAGATCATAGCAACTATCAGTCAGTTACAATCAAGAAGCAACTAATTAATAATATAAAAGGTAATGGTCGAATAAGGTTTTGGATGAAATCCTAACAAAATTCTGCACTAATTAACTTGATTAGATCAGGAATAAGCATTACATGTAAAAAAGAAAAAAGAGAAGTGAGAAGAAAAGAAAAGGACCAGGAATAAGGAACAGCAGTTAATTCTATATCAGAATTACTTCTCATGGTGGTGCTGATATTTTTAGTCAGAAGGTCTTGCGAGTTAGTTTCCAGCCTAGTAGCCTAAAGATAAGTGTACTCTGGTTTAGTATTCTTTCTAAAACAATAGTTTATTTTCTTCGCTTCTCACAACCATAAAATCTCAAATCATAGTGCTTCTCTTTTCTTTCTTTCATATTCTTTTCCTTCTTCCGTTTGGTTTTTCCTATTGAGATGAATACTGGTTAACCCTATCTAACATATTGAGTTACTTTATCTCGCAATGTTATTAACACTAAAGGATAGTTTCAACTTTGATAATTGATTACTTGTATGAAAGAATCATGCAAACCAAAAGATACAAAACCTGGATGAAGGTAGCTGGACCCCCCAAAATATCAAAATACTTTTTTATTCTCTCAACAACCTGCATAATTAAGCATTCGATTGATGGCATCAGATAATCTATCAAGCTTGAAACCATAAGCTTTTTAAAGTAATAATGATATCTTTCAACTATAAAACATTTCTATTGTCAAGCATATGATTCTATGCATATGGCACCCATACCTCGTCTCATAGAGGAGGTCATGGGTTCTATACCCCATGCTGCCAAATTGGGGTGGGTGGGTCCCCTCCTCTATGGGGAAGGGGTTTTAATTTGTCCAAATAAAAAAAACGAAACAGATGGTCTTAGACAATTTTGAAGACCAATTTATTACCACATTGTGAAGCTAATAAACAGGAGAGAACATGAACAAATATAATAAAGAAATGCAAGTCCCCTTTTAAGTTTTAAATCATGAAAAAACATGCATTACAGATGGACTCGTAATCCAAGTGTGCTTGTTCATATACAATGGGATCAATCAATATTCAAGCACATGCAAGCTTAAACTCTACGTATATAATTAAAAAGTGTTAATCACAGTGAAGGTGGAAGGAAGAGAACCTTCGGTTTCCTAAAAGTGCCACAGGGATCATTTGTCACAAACCAACCAAGTCTCCATCCAGGAACTATCCATCGCTTAGATAGGGACCCAAGGGTAATAATGGGAATATCAGATCCAAAAACTCCCATTGGCACAAAAGGATTGGCTCCAAATGCAAGGTGACCGTAGACTTCATCAGCAATCACAATAGTTCCAAGCTTCTTAGCAGTTTCTGCAATCTAAGTGCAACATACAAACCATTCCATAATTAGTTTGATACTGACAAATCTAGAAATGTCTTGTCTCAGTTATTTCATCTGAAGCCAAATCCTAGAACACTAACCTTCTTCAAATGATTATATCTGTACACATTTCCACAAGGGTTTCCAGGATTTATAATCACCAATGCAATTGTGTTCTGATCTGCAAGAGATTCAATGGCTTCCAAATCAACCTCCCAGCCTTTCTCAGGAAGAAGATCATAATGGCGAACTTCAACTTGTCTGAATGCAGCACAGAGATCATAGATTGGGAAGCCTGGCCTTGGAAGCAAGATGTTTGCTCCTGGGTGAGCAAGCATTGCCACTGAAACATCAATAGCTTGAGTGCATCCAGAAGTAATAAAGACATCATCGGAGGTTAACTTGTAGGGAAGATCACGGGACAGATATTCAGCAATTGCTCTGTCACCAAGAAGAAACAAAAGCCAAATCAAGTAGATGTTTTAAATTCTTTCAACTGCAAATGCAAGGATGAAGCTTATATTGCTTATTGTGAGATACCCGATCCACACTCTCAGACATCTTTCTTAGTTATTCACAAACTCTGAGAGGGATAAACCAAGAAACTGAGGCAAAATTGTTGAACAATACACTGCCACCTCTAGCTTTTAGAATCAGCTGCAACAACGAGAATAATATACTACAGGGAAACCGATTAGAGAGACCAAGACTTGACTTGAGTTACTTTCAGCAATTAATTTAGCATTTTTCTTATTTTATATTCGATTTATAGCATTATTTATGAATAGAAAGGTACAGTTCTATAAACAGACCACCTAATTTAAAGGGGAAAGGCAAATTAAAGACCGAAGGGGAATAAAGCCACCATGAAATCTTAAAATACTGCTCAGTTGGTCCCAACCATAACTAATATAGGAACTTGCTGAACTGATGATCAGAAGAAACAAAAACAGTAAGTAGCAAGTGTTTAAACCGTTTTATACGTAAAATTTCAAAATTAACAGCTAACTCAAACAGTGGTTATCTTTAAGTCATCACGGTAACAATCATAATGAAGAAAGAAAGGACGCATCGAAAGCAATTCCTAAAAGAAAAAGGGACAAAATCACAAATCTCAGCAAACGAAAAGAGAAACACGAAGAATTGAAGAGCGAGAAGAAATCGAAATCCACAAAATAGACAGACAATGAAATACAATTTACCTTCTCGTTTGGAGAAGACCAACGGTGGGAGCATAACCATTGAATTTCTGAGATTGAAGCGTATCAACGACAGCTTCCTGAACAGCATCAGTGGTGTGGAAGCAGGTATAAATAGTAGGGTCACCCATACCGAGAGAAATCACTCGCTTATCGCCATCATTTCCGTCAACACTTTGCATTAGAAGGCTGAGAATCCCTTTAATGGTGATGGTCGAAGCAGTTTTTGCTTCGTGATTCACGGATGCCTCATTTTCCATGACTAAACGGAATCTACCTCTGTAGCTTCTGAAAGACGAATTTGTGCTTCGCAACGATTTTAGCTCTGTTCAAGGCTTGGAGGAAGAAGATGACTTTGGGTACCTATATAGAGACGGAAGAGTGATGGACATGTTCTTTGAACTTGATTTTCGATGACCACACGGTTCTTCTTCTCTGATGGAACCAAATTTGGCAGCTTCTTGCATCAAGGACGTGTTCTATCACAAAGCGCATGGACTAACTAGTAACTACCTCGCGGCAATATTTTGAGAAAAATAAACAGAAATATTTATATATCTCACAAGCATATTAACGTCAATATACTTGAGCAAAAAATATTAACGTCAATATAGGGTAAAATATAAGATATACTAGTAAAATATTTCTTATCCATAAACATGCTACTAAACCTAATTTGTATTTTTTTTTTTAAAAAAAAAAGACCAAACTTGTCTGTTTGGACTTTGGATTAACTAATTTTAGATAATTCTAATTTTTATAGGTGACATTGGTTAATAATGACACTGGTAATGGCAATTTCTATTTAAATAATTCATTTTTATAAACAAATTTGAGAAATTTAATTATGGATAGATTTCATTTATTAAAATCACTTATCAATCTATAATTATAAAAAATAGTAAAAATTCAATAAAGTTTTTCCTAATTATAGTTAATGTCCTCAAGTTATTAAACTCACGAGTTTAAGCCAACTAAATAAAAATGAGATAAACTCGTATCGTAACTAAAATCATACATTCATAAGAGTTTATTTTTACTTTTAAATAGATATTAATGGTATATAATTAAATAATTAAAATATAAAAAATAACAACAATTTGGTTTAAATATTTTTTAAATTCAAATAATTAAAATTAAATTCATCCACATTCATAATTTAACAAAGAAATTTCTTTAAAATTTATATTTAAAACCGCCGAATATGATCAAATCGAAGAAGTTAACACGAGTTTAAATGTGAGTTAACACGGTTTTGTAAAAGTTTAAAAACATAAAAAAAAGAACCTCAAGTATATTAACTCGTAGGTTTAACTAAGTTTATAACAATCAAGAGTTTACCGGTGCTCGACTCGATTTTATAAGTTAAAAACGTAAAAATGCTAAACTTAGAAAGTCAACTCGCAAATTTGACAACAATGCCTCCGACCCCAAGTGCTAAATATAAGACATATTTATCTTTTTTTTTTAAGAGATTAAGGAAGTTAAATAAATTACTTATCATATATTATACGTTATTAGATTATATAATAAACGACTACCTCCGGCATTAAATATAAGACAAAGTTTATACTACAATTTACATTACAAGCTTCATCCAGATTTTCTAACACAGAACCATCCCCAGATCCTAGTCAAACAAAATTAATCGGGATTTCAAAATAATTAGCAAAATATGATTTATAAGATTCATAACCACTTATTTAAGCTTAAATGAACTTATTTATTTCTATTTTGTGAGGTTTAATTTTCCGATCAAAACTTATCATACGCACACATAATACTTTATAGGGAAAAGTATTTTCCCAATAACCCCTAAAACTACGTAGTTTTAGATTAATGAAGGGTATTTTCGTAATTTTAGGTGAATTAATAAAGGGTGTAAAATTACAGAAACATCCTTCATTAATCCAAAACGACGTAGTTTTAGGGGTCACTGGAGAAATCTTTTACCCTACTTTATAATAGGTGTAATTTTAAACTGTGATAATAGGGGCATTTTTCATTATAGTCAAATGTCACATAATAAAGGGCTAATGCCTATTAATATATCATACACCCATCAAGTTATACTCCTTTTGTTTGACAAAAACGGTCCTTCATATTTAATTTCATCTTTTAATAATGAAGGAGAGATATATTAAGAAAGAAGAGAGAGTGACTCCTATTATTAATTATTCCTATTAATTATTAATTTTTGTGATAACGATGATTGGTCGAATTAAGGGAAAAAATTATACGTAATAAAATCAGAAGATATGTACTAAGATAATTTAAAAGTTAAAAGTTAAACTTATTATACAGATGTTATGATGCAGAATGTTAATTTTCTAATCAAAAAATATAATTTTAAAATTAATATTTTTTAAGTTAAACAACCTTCAAAACATTGATATTCTTAGACATTTAAATTATAATTTTTCCGTGAGTATTAAAAAAATAGGGAAAAAACGCGTTCCATTACCATCCAAGATATTGGTTGGTTACTTGTCCTTGTGTTTCATTAATTGACACGTGTTTATCTTCAGACTCCAAAATAACTGGCCCCAGCCGCCCTTCCCGTTAGCATGTTGTGTTCAGTGTTCGGCCACATGTATAAATAAAGTTTTGCCAAAAAAGGTTATGACTAATGGGAGTTATCAGTTTTTGTTAGAACAGTATTATTCAGATTTTTTTTTAAAAAAAGAGCAACTAATTTATTTAGGGAGTTGATTTTAATCCTAAATATAAAACATATTTATAATATTAATTAAAAATTAGGTAAATATATTAGATAAATTGATTAAATTTCCTGAATCTAATTAAATTAGATAAATATATTATATATTAGGGATAGAATAGAATAAAATGTTAGGTTTTTAATTTAACTTTGCTTATTTTTAACAAGATATTAATTTAAAAAAAAAATAGTCATATTGCCACTTTGCTTATTTTTAACAAGATATTAATTTAACAAAAACTTCCAAAATAGTCATAATTGCTAAGTGAAAACATATAGGATAAATTTGGATCCTAAACAAACAAGCTTATATTTTATACTAGTAATAAGATATAATATCAATAATTTATTCTTTCTAACTCATTTTATAATTAATATATATTAAATTCATCGGAGTGAGATCATTGTTTAGATTCAATTACGTTCTTTTGATAGTGGTTATAGAACTGATTGCTGACTCGGATATTATTCGTACAATTTTTTTTTGGGGGGCCAACTTTTAATACCCCCATTGTGTTTTAACAAGTTTTTTAAAAATAAAACTATTTTTAATTATATTTTTATTTTAAGAATATACGCAAATCAATATAAAACTGACAGAAACTTCTTTTTGAAGTTATAAGTGGGAATGGATCCTCTCCAATTCTTTCACCATCAACTCTTCTTTGTCATTGATCAATTTAATGGTTGAGAAATAATTTTTGGTGATAAATTGATAATATTAGATAAAAATAAAAATAAATGAATTTAATGAACAATGTACAACTTTGGAATTTTATTAAAATACTTTTTATATTTTATTTTAATTTCTATCATCTGTATTTTTAAACTGTTTAAATTAAATTTTAATATTTCAGATTTATTTATGATACTATAATATTTTTTATAGAATATTAAATCTAAACTGTTTCGGTTTGAAATTGATCCAATGGTAAATATAGGAAATTGAGAGGAAGGTAAATAGAGAGATTCTTCTCCCAAGATGAATAATATTGAGTCAAAAAAATATAAGCAGCACAAATAATATAAAGTCCATGCAATTATATAGAGGAAGATATCTCATTTTATTTTTTAAATATAAAATTTATATTACAATTTATTCTAGTTTTATATTTTCACTAAAATACCCTCAGCCTTAGGAACTTGAATTTTTTTGTTATATAAGTTCAGTGAAAATGAAGTCCAATATTTTATTTTTTTATAAGTAAACCATTTATTAATACGTAATGAAAAAATATTGTTACGTAATATTATATTATATATCAATTTATAAGTTATAAGTAAATTAATTAGTGAAAAAATGATAAATTTAAAAGATAAAATGAATTGAGATATTATATTTTAGAATAAATATACATTCCCCAACGATTAGCTCTCATATTATGGATAAAAGCTAATACTATTTTTTACCCTTTTTTTAACCTATTAACAATAAGATTTGTTCGATAATTTAAGTATATATTAATGATATATAAAGACGCTTCTTGTTTTTTTCTTTTTTTACCTGAAATATATAGTAACACTTGAAATATTGGAAAGACATCAAAATGGATCAAACATATAACTCTCGAGCATCTCATAAAATTAAGGTTAAATGGTTCCTTGATGTTCAATAACATTATAATACACAGGCCTGTGTAATAGTTGACAAAAGAAAATAATTTTTTAAAACAATGGATTGGATAAGAAGAATGATTCATATATATGTGTTTTGCTCCATACTTGTTATCCCAATTTCATTTTCCATTTTGGTCTTTTACGTTATCACTCATCCTTATCCACTATTTTACCTACAGTCTATATATATATATATATATATATATATATATATATATATATTATTAATTTTGTTTCTTTTTGTGTGTGTTTATTTCTTTCACACCCATTGCGTTGGAGTTGGACATAGATAACCCTGTTTCACGTCTACGTATTGAATACGTGGAGGATGTTAATTAATGGGAACCGTATGCATATTTTTACTGCGTATAATACAAGTCGATGACTTCTTGTTGAATGTATTGTGTGTTTAGAGATTTGTAGTTTGTTTTTGTTTTTTTACAACTTTTTGAAGTGACGTTATAATATTATAAACAACTTAGGCAATATTATAACGGATTGCCAAAAAAGTACGTAATTCAGAGGTAGGCGAGCTAGTTACTTAAAATGTATTGAATATACATTGTGCATGTTTGGTATGATTTGTAGAGAGTCTAATCAAACTTATGCATGATTTGAATCGAACTTATGGGAAAATGTATGTTTGGTTGAGAAGTTGTTTCAATCAGACTTATGGATTAAAAGTAACTTATTTGAAAAGTTACTTTGGGGAGCTTTTGTTTCAATCGGACTTATGAACCAAGATCATGAAGTATTTTTTTAGTACCGTTCAGTATCTTGAAGTATATTTTTAGTACCATTCAATACCCTAAAAAATATTTTAGGATACTGACTGGTACTAAAACTAACTTGTTTAAGATCCTAAAATAAATGTTTTTTAGGTATGAATAATACTTAAAAAATTCTTCATGATCTTGAAAAAAAAAATTATAAGCTTGAAAAACTATTTTAGTATTACCCATACCCTAAAAAATATTTAGGAGTTCTTGCATCGATCTTAAAAATAATTTTTCAAGATCCTTCAATAATTTTTTTAATATCATGAAGTATTTTTTTAGTACTATTTAGTATCCTTAAGTATATTTTTAATACTATTCGGTACCCTAAAAACTATTTTAAGGTACTGACTAATACTAAAAGTAATTTTCAAGATCATGAAGTTGGTACCTTTCAGTATCTTGAAATATATTTTTAATATCCGTCAGTACCCTAAAAAATATATCAAATTGACTATACGTTTAAATATTAAAAGCTACTTATGTTACCGCCAACCCAAATATAAATTACATTTCATAATATGACTTTTATCCAAGTCAGATTGACTATAAATCATTTTTCCTACTGGTATTCCAAACAAGCCCATAGCCTATAGTGTCTTAAGAAAGTGTTCCCAAAAATCGCACCAATGCTTTTTTTTTTTTGCCAACATGCACAAATCTGAAGAGGATAGGGAAAAAAACGGAGTTCTTATTTATTTTATTTTTTTTATAATAAAAAATTTTAGGTTGGGGTAGACCGCAATCCACCAAGCGGCAAAAGACACCTCAGCCAAAGAAATGAGCTTACAGAGAGATCTTTTACAAATCGCCCACCAACGGCGCCCTTTATCAACCAAATGAGGAAAAGAGTTCTTATTTTGTCAATGAAATAGTGGATTGGGCTACCATTGGAATGGGCTTTATTCTTGTTTTTGCTTCAAG
This sequence comes from Acacia melanoxylon, assembly GCA_019022615.1. Lineage (NCBI taxonomy): Eukaryota > Viridiplantae > Streptophyta > Magnoliopsida > Fabales > Fabaceae > Acacia > Acacia melanoxylon. The sequence goes on from JAFJYJ010000012.1 coordinate 10,429,761, forward strand.
TAAAGTAGGTGTCAATTCAAAGCCCATAAAAGTTCAATTTAATTTAATGAAATGAAAGCAAAATCCATAATCAACAACAAACATTATGGAATGCTTTTAACACATAATCCATAATAAACACGAATTATTCTTGCTTTTTTTTCAAAAAAAAAAAAAAACAACAAACATTATGGAATGCTTTTAACACATAATCCATAATAAACACGAATTATTCTTGCTTTTTGCTGCTACTTTCACCACTTTTTGGCATGCCTTTTATAGAAAGCCTTTATCCTTTTCATTGCCTCTTCAAGAGCAGATGGATCCACGGCAAATGTAATTCGGAGCCAATCTTTTAGCCCAACCGCGGTTCCTGCACAGGATTGTCATTCTCAAATGTTAACAAATTCATGAGCAAACCAGTCAAAACCAGCAGAATCAAAGACTAACTAACTGCTTATGCTTTGATCTATAATTACCTATATGTGAAGATTATTTTTCATGTAACAAAACGCAATGAAAAGTGGGTTTCTTATTTTACTCCCTTGCCTAACATGGGCTTATATGCAAGTTATATGGCCAAGACTAACAAGCAGTGATCGGTGAATTAGTTAAAGATAACAGAATCTGGGATATCAGATGCAAGAACTGCAGCAGTTTGCTTGAATCAAAGCTTTTCAAATTTAAAAAAGGATGCAAAAAGTAATAATTGAGGCCAACATGTGGGCAAAAAATAACAATAATTGAGGCCAACAAAAGTTGGTAAAAGGGTTGACTGAAACATAAGGTTGTGAATTCAAATCCCATCGATGTGAACATTTTGTTGATAAACAATCTGTAAATACCTCTATAAACACTCTTTGAGCTTAGGCCCAGAGGCATACCATGGCCCTAGTGAGCCCCAAAGACGTAACTCAACTAAACTTTCTATTATATATAATGTATACAAAAAATAACAATTAAGTAGAATTTGGTCATTTATACCCGGAAGAACGATAACAGCTTCCTCCTTTGCGAGCTTGAAACAGAAATCAATATCATCGCTAATATCATCCAGAAGTGAGAGATTGAGTTTCACCTGTATTGCAGTGTAGGTAATAACTACCAATGCTGATATAATGACATTCATTCAGTTCTAAGGAAAATTCCAAAAATGCTATGAACTCACCATCATAGCCATAGACCCATCTGGTTTGTGAGGGCAAAAAATGCATGGAATGTCCTCTATCTCTTTACAACAGACATCTGAGGTATGCTTTAACATGTCGAGGGTTTTCCTAAAGAAACCCTCTTCAGTCTCTGTAATTATGCGAGGTACGGCTGCCTGTTTAGATCAGAACAACTATCAGTCAGTTACAATAAAGAAGCAACTAATTAATAATATAAAGGTTAATGGTTGAATAAGGTTTTGGATGAAATCCTAAAAAATTTCTGCACTAAAAATAACTTGATTAGATCAGGAATAAGCATTACATATAAAAAAGAAAAAAGAAAAGTGAGAACGAAAGAAAAAGACCAGGAATAAGGAACTGCAGTTAATTCTATATCAAAATTACTTCTCATAGTTTCAACTTTGATAATTGATTACTTGTAAGAAAGAATCATGCAAAACAAAAGATAGAAAACCTGGATGAAGGTAGCTGGATCCCCCAAAATATCAAAATACTTTTTTATTCTCTCAACAACCTGCATAATTAAGCATTCGATTGATGGCATCAGATAATCTGTCAAAGCTTGAAACCATAAGCTTTTTAAAGTAATAATGATATCTTTCAACTATAAAACATTTCTATTGTCAAGCACTTGATTCTATGCATAAGGCACCCATACCTCCTCTCATAGAGGGGTCATGGGTTCTATACCCCATCTTGCCAAATTGGCGTGGGTGGGTGGGTCCCCTCCTCTATGGGGTTTTAATTTGTCCAAATAACAAAAAAAAAAAAAAAAAAAAAACAGATTATCTTAGACATTTATTACCACATTGTGAAGTTAATAAACAGGAGAGAACATGAACAAATATAATAAAGAAATATAAATCCCCTTTTAAGTTTTAAATCATGAAAAAACATAAATTACAGATGGACTCGTATTCTAAATGTGCTTGTTCATATACCATGGGATCAATCAATATTCAAGCGAGCCACATCCCGTGTGGTAAGGAAGTTTCTCATGCTGCTTGATCGTATGCTACCATCTTCCTTCAACCAAAATAACACAATAATCTTTCCTGTTGAAGAAAAATAGTTATTCAATAGAGACAGAGGCATCAGTATATAAGCAGTTCTTGATCTTCCTAAAACACATACTTGATTTCTTTAATCATCTTATTAAATTAAAAATGTGGAAAACTATGATACAATAGTATACTTAATTTGCTTTACTATCCAATTTAAGTTTAATTTTATAAAATTCAAAACAGGATCATGATCTTCGTAATAGAAGATAATCTAGAAATCGCCACAAAAGTTAAACATGGAATAGACATAAATAATTAAAGAGAATGAATAGGCACCTTGATTGATCTCGCTTTCTGTTGTTGGCGAGGGATAGAATGGACTTCCCCAGCATTCTTAAGTATTTTATTGCAGCGTCCTATTGTTTCAGGTACCGTCTAACACTTTAAGATACATGTCTTGTAATAGAACTTATTTAGTTACTTAGGTGGTATTTTTAGTTATTACACTTCCTTTTTTGAGATCTCATGATAAATTTTCTTGAAATATATTGCTAAATTAATAATTACATTTTCTAAAATATATTTTGTTGCACTAAAAATCTCTAAACTACAAGGTTATTAAACCCGCATCGGCAGCTGAACCGGTCGAGGTACTGGATCAAGAGTTACTTTGGGTTAGATAAGAGTCAAAACGAAGCTAACTCGGGCTAGACAGGTGAGGAAGTGAAGATTTTATGGTATTTATATGAAATTCTGAATAAAAATTTTAAAACACAAATTAATTTTATTTTTTTAATTTTAAAATGTTTGGACCGGACCGGTTGGACCACTAATTAGCCGATTACCGACCCCAAACTGACCGGTCCATTCCGGTTCTAACAATACTGCTAAACCATATGAAAATCACAGTTTTTTAAAAAATAATAATAATAAATAAAAGACCGTGAATTAAAAAAAAAATCATATAAAAAATTAGAATAGATAAATAATGTGCTAACTTAAAAAGGAAAACAATATTTTCCTCTATAGAAAATGCTTTACTAATTTTTAAATACAAAAAGACTTCAAAGGCCAAAAAAGTACAAAAAAAGACTTTCAAATTTCAAGTATAGTGACATGTTTGAAAATATAATGGCTTGTTTTGTATGAGGGGAAGGGATGGAAAATTTTTATAAGTTAAGTTTTTAAAAATTAAAAAAGTAGGGTTAAAGGTTTTTAATTAATTTTTCATATTATCGTTTCTCTTTATTAAACCTTTATAATCAATTTCTTCAAATTCAACTCATGAAATTTTTACTTTCCCACCCCTCCCGTCGCCTCCATATTGAAAAGCCTAGAGGTTCAAGTGACTTGAAAGTTTAACTATTTATTTATTACCTCACGATCTTGTAAATTTTTTTTAAATACATTCAACATAAACGAAAACTTCATCCTCAAGGACAACAAGGAATTCTTTCACGTCAAAATAAGCAATTGATATTCAATTATCTTCTTGAATAAATTTAAAATACCTCCGTGCTAAACATAAGATATAATTGATTTTTTAGAGATTAAATAAATTAAATAACTTACTTAATCATATCATATATATTATGTTGTATATCTTTATATTATATATCAATTTATAAGTTAGGCAGAATAATCTGAACAAAAAATGAAAAATGTAAATACTTCAAAATAATTCAATTAGTTTTATTAATCTCTCAGAAAAAGTCAACTTTGTTTTATATTTAATTTAATCAATGCCCATAATAACTCTTAGACACCTTAATATGTTGAAAGTGACCAAAAAAAAAAAAAACTTCAGTATTTGCTAGAATTCTTGGATTTAATCTTTCCCCTCCGAATAATTAGTCCCAACGTTACTGAATCATAATTTTTCTTCTTCTCCTAATTACCTAAACCAGATCCTACCGACTGTCTGTTGAAAATTCTTAAAAGCATGCTTCAGACCCAAGCAATCTAATCTTCCACTTCAAACACCACCAGAAACAAAAACAAAACAAACCACACAAACCCATGATCTCTGCATTTCTCCTTCAACAACCATCCTTCCCAATAGTACTATTTTCCATTATAATTCTAGGAAGTGTGAAACTGGTCTTGGACAGCTTCAAGAGCAATCAGAGCAATATTTTGGGGATCTATGTGAAGCTTAAGGGGGAGAGTAATAATGGAGTACGTTCGTGGTTTCGCCAGAGGATCGGCTTGTGAATGGATGTAATGTGTTTGAAGGGAAATGGATATGGGACAATGAGTCATATCCTCTGTATGAAGAACAGAGTTGTTCTTACTTGGTGAAGCAGACCATTTGCCTCAAGAATGGGAGGCCTGATTCTTTCTATCATAATTGGAGGTGGCAACCAAATGGATGCAATCTCCCAATGTAATAATGAACTATGAACACAAGATATGAATATTCAATATGAAACTGTGACATAACAGAACTTGATGTTGCATGTGTGTTAGTTTCAAGTGTTGTAATGTATCTTAACAGAATTATTTGTCATGTGTCAGATATTATCATAATTGTTTTCTGTTAGTATTGAGGTCAAGTTGTTTGTAGCAAATATGATACTGATATATGGCAAAAGCACAACTCCAGTCTTTGAACCTTACACAAACTTTCTTTTTGTCCCTTTAATTTTATAAAATGTCCTTTAACCCTAACATCGCTAACAAAAACATGCTTACATTGAAATTTTAAATATTGACAAAACATTCTCAAATATTGCCATATAAGTTTGATTGTCAAAATAACAATAGTTGTTAAAAAAAAAATATCAGTTGAGATTAACGATTTTAGGGTTAGAGGACAAAAAAAATACTTTTTAAAGCTGAGGGCCCAAACTAAAATCTTGTATAATATTATAGGACTAAAAGATCTAATTTTGCCTTTAGTGTCATAAGATATTGGCATAACATAAACTACAATAGAGTATTTGCAGATATGGTCCTTGATAAGATATTGGCATAGCTTGATGTCTATTTTTGGTGTTACATGCATGTAGGTTATGCTCAAAGTGCACTATGAAAGAATCAAAAGTTAATAGTAAGGATATCATCTCCTCTGACCAATGAGATGAGATATGTAGCATTACAAAGGATGAAAATGTTGAATCAAAACCAGAGGGATGATGAAACTTGTGGGGGAAAAAAAGTACTAGTATTATTCATTATTGAATATATTTGACTACTTTGAAACAGAACGTGCAGAGTTAAACTGTGTTTTGTTTTTGTTTTGCTTTTGGGAACTCAAATTTGAGCCGTTGAAGCTGTTGGACATATTGAGGGGGAAGAGAATGATGTTCATCGGAGACTCACTACAAGGAGCCCTGTTTGAATCAATGATATGTTTGGTTCAATCTGTAATTCCTGAAGGCAAGAAATCCCTCCACAGAGTTCCACCCATGAAAGTATTCAAAATTGAGGTATGTACTAATGTGCCTACTTTTAATGTCCAAGCTATGATGTATCACCAAGAGACCAATATTGAAAGGCATATATAATACTCCCTTCAGTCTTTAATATAAGAACTAATTGATTTTTTAAAGAGAGATTAAGGAAGCTAAATAAACTATTTAATCATAGTATATATTATGTATCATTAAATTATGTATTAATTTATAAATCAAGCAATGGAGAAAAACGATAAACATGAATACTTTGATAAAACTTAATTATTTTCTTTAATTTATAAAAAAATCAACTAGCTCTTATATTAAGGACATGAGGTAATACTCCTCTAGTCCTAAATATAGGAGCTAATTAGAGCGTTTATTTTGGTCCTAAATATAACATATCTCAATCCACGTTATCTCCTAAATTTATGATTTTTTTTTTCAAACTATCTTTATTGAGTGCATATAGTAAGGTACTAAGGTGTTTTCATAAGGATATGGTTGTATCCTTTTCCTTTAACATCCGCTGCTGTCCTCTACGGTGATACGGTGACGTTTTGGCACATATACAAGCTGTCGCTTTTTTTTTTTGAAAAACTATTTCAGAATATTAACAGGTACTAAAAAGATGTTTCAAGATACTGAACGGTATTGAAAAAATATTTTATGATCTTGAAAAAATATCCTACAAGTATATTTTTAGTACGAATCAGTATCCTAAAATATTTTTTCAAGATCTTAAAATATTTTTTCAAAATCATAAAGTATTTTTTCGATACCAGTGAATATCCTGAAGAATCCCTTTTAGTGTCAGTCAATACCAAGGTTCTGAAACCCGGACCGGTCATTGAACCGGTGGGGGTACTGGGTTAAGGGTCAGTGGGTCAGACCGGTATTAATTAAAATAAGTAAAAATAAAAATATTTTATGGTCAAGATATAAAATATAGGAGTATATGGTGTCATGGATAATTATATAAATATTGGAGGAGTTAATATTATATTTATTTAAAAAAAGAAAAAGAAAAGTTGTCATAGTGCAGTGAGCCCACGTGATTTACAGATTGAATTGTCAATTTAATCTCTCTCACCTTCAATACTCTTCAATCCCTCTCTCACATTAAGTACTTTTCACTTAAATTATTATTTATTAATCTATCCATCCCTCTCTCACATTCACTTTTCACTTAAATTATTATTTATTAATCTATCCATCCCTCTCTCACATTCAGTACTTTTCACTTAAATTATTATTTATTAATCTATCCAACCGAGTGTGGCTATTGGTTCGAGGAAATTTTTTTCCAAAGCGAATCTCTCTATCTCTTCTTTCTCATTTTGTGCGTGTCTCTTCCTTTTGGTTCTGTCTCGGCAAGTGGAGAGCTTCCAGCCTCCAAATTGTTACTCCTCTTTCGGCCTCCACTGCCGGGGTCTTCCCCACTGGTGGATAGCCTCGACATTGAGAGCAGAGAGGTGCCGCTCGGAGCTAGATTTGAGAATAGGACGAAGACCTTCTTCTTTCTCCATCATCCATTGCTCCACTCGCTCTTTTCCTTCTCCTTCTATGTCTCGCTTGCTTTTTTCTCACGCGACTTTCAGGCGAACCGCGGGTTTTAGGCGATTTTTTCTTCTTTTTTTTTTTTTTTTTTTTTTAAAAAAAACTGTGACTCGGTCAACTCGGCCGGGTTATGCCGAGTTGACCCCGGGTTAACTCGTAACTCGGGGTCACCTCTTAAACCGGACCGGCTTCCTGGCCGGTTTCCGGTCCGGGTTCACAAACCATGGTCAATACTATAAAATATTTTTTCAAGATCCTAAATAATTTTTAAAGATCATGAGGTATTTTTTCAGTACCAATCAGTATTCTAAAGTATGTTTTTAGTATCTGTCAGTACCCTTTCGTGAAGTATTTTTACAGTACCGCTCAGTATCTTGAAACATCTTTTTAGTACCTTTTTAATACCTATTAGTATTCTGAAATAGTTTTTCAAAAAAAGAAAAAGCAACAGCTTGTATATGTGCCAAAACGTCACCGTATCACCGCAAAGGACAGCAGCGGATGTTAAAGGAAAATGATACAAGCCAGATCCTTTTCATAAAGGGTAGTTTTAATGTAAATGATGATTAAATAAGGTAGTTTAGGAATTTGATGCACATTTTTTACGATATATCTAACTTAACTAATTTTCTTAATATATATGCAAATTATTTATCTAACTCCTAGTCTCCTATATGAAAATTTGGATGGAGTAAAAAGTTTGTACATAAAGAAATTAGATATATATACTCTCTTTCGTCCCTAATATAGAAACTAGTTAAAGAGTTTGATTTGGTCATAAATATAATACCCCAATCTATTTTGTCTCCTATATTTATCATCTTTTTTCTCAAATTAACTTATTTAACTTATAAACTGATATATAACCCAATGTTACATGTCATATTTGTTATAATTAATTGATTTATCTCATTTCCTAACAAAAAAATGAAAGTTGTTGTTGGGTGGCAGGAGTAGAATGCATCAATAGAATTCTACTGGGTACCTTTCATAGTGGAGTCAATATCAGATCATGCCACAAATCACACTGTTCATAAGAGGATGGTGAGACTGGACTCCATAGCCAAACATGGCCGGTATTGGCAAGGTGTTGATATTCTTGTCTTTGAGAGTTACGTTTGGTGGATGCACAAGCCTTTCATCAATGCCACGTCAGTCACATGCATCTTCTTCTTCTTCTTTCTTCTTCCTCTGTTTGGTTTTGATTAGTATGAAGTTTGAAGAATGTATTTGGGTTGGATATCAGGTATGGCTCGCCGGACCATGTGAACGAATACAATGTGACCACAGCTTATAGATTGGCTGTGAAGACTTGGGCAGATTGGCTTGAGTTAAACATTAATCCCCTCACTCAGAACCTCTTCTTTATGACCATGTCTCCTACTCATCTTTGGTGAGTTTCCACTTGGACATCATTCCACGCCCATTGTAACTTACCCCTTAAACTTTGACTCGAGAACTCAATCTCTATAGTTTTGACTCGATTGTAACTCAGTTCCTATAGTTATAACTCAATGCAAGTGAATCTTTGAACTTTGATGGAATATATACAACTCAATCCCTATAGGTTAACTTTTTAAAATAGAAGTCCCTGTTTTTAATTAGAAAATAAAATTATCTATTTCATGCAGCTTAAGGACTAAAGTTTTAATGGCTAAAACCATAGGGATTGAATCAAAGTTTAGAGACTAACTTCCAACTGAATCAAAATTATAACAACTGGGTTTTTAAGAATTGAGTTACAACAAAATAGAAACTGTGTGATTATAGCAAAAAAGATGCATTGTATATTTTAATGTAGGTTTAATGTTGTACTTTGTGCAGTACTAAAAGAGAGAAGAAAACATGTCCTCTTAACCCATGATTTCCATGTTTCAGGAGCTGGGAATGGAAACCAGGAAGTGATGAGAACTGCTTCAATGAGTCACATCCAATACAAGACCCTTCATATTGGGGGGCAGGATCAAACCTGGAGATCATGATCGAGGATATTGCAAAAGACAATAGAAGAAATGAAAATAGATGTGACCATATTGAACGTCACTCATTTATCATAGTACAGGAAAGATGCTCATACTACTATTTGTGGAGAAAGAAAAGGAAAGCTCCTCACGAAAGAACAGAGAGCTGACCCTGAATCTTTTGCTGATTGCATCCATTGGTGCCTTCCTGGTGTCCCTGATACGTGGAACCAAATCCTATATGCCTATCTCTTGAATACATTTCAGAACTTTTCCTAAGTATGACCCACTTTATCCATTTTGATTCATCCAACTCTTTGTTTCAATCTAAAAAAAAAAATTGGAGCTTTTTTCCTTTTTCATTTCTTTTTTATAAGAAAAAGTTTAGGTAAGTCAGATCCAACTCATTAACCTCAGCGCTTACCCCACGACTCAAAAAGCACTTAAAATTGCCACCAAGACCTTACATTGATACTTTTTTAAAAAAAATTAATTACGGATTTCTCCTTTCGAAGTTTAAAGCGGTTTTCGGCTCTTCCAACAAGTAGGCTTTCAAAGATTCAAATTTTGTATTCTCCTCCCTATAAATTTGAGGAGGCTTACCACCTGTCCAACGGCTTATTGGTGTCCTTACATTGATAATTATATGCAACTGATATTAGTATTTGCTAAAAAAATGTTGTGGGCTTGCAACTTTGCTTAAAATTCAGAGTTTATTGTTTGAATCAAGAGAAGGTTCAAAGGTAACTATTTACATTTAAGTCACTAAAAAAAATAAGAATTTTTTTGAGGGAAATCATAAATTTTTTCACAACCTAAGAATAGAAACGTAGCCATCAAAATGACTTCAGTTTGATCGCTATTTGAAACAACAAAATGTAAAAGTAACTAGATTCTAAGTCAAATAAAACCTATCTAGTTGCACCTAGAATATATCTAACATAGTTTTATATGTGTTGTCCTTCCTTCTTAACTTTATCATTTATCATTTTCCGCCGGTAGAGAAGTTTCTCATGCTGATGGATTGTCTGCTACCATCTTCCTTCCACCAACATAACTAAGGAATCTTTTCTGTTGAAATAAAATAGTTATTCAATAGAGACAGTAACATTAATATATCATATATATAAGTTGTTCATGATCTTCCTAAAACACATACTTGATTTCGTGAATCCTCTTAATAAATTAAAAATATGGAAAACTATGATATAATAGTGTCGTTAATTTACTTTACTATCCAATTTAAGTTTAATTTTATAAAATTCAAAACAGTATCATGATCTTAATAATAGAAGATAATCTATAAAACACCACAAAAGTTAAACATGGAATACACATAAATAATTAAAGAGAATGAATAGGCACCTTGATTGATCTTTCTTTTTGTTATTGGCTAGGGATAGAATGGACTTTCCCAGGATTTATAAATTCCCAGGTTTGTTCAAACTCATCATCTGTCAGATGAATATCTTCCATATCGGATTCCATTGAAATGTTGATATCTGCATCTGAGAAAGCAAAAGGTAAAATAAGATTCATTTCTTTTTTTGATGTTATCATTCTTGGTACTCAACTCGAGACCTAAAAGGATTTTGTGGGGCTTGCATCGTTAGACCAACTCTATGTTGTTGGTAAAATAAGATTCACTTATAAATTCTATTATGCTTCATTTCTACAGATAAATGCAGAGAACTCACGTGATGTAGCATGACATGATAATATTAAATTGTCATTTATTTCTCATTTTGTTAACTTAATTACCTGGATCTGATGAGGAGGATGATATTATTATAGGATTTCTCCAAGCAGAACTCATCTCATCCCCATGTTTGATTTCTTCAGGAGAGTTTAGCGGCACCGAATATTCGGTCTCCGAAGCCTCGTTTCCATCTGATTCCACTGTTGATTTTTCAGATGCTACTTTTGAAGACTTCCAGCCACCCTCCAGAAGGTTTTTGAATATTCCGGCCACCATTGTTGAAGCGGCCTCCACCAACCGGCCACCATTGTTGAAGCGGCCTCCACCAACCGCCCACCATTGTTGAAGCGACCTCCACCAACCACCCTTGTTCACACCTCACCTACCCCAAAACTCATACTATAAATAGAGGTGGATACCTCATTTGTAAAGCATCGAAAATCGGTGTTCATCACCAAGAAGAGTGAGAACAAGAGTGATCTGAGAGTGATCCTTGTTTGAGAATTTTTTTATATGAGTTTTGTAATATTCTTGTGAGTAATAGAGGTTATTTTCTCTCAAATTCATGTTTACCAATGCCCAGTTGATCCAGAAAGTCCAACAAGTGGTATCAGAGCCTGGTTAGAGGTGTTGGTTGAGTTTTTTTTGGTTCACCGGACGAATTTGGGTTTTCTGAGTTTTACTCAAAATCCAATTCTGAGTGCACCATTGGATTTGTCTCATCGACACGAGTCCAACGCACCAAACGGCGACCTAATCGGAGTTCAAACGAGCCCGAAATCACGGTCAAAGTTTGGTCAACTGCCTGGGAGTTCGCCGGAGAAGACGACACTTGTTCACCGGAGTTCCGCCGGAGAAGACGACCGGGAATACTGTTCCTCGCCGGAATTTGCAGTTTTTCGGAAATTGAAGAAAGACCCCTCAATTTTTAAAATTTCAGTTTGGTCCCCAAATATTCGGGAAATTTCATATTGACCCCGATCTTTACGAAATTCCAGTTTGACCCCCGATCTTTCGAAAATTGCAGTTTGGTCCTCAAAGTTTTCGAAATTGCTGTTTTGCCCCTAGAGTGGAATTTTGACCCCGTAGTGTCAATTCCATCTTTTTTTTTTGACCGTTCCAGACGTAACGGTGAGCTCCATTTTTAAAGATTCAACCCTGATCGTGTTGAAAAATTATTTGTAAGGTGATAATGTCCACAGAAGAGTCAACATCATCTTTCGGAGCAATGATTACGCTTACTGCCACAAATTACACGCTGTGGAGACCTCGGATGGAAGATCTCCTAAGCTGTAAAGATTTGTTTGATCCCATAGAATTGATGGGTAAAAATCCTGATCCCGCCAAGGAGTTAGAGTGGAAGAAATCAAATCGAAAAACTATTGGTCAAATCCGTCAATGGATTGATCATAGTGTCTTCCACCATGTTGCACAAGAAACAGACGCATATGCCCTCTCGGAAAAAGTTGGAGGATATGTACCAGGCCAAGACCGCTCGGAATAAAGCTGCGGTGATGAGGCGTTTAGTCAACATGAAGCTTAAAAGTGGAACTTTAGTTGCCGAGCATACCGGTGAGTTCCGAGCTTGGTCAACCGGTTGTCGTCGCGTAGAGATGCCACTTGGCGATGAAGTTCAGGCGTTGCTACTACTCAGTTCCCTTACGATAGTTGGGAAACGCGGTCGTGTCACTCAAAGCAACTCGGCCCCAAATGGCAAACTTACCATGTCAATGGTCAAGGATGCCCTATTCAGTGAAGAAGCAAGGAGAAAGGACATGGGCACAGATCAGACCCATGCCCTTGTCACAGAGAACAGGGGGAGGCAACAAAAGAAGAGTAATAACAAATCGAGAGGCAGAAGCAAGAGCAGGGGCAGGTCCATTGATGGTAGAAAACCATCTTATAACCGCCATCATTGTGGATTAGAAGGACATATGAAGAAGAAGCTGCTACAAATGGAAAAAGGAGCAAGACCGGGAGCGGTTCGCGGCCCCGAAGAACAAGGGTGGAGAAACATTAGTTACTATCTCTCGGTGATGTAGCTTATTGTTCAACCCAAGATGAGACATGCCTTCACGTCTCACGAGAAGACACGGAATGGGTGGTAGATCTTTGCGGCGTCCTACCACGTGACTCCATACAAGGAATACTTCACAACATACAAAGCCGGTGACTTTGAGCCGTGAAAATGGGAAATTCCGTTTCGGCAGGATTGTCGGAATTGGTGATGTTCGAGATAAAGACAAGTTCCGGGAGCACAATCACTTTGAAGGATGTCCGCCATGTGCCGGACCTTCGGCTGAATCTATTGTCGGAATAGTTCTTGACAAACGGGGCTATGATAGTCACTTCAGTAAAGGCACATGGAAGTTGTCAAAAGGCGCTATGATAGTCGCTCGAGGACATATTTGTGGCACGCTATACAAGACTCATGTGAAGATATGCACTGACAGCCTCAACGTTGCAGAAAAGGAGGCGTCACAAAATCGTGGCACCGAGACTCGGCCACATGAGTGAGAAAGGGTTGTCTGTCCCTAGTAAAGAAGGAGCTTATCAATGTAGACAAGGACGCCGCACTAGATCCTTGCAATCATTGTTTGTTTGGTAAAGCATAGAGTCTCGTTTAATTCCTCTTCAACGAGAAGATCGAGTTGCTCGATGCGGTACACTCGATGTTTGCGGTCCTTGGAGGTTGAATCACTCGGCGGCAACCGATACTTTTCGACGTTCATCGATGATGCTTCTCGAAAGGTGTGGGTGTATTTTTGCGGACGAAGGACCGGGTATTTGATTACTTCAAACTGTTCCATGTCATGGTAGAACGTGAGACGGGAGAGAAGTTGAAGTGTCTTCGATCCGACAATGGAGGTGAATACTCCTCCAGGCGGTTCAATGCCTATTGCAGATCATATGGTATTCGACATGAGAAGACGGTCCCACGCACCCTCAACACAACGGTATAGTGAAAGAATGAACCGAACAATTATGGAACGTGTTCGGAGCATGCTCGTATGGCTAAGCCGCCAAAGCCATTCGGGAGAAGCGATCGAGCCGCTTGTTACTTGATCAACCGATCTCCATCGTACCATTGGATTTTGAAGTTCGAGAAACTTTGGTCCGGAAAGGATCCATCATACTCCCACTTGAGAGTATTTGGGTGTTTAGCGTACGCACATGTATCCAAAGAGCTCGGTGAAAATTTGGATGCAAGGACCACTCCATGCATATTCATAGGCTATGGAAATGAAGAGTTTGGATACAGATTATGGGATCCTAAGAAAAAAAGGGTAATCGAAGTAGGGACGTGGTGTTCCATGAAAGCCGACAATAGAAGATATTGAAAAGCCCACAATATCTCGAAGACAAATGTTGCTCTTCGGGTGCCGGAGGCAACATCGGAATCATTCGTGAGAAATGATGATATAGTGCCGAAGAAATGCCGAAGTAGAAGACAATGAGGAAGATGACGGTCGCGGCGGGGAGCCACAACCCCACCGCCAGACGTTCGAGAACCATCACAAGGCCAAGATGATGGTGGATTTCCTCAAATTGCTCCGAAGTTCGTAGATCCGAACGAGGTCGATTCCGTCGAGAAGATATCCGAATCCGAATACCTTCTACTTGCGAGGATGGAGAACCAGAGAGTTTCCATGAAGCGGTATCTCATAAGGACAAAAAAAACGGTGGTTGCTCGCAATGCAAGACGAGATGGAATCTCCGCAGAAAAATCAAACTTATGAGATCGTAGAACTTCCACGAGGGAAGAAGGCACCGAAAAATAAATGGGTGTTCAAGGCGAAGAAAGATGGCAAGTGGAAAAGTGGTGAAATACAAAGCACGGTTGGTAGTCAAAGGATTCCGCAGAAGAAGGGGATCGACTTTGATGAGATTTTTTCACCGGTAGTCAAGATGACTTCAATTAGAGTCATACTTGGATTGGTCGCGGTATGAACTTAGAGCTTGAACAAATGGATGTGAAGACTGACTTTTCTTCATGGAGATTTAGAAGAAGAAATCTACATGGAGCAGCCGGAAGGAGGTTTTGAGGTTTCGGGGATAACCTCGTTTGTAGGTCGAAGAAAAGCTTGTACGGTGCAAGCGAGGCACCTAGACGGTGGTACAAGAAATTTGACTCGTGCATGGTGAGTCAAGGGTACAAGAAAAGCTACAGACGAGATGAGTGTGTCTACATTCGAAGTTTTCGATGGAAATTTCGTTGCTCTTCTACTATATGTAGACGATATTCGATCGTGGGGAAAGACGCAACGAAGATCGGCCAGTTTGAAGAAGGAACTTTCTAAGTCTTTTGACATGAAAGACTTAGGACCACTCAACGAGATATTGGGAATGCAAATCACCCGAGACGGGGAAAAACGGAGGTTATGGCTATCTCAGGAGAAGTATATTGAACGAGTACTTGAACGGTTCAATATGAACAATGCCAAACCAGTTAGCATTCCATTGGCCAACCATTTCAAGTTGAGCAAGAGATCGTGTCCCTCATCCAAGGAAGAGATTGGGGAGATGTCGTCGTACCATATTCTTCGGCGGTCGGAAGTTTGATGTATGCTATGGTGTGTACGAGGCCCGATATTGCTCACGCGGTGGAAAGGTGAGTCGTTTTCTCTCCAACCCCGGGAAAGAGCATTGGGAGGCGTAAAGTGGATTCTCGGATACCTTAAGGGTACATTGAAATTATGTCTTTGTTACGGGGGAGCGATCCAATCTTGGAAGGCTATACGAGATGCGAGATATGGCCGGAGATCTTGATAGTAGAAAATCTACTTCAGGATTCATTTATACTTTTGCGGGGAGCTGTTTCATGGCGATCACGACTACGAAGTGCGTTGCTTTGTCCACAATGGAAAGCTGAATACATTCCGCGCTGGAAGCCGGAAAAGAGATGTTGTGGCTAAAGCGTTATCTCCAAGAGTTTGGAATCAAGCAAAAGGAGTATAAGGTACATTGTGACGTCGAGTGCTCTAGATTTGAGCAAGAACTCTATGTACCATTCCCGTACAAAACATATTGATATTCGCTATCATTGGATACGCGAGGTAATGGATCGACAAGCTTGTTGAGACTAGTAAAGATCCATACGAAGGAAAATCCTGCAGACATGATGACGAAGGTGGTGACTCGAGAGAAGCTAGAGTTATGCGAAACATAGCTGGAATGTTTTTCTTCGAGATATGGGTGGAGGGGAGAATTGAAGACTTCCAGCCCACCCTCAGGAAGGTTTTTGAATATTCCACCACCATTGTTGAAGCGACCTCCACCAACCAGCCACCATTGTTGAAGCGGCCTCCACCAACCAGCCCACCATTATTGAAGCGGCCTCCACCAACCACCCTTGTTCACACCTCACCTACCCCAAAACTCATACTATAAATAGAGGTGGATACCTCATTTGTAAAAGATCGAAAATCAATGTTCATCACCAAGAAGAGTGAGAACAAGAGTGATCCTAGAGAGTGATCCTTGTTTGAGAATTTTTTTATATGAGTTTTGTAATCTATTCTTGTGAGTAATAGAGGTTATTTTCTCTCAAATTCATGTTTACCAATGCCCAGTTGATCCAGAAAGTCCAACAACTTTATTATCAACACAGAAATCTGGAGACTTTGCAAGCAATCGATCCCAGATTGTTCCGTCGATTTCTGAGGACAACTCAGAGTTCACATCCACACTGCAACTTTCGTAATCTGAAATATCAGACATTGTGTCCCATGCGTCAGAATCACAACTATAATACATCTCATCGGTTACAGAGTCGTCGTTCTCTTTGTCACTTTCTTCAGTAATTGATTCTTCTTCAGCATAATTTTTAAACGATGAATGCAGCTCCTGCAAATAAGAATAGGCTCTTCTTCTATCTTCCTCATCCTCGAGTGAAGCCTACAGAACATCGAACAAAAGAAATCAAAACAAATTGTTAAAAAATAGAGGTAGAAAGTAGAAACGATCATTGCTATATGTAGCCATGAAAATAGAGTTGTTAAAATTACGTTGAACTTAAAGGTTAATATGACATCCCAATGATAAAAATTACGGGATTTAAAATATGTGAAGGTAAAGATAATGAATGAAAAAGAACCTCTACTTCAATATCTTGCTTTTCAAGTCTCTGGCCAGTATGATCCTGCACGTTATCTTGAGGCAACCCAGAACCAGAAATTTCTACGGAGACGACAACTTGAGGCAACACAGAACTTTCTACCGAAGTTTCTATCGAGTCGTTAGAATTCGAGCTGTGGTCGTCGTTCATGGGAGTTTCTATCGTGTTACGGTCGTGGCCGTCAACATAAGGCTCATTAAGGTCAGGAATATTATCGTACACCCTATTTTGATTCTCCTCCGGGACCTGAGTATGAACGTAAGTTCTTAAGTCTAACTCTAACTCTACTCAAATAACCTAGAGATGAAGAAACAAAGAAGAAACACACACACACCTCTAGTACGATGAGATCTCCCACGTCTCTGTCAACTTGTTCCAGACAGAGATCTAAAAGGACCTTCCCCGTGTCAATATCCATATTGTTAAACGCCATACATTTAAATTCTTAATTCAAAGTAGAAAAAGAAAGAAATTTATAACAAGAACGAGTGAGGGTGATGAGAGAACGAGTTAGAGTAAACCCTACTAGAGTGAAAGTGATGAGAGAACCTGAATACTTTGAAAGTCAAGTTCAGAATACTTTAGCGCCAATTTATTGTTTTTGATTTTGGAGTTAGAACTGATGTAGATTTTAAAATATATTATCGTGGCAATATCTTTTTTATTATTATTGATTGTCTTGATAAATTTAAATTATCATATATCATTTTCAATTTAACTATTCTTTTTCATAATTATCCTATGAAAAGAAAATCAGATCCAACTATATATTTTAAAAGTAAGATTTCATTGACAAAGTATAAGTAAATGTTAAAATTCTTTGAAGATCATGTATAGGTTTACCCCATTTTTATACTTATGATAATTTATATAAATTAAATCTTACCCTTATGGGTTATTTGGTGTTATCACCTGTATCGTACGGGGGGTTTTTTTTTTTTTTTTTTCATCTGTTACTATTATTAGTTTATTATAAGATTGTTTTGCCACATGATATTAAGCGTATATTAGAAAATATTTCTCCGATCTTAAATATAAAACATAATTTGTAGTGACCGGAGGTAGTAATATAAAGTTTGATATCAGATCCATGGTTTGCCTCCCATTGCAATTTTAGAAGTGACAAAGCATTGTTTTTGTAATTGTAAAATCCCAATAAAACTTTTACAATAAGAATTTCTTCAATTTACCATCAGCTCGATCTCTTTAAAATTCTCTATCCAAATATTATCACAGTAGTTCAAATAATATTGTTTTAACTTCACATTATTTAACAGAATTTTTTAAAATTATTTTAAATAATAATGATTATAAAATAAAATAACATTTAAATATTTATGGCATTTATTAAATCATATTTAATTATAATTAAAATATTTAATTATTATTATTATTAATATAATCAAACAGTTTTTTAAAGTTCACACTTTTTTTTATACATGTATATATAATTTAAATAAATGAAATTAAAATATAATCAAAAAAATTCAAAGTCACTTATAAAAAAATATATCTAAACGTATTAAACCTCCTCCTAATAATCATAAAAATATAAGCTTTATAATTACAGAAATATAATCTTATCCCAGGGTTACAAGTGGCATTTTCAGAAAAATATAACCTTTATAATTACAGAAATATAATCTTATCCCAGGATTACAAGTGGGATTTTAAATTTGTGACAAATTACCAAACAATTTGTTATATAAGTCGAACCTCCATGACCAACATTTAGAGTTAGTTGGAAAAATTAGGAGGAAAATCATAAAAAATTTAAAAGAGTACTATCCAACGTAAGAATAGAAACGTAACCATCAGAATCACCTCAGTTCAATCTATATTTGAAACAATAAAATGTCAAAGTAACTAGATTCTAAGTTAAATAAAACCTATCTAGCTGCAACTAGAATATATCCAACATAGTAATTTTATGTGTGTTATCCTTCTGCCGGTGACATGCTAATCTTAACTATATCATGCCCATCAGTGAAGGTGGAAGAAAGAGAACCTTCGGTTTCCTAAAAGTGCCACAGGGATCATTTGTCACAAACCAACCAAGTCTCCATCCAGGAACTATCCATCTCTGAGATAGAGACCCAAGAGTAATAATGGGAATATCATATCCAAAAACTCCCATTGGCACAAAAGGATTGGCTCCAAATGCAAGATGACCGTAGACTTCATCAGCAATCACAACAGTTCCAAGCTTCTTAGCAGTTTCTGTAATCTAAGTGAAACATACAAACCATTCAATAATTAGTTTGATACTGACAAATCTAGAAATGTCTCGTCTCAGTTATTTCATCTGAAGCCAAATCCTAGAACACTAACCTTCTTCAAATCATTGTAACTGTACACATTTCCACCAGGGTTTCAATGCAATTGTGTTCTGATCTGCAAAAGATTCAATAGCTTCCAAATCAACCTCCCAGCCTCTCTCAGGAAGAAGATCATAATGGCGAACTTCAATTTGTCTGAATGCAGCACATAGATCATAGATTGGGAAGCCTGGCCTTGGAAGCAAGATGTTTGCTCCAGGGTGAGCAAGCATTGCCACGGAAACATCAATAGCTTGAGTGCATCCAGAAGTAATAAAGACATCATCGGAAGAAACCAAAACCAAATCATGTAGACGTTTTAAATTTTTTCAATAGCAAATGCAAGGATGAAGCTTATATTGCTTCTTTTGAGATACCCAATTCACATTCTCAGACATCTTTCTTAGTTATTCACAAACTGAGAGGTATGAACCAAGAAAATGAAGTAAAATTGTTGAACAATATACTGCCACCGGTAGGTTTTAGAATCAGCTGCAACAGCGAAAAGAATATACTACAGGGAAACTGATTAGAGAGAACAAGACTGATTAGAGAGACCAAGACTTGACTTGCTTTCAGCAATTAATTTAGCATTTTTCTTACTTTATATACGGTTTATACCATTAATTATGAATAGAAAGTTACAGCAGACTGTAAAACATGTATGTGTTTAAAATAAATGATTGTTGATAGGTGCAATTCTCAGAAAATGAAAAAGCATATGCATAGAAAAGAGAAATATATTAAGAACGTAAAGGC
Organism: Acacia melanoxylon; assembly: GCA_019022615.1. NCBI lineage: Eukaryota > Viridiplantae > Streptophyta > Magnoliopsida > Fabales > Fabaceae > Acacia > Acacia melanoxylon. The sequence goes on from JAFJYJ010000012.1 coordinate 10,449,729, forward strand.
TTCATTGATTGCTTGACTACGAAAATTGTATCTCATCCCTATCACAAGAAGATACAAGTTAGAGAGAGGGCCAAGACTCTAAGAAAGTTTTCCATCATAAAAGATCTTTTGTAATTATGAATAAAGGTTAGTGCATTTAACCTTATTGAATGTAAAAATATGATTTCTCAAGATCCTTGAGAGTTGTGTTCTTGCATGAAAAACCCGTGATAGAGTACACAAATTTATATTTTACATATGGTATTAGAGTGTTTGTTAAGAAATTCATGTTTTGAAAAGTTAGGGTTTCTTAAATTTATGCATAAAGGTTGTGATCCTATATATATGTCCTTCCCTCGTTCAGTTTGTGAATTACTATGATTTTTGTATAATCATGAGGCGCGCACACACATATATGCTATATGCATTTTTTATTGTTTCTACGCTGGAATATTAATATTATTAGTATATGCCAACGGACATAACAGTTTTGGTTTTTGAATTTGGGTTCAAACGGTTCGAAGCAATCTCATATTTTTAGGCCTAAAAACTGCAACCATTGGGTAGAGAACAAGAAAATGAAGATTACAAACCCATGTATAGAATCAGAAGAGAACAATATAAAAAGTATCAATTTCGGCTGTCATTGGTTTTTGAAATTGGCTCATGAGAAAGCGATTTTTTAAGCCCTAAAATGATGTCATTACATAGATCTAAAAAAAATGAAGAGATGGACACTAAGAATGCCAAAAGCCGACGCCGGAAACGCCATAAAAGGAGGAAAGTTTAGACCCGACCCACGAATCATCTGGGTCAGTCATGACTCAGCCAAAGGTTGAAGAAGGCAACCTCTAGCCAAAACGGCATTGTTCCTTTGAAAAAAAAAAAAAACTGTTTGGGTTGTACATTGTTTTTGGGCCGAAGTTCATAAAAAAAAAAAAAAAAAAAAACTGTTTGAACTGTACAGTTTTTGGCCAAATTTTTTTTTTTTAAAAAAAAAAGGTGTTCTGGGCTCTAATTTTAGATCATCTATTATATATAACTAGCTATTATTGATGGCTTAGAAAAGGAACCAATTATTAAAGCCTTTATGTTTTGATCCAAAAAAATAAATTACTTAGATATTGTGAATAACAATTGTAAGAATGTTAAATACTTAAGTTTTGGAATTAAGTATGGTGAATTTGTTAGTCATCAAAATAGTCAAATCTTTATGAATTATTTTAATTATAAATATTACGGTAATGTTCCAATTACCCATAACCTTATTGATATGAAATTATGTTTGTGTTGTGGGTGAATTGAAGTTCGTTATTATGGGAGCAGATTTTCTCAGAATCTCTTCTCTCCTTTTCTTCTTAGAATCCCATTTTTACCCTTGGATGAAAAAATGAACGGTTTAGATTTAATATTTTCTAAAACAATTATGATAGTGTTTTATAAATTAATTTCTTTTAATTAATTTTGTTTGTATTACAAGTATAAATTGTGTAGATCATGATTTAATAGTTTAAGTTTATTTATTCATGTTCAAAATAATAGTTTTATAAAATATTAAATCTGGATCATCTATTTGTTTAAATTTGAGGGTGAAGATCAGATACTGAGAAAAGAATGAGAGAAGAGATACTGAGAGAATCCAAACCCTCGTTATTATAGGGCAATTATGACTCAACCGAAAGGTCGGTTATTTGTCATAATTGAACATGAATGTTGGTATTGTCCATATACTTAGAGTTTTATTTAAACACCTAAAGATAATAAATATTTCTTGTTGGGGTATGCATCACTATCAAATTATGTGAAATCTTTATAGCATCATTATCCAAAAGTGAACATTGATATGCATTGAATGAATTTTGTTTGAATTTGTGAAGCATGTTAGTATGTGATATGTATGACTCAAAGTATTAATGTTTTCAACAAAAAAAATTATTCCTTGCAGTGCCTGTTGCCACACATTCTCTATTCTAAACTATTGCAGTTTTTAATGGACTAAACTTCTTTGAATGGAAGAAGCAAATCGAATTTTACCTTAGGGTAATGGATTTGGATTTAGCTTTTAGAGAAGAGAAACCCAGTGCAATTACTGATAAAAGCACTGAGGATGAAAGAAACCATTTTAAGAACGAGAAAGATCTAATATGTTGAGTTTGATGTACATGTAAATGAGGATTGCAAGATACATTAAGTCAACTCTTCCACAAAATGAAAGTGCTAAAGAAATGATAAAACTTGTGGAAGAGTGTTCTCAAACTGCTAACAAATCTCTCAATGGGACACTTATGAGTACACTGACCATCATGAAATTTGATGGTTCATGTACTATGCATGAGCATGTTGTTGAAATTACAAACATTGCAGCAAGACTAAAGTCATTGGGAATGGAAGTGGATGAAAATTTTCTGGTGCAATTCATATTAAACTCATTACCACCTGAGTATGGTTCTTTTCAAATGAACTATAATACCATGAAGGACAAATGGAATGTGCATGAATTGCATAGTAAGCTAGTTCAGGAGAAAACAAGAATTAAGAACCAGGGAATTCATTCCACCAACTATGTGAAACATCAAGGAGCTGAAAAGAAAAATGGTAAGAAGCATGAGAAGAAGGGAAGGGGACCATTAAAGATCAATCAAGCCTCTTCTTCTCAAATCTGCAAGAAATAATATGATGAAAAAGGATGTCATTTTTGTGGTAAGGTTGGACACTTCAAAAAAGATTTTCCGAAACGTAAGGCTTGGTTCAAAAAAAAAGTAAGCCTAGTGCCTATGTATGTCATGAATCAAACCTAGCTAAAGTTCTTTATAATACTTGATGGATTGATTCTGGATGTACAACTCATGTTTCTAATACGATGCAAGGATTCCTTATAACCCAAACTACAAAGCCAAATGAAAAGTTTGTCTTTATGGGCAATAGAATGAAAGTTCTGGTGGAAGCTGTTGAAATGTACCATTTGATTCTTGATAGTGGACATTATTTGAACTTATGTGAAACTCTTTATGTACGTAGTATATTTAGGAATTTAGTTTCAATTTTCAAACTTGATAAAGATGGATACTCTTTTAAATTTTGTAGTGGTTGTTTCAGTTTGTACAAGCACAAACATTTTGATAGGTAGTGGTACTTTATGTGATGGATTATCTAAATTATGTCTTGACAATCTATATGCCGAAACGCTTATGACTTTGAATTGTAATGTTGGCACTAAATGTGCTTTAATAAATGAACGTTTTGTTTACTTGTGGCATAAACGTTTTGGAAACATTTCCAAAGAAAGAATGGAAAGATTGGTAAAGAATGAAATTTCTGGATTTAGATTTTACTAATCTGAATATTTATGTGGATTGTATTATACGTAAACAAACAAAACACGAAAAAAAAGGAGCCACAAGAGGCACTCAGCTTCTTGAAATTGTACACTTTGATGTACGTGGTCTTTTTTTGGTAATGCTTTCAATAAAAAAATATACTTAATCACCTTCATTGATGATTTTTCACGTTATGGTTATTTCTATTTGCTGCATGATAAATCAAGTTGTAAATGCTTTAGAGATTTACATTGATGAAGTTGAACGCCAATTAGATAGAAAGGTGAAAATTGTCAGGTTTGATAAGGGTGGTGAGTATTATGGAAGGTATGATGAAAGCAAACAACATCCAGGCCCATTTGCTAAATTCATTGAAAAGCGTGGTATATGTGCTCAATACACAATGACAGGTACACGACAATAGGATGGTGTATCAGAAAGGCATAATAGGACCTTGTTGGATATGGTTAGAAGTATATTAAGTAACTCTTTTTTACCCATTTCATTGTGGACTTATGCTATAAAAACCGCCATGTATATATTAAATAAGGTTCCTAGTAAGGCAGTTCCAAAGACTTCTTTTGAATTGTGGACTAGAAGAAAACCTAGTTTAAGGCACCTGCATGTTTCGGGTTGCCAGGTAGAAGTTAGATACTACAACCCACAAGAAAAGAAACTGGATGCAAGAACAATCAGTGATTATCTCATTAGTTATCCAAAAAAATCAAAAGGGTATAAATTTTACTATCCTAATCATACCACAAGGATTATTGAAACTAGAAATGTTAGGTTCATTGAGGATGGTGAAGCTAGTGGGAGTGTAACACCACGTAAAGTGGATATTCAAGAAGTTAGAGTACAAGTTTCCTTGACTTGTGTCTCTAATAAAGTTGTTGTTCCTCGAGTTATTGAACCGATTAATAATAATGAAGAACAACAAATGAAATGATCTCACTACTCATGATAAAATTATTGTCAATGAACCAAATGAACCCATTGTAGAAGAACCACAACAAACAACATTAAGATGATCTCAGAGGGAAAGGAGATTAGCTATTTCTAATGATTTTATGGTATATCTATAAGATTTTGAATTCGACTTGGGTATTTAGGATGATCTAGTTACTTTTTCACAAGCCATGAATAGTGAAAATGGTGACAAGTAGTTAGATGCCATGAAAGATGAGTTGAAATCTATGAAACAGAATTATGTTTGGGACCTTGTTGAGTTACTATAAGGGTACAAAAGAGTTGGTTATAAGTGGGTCTTTAAGACCAAACGTGGCTCTTAAGGTAACTTGGAACGTTACAAGGTTAAAGTTGTTGCAAAGGGATTCTCTCATAATGATGGCATTGACTATAAAGAAACCTTTTCACCAGTTTGTAAGAAGGATTCTAAACCTTTGCACCGAGGATTATTTATCTATAGAGAATTTGAAAAAGAGCCGGTAGAAGCTTAGAAATACTTATACAAATGGGAGTTCATAGCTAGATGTTTGGGTTTGCCAAGTCTCCTTGTATCTTCAGGATGCGAACAATATTAAGTGGATGTGAAAAGGGTTATTAGATAAGGATAAGTTGAAATTGAGTTAGAACATTCAAGTATATCTTTCTTAGAAAGGATGTGCACTTGAGTCTAGATAAATTATGGATATTGGAGAAGAGTCTCAGGAAATGATGGAACCATATGATAGATTTTATCCCAAAATTTGAGGTCTTCAAGAAGGGTTAATAAAAGAAATAGTTATAAATTGAGAGTTCTGGTGATAGAGTTAGTATTTGAAAATCATGATGTCAATAGGAAATTAAGAATCGTGAAAAATGACATAAAAGAAAGACATCACGTTTTGAGGTTTTATGAGTATTATACAATGATAAGGAGCAAAAGCCAAAAGTATGAGCATACTTTTGAGTTTAATTTTTGTGGTCATGGAATGTGGGCATGCATTTGATGATAAAGTAAATTAATACTTATTTATTGCATTCGAATTTGAGGGTATGGGTTATTAGTTGGTGGATGTTTTTATACCTACTATTGTGTTGTGAGAATTTTTAGGATATTTTGATTTGTAGACTTGAATTAAGAAAAATTATTGGACTATCATATAAGTATGTTTTCTATCAGAAATTGAGAATATAGAAATACAAATTGTTGAAGAGGATTTTGATATTGGCGTTGACAGTTATAAATGGTAATTTTAAAGGTCCAATACTTCCTTATAATGCGTCAAATACAATTAATTATTAGGGCAGCTAGTTAATGCTATAATTGAATGGCTTCTTTTGAGGAAGAAAGAGTTTTAAATGGACTCAGATTCACTAAATGGAGAAAAGGGATTGATTTGTGAATGTGAGTTGGAAAGAAATACATTTGGGAAGTTTTATTTCGGAGAATGATTGTTAATAGTAACAAAATGGTATGTACAAACACCAAGAGGTAAGAATGACATTTTAATTGAGGACAAAATAGAGTTGTTGTTAGAAACTATATTGTGTAAGTTTTGATAAAGTATATGAGTACATAGTGAATTTTAGCAAAGAAATTTGAAACTGACCTAGATAACATAATGATGAGGCTTGATGGATTTAGTTTGATGAAGTGGAAGGCTTGTGTCATTTAATAATGATGCTGATACAAAAAGGGAATTAGAGGACAAGTGAAAATTTCATAGGATCTTAAATAGGAAGCGTGGTAAATTATCTGTGTATATGTATTCATGTTTTAAAATTACTTGGCAAGATATTTGGATGGTAGAAGGTGTGATAAAATTATTTGATAATTATTGCACACAAAGTGTTTGTTAAAAAGGCTAATTAGTGATGGAAAATTAGAGAAAAGTCTGCCTCTCTTGAGTAGTTTTATAAAAGAATATGGCCTACATGAAGCAAGGGTACATAAGACTGTTGCATAGTATCTTTGTAAGAGGAATTTTGATTGTGCCTTTTGGTTTCTTGCAAAAGCAATGGATAACTCTTTAGCTGTCACTTTTCCTGTCTCTTTAATTAAGGGGTTTTTATAAAAGAGGGAAGAGCTTTAGATGCATATAGGCTTATCAAGGAAGGTCAAGATTATTTACCGGCCATCATGGATGTTGTTGATTATTATACTGCGATTGATGGGTTATGCAAGGGAGGATATGTAAATAAAGCATTGGATATTTGTAAATTTGCTGACATAAAGGTGATTACTTTGAACATAGTCTGATATGATTCAATTATTGATTGATTGTGCATTGATAAACGTCTTATTGAAGCATTTTGTCTATTTGATTCATTAGAGATAATGGGTTTGACATCCTCTGAAATAACGTATGCTACTATTAGAAGGGTGACCTTGAAGGGGCACTTGACTTCTTTGATGAGTTCAAGAGCAAGGATATATTACCTGATTTTTTTAGGCTTCTTATATTTGATTAGAGGTCTGTGTTCTCAAGGAAAGATGCTGAAACAGACAATATAGGAGATAACATTTATGAGGACCAAATGAAGATGAAGTAATGGAACCTATTTGGATATTGAACAAGATGTTAAATTTTGAGGACAAAATTCTTTTTAGGAGGGGAAAATTGTAACATCCTAATTTTTTTATTTTATTCTAGAACTAAGTAATATTTTAGGAGAAATTAATTTATGATAATTAAAACTTGCCATGTAATTACTCTATCAAAATAAGTTTTCTAAAGTAAGAGTTTAAGAATTTTTAATGTGTGTGTATATTGTATAATATGATATATATTATATGATATAACAATATATTATATGATATAACAATATATCATATAATATAATTATATTAAATATAATACATTTATAATGGCGGGTTCCCACCGTATATCAAATAAAAAGAGGAGGGAGCATTCATATATTATACACACACACACATATTGTTAGGCACCACACAAAAATAAAACACACATACAACACACACACCCAACACGTCCGGAGTAGAGCGTGAGTAAGAGGGGGGAGGGAGGGAGAGACAGAGAGAGAGAGTTTTTCTTCTTCTTCCAGTTCTTTCTTCCTCTTCTAACAGCGAGAGCGTCTACCATTACATTAGATTGAACCTTAAACATGGCAGTCTTGAGCACGAGATTGTATTTGAGACTCATTTTAGTAACTCCGGTGACAAACTCTAATTGAGAGTTTTGGAGTAATTCTTGTGTGATTTTTTATAAGCTTAGAGTAGAGGTAACCTAATTTTTATATATATATATATATATATATATATATGTATGTATGTATGTATGTATGTATGTATGTATGTATGTATGTATGTATGTATGTATAGACACACACACACACGAGATATATATATATATATATATATATGTCTATACATACATATAAATACATACATACATATATAGACATATATGTATATATATACATATATGTATATGTATATGTGTATTATACATCTCTCTACATGCATGCATGTTCATATCTATACGTGTGTGTGTGTGTAATTGTTTTGGGATTTGTTGTGCCTATGGAAAGCTTAATTTAGAATTTTATATTTGACTAAAATTATATTAATGAGATGAGAAACTATTTAAGCATACTTCTTGTATATTAGATCTCATGGTTATGTATTTTGAAAATTGTCTAAGCATGCTTATGTGTTATAATAAAAATATTATTTATTATAAATTATTTAAAATATCGTTATATGTTGTAGATTATTATATTTATTAGGGAAAATCCCCCTCAGGGCCCAAGTTATAAAAACATTGTCAAAAAGGCCCAACGAAAAGTCAGATGTCAGAAAAGACCCTGGTATTATTTCAGAAAACATTATACTGATATAGTTGTTAATGTGTACTAAAGCCAGGAAGTTAGGCCGGCCCTTTTAGGCCTTGGCCCTTCAAAGGCCGGACTTAAAAATCAGAGGAGATAAATGAAATTAGCCCTACAGGGCCAGCTGGCTAGGTTTAAAAGGGCCGGCCCTGCAGGCCCTTTTAGTTTTTCTTTTATTATTATTTTTAGATGCATGGATTCACATATGATGATAATTTACTAATTTATATGTATTTTGTATTTGTTATAGAGTTATTTATCCATTTAAGTACAAATACATAATTACATAATAATTATACTCTGATCTTATGATTTGATTTATTATTTATTCTAGATAAAGATTATGGATGTGTTCATGATGCAGGAAAAGAAATTCATGATATTCTTATTCATGAAGCAAAGCCTACTACTCAAAGTGAAGCACAATCAAATGTCTTTGAAATTCATGATAGTGGTGAAGAAGATGACAATGATAGTCATTGTACTAATATTGCTTAGTGGTATGCTTTTTATTTTATTTTATGTGAGTTATTTGTGGACAATAATTTACTTTTGATTACGAATTAGTGCATATGTTTATTTGTTGGATGATTCGTGTTGTTCGGATATTAATGTTGACAACATTTATTTGATAAATTAAAACTTTAATTGTTGTAATTTACAAATTATATTTCTTTGGAAAAAACGGAGGAAAAATAATTAAAATTTGGAATAGTAACTTTCGAGCCATGTAAGGCCGGCCCTGGTGCTTTCAGGTCGGGCTTTGAAAAACATATGTTTTTCTTACCCTAGGCCCTAGCCCTTCAAGGGTTGGCCCTGTAAGGTTGAGTCGGCCTTGATTCACAGCTCTAACGTATACTGATATAGTTGTTAGGATATTGTTGTTAACGTATACTAATTTAGTTGTTAATGTTGTACTGATATAGTTGTTAACGTTTATGAAATAATACCAAAAAAGACCCTGACATGCGAATCTTTTTGGGGCCTTTTTTGACAATTTTTCGGTTACTTAGGCCCTGAGGGAGATTTTCCCTATTTACTATCTTAAAGATGATTGATGATGTATTATTTGGTAAATCTTGTTTGGAATTATACTCATGATTTGGAACTTGTATATACATTCCAATATTGTGATTGTTTGTCATTGATGCATATGAATTATGTTACATTTGTGATGGGTTTGAGTAAAGAGGATTTTTTATGATGAGATCTCTTTATGCCATCACTTAGTGTATAGTGTATGGTACTTGTCAGGGCCCCTTCTTCCATGTTTTCCTTTGGCCAGGATTGGAACTAGGGACATGTGACACTTCCTTAGTTGTATTCAAGTAGGGGAGCCATAATCTAAACTAAAGCTATATACCTTTGACCGGGTGTATCTTAAGATCTGGTGAGCTTGGGACAATCCAGTTAAAAAGATGAGTTTATGTTAGACTATGTGTTAGCCTATGGTTCCAGTCAGCGGTTATAAGGCTGGTTAAGGGTAATGAGGATGGTCTATGCATCAATCATTTTGTTGGCATTTTATATATGCGATTTATGATTTGAATGATAAAGCTTTTGTATTTTTTGTAACAAGGTTGAGACATGTTTTGTAAAATCTCTTGTGAACAATATTTATAAAATAAATTGACGTTCAATTGTTTTAAAACCCTTTTTGGGCGGGGGTTTTGGTAACAAAATTGAGAACTAGTTTATGAAAGGTTAATATTGATAATATTAATAAATTATTGTAAGTTGAACTTGATTTTGAAACTATATGTACTCGATCTTGGCTTACATGTATATTTCTGAATAACCAATGGTTATAGAGATCTTTGGATCTTATGGTCACTATTTTTTTTCAGGAGATTAGTAGGGAGCAAGGGAAGACACCTATGTAGTGAGTCTTGAAGGCTCTTTTGTACTCCTAGAGCTCATGTTATGTCATCTGTATTTCCATGATCAAAAGACTTCCGCATTTTATTAGCTCCGAAATAATTTTGAAAATTTATTTTGACAATGTAAATATGAGTTTTCCCTTAACAAAATTTTGTATTTTGATTATTTAAATGATGAGCATCCTTATTGGTAATATTTTAAATACTTTGGTTAAGCATTTGGTTGTTGGATTTGAGGTGTTACACTTATAACCAAACTGAATGCACTATAGGTGAAATGTTTGTGCAACAAGTATAACTGTGGTGAGAGTCAAAAACCACAAGTGAACAAGAAACTATATCAATCTGCAGTCTGGAATGGCATAACAACAGTATGGAAACAATTATGTGAGGGGATTGGAAAGAAATTGAGAAGTGGGTTATCTACAAAGGCGTGGGAGGATCATTGGATGCCATTAGACAAGCCTCTGAAATATCATGTGGACAAGAATATCCACTTGATAGATCTAAAGGCAGTGGTAAAAGATTTTGTTAAGCCAAATGAATAATGGCATAGGGATGAATGGAGAACATTCACTGATACAAAAAGGGCTTTTAGATTGTCACATTTAGACCGGATTATAAAGGATTAGGTCTAAAAAGTATGACTGGCGGCAGTTTCATAAATATAAAGAACTTTTTAGTCCAGATTATAGAGGATTAGGTCTAAAAGTATGACAGATGGAATTTTCATAAATATAAAGAACTTTTTTAGACCGAATTATATAGGATTAGGTCTATAAAGTATGACCGGTGGCAGTTTTATAAATATATAGAACTTTTTAGGACCGGATGTTTGAAAAATCTGGTCTAAAAAGTCTACTTTTAAGATCGGATATTTAAAAAGTCTTGTCTAAAAAGAGTTCTTTATATTTACAAAATTGTCACGGTTATACTTTTTAGACCGAATTATAGAGGACCAGGTCTAAAAAATAAAATACATATTACTTTTAGGACCGGTTGTTTGAAACAACTGATCTAAAAAGTTTTTTTAAAAAAATTGTCCATTCATTCTTCACATTGTCGCTATCAAATAACCCTGCGACCTCCCTCATAATCCCTCCAAACACACTTTGTGACTCCCCCAGATACCCTCCCTTTGTAAGACTGTGCTCGGTAGTCAAAACCACTGCTTCCGATGGAAGAGTAAAGGACGATCTTTCTTCCTCGCTCCCTAATGACTCCAAGCTTCATAGCGTGTCTCTGCTCCAGTCCGTCAACAGAAGTGTGGTAGTCAAGGCTCCGTGGTTCTTTTTTTTTCTCTGCCTAAGTCTGTTTGTTCCTTTCTGGTTAGATTCTCTAAGCTGTTCCTGCTCAGATTCTCTGCCATATATTGTCTTGGTCGAGATCCTCATCGTTTGTTTTTGTAGTTGTCATCGAAGATCCTTCCATAACCGCTCGAAATGCCCGAAGATCCTACCAGCACCACCATGGATAATACAAAGGATAAGCTCCCTTGCCCGCTGATAAACCTACCTTGCCCGCTCCTGCTCAGATCTAGACTATGATTTTGGTTGCTTGAAGCTTTGCCAACACCAACAAGAAGATCTCGCTCATATTTGGTTGCTTAAAGCTTGTGATTTTTTTGTAGTAGACTTTGATTTCACCTCTGATTTTATATTCATTCAAATTTGATTTCCATGGTTAATGATTTTTGTTTCTTGTTATTGTTTCTAATTTTTGGGGTTTGTATTAATCTTTTTTATTTTTCTTGTTGGTGTTGCTTCCTCTCTAATCTTCGTGAGGGACATTCAAAGACATTGCCAGATCTAGTTCAAAAACCCTTTCATGCTAAATTCTTGATTCTAGGACCGGTTGTTTCATTTATATTCCTTTTTTTTTGAAACACTTTTAAGACCGGTTGTTTCACACAACAGGTCTTAAAAGTCTTCCAATTCTCACTTTTAAGACTGGTTAGTTTACACAACCGATCTAAAAGTCTGACTTTCAAACCTCATATTTTAAAAGTCTGGTCTAAAAACAATTTTTTAAGACCGATCACACATCCGGTCTTAAAAGTAACAGACTTTTTAGACTGTCTGTATCAAGACCGGTTCCAGATCTGGTCTAAGAGGCGTTTTTCATACGGTTTAAAAAGCCTTTTTTGTACTAGTGATTCCTCCCAATAGGATAGTAGAAGAAATTATGAAGGTTGTTTGACTTAATGACTTATGCGAGGATGTTTTCTACTGGCGTAAGGCTTCAGATGAGAACTTCATTGTTAAATCAACATACACTATGATATATCACCAATAGGAGCATTCACTTGGACCCGTCTGGTTGTGTCTATGGCATTGGGAGATTCCTGAAAGAGCTAAGTTTTTTATGTGGCAAGTGTTTCGTGAGAGACTTCATACTAATACACTCATAGTGAAATATAATTCCCATTTGCAAAACACTTATCCTTTTGAGTGTGATAGTGAGGAAACACTTATCCATATACTGAGAGACTGTAAGATTCTCAAGAGAGTGTGGTTCAATTTAACTAACCAATTATATGTTGGAAATTATGCCCTACGGGCCAATCATTGTACTTTAAACGTTATTGTTATTTAAAGTATTTCTCCATTTTGTTATCATATCATTTGCATGTTTATTATGATGACTGTATCCTTGGATGTATCATAAAGATTTTCCTAAATGTCTCTGGTTGGTCATCTATGCGGGAACGAAGATGAAATAAGACCAGTATGACTTTGATGAGGTATGGAGATACGAATCAAAGTCTTAGGCACTTGTAAGAGTACAAGATGTTGGACCGACTCACTATGAGAAAGCTGCATGGATTAAGTCATAAGTTTATCTTATGTATAACCATGTCACAATGCCCTTTGACTTGAGATCATCATGGATTCCTACATGAGAGTCACTAATCTTTGACCTAGTCAAAAGTCAACTTTGACGGGTGATGATAAAGGCTTCGATTGAGATTAGTGGTTTTCATGCAGAGGAATGCGAATGGTCAAGATGGGATTTGTCCCTCACATTTGTAGAGAGATATTACTGAGCCCCTTGATGAGTAAGTCTGAGAAATGTATGACCATACTACGATGGAAAAGAATTTCCATTTCAATTGTTAAACTACTCAAGAATCGAGAAAGTAATGGTCAAGAACAGGAGGATGACACTATCCATGCTTCATCCTTGACCAAATTATCGTGTGACAAAAGGGATGTGGCATGGTTGTATGATAGGTTGCATCGTATCATCGATCCTCATATGAATTAGGTAGTAGTAATGTCTTGCTAGAGGCTGCTTGCGACTTGTGGGTTGGTACAGTGTTGGCCCGCTGCCAATTTCATGTGGGCCTACAGGGTCGCACACAAGAATAGCCCAACACGAGCTATAATGTCCAAATTCATTGATACTAAGATATGTCCAAGATTTAATGAATACAACGTTTAATCTAGGATATATATATATATATATATATAAAGATCCAATAATGATTGGATGAAGATAAGAGAAATAATAAATGAGGATTGAATTAAAAATGATTTTGAATTTTAGTTTAAGAGATGAATGTGATCCATCATCTTAAATTATTATTCAATTAATCAATTACGATATAAATGTTATCCATCATCTTAAGTGGTTGACTCAATCAATCAATCAAGATATTAATGTGATCCATCATCTTAAATGATTGATTCACTCAATCAATCAATCAAGATATGAATGTGATTTATCATCTTAAATTCAATCAATCAATCAAGATATGAATTTAATTCATTGTGATTTGGATTTTCCAATTCAAGCTTGTATTGGGCATTTCTTGTAAGCACTTAAATTAGGGTTAGACTCTTATATAAAGTGCTGATTTTTGGTGTGCCTTTTTTTGCTGCACGTTTTTCTATGAGAAAAACAAGATCCTTATGCTCTCAAAATCTCGGTCTTTACCAAAGGTTTAGAGAGGAAAAGGCACCATCAATAGAAAGGAAAGGTTCCAATGATCTTACTCCTCCTATCTTTAACCTAATCCTAAGAAACAATCATCTTCTTGGCAAGAGAAAACCCTAGAGGATACGGAGAAGGACGTTGGAGGCGCTAGCACACTACCTGTGTTGGAGTTCTGTTCGTGTGGATACCGGTAGAGGGAGCTGGTTCATTCAGTTGGCTCCTAGTGATCGAACAAGACGCATACGAAAGGTACGATTCTAACTACTCTAATTTAAACGCCATTGATAGATCCTCCATTGGTATTCGAAATTTATTTTGATAAATTTATTTCGCTGCCTGTTCGAATCCCCACATTATATTCTTCTATATTTTTTTCTGGCTCTTTGCAGGATTGGCTGAGATAGAATTTAAAAAACATTCCATCTGGCAGGCTTACTGCGAGATGGCTTTGGCACAGAACATTTGGTGTTGTATGTTGGCTTCTCGGGAAGAATAGATGTACCAAAGTATTTGAAGGTCCAGGAGATCAGTCCAGTGCGATTACGCAAAGATGAATTTTTCACTTAATGGAAGGAGTGGCGCATGGCCGGTTCCAGCATCAAAATTATGCATAAACGAGACAGAGCATAGGCGAGATGGATTCCCCCAAATTCAGCCTATGTACGGGTGAATGTGGATGGATCATATAGAAACAGTAGACATGCAACTCGCGGAGGAGTGATCAGAGATCACTGCGGAAGCTGGATATGTGGGTTTCAACAGAAGTTAGGGCGTACCACCTCCACTGCTGTAGAAATCTATGTTATCTACAAAGGCCTTATACTCTACAAACAGTAAGGTTTCAAGAAGGTTACGCTCCATACTGATTCGTTGGATGCTATTCATTTGTTGTTACTTGATTGTGGGCAGGATCATCCTATGAGAGACGAGATACAGGAAGTAAGATACCTTATCATTTCACACAAGAATCTACAAATTATTCTTATTTACAAGGAAGCATTGAGGCGTGCAGTGTGTTGACTATTTAGCCCGATCGGCTCAGGAGATGAATTAGGATTTTGTAGTCATTTCATCATAACCTATTGAATGTGTTGACTTAGTTAATCTTAAGTGTGGCGAACTATCATTGAGATTAGTAGATGTAATCTAATTTTAGACTTTTGCAAACCTCAAGCCTTTAGCTTTCCAATGTATTTAAAAAATAAAAAATAAAAAAACTTCTCAGTTGGTCCCAACTATAGTGCCTATTTGGGATAGCGGTAACAAAAATGTCTCTTTTTCATATGGGCTTTTTCCTAAAAGTTAAATCATAGATGTGATTTGTGTTTGGGATAGCGGTGACAGAAGTAACTTTCTTCTAGATGAGCTCTTATTTGGCATAACGTTTGAAAAGTCAGTTGAGATGGCAAACGACTGAAAATGGCTTGATCTTATTAATTACTATTTTGTATGTATGTATCTTATGTGATAATTGAAGATAAAAAAATACATTTAAATGTAAATTTGCTAAAAAAAATTATAAAATTACCATTAAAAAATTTAAACACAATGAAGTGCTTAATTAACCCTATCCCCAACAAGTTGGTCTCTAATTTTATCACAAACACGATTAATTTGTGTTAAAGATAATGTATGGGTATTTGATTTTTTTTCTTCTTCTAAATTTATCTAAAAACTCTTGAAAAATATTTTTTATATTAAATTTTTTATTAAAAATAGATATTTCTAAAAATTTAGTTTGTTATAGTATTTCGTAGTAAAACAGAAAATAAAAGAAAAAAGATGTTAGAAATATAAAATACAAATTTTCGAATATTCTTTAAAAAATCAGATGGTTTTTATGAAATATTCCAATAAAATAATTCTTAAAATTTTCAAAAATCCTAAAAGGTGAGTTTAATATGCAAAATTTGGTATTTTATTGAAGATTTCCTTACTTTTTTAAGGCCTTTATCAATTGTCATTCTTTATCCACAATCCAAACAGATAAGACGGTCAAAACTAATCGCCAATGTAACTATTTCAGCCTATGCATATTGCAACGGTCCATATAATCGACTGTAGCTTGTGTGTGGTGTGTCGTAACGGTCATTTGGCTTAAAAGAGCCACTGTGATGGTGAAGCTCTAAAAGGTGGCTTCACCCAAAAGCTACTTTTTTAAAAAAAAGTCCATCATCATTTGAAGCCTTGTCAAACAGACTTAAATATTTTCATTTCTATTGGGCTTTTGTCAATGTCAGTGGATTTTTGCATGGTCTCACTGCCATGCCAAACAGCCTAACTAATATAGGAACTTGCTGAATTGATAATCAGAAGAAGACAAAAATAGTAAGTAGCAAAAGGGACAAATCACAAATCTCAGCAAACGAAAAGACAAACATGAAGAATTGATGTGCGAGAAGAAATCGAGATCCACAAAATAGATAGACAATGAAATACAATGTACCTTCTCGTTTGGAGAAGACCAACGGTGGGAGCATAGCCATTGAAATTCTGAGATTGAAGTGTATCAATGACAGCTTCCTGAACAACATCAGTGGTGTGGAAGCAGGTATAAGCAGTAGGGTCACCCAAACCGAGAGAAATCACTCGCTTATCGCCATCATTTCCGTCAACACTTTGCATTAGAAGGCTGAGAATCCCTCTAATAGTGATGGTTGAAGCAGTTTTTGCTTCATGATTCAGGGATGCCTCATTTTCCATGACTAATCTCAATCTATCTATGTAGCTTTTGAAAGACAAATTTGTGCTTCAGAACGATTTTAGCTCTGTTCAAGGCTTGGAGGAAGATGATTTTGGGTTCCTATATAGAGACGGAAGAGTGATGGACATGTTCTTTGAAATGTGAATAACTTTAGCATCAAGTACGTCTCCTGTCACAATATTTTGAGAAAATTAAACAGAAATCTTTAATGCTCCGTACTCCGCATCTCACATTTTCATTTCATTCACGAAAAAGCATATTAACGTCAATATAGTGTAAAGTATAAAATATATTAGTAAAACCTTAGGAAACTGACACTTAAATACTAATTGAAATTCTTAAACTCAGAGAAGCCCACTAAAATTCTGAAAGGACAAAGAAGGGATGGAGCTAATAAAGGGTATGCATATTATGACAAAAAGACGAAAATGCCTTAATACTTAGGTCATGAAGTCAATGAAGGAAGTCGATTTTAGTCTCTCGTTCGAATTGTTGCCGTTTGCGTTCCAAGTTCCTCTTCATCTCAACTCCGTCAATCGGCGACTTGGGACGGAAATCTCTCTGGCCGGCAGTTGAACACTCTAGCAGTCTCTCCCTCTCGACTCCATCACCATCACCGATCAACATTATTCGGTCTCGTTCTCCCACTCACTCATTGGTCACTCTCGTCTCCAAATCCAAGTTTTAAGTTTTAAGACTCTCACGACCTCGTTCTAGCACTCACCGACCATCGGAGGTACTACACCCTCTGCAGAAGGACAAATGGTCCATACCATCAATTTTCATCTACATAGAAAGGATATTTAATTGGACTTTCCAAGTATGTTAATTTCAATCACAATAATTAAATACACACACTTTAATATCGTTGGCAGAAGTTTGAAATTTCAATGAACACCAAACCTATTTTGTATATACCTGATATATGCATAAATTAATAGCTGGTACTATATATGTGTAGCTAGTTGGACAATGGTAGGTATCTGTATAAATATCTCATGAATAAAATGCTTAAAAACACTGGTGCTTAGAAAAATCCATTAATAATTGCTATAGCAACAATTGAACTACCAATACTATAGACATTTTTATTCATTTGTCTATTTTTTGTTTTGTTTTACTACTTCCTGTCCTAAATATAAGACATATTTTATAGTGTTATTTGCACCACAAAAGCTATAAATGAGTATGTTATTATAGTGACTTGTATAGGTGGTTCTCACCAGAAATGAAAATTATTATAAAACTTGGAGGAAATTAGTTATCTATTTTCCAGCCGCGACTTTGTTGATTTTCGGGGAGGGAAAAATGTCGTACTTGATTTTTGTATGCATCCTTATTTTATAGACCTTGATTTTCTCATAAATTTTCAGGCCATGCTTACGCGAAGATGTGAAATATTTTTCTATGCGCATTGTGCCGTGGAATTAGCGTTCTTTTATTTGTTTTTTATTTACTCGAATTTGATCTTCTGCTTACTGCCTCTAGGCGTAACTTGGTGATGGGTTCTAAAGAGCATTGGATTGGCAAAATAAAGTTGAGAATTATTACAATTGTGGTCCTTTGGAAATTGATTATTGTTCAACCTTGGATGTGAAATGTTGGATTGGAAACTGGTATAGTGGAGCTCGTAAATGCATGTGCTGTTCTTAGCATTTTAATGGACAAGGGGTTGAGAGCTAGGAGGATTTTAGAACGAATTGAATGAGATGCTTTGCCTTTAATATGATTAAGAGAACTTTAAATAAGATTAAGACAACTAGAGAAAATTATAGAAAATGAAATAAATATTTTAGAAATTACAGCTCAACTAGTGGCGGAACCAGGAATTTTTGTTTGTGTCTGCACAATTAGTGAGAGGGTTTAGGGGTAGCGCCCTTGAATTTTTTTTTAAAAGGAAATTTTTAAATGCATTAAAAAATAAAAGAATATAAACAAGAAAAGAAAACAAAACTTCAACTTAACATAGAAAAATAATAATCAAGAGTCAACTAAGCTATTACAACATAACAATTACAAAAGCATTATTCGATTCTTCATTCCTTGAAAATGTTACATTATATCTTCATCATCAATCTTATCAAACATATCACGTTCAACATAAGTGTGTCAAGAGTTCTCTAAGATCATGCAAGGTGAACTTGAAATGTCTACGATAGGAGAATTAAATTTCTTCCTAGGACTTCGAATCAAGCAAAAGAAGAATGAAATATTTATTTTCCAAACTAAATACGTGAGAGAGCTTTTTAAGAAATATGGAATGGATCACCGTAACAAAGTTGATACCCCTATGAGCTCAACAACTTTTGTAATATCCTAATTTTTACTTTTAAGATTTATTTATAATTAAGAGTGAAATTATATATGATAAATGTATTTAATTTATAATTTTAAAAAATATATACAAAGATGGCAATAGTGGCTGGTTATAAAAATATTGATGCATGTGTTTTTCATAAAGAGGACAAACATGGAAAAAAAAAATAAGAAATAAAAAAGGGCCATCTGCGTTCTACAGCAAAATGAAAAAGGAATGAAGAAGGGCCCATTTCCGTTCGAACTGGTGACCTCTTAATGTGCAGCAAAATAAATTACCATTGAGCTATGGACCTATCAATGTTAATAGCTAAAGAATATATATATTCTGAAAATTGTGTGTTTGCACTTGCCTTCACATGCACTAGTGTGGCTCCGCCACTGAGCTCAACCATTCTCTCTTCAATTCCCCTTCTCTCTCTCAATCCTAATCTTACCCATCGGGCCGCTCATCTCCTCCTCCTCATAGTCGTTGCCGCCTTTTGTAATTTTTAAAACTATTTGGGCCCTTTTATGTAATTTTCTCCAGTTCTCCACTGCCAGCTAAGATGAAATTTAGTTGAATCATCGTCCATGTCAGCCTTAAAAATACAAAAAAATCAAACTAACGGTCAATGTGTATTTTTGCTCTACTTTTGTAACCACATAGTCACTTTTGCTCTTCAAACAAACACTTGGTGCTGGGTGCATTTTTGAAAAAACCACACATGTATTTTTACACCTTAACCCTCAAAACATTAATATTCTATGACATTTAAATTATAATTTTTCCGTGAGTATTTAAAAAATAGAAAAAAAAAACGTGTTCCATTACCTTCCAAAATATGGGTTGGCGACGTGTCAATTACTCCCTCCGGTCTTAAAATAGGACATAATTTTTAATGCAATTTACAATACAAACTATATCTTCTATTTAGGATAGGAGTTAGTAATATTTTAATTGACACATCTTTATCATTTATCAGCAGACTCCAAAATAATTGGCTCCAATAGGCATGTCGTGTTCAATGTTGGGCCACACATTTTATAAATAAAGTTTTGCTAGGGTGTTCATAAGTTTTTGTTAGAACAATATAGGGAAAAGCATCACTGTAGCAACTTTCACCAAATATTGTGCCCAGTTAAAGCACATGGAAGAAGTTTTATCGAAATAAGGCAGTCAATGTCGTAGTGTTAGCCAACGGCACCAGTGCTGTCAAGATTAGTGACGCCACTCACCAAAATGTACTAGAATTTGATGACTGGCGTTAAGGCATGTGACGCCACCAATGGCGTCAAGCCATGTGACACCACCAATGGCGCCATATGGCATGACGGCATTAGTGCCGTCAAGGTGTGTGACGACACTAGTGCCGTCTAACCCTTTGACGCCACTAGTTGCCCTCATCCCCAACCATGCAATCGTCTCCCTCATTCACTCACACAATCGTCTCCCTTATTCACTCCTTCCCTCTCCCTCATCATCCGACTCCCTCTGCATCTTTTACCCCTTCCAATCTCCCTCATTCACTCCTTCCCTCTCTCTCATCATCTGACTCCCTCCTCCGTCTTTCACCCTACATTCTTTTTCACTCTCACCCACAACAGTAACTTGTCACACACACATACACCTCCTCATCCTTCCAATCTCCATCTCATTCCCTCCCTTCCTGAAGCTGAGAAAACACACAGTTTATGGTACTTGTTAGGGCCCTTTCTTCCATGTCTTCCTTTGGCCGAGATTGCATTAGAGCTATGAGACATGTGACACCTCCTTATTTGTGTTCAAGGAGGGGAGCCATAGTCCAGACTTAAGCTCTATACCTTTGACCTTGTGTATCTTAAGAACTGGTGAGCTTGGGATAATTCAGTTAAATGGATGGGTTTCTATTAGACTATGTATAAGAATGGACGATGATATAAGGGAAGCATATTACATATTGCATATTGCATATTTGTATAGTACATTATATGATATCTCTTGTAAAAGATGTTTGAAAAATGAAATGATGTTCTATAGTTTTGGAACCCTTTTTGGGGAAGGGATTTTGTTCACCAAATCGATAACTAGTTTGTGAAAGGTTTTATGTTGATAATATTAATAAATTATTATGAGTTGAACTTGAATTTTGAACCGTATGTTCTTGATTTTGGTTTGCATGTATATTTCTGAATAACCAATGGTTACTGAGATCATTAGATCTTATGGTTATTATATATATATATATATTTAAAGGATATTATTTTAGTAGGGAGTAAGGGAAGACGCCTATGGAGTGAGTCTTGAAGGCTCTTTTGTACTCCTAAAGTATATTATGTTATTTGTATTTGCAATGACCATGAGACGTTCACATTTTATCAACTTTGAAATAATTTTGGAAATTTATTTGACACTCTGTAAATATTTTGGGAAATCAATTTGGCCCTGAAAAAAATAGGTTTTTGTTAAGTGACAATATTTCAAATGCTTTGATTAAGTATTTTGTCGTTTGATTTTTTAGGTGTTACAAGATACTCAAAGTTGATGGCGAGAGGCCAAGAGTCCAAATCACGGCGACGAGAGGTCGAGGGCTCACGGTGAGGTTGAGGGCGAGAGGCCAAGAGTGGCGAATGGCGAGGTTGAGGTGTAACACCCTGAAATTTATTTAGAATAATAATAGGATAGATTAATGGTAATTAATTTACCAAGAATATTCAATATAGAAGTAAAACTTTCTAATGTCAATTTAAAAAAATTATTATTATAATAATATATAATGCAAGAGAATGTTTCCCAACAAATCACATTTAATATTCCCCCCCCCAATTGTTGACTTTCAAACACTTATTGTATTCGTTGTTAAACGAAGGTTTATAAACCTACAGTTAGGGGAGGGTAATAAATTTTACCCCAATTACTCCCCCTCCTCAACCACTATAAATATGCACCTTAGGTACGTATTCAGGTACAGTAAGTGAGAGTGTGAGAAAAATAGAGAGAGGGGAGAAAGAAGAAGAGAGGGAAAGCATAGAGATAATTATTTGGGGAGCCTGGTAGTAGCTTTTTGGTGATTATTTAGGAATTAGCGAGTAACGGGTAACTCTGAATATTCTTCCATATACTTGTGAATTGTGTATGATTATGAATTATTTTGTTTTATGGACTGAATTACATGTATATGTATTATAATATTAGGGTTAAAGTGCAAAAATACACATGGGCTTTTACTCAAAGGGCATCCAACACTAAATGCTTTTCAGAAGTGCAAAAATACCCATAAACTCTCAGAATGAGTGCAAAAATAACATGACCGTTAAATCTAACTTAACACCGTCATTTTTTGTAGTGGGTCCCATACTATTTTCATGAAAATACAAAAATGCTCCTAATTAAAAAAAACAAAAACAAACACAGCAAAAGATCAATGAGAATAACCGGAAGACAGTATGACGAAAAAATAAAACAAACAGTGTCGTCGCCGCCATTGCCGTCATGAAGGGGGCCTCCATCGTGAGCGCTCCAAACAACGCACGCACAACAAATCACAGAACCCAAATCTCTGTTTTCTTAACAAACAAATCAAAGAACCAAAGTGCAGAAGGAAATCTCTGTTTTCATAAATTAAACACTGACGCAAATCTAGTATCCAAAGATCCAGCTAGAGAAGCATGCTGAGTTGTTGAAGATCCAGAATGCAAAAGTAAAGGAAGAGTAGGAAATTACAGAACCCATTTAATGAAACCAAGCGGACAGGAAGAACTGCAAAAACACACTATGTTCTAGAAACACCAAGTGCGCCCAACGGAAGCAAACACAGAACTACAGAGCATTGGAGGAGGAGGTGCTCTAGTATGTCGATATGTCAGAATATTGGACCAGTCGAGCCTATTTGGTTCCAATTAACGCGACTCTATAGGCCTCGATCTTTTGATTACCCTCCCTCGGCATTTAGAAAATTAAGATTCACCTGCAGTGCTACCTTTGATTCTTGTTCAGATGAAGAATTCTCCAAGAAAATTGAAGATATAGCACTCAGATTACAGCTCTCCAATGAGGATAATGGTGCTACAGATTCAGAATCAGATAGTTTCGGTGACGATCAGATACAAAACCCAGTTTTTGAACTACAGAGCATTGAGCCTCCCTAGGAGGAAATCCAGAAAGACCCGCTAGATTGGAGCACTGGAGGAGGCGGCAACAGGATTATTCCGTCCATTATTGAAAGAAAAGTAAACAGTGGAGCTTCCTTTCTCTGTGTGTGTGTGTGTGTGTGCGTGTTTTTTTTTTTAATTAGGGGCATTTTGGTATTTCCATGAAAATAGTGTGGGACCTACCACAAAAAGTGACGGTGTTAAGTTAGATTTAACGATCATGTTATTTTTACACTCATTTTGAGAGTTCATGGATACTTTTGCACCTTTGAAAAACATTTGGTGTTGGGTGCCCTTTGAGTAAAAGCCCGTGTACATTTTTGCACATTAACCCTATAATATTATTATAATAAAAGCTGAAAATTACAATTTGTACCCAACTAAAATTACAGTTTTGTGCCTAGCGAAAAATTACATTTTTTTCCTAAATTTAAGAAATGACAGTTTAGTCTTGAATTTAAGAAATGATAGTTTAGTCCCCAATTTCAAAAATGACAGTTTAGTCCTTCGAATTTCAAGATTGACAAATTTGTCCGATGAGGTTTTACGAAATGTTTGATTTACCTTGTGATGATATTTTATATAAATGAAAGCTTATTGTAATATTCTTTATTGAATATAATTATCACAGCAGCTGTATTTGTGATGGGTTGGAGTAAGAAGGAATTAGAAAGATAAAATTTCTTTATGTCATCACTCGGTGCACGGTGGATGTTACTTGTCAGGGCCCCATCTTCCATGTTTTCCTCTAGCCAAGATTGCATTGGAGTTGTAGAACATGTGACACCTCATTAGTTGTTATTTTTTTAAGGAGAGGAGCCATAATCCATACTTAAGCTTTATACCTTTGGCCGGGTGTATCTTAGGTTTTGGTGAGCTTGGAACCATCCAGTCCAATGAATGAGTTTCTGTTGGACTATATGTTAGCCTATGGCTCTAGTCAGCGGTACAAGGGTAGACGGTGATATAAAGGAGGTTGCATATTGCATATTGTATAATTGTATAGTTCACAATTTGACATAATGATAATTACTTTTGCAAAAGAATTTTGTATGAAAAATTATGGTATATACAAATATATGTGTGTGTGTGTGTGTGTATTTATGTATGTATGTATGTATGTATGTATGTATGTATGCAATCAACTCCTGCTTTTTGTCTTATGTAATTTGCTTGTGTACGGTAGAAACTTTCAGTAGTTACTGAGACATGAAATCCCATCCTATATTAACATTTTTCATGTGAATAGTTTAGTAGGGAGCAAAGGAAGACACCTATGGAGTGAGCTTTGAAGGCTCTTTTGTACTCCTGTAGCTTATGTTATGTTATTTTATTTGTCATGACCCTAAGACTTCGGCATTGTATTTAACTCTTAAATATTTCAGAAATTTATTTTGACTTTGTATTATGAATTTTATTTGAAATGGTTATGCAATTTAATGATTTGGATATTGATCATCCCTGTTGGAGGTATTTCAAATATTTTGGCTAAGTTTTCAGGTGTTGAATTTGGGGTGTTACATGAGGACGAGAGGCTGAGAATGGCGAGTCCAAATCACGATGACGAGAGGTTGAGGGCTCGCGGCGAGGTTAAAGGCGAGAGGCCGAGAGTGGCGAATGGTGAGGTTCAAGACGAGAGACCGAGAGTGGCAAGTCCAAATCACAGTGACAAGAGGTCGTAGGCTCGCGACGAGGTTGAGGGTGAGAGGCCAAGAGCGAGTCCAGATCATGGTGATGAGAGGTCGTGGTTCTCGGCGAGGTTGAGGCCGAGAGTGGAAAGCGTCCGAGAGACTGAGCGAGACGCGACTCCAGCTAGACGAGAGCCCAAGACCGAGTCCCAGAGGCAAAGTCAGGGACGGTTACTGGTTAGGCTAAGGAATGGGGAAATGGGAATGGGAGGATGTCGAGTGTCTTTGGTCGATGTGAGTCTGTGACTGGGTCTCTGTCTACTCTCTAATCAGTCTAATGTTGCCAGTGCTAGCTGCCTGTCTGAGTCTGATATCTGATTTTTTTTATAAAAAAAAGGGTTAAATACCATTTTTGCCACGGAAGTTTTGGTTTTGGAGCACCCAAAGACCCGGATGTTTTTTTGGTATCATTTTTGCCCCAAAAGTTTACAAAAAAGAGCAAATATGTCCCGAAAGTTTTTTTAGGAGCAAATTTGCCTCGGAAGTTTTTTTAAGGAGCAAATTTTTGTAAACTTTCAGGGCAAAAATGATCAATCCAACGATCAAGATCAACTAATGGACAAGATTGCTACATTTGTAAACTTCCGGGGCAAAAATGATACCAAAAAACTTGCGGGTGCTAGGTGCTCCAAAACCAAAACTTCTATGGCAAAATTGGTATTTATCCCTAAAAAAAAAGTAGTTTAATATACAAGTAACGAGCTACCCCGGTGGTTAACCCGTATCCCGCCCATTTATTTTAAACAGGTACGGGCAACCCATTACCCGTTACAGGCCTAATCTAGTCGGGTTTTAAAACGGGCAAAAAATTACAGGTCACGGACGGCAGGTTGTGGGTGCTTTGCTCACCTCTAACAATAAGATTTGTTAGATAATTTAAATATATATTAATGATATATAGAGACGCTTCTTGTTTTTTTCTTTTTCTTACCTGAAATATCCAGTAAGGCTTGAAATGTTGGAAAGACATCAAAATGGATCAAGCTTATACATCTCGAGCATCTCATAAACTGAGTCATTTAAAATTAAGGTTGCATGGTTCCTTGATGTTCAATAACATCAATATTATAATACACAGGGCTGTGTAACAGTGGAGAAAAAATAATTTTTTAAAACAATGGATTGGACACTATTGCAAAAATCGTTTTTTAGACCGGGTAAAAATCACTTTCTGGACCGGTTCTAGATTTGGTCTCGATACAGCCAGTCTTAAAAGTCTATTATTTTTAAGACTGGTTGAGCAACTGGTCTTAAGAAATTCTTTTTAGATCTGTTATTCAAGTATTAAGTCTAAAAAGTCGAACTTAGGGCAATCTCTCAATCGTGTGCCTCTTTTAGCACTTTGTAAAGACAGGTTACTATACTTTGAGATGTGTCAGGCTCGCTCTGATTCACAGTAGTAGCTGGCGTGTTGAAAAGGACTAGATTGGCTTTGACCCTTCATTTTCGTATTAAGTCGTCTTCCTAAGGAAATGTGACTGTCTGGAGCGGAGTAGGAGAGCGAGAGTCACAAATGATGGTAGTGGTGGGTGAGGTGCCGACTGTCTGTTGCGGAATGAGAGTTTTTGCGACAGGAAGAAAGGTTCAGATAGAGAAATTTTAATTTTCGGCACGATGAAGAAAGGATACAATGGTCAAGTTGTAATTTGAGGCTAATCTTTTAGACCGGTTATGCTCAAAATAAAGTATTAAAAGTTCACTTTTTATACCAGTTATTCTTAAAAATTGGTCTTAAAAGTAATAAATGTATTATTTTTTTATTCCTTATCTTTTAAATGGGTTATTGCTAACAATTGATTTTAAAAGTTTCATTTTTTAAATCGATTAAATAAAACAATTAGTTTTAAAAATAATCGACATTTTTTTTAACCTTTTAGACCGATTGTTTGGGGAACCTATCTAAATAATATCTTTTAAACCTCATATTAAAGAAACCGGTTTAAATTTTTTTTTATATTTACGAAATTTCCACCAATCATACTTTTTAAATCCGAACCTCTATATCTAGTCTAAATCTGGCGGCCTTTTTTTTTTTTGGGAACACTTTCTTATTAATTTTGTTTCTTTTTTGTGTGTTTCTTTCTTTCATACCCATTGGGTTGGAGTTGGACATAGATAACCTTGTTTCACGTCTACGTATTGAATACGTGGAGGATTTTAATTAGTGTGAACCCTATGCATATTTTTCCTGCGTATTATACACGTCGATGACTTCTTGTTGAAGGTATTGTGTGTTTAGAGATTTGCAGTTTTTTTTTAAAAAAAAACTTTTTGAAGTGACGTTATAATATTATAAACAACTTAGGAAATATTATAACGGATTGCCAAAAAGGTATGTAATTCAAAGGTAGGCGAGCTAGTTTCTTAAAATGTGTTGAATATACATAGCCGTTGGTGTCTTAAGAAAGTGTTCCCAAAAATCGCACCAACGCTTTTTTTTTGCCAACATGAACAAATCTGAAAAAAAAGGGGGGGGGGGGGGGAGTTCTTATATTGTCAATGAGATAGTGGATTGGGCTATCATTGGAATGGGCTTTATTCTTGTTTTTACTTCAACTAAAGTGGGTGTCAATTCAAAGCCCATAAAAGTTCAATTTAATTCAATGAAATAGAAGCAAAATCCATAATCAACAACAAGCATTATGTCAACGAAAGCCCATTAGTTAAGAAGATTTAGCCTTCACCTCAAATGGAAAGAGGTTGCTCGATACCTCTTTGGTCGATGTGAAAGCGTTTATTGGTGGGACAATCATTAAGATTTTTGGGGATCGGTTTACTCCCCACCTAAACTTTTTTATATTAAAAAAAGAAAAAACAACAAGCATTATGTACTAATGAGGAACAACAAGCATTATGCACCAATGAGGGTTAGTAATAGCATAAAGGACTACTTCCTTGGTGAACTAAATTTTGAATTTTCATTGGGGGAGGTGTTTACATTTAATACTCGATAGTGCCTCACATAGAATTGCCTTCAATAGGAGGATGCCTATGCCTCGCGAAAACAAGCATTATGTGGGTAGGCTATCTAGATGCACAATGCAGTTGTGCTCGGTCAAAAAACAAATTTTTAGATATATTGTTAAGTAAAAGGTCATGCTCAATGGCTTCATTGAGTGTCTTACTTAGTATTTATCTACTCCTTTTCATAAAGACTTGGCTTCTCTCATATACTCTTCTCATCCACTTCCTCTCTAGTGCCTATTTTTACTTTAGAGTGAGATTTGAGTAGTGCAAATTTAATATTTTATAAACTTACCAATAAAATATCAAAAATTAAAAAAAAAATTAAGAATAAATAAATTCAAACCGCTAAATTTTATTTATGATTGTTTAAAACTACAATAAAAAAATATTAAACAAAATAATTTTATAAAACGTTAATTTTATAGTCCATAGTCCATAATCAAATTGTTTAAAATACAAACTTTTGAACTTCTCACGTATTAAACTCAAAAATGTTATTCTCAAATGTTTTCTTTTAAAAAAAGCTTAAGTTAAATTTGACTTAATATCACCCGTTTAATGTATTAAGTAATTCGGGTGGTATTTATCGGAGGGGGAAAAAGTAATTCAGGTGGATGGGTCGGTTTAAGTGAAGTGGTGCAAGTGCCGTCATCTCTTAAATAAAATAAAAATAAAAATTTTGTGAAAGAATCTGCAGGTTTTTATAGTTTCAAGGGTTAAGGTGCATTTTGCCCTTAAAGTATGCGCCCGAGCAATTTTACCCCGAAGTTTTAGGCGTAGCAATGTTGCTTTTTGAAGTTTTAAAACGGAGCAATGTTGCCCCTCCGTCAAAACCCTAACGTTGACCGTTAGTTGACCGTTAGGGTTTTTGGAAAGAAAGGGGCAACATCATTACTGCCGCAAAACTTCGTGGGCAAAATTGCTTCCTGGCGCAAGATACTTTTAAAAAATGCACCTTAACCCTAGTTTCAACTAAAAATTAGGTCTCGATATTTTTATTCTTTTTATCATTATACTTTCACTTGTTTTTTTAATTAAATTCTTGCAGTTATATTTTTATTTATGAAGTCCTTATAGTTTCACATGATTTTTAATTAGTTCCCTATAATTTTTTATTATTTATTAAATAAATTTTAATAATATTCTTATATAAATAAAAATATAAAATCATTATGTATAATATTATTAAATATTATTCTATAAATACTAGATTATTACGATAATTTTGTTTTAACATTCTTTTTTATGTATTATTTTAATATTCTTCATAATTTTTTAATTAAACATATATTCTTCATAATTATTTTTATTTTTATTTATTTTATAAAAATAAAATTTTAATTTTAATAATAAATTTGTCTAAAAATTTAATATAATTATAGTTAATTAATTTATATTAATTATATTAATGATTTTTTCGTATTATATAATAATTGATAAAATTTAGTATCAATGAATTATTTTTTATTTTATTTATTTTTGAATTTAATTAATTAATTAAAATCCAAAAAATACTACAGGGCCTTATTAAATATTCGGTGAAACAATAAGAACTTGATAATTTTATTTTATTTTACAAAAAAAAAACTATAAGGACCTTATTAAAAACAGGTGAAAGTATAAGGACCTGGTAAAAAAATCATAAAACCTAATTACAAATTGGTGATTAATTATCCACTACTATATGTTGAAAGAAGAACTCCCATTTAAATTTAATAATGGTCTTTTAATCTATTAAAGGGTATTATTATGTTATTGTGAGGAAAAGAAATCTTATTTTGTACAAAAAAATCTACTTCTCTTCCAATTTATTATTATTTTTTTCATGACCAACCGGCACTTCAATACTTTCAACGGATTTGGAAAAATAGGGTGTTATTTTTTTGGGTTAAAGTGAAAAAGTATACATGTTTTTTTTAAAAAAGTGCACTAAACATTAAGTTTTTTGTTTTTTTTTTTTTTTTTGTAAAAGTGACTATATAATTATAAAAGTGGAGCAAAAATATTTATTGACCGTTAATTTGACTTTTTTTGTATTTTAATGCTGACATAGACGATGATTCAAATAAATTTCATCACAGCTGGCAATGGAAAACTGGAGAAAATTACAGAAAAGGGCCCATATAGTTTTGAAAATTACAGAAAGGCGGCAACAGCGGCGAGGAGGTAGAGATGTGCGGCCGATGGATAAGATTGAGATTGGGAGAGAGAAAGGTTGAACTGTAATTTCCAAAATATCTATGTTATTTTTTGTAATTTTCTCCAGCTCTTTACTGTCAGCTGTGATGAAATTTAGTCGAGTCATCATCTATATCAGCATTAAAAATACAAAAAATTCAAACTAACGGTAAAGAGTATTTTTACTCTACTTTTATAACTATATAGTCACTTTTACACCCGAAAAAAATACTAAGTGTTAGGTACACTTTTAAGAAAACTACATATATATTTTTGGACCTTAACCTTATTTTTTTTTCAACTATAAGTGTCTTTCTCGGATTTGGAAAAATAGGGTGTTATTTATTTCAACTATAAATGTCTTATATATTCTTTAAAAATCATTCTTGCATAAAACAACTTGTTTTTTTTTTTTTTTTTCCTTTGTTCGGTTGTTAACTCCTTTTTCTTCTCTTATATATTGCCCCTTTAAAAATCATTGCTTGCATAAAACAACTTGTTAAAACTACATATGAAGTGTTCAATTCTTTTCCTTCTTCTTTTTATGATTTCCTTTCTTGTTGTACTGTTAATATTAAGGCACTATAATGTGGTACTAGTTCTATTTAATTAATATCGTTTTGATGTTTTTTACTACTAAATTTAAAATATTGAATGGGTGAAGGTTTTAATTAAGCATTTTTTTAAAAAAAATAATGCTCGAGCCCAGATTTATTTGTAATACGTGGCAACACAATATTGTGTCATAAAATGGAGACAAAATCATACACGCTTATTAAGAATTTTTTGAAAACAAGCGATCTCTATTCCTGGAAGATTTTAATTTTCTTTAAGAAAATTGAATAAATTAAAGGTCGCGGTTTTTGACATGTTTTAGATTTGCCCCCGAAGCTTTTGGAAAATTCCAAGAGTTCAAGGTTGAGGCAGAAAAGCATCTTGGTGTTCAAATTAAGACTCTTTGATCTAATCGAGGGGTGAATACCTATCTCGGAGACAAGTCTTAAGCCGACCAAAGAGGGGATAGTTTCACAATTATCTTCTCCAAGGTCGAGAACGAAAGGAGAAATAATTGATGTAAAGCCCACCATGAAACATATTCGGGCGGATCTTAATAGAGACATAGCCCAAAAAAAATAGACGGACCCTTTTATGAAATGTTTATAGGCTATCCTAAAGGAACCGCATGTTTGTTTTGGGAAGAGGTTGGTTGTTTTGGATAGTCTTTTATTTGTTCCGGTGTAAAAGAAATTCAAAGAAAAGAAAAAGGTCATATTAATAGGTTTGGTGAACACTCACGAGAACTTTCTTTATGACTATATGGCAAATTATAAGCCAAGGTGTACGGTTATTCTTGATGAGATAGTATCTGAACTTATCAAGTTTCAATAGAATTGTGGAAAGGGTGTAAGCCCACCATGAAACATATTCGGATTTGGGTGCCGCACATGTCTTTATTCCTCGAAGTATGCATGTTTATAGGCTATCCTAAAGGAAAAGGTTGGTTGTTTTAGGGGGAAAATAGTGAACACTCACGCGACTTTCTTAGAGGAGGACTATATGGCAAATTATAAGCCAAGGTGTACGGTTAGATGAGATACGATCAAGTTTCACCACAACCTCAAAGCGGTTCAATTTTTATTCCTATGGTTGTTCAAAGAGGGGAAAATATACCCGAACATGAAGATAGAAGTTCGAGAATGATGATGAAGTTGAACATGATGATGAACTTATGGAAGAACAAAATCAAGAATTGGTTAATCCACTTAATGAGGGTCCTCATCTAGAAATTGTTAACCCACAAAATATGGACCCACTTGTAGATGCACAACATCAAGTGCGACAAAGTCGTAGTGGGAGATTGATTCGTAAACCTGCAAAATTTCTCTTGTTGGGTGAGTCATATCAGGATGTCATCATTGATGAAGATGATGATCCCACGAGCTATGACAAGGCACTAGGAGATGTTGATGCTCAGGAATGGCTTGAGGCTATGAATCGTGAAATGGATTCTATGTATTCCAACTCAGTTTGGTCTCTTGTAGATGCACCTGAAGGGGTAAGACCCATTGGGTGCAAGTGGATTTACAAGAGAAAGAGAGGATCGGACGGGAAGGTTGAAACCTTCAAAGCTAGATTGGTGGTGAAAGGGTACTCCCAAATAGAAGGTGTGGATTATGAAGAAACCTTTTCGCTGGTTGTCATGCTTAAGTCCATCCGGATTCTCTTAGCTGTTATAAACAAATCTTGATTATGAGATTTGGCAAATGGATGTCAAAACTGCTTTTCTAAATGGAAATTTGGAAGAGGAAATCTATATGCAGCAACCAAAAGGGTTTATAGCCAAAGGACAAGAAAAAATTGGTATGCAAGTTGCAAAGATCCATTTATGGACTTAAGCAAGCGTCCAGATCATGGAACATCAGTTTTGATCAAGCCATTAAGTCTTATGGTTTTGAGAAAAGTCCTGATGAGCCGTGTGTGTATAAAAGGATCCAAGGTAATGCAGTATCTTTTCTGGTACTTTATGTGGATGATATACTCCTTATCGGTAATGATATAGAGGTATTGTTAAGCATAAAGACCTGGCTGAGCAAGCATTTTGATATGAAGGACCTGGGGGAAGCCAATTATATTCTTGGTATTAAACTCTTTGCGAGACCTAAGAATAGGGTTTTGGCATTATCCCAGGCTAAATACATCGACAAAATACTTGCCAGGTTTGGCATGGAGAATTCCAAGAGGGGAATTATACCCTTCAGGCATGGGATTCATCTCTCTAAGGAGCAATCTCCTAAAACTCCTGAGCAGAGAGAACGCATGAGTAGAATACCTTATGCTTCGGCAGTAGGTAGTCTCATGTATGCTATACTTTGCCAGACCAAATATCTGCTATGCAGTGAGAGTAGTAAGCCGGTACCAATCTAATCCTGGAGAGGAACACTGGGTAGCGGTTAAACATATACTCAAGTACCTACGGAGAACGAGAGATTATATGTTGGTCTATTCTAGTGGGAGTCTTGAAACCATTGGTTATACGGACTCGAGATTTCCAAGCGAGATATTGACTCAAGTAAGTCCACCTCGGGATATGTGTTCACCCTTAATGGCGGTGTCATTTGTTGGAGAAGTGTAAAACAATCATGTGTGGCCGATCTCGCTACGCAGGCCGAGTATGTAGCCGCTTCCGAGGCCGCAAAGGAAGCCGATGGTTAAAGAAGTTCCTAACGGACCTTCAAGTGATACCAAGTGTTAATTGTCCTATCACACTTTACTGTGACAACAGTGGGGCAGTAGCACAGTCCAAGGAACCAAGGTATCACAAGAGACAAAAACACATACAGAGGAAGTACCACTTGATCCGAGACATAATTGAAAGAGGAGATACATTGGTAGCAAAGATAGCATCAGACGAGAACCTTGCTGATCCTTTTACTAAGAGTTTACCTGAACGTGTGTTCGAGAGGCATGTTACATCTATGGGTCTTAGGAGGATTCCAAATTTGCTATAGCTTTAGATAGTTGTTACTTCACTTTGTTATTTTGTGCTTTTTGAGCAAGACATTATGACATTACATTTTTTTTCTTTTTTCTGAATATTATAAATGAGGTGTTATTAATTTATTTAGCACACTATTTACAAACTCTAAGGTCCGGATCAATTGTGAAGTATATGATCATATGGATACATTCATAGAGGACATGGTCATAGGTTCTCACAATTGATGAAAAGGTTCACAGCTATTAAATTAAGTTGGGCACTTTATTTAGGCTGCAATATTTTATGAAATGTTTTATCCGAATCATTATAAAATATTGGTGTGAGTTAATACTTACATTGAATGGATCAAGGAGAGATTTGATTAAGCTTGTTCTTTCGTGATAAGGAATCAAATCTCCGATAACTATAGTCATGTAGTTGCTCTTAATCCCGAGTTTATTTTAAATAGGTAGTCGAATAGTTTTCATTCTTTGATTTACCAACCAGCGTGAGGTTTGATCTATGTGACGGCCAATAACTTGGTATTTTGGAATTGATACTATTTGGTTATCGGTGTTTATGAGATAAACAACATGAAATTTATAGGAAATGTCCCCTTGATATGTTTCGGTACTTGGATATTGAAGACACCGCTGCATATAATCCATTAGACAAACTATCACAGTCAAGGGAATAAATAATTGATTGGGTTACAGAAAACTGGTCAATCAAATTATAGACATTCTATAAAGAGGTAATGCATATTCGTGTTATAACTGTCATTATTCTTGGAGTTCACATTCGGGCTTTTAGTGGAGTAGCACCGAACTAGATAATCGTCTGTAGATTATCATGAGCCTTGATAAATGACAAATGGTAGATCCCAGTGCTAGCTCGACAAGGGACGTGGTATATTATCGATGATGATGGCTTATGGGCTACATGGTCTTGGGTTTACGAACTCAAGTTTGTATCTTAAAGAGCAAGTGGGAGATTGTTGGGTTAATGTGCTCTTTAGTCACTTAAGCCCAATAAGGCTAAGTGAGACTACAACCCAAGAACCCTATGACCCATGTGGTTTAGGGTTAGGTCTTGGATGTAGTAGATATAAACTCACTTTCACCTCCTTGTGACGGCCAAGCAAAAACAGGAGGCTTTCATCGTAAATAAACCCTGAGGCGACGTTCATCATCCGAACTAAGCCGCTTCACACAACCATCCTATCCCCTCAAGAGATAGTCCGGAAGATCGATCATAGAGCGGACTACGACCGTTCGTGGAGAGGCTTTCAGACGCCGCATCTTTCCAGGTAATCAAAACGATGAAGGTTTTAACTTTTCCTACATCGTGGTACGATTCGTTTCCGTGTTTCTGGTGAGATTCCTACAAAAACTACATATGAAGTGTTCAATTCTTTTCCTTCTTCTTTTTATGATTTCCTTTCTTGTTGTACTGTTAATATTAAGGCACTATAATGTGGTACTAGTTCTATTTAATTAATATCGTTTTGACTTTTTACTACTTTTTTTTAAAAAAAAAATAATGCTCGAGCCCAGATTTATTTGTAATACGTGGCAACACAATATTGTGTCATAAAATGGAGACAAAATCTTACACGCTTATTAAGAATTTTTGCAAGCGATCTCTATTCCTGGAAGATTTTAATTTTCTTTAAGAAAATTGAATAAATTAAAGGTCGCGGTTTTTGACATGTTTTAGATTTGCCCCCACATAATTGATGGGCGGATCTTAATAGAGACATAGCCCCCCAAAAAAAAATTGTTTATAATTTTTTTTTAAAAATTTAATATAATGTAAAAATATATGTTATCTTGTATATTATACTTGTTCAAATACTTTTATTATATATTTGGTCCTCAAAATATTTTTTTAAAATTAGTTAATAAGTAGACATTTGATCTTCTAAATATTTATCTCAAGATTCTACGTCAAGATAGAAATTACTTCTCGAACAGCACAGTTTTGATGAAACATGTCACGGCCTCTTTAATCACTTACCCCAAAATATGTAAAATAATTTCTTCACTGATTATTTTTTTTTAAAAAAAAAAAAATCCAATTTGTTATTATTTACATAGAGAATTTTCTTATTACCCAAAGAAATTATTGTACCCGTGGATTCCGGGATGTTTTGGGACACCCGGTATTTTACTTGTTTGCTGGATTTGTCCTCTAGTGCTATGGTATGTTTGTGGGTTGCTACCTCCTGTCACCCATTATAGGAACACTTTTATTATATAATTTACACTACAAAAGTGTTCTTATAATTAAAACTGGAATGAGTATTAACTAGTATTTGACTGTTTTTGTGCCTCGTCTAGGTATCCACCCAGTATATATTTTTTTGGATGCAATTTTACCTTTAAAGTAATCAATTAGGTATTAGAAAATTTTTAAATGATTAATTTTACCTTTAAAGTAAATAAAATGTAGTAATTTTGATGATTACCGGAAAAAATATTAATGTTTAATTATCAAAGTTAGTTTTTAAATCGTTCGGAACAAATTTTACTCATTTTTTAACACTGAAGGGATACAATTGCTACTAAAAAAACTTTGGATAGCAACTCTTTTGAGTGTTATTCATTGTTATAAAAAAACTAGTATAAAAAATATAAAAAAAATTATTTTTACGTTTTTAGATACATGTTAAAACGTAAGTAAAAATTGTCCTCAGTAAAAACGGGTAAAAACTCCGTTTAAAAACTTAAAAACAGTACAAAGGTATTATCACTATTTTTAATTAAGGAAATTGAGAATATATAGACAACTTAGATGTTGATGCTCATGATGAGAAAAACTTGATTGAAATTGAAGTGAGGGAGCCTATAGATGGTCATGATTTAGACATTCTAAGTTTTACAAATGAACTTATTATAAGAAGCGAAGAGAATAGGACATCGGCGACATACAACTGATGCAGATGATATGTTTGATTTGAATCAATGAAATAATTTAAGAATTGTTAAGCTTTATTCTTTTGATGTTTTGGAACTTGATTGTGAAAGTTGTTAAACTCTTTTTATGTTTCTAGATTTAAGTTTTATATAGTTATGTGACTTATATATTTTAAATATGAAGTTATTTATTAAATTTTGAGTAGTGATTTATGATTTTTCTTACATGTATATATATATAATTTTGTATCCTAACCTTAAGTAGTAGAAATTTTATATTTTGTGTCGTTTTTATTATTTATATTTTTACCACCCCTTCCATTTTTATGTTTTTACGTAGAAACTTCGTGCCACCCTCTGTGTTTATACACGCTTATAAATTTTACATCCAACGGCACAAATGGTCCCATGAGTAACAGTTAAAAGGCTAAACAACCGTACGATATATGCCACGTCATCAGGCCCCACACAGATTATTATGGGGCCATATTTAAGATTTCTCACAATAATTGGGTATTATAATTCCTGACCCGTCGCTACCACGGCCACCACACCACGCGACACTGACTCGAACACCGAAGCGCCGTAGCCGGAGGGCGGCGGAGCCTGACCTAAGAATGTCGTCACGCGCGATCCCCAACGCCCTCGGTTCACGCGCCCCCCTCTTTTCCCCTCCTCTTCGTCGTTTTTTCGGCAGAAGAGCTTTTCCTTTCTTTAAAACTGGAAAATAGTTCGCGTGCCTTTCTTATTCATTTTTTATTTTTAGCCGAAAAAGTCAACTTCCGTACAGAGGCCAAATCAGACCACCCCCGGTTCAGTTACCGGTCGGGTTGAACCGAACCTCCACGGGTCTCTGCACATGCCCCCCCATCCATCAATCACGTGGTACCAGTCACCAGACACAAGATCATGAACAAGTGTGTCACCATCTGCAATGAGTTTCTGTGTTGTCTTGGCAGCTTTCAGCTATCAAGGTCTTTTATTTATCCCACCCCATTTAAAAAAAATCCAAACTTTATGATAACATATGTAAGTGTTTCGATGGGTCCGGTTTGGCCGACCCGGTTCGGATTACGAAGGAGGCACGAGAGGGACAACACAGGACAGAGAAACGTGAGTTCCAAGCCAAAAGGGTTTGTTGCAATTACAAGGAAATCTGCAAAAAAGGTTTTAACCAACCCCAGTGAGAGAAGATCATGGGGGAGAATTTTTTGCTTTTATGGGGAATCACCATTAGAAAGCGCCTTAAGGACTTGAATTTTTTTTTTTAAAAAAAAAAAGTGACGAGGGAATTTTGGAAATTGGGGAACGCAGAAGAGATGGGCCAATGAAGAAGAATATGAGAAGGGAATAGAGAGAGATACAGGGAGAGAGAGAAGACCTCAGCATGCAGATTGAAGAGATGATTTGATATAAAGCCTGTAAGAGATGCTGTGTTTCTCAAAATCCGAGCATCATGTGTCAACTTCTCATTGCAAAAATCTATCAATCTCTCTCTCTCTCTCACTACCAGCATCATCGTCTTCTTCTATATCTCTCTTTGTGGTGTTTCTGGTACTTGCTGGATAAAATGGAATTGGATTAGATAGATGGGATGTATGAATAGATTCATGCATGTTAAACATTAATCATTCTCCCCAAAAATTTAATTCCACCCACATGCCTTGTTGGGGCTTTTAGCTTGCTGGCATCCAATATATATATACGTACACTATCTCCACAATATAAAAGATGATGTTCGAGACAACATTTTGCTTGGCATGATTATTCTACTTTCTACCCTGTGGCAAATATAAAAGATGATGTTCAAGACAAGTCTTGAAAGTTATGATTATATCAAATGTCTTGGAGGTGTTTGATGAATTGACCATGAGGGATGTAAAATCAATAAATCAACTTTCAGCTACATGTTCCGTGGCACCTTTTTATGCTTTCAAGCATATATATGCATAAAGACCAAAATATACCCACTTTCAGTAAGTGTTCTACGAATGGTCACTACTCACATATTATACCCTAGTGCTTGGAATTTGATACCTACTTGAGATTAGAATGTGTGAGAGAGATTATTCTTTAGTTTTGGTTGTATTCACATATATAAGTACAAAATGGGATCTGAGGTTCTGGGATTTATTACTTGTTTCTCTCTCTGTTTATTTTTTTTGTATTACTTCTCAATCTTAGTTCTATTCACTTATCATCAGTACAAAGCAATAGTCAATACTGAATAGGGCTTCTGATATGATATCCCTTTCAGTATTAATTTGTTTCACTTTCTTCATATATACTGTTATTAGCCAGCCTCTAATTCATTACCAGCAGCATCATGATTTCCATTTGAACAGTTAAATGGATCAATCAAAAAGTATTGAATTGTCAATCCTACTAATTATCATACTTACTTAATTACCCAGAGAGATACTGATCAGAGAAGTAAGATACTCTCAAAAGATTTTGCTGTTGAGTTTATTTTTTAGCATCATGGCTGGGTTGTACAACTACGCTTGTAGTACCAAGTAAATTATAAAAGCCTCAGCAAAACAATTATACACTTTGTACTTACGAGTAAGAAAACCGCAGTAGTATAAAAAAGCTAGAGCCTTTTGGACCTAAAACTGACTTTAGCAAAGGATTGGTTTGGCAAAACTTTTTTTAAAAAAAAAAACAAGTGATGATGGCTATTGGTTGAGGCTCTATATTTTATTGTAGAGTGATGCACTTAGGTTTGGCGTTTTTTGAAGAGATCTATTTGTCTTTTATGTAACAGTTACATATACTGGTGGAAACGCATCATTTGTACACAAAGTATCCTGTGTAAACTAGCAAAAGCAGCTGTTTTATGACAGAGAGATAACAAAAAAAGAAGGGAAACCTTAATTATTAGATGAGTTTTTTTTTCTTTGTGTGTGTTTTGCAGCAACTAAATTGTTGCAGTTCTCTAGTTGAGATGCCAAAACTTATGACACCAGAGGAACAAATACCCAGAAAGAGAAATGATCATCAGGTATCATATATATATATATATATAAGGATTTTTTTTTTTTTTGAAGAATGGGTGAGAAATACTGAGGCATGACTCATGATATGAGTACTAAATTGTGCAGAAAAAAATGAGAGAGAGAGAGAGAGAGAGAGGAAGGAAGAGGAGGAAGGAGGGGGAGTAGGGTAATAAAACACGGCTAGGCGTTGTTCTGTTTATTTAATTTTCTGTACTGTGCTGACAGAGAAGATATGAAACAGCTTTATGGATATACATACATGGTGAAAATCTTTTTTCTTTTATATTTATATATAGTTTTTTTTTTTTTTTTTTTTTGAGGTGATATACAAAGAAGGTAGTATTCACTATTCAGTTGATATTAGTAATTAGACTCTAATTTATCTCATGCTAGTAGCCGTAGGATAGACTTTTCCTAATTAACTCACTAAATGTACAAAATCAAGATTTAAACTTGGGCTGGGTAGCATCTAGCTATTATAAAATGTTTTTTAATAGTCTTGGTATTCTGAAAAATATTTTTTTAGTATAATTTTGTCGCAATTGCAATGAGAACCCTAAGTTTATATTATAAGTGTTTGGGTACTACTAAAATCATGGTTTCAGAAAAAAAAAAATCGCATGTCGAGATAAAACTCATCTTAAATACTTGTATCGTAAATCATAAAAGTTATTTTCCAAAACCTAATTCAAATACACATTTAAGTGCTCCTAAAAAACATATTTTAGGGTGTGATATGCACACAAAAAAAATACTTTAGAATATTAAGTGTTACCAAAAAGTATTTTAAGATATACGTTGGATACATAAAAAATTAGTTTAAAATATGGTAAAGTAACATCTAATACCCGAAATACCCGAATTTTATTTCTCAACTGCATTCCATACTTTGATCTTATTTAAGATGCATCCTACATATAGATGTTACTTTTTTGATGCTTTCAGCTGCACTTTGATTTTATTTATAACACATTTAACACCTTAAACTACAAATAAGATCGATTAGGGTGTTAATGTAATTGAGAAATAATGTTAGAGGTCAGTGCTATATGCATCAAGAAAATAAAATCAGAATGCTCTCTGGTATACCAAAATAAGATTATGGCGGGGGATAATAAGTAACACTTGAAAAATCAATAATATCTCTTCAAGGTGCTCCAGCTACTTAACCCTTTAATTTAACTCAGCAATCTGTTCATGGTTTTGTGCTCATTTCTCACCTCTATGAGAGCAAAAGGAGCTTATGCGTTATGGTAAGAAATAAATGAACAAGGTGTTGGTGCGTTTCATTTTTCTTCGCTGACACAGGAATACCCGCACACTTGCTCACGCACGCACGCATACTCAATGCCAGAACAACTGACCCACTCCTCTCTCTCTCTCTCTCTCTAGCTATCTGGACTCCTATGACAAACAAGGACTATGAGAGAGAGAGAAATATATCATCATATGACAGAAATCACAGAAAACACAGATTTTACAACCCCATTACCCTCTTATTATTTATTTTGCCTTTTTCCTCCATTCAACAAATCCCCATGTAATCATTATTATATAAACACCATATGGGATCTCTCAATTCTCACTTATCACTCTCAGCCTCACTTTCTCTATCTCTCTCTTCAATGGAGTCCCATTACCCCTCCTCCTCCGACAACCATGATGCTGTTTTACCTCCTGGCTTTCGCTTCCACCCTACAGATGAAGAACTTATCACTTACTACCTCCTCAAGAAAGTCCTCGACAATAACTTCTCTGGT
The DNA here is from genome assembly GCA_019022615.1 of Acacia melanoxylon. Classification (NCBI taxonomy): domain Eukaryota; kingdom Viridiplantae; phylum Streptophyta; class Magnoliopsida; order Fabales; family Fabaceae; genus Acacia; species Acacia melanoxylon. The sequence goes on from JAFJYJ010000012.1 coordinate 10,490,759, forward strand.
AGGGCCATCGCTGAAGTCGACCTCAACAAATGTGAGCCCTGGGAGCTTCCTGGTATTATAATCTCCTCCTTCTCCCTTAGTGGGATGTGATCACATCTATGACTCTGATGTTAGTAATAATTAATTAAACTCGTTTCTTTTTGTTTTTGGGTTTGGCAGAGAAAGCGAAGATGGGAGAGAAGGAGTGGTACTTCTTTAGTCTTCGAGATAGGAAGTACCCAACTGGGCTGAGAACTAATAGGGCTACAGAAGCAGGTTACTGGAAGGCCACTGGGAAAGACAGAGAAATATACAGCTCTAAGATTTGTGGTTTAGTTGGCATGAAGAAGACTCTTGTCTTCTACAGAGGAAGAGCTCCTAAAGGCGAGAAAAGCAACTGGGTTATGCACGAGTATCGCCTTGAAGGAAAATTCGCCTACCATTACATCTCTCGCTCTTCCAAGGTAACATTTCTTCTTCTTCTTCATCGTGTTCCCCATCAATATTCCTTCATGTACTTTCAGATTCTTATCGTTTTACAGTGTAGAAAAACTTTTAGCTGGCTTAGTGCAACGTGGCTTTCTGTGTGAACTTCACCCTATATATGATAAAAGATCTTTGCTTTTTCAGTTTTGTATACATTTTTTCAGTCTTCTGCTAGCTAGGGCTTCGTACTTTTTCAGCCTCACAACGGTACACCATAAACCATGAATTATTTTTCTCTTCCACACGCCATAGAAGTATATTTATTAGCTATTAACCACTGTTTCATGCTGCTGCGCGCTGCGCATTGTTATAACTTTATAGCCTCCATTTTATAAATGCTTCTTCTTCTCTCTGCTGCTAAGAACTAGAAGATCTTTGAAACTCTAACAGTGAGATCTTACTGGCACAGAGAGATAGAGAGACTGTTGTTCAATTCTATTCATCACGCCTTGTTTTTTATTGCTTTTATGGATAAACCTGCAAACTCATCTGGGTTGATTAATTTATTAGTTTTTAGTAGTACACTTTAAAAGCTGTTTGTATACTGATAAAATATCTGTGTATTTTTTTTTTCCCTTTTACTGATTGGTCTTGTTATTAGCAGGTATATGTTCGGCGCTCACGTGTGCTTAATCTTTTTTTGTTATCTGGAACAGTTTATCTTGTTCCTAAATTCTTTTTGTCAAATGTCTTATAGTAATGGTTCTATTTTTTTTGGGTCTTGTAGGATGAGTGGGTCATTTCCCGAGTTTTCCAGAAGAGCGGCACCGGCAACGGCGGCAGCTCCGCCGCCATATCCTCCTCTTGTAGTGGCTCGAAGAATAAGACCCGAAACATCATGAGCTCTTCTTCTAACTTGAGTCTCTACCCCGCTGAGCCGGGTTCTCCTTCCTCGGTCTACCTTCCACCCCTGCTTGATTCCTCTCCATTCTCGGCCGCCGCCGCCGCCGCAAGCAGCACCGCCGTAGACAGTTGCTCTAATACTTATGACAGCTTGATTACCCCAAGAGAGCACGTGTCCTGTTTCTCCACAATATCTGCCAACGCCAGCAACAACTACAGCTTTGACCTGCCCCCCGCCGCGCCGCAGCCGTCTGTCACAGTGGATCCCTTTGCTCGTTTTCAGAGAAACGGCGGCGTCTCCTTCCCGAGCCTGAGGTCGCTCCATCTGCAAGACAACCTTCAGCTTCCCTTCTTCATCCCGCCGCCGCCGCTGCAGCAGCCCATCCATGGTGTTCCAGTTGACATGAACTGGGCTACCCCGGTGACCGATCAGAGGGTGGCGGACGGTGGCTCCGGCTTGACGACTGGTTTGGGTGGCTCCGAGCTTGATTGCATGTGGGGATTCTAAGACTTGCCCTCTCGATCGTAGGATTAGCACTGAGTTTTTTATTGTCTTGTGTTGTCATCTAGGATTAGAAATCTATGTTAACGTTTCTTAGATTGACTTTAGTCTTTAAGATTGCATTACGGTTGTTGGGCTCGATCGTACTAAGTTATTGCATTAAATCTATGTTTGCTCTACTCTACGTGACAGTATTAATGTTCAATATGTCTCTTGTTTTATGTTTGTGGAAATGTTTAGCATAATTATCTTGGCTGTACAAATTAAGTAAGCGCGTATTATTATAGTAAGCAAACTAAAATATATGGGTAACTAGGAATAAACGCGTAAATTTAAGTTAGATAAGGTTAACATTACATGAATATATGTATTTATCTATTGTACTTCCTTAAAATTTTCTTTTAAAGCTGTCGAGCCTATGATGTGAAGTAATAGAAGATATCATTTGTTGGAGGATTTTGTTGTCTTTTGTTATTATTGAATTACTTTTAAGGGATAAATCCTTGTTTCGTATTGTACGTAGTTAAGCAGAAATGATTCTTTACACATCCATTTATCTTAAAGAAGTGAAAGATTGAAATGATTAATCGATTAGACGCTTTACCAGCTTTGGTTAGTTATTGCTTAAGAATAAGTTCACTTCACTTGATTATTGTGAAATTTAGTAGGGTCTAAATCCGTGAATAAATGTTTTTGGTGGAATTTAAATTTTGGTCAAGCATCCTTCATTATTTGTCTCACTGTTTATGTAAACTCCTTAAAAAATTGATTACATGTGATCGATCTTCACTTTGGTTAATGTAATGTTCCTGATTTTTGATGTCGCAATGGCTTTCTTTGTATTCATCTTTATAACTTTTTATATATCTTGATGATTTTATCTTTATATAGTATATAAATACAAATTATTACAAACACACTTGAGAACTCTATATCATAAGGGGATTTTGTTTTTGTTTGATAAGGGGCTTTCTCTTTATGAAGATGTGGTCATTTACCATCTCAACCAGCCGCTTCTTGATAATTTTTGTTTACTATTTTACTTAGCTAAGCCGCTTCTTGATAATTTTTGTTTACTATTTTACTTAGCTTAGATTATATATGTATGTGTTTGTATATATAAAAGATTGCATGCAAGCGATATAAATTTGCATATAAATATGTATTTTGTATATACATCTCATCTGTTATTATTTGGTTGTCGTCCTTGTATATGATAAACGTATTTAAAGGTTATAACTTATATGGATATTTACGTGCTTTTAAAGTTTATAATTAGTGTATTAGAATTTCTTTTAAATTTTTCAACATCTCGTTGATAAATAATTATAATCAGCGAAGATAACAGTATATTTGAAAATAAACTTAAAATCAGTGCAGACAATTTTTTTTTTTTTTAGAAAAAGAAGGAATTACTACGTATTATTTTTATTAGTTTTAGGAGTTATATATGCCACCAAATAGGCTACTTTTTATTAGCTGAATATGAAGATAAATCCAGGATCTAGCTAGTAGTTTTCTAGTAGACTGTATGTACAGTATCCAAACATGATGATTACAAGCTTGAGTGGTTGATAAGCATTTATGAGTCTATGACATGTACAAACATATAAATCGTCAAAGTTTCAAAGAGCAGCTTATATGTATTATGTGCATGTTAAAAGCTGAGGCAATCCTGATCAGTAGATGTTACTTTTGTTGACTAGACTAACTGTTTGAAGTGAACAGTTATATAAACCCAACATTTATTAGTTTCTTTTGCATAATTGCATGCTCAATATCGTGGCCACAACAACATATAATAGAATCCTATATAGGGCAGTTAAGGACTTAAAAGTTACTTAATGCAAGTCTGGTAAAAACGGTTGAGAATCACAAAACATAAAAGATTGCTACAAAGTTCAGTATCAAAACTCATATAATAATGTAATAACATCATAAGTCAGACTAATAATATACATAAAAGATTGCTACAAGTTCAGCATCAAAGGTCATATAATAATGTAGTAATAACTAATGAGTATGACCTCAGTCAACACTCTCTCATCAGTTCTATTTATAAAGCTAAGAGAGTGTTTTTTTTGTCTTTGTTAATTATAAGCTACTTCATTAAATTTATTACGTTGTAATGTAAAATTTTACCTCAAAATTTATTGTTCTTAAACTTTTTTTTTTAGGTTAAAATATACTTTTAGTCCTTTAAATTTTATATAAGGCAATATATTTTGTCCCTTAACTTTATAAAGTATACTTTTGGTCCTAAAATTCTAACACCGTTAATATTGCTAATGGAAAACACTGACTCAACAAACTCAAGTGATGACTAATGACATTTAATTACACAAATTTTATATATTATTCAATTTACCCATATTTTAAATTTAAGCTTAATAACATTTAATTACACAATATCACTTAAGTTTACACCGTTATCACTTGAGTTTACGTTTTTAGTTAGCAAAATTAACGGTGTTAGAATTATAGGACTAATAGTATACTTTATAAAGTTAAAGGACCAAAAGTATATCTCATGTAAACTTAAAGGACTAAAAGTATACTTTAACCTTTTTTTTATAGTTCTCACTCATTCTTTCATATTAAATAGGGGTAAAATTGGAAAGTAATTATTAAATTTTAAAACATAGTTAATAATATTTGAGGTTTTTCTTGATGATTATGGTGATATATATATATATATATTGATGAGAGTGTCTTATAAATAAAACTAGAGGAAATTTTTTTCCGGGAAAATTTGAATAAAGTTATATATATATATATATATTTATTTATATATTTATTGAGAGTGTCTTATAAATAGAACAAGAGGAATTTTTTTTTTTCCGGGAGAAATTTGAATAAAGTTTACATACGAGCAATAATAATCATAATGAGATCTCTAACTTTTATCAATCTTGCTTCACGTGAGATGATGATGATTTGATGAAAGAATATTTGCTCAATGTTTTCTCATCCATTCTGATTCCAGTGGTAACTTGAAAAAGGATATGATTTCATTATTAATTCTTTATTTTCGAAACTCTGCAATATCAACTTTAGTTGTTTTTCTATGGATATAATTAATTGATTTTAAAAAAAAGCTTTTGATAATTACTACATGTGTTTATATTTGACAGGTAAGTGACAATATTATGAGGAAAAATTCTAAGAAAATACCATTTGAACTTAAAAATTTTAAATAGAAAATTTCACAATAAAATGAGTTGTCAATTGGTCTACTTGTTTTTGTTAGTCACATTACTATTATTGTCAACGGGATTTTGAAATTAAAGTGATATTTTTCTGTCATTTTCCCATATTATTATATCTGATATTCTTAAAAAGGTCCAAAGAAATTAAAAAGAGGAAAAAAAAAAAACACACACACACACAATGGGGAAAATATGTTGAAGCAATGCAAACAAGGAATTCTGTCATGTTCATTAAAAAAACTATATCTTGGACAGATTATATTCATTAAATCACCAAAGAATAATTGAGAATTCACACTTTGTTTTTCTTGGATTCTGATCAAATCTAAAACTCTACTCTCACGAAACACACAAACAAACTTGTGATTTGTGAATAAGTCTCCAAGGTGATCATGCGACACCAATTCCAACAGCACCAACCATACCATTTGAAGTATCAAACATAACATCAAACATTAACTTCTGCAGAATCCCTCCACAGCAAGCTTCCCCTTATCCTCACTACCAGACAAATCATCATCAACCTCAAAACATCAATACAGCTCTCTCTCTCTCTCTCTCTCTCTCACACACACACACACACACACACACACACACACACACACACACTCTTTCCCTTTCCCCATCACAACACAAGCCCTTCATTATTATTAAACTTCACTATACACTAATCACCTGTTTTCCAAGCCATTAATTAATCGATTTGACCGAATAATCTCTGTCTCTCTCTCACACACACACAGGTGAAAGCTTGAGTGTGTTGAAGTATTTTCGCCATTAATGAATAGTGGAAGGTATGGTGGAGAAGAAATTAAAGGGGTTAGATAGAAGAGTAGTTCCCGTGGAGTACTGAGCGTAGGGTTTAGAGTGGGTGAGTGGTGTTGTGATTGTTTTGATGAATAATAATGATAAAAATAATATAATATAATACTTCGTCCCCCTTTTTATAAATAATTATATTTTAGGCTGATATTGGGTGTAAGTAATTTTTTCCTTGTATCCCAAAATCTAAATTACTGTTTTCATTTTCTATGTCTATTAAATATATATTTTCATATTAATTATTCTCACTCACCACTAATTCTCTCTCTTATCTTCCTCTTACAAATAAAGACATATTTTTAATTAATTTTAATCTTTGATTTTATATAATAAAATAATTACTTATAAAATGGTACGATGGAGTAGTATTATGCAAGTGTGTGTACTAAGGCTAAGTGCCTAGAAGCCTATATATATAATATATCTCATGCTACTTGTGGAAGGGGACAAATTTAATGCTTTCTCTTTTGACGTTTCAGCCTTTTCCTCCTTCTTTTGGATTTAAGGGAAGGTACCTACATGTAGCCATGTAGGGGTATGGGACCCTAGTCTCTAGTATCAAGCCACCTTATTCTATTTTATACGCATGTACATAGCACACGAGGAAGACGTTAACCTTTTTGGGAAAATACATGTATTGGTATGCTTTATTTATTATATCACCTTTCTTTTTAAAAAAAATTGCAAGTGTTAATCCATTTGGGAGGGGTTTTTATCAATTAAATATAAGGTTTTTAGTTTGAATTCATATGAATATAGAAAATCTTTTTAAGAGAGTAATCTTTTATTGGGTGCTCAAATTTGATACTTTTCTAAGCCCAAATTGTGCCTTTGATACTTCTAATTAGGCGTTTGAGGCTTTTAAATTTTTGGGTAAAGGTGTAAAAATGAACACGTGTTTTACCCTTAGGAGCATCCAACACTAAATGCTTTTTTTGAGTGTAAAAGTGGCTACGTGGTTAAGCAAGTTGAGCAAAAATCCCACTTACCGTTAATATACTAGAAGTCCGTTAATACTCAAGCCGTTAGTTAATCTCTCTCTCCTCACATCTTCTTTTGTTGAATTCGTTTGTCCGCATTGATGGAGAACAATGATCAAACACTGAAGCTATCAACATACAAAATGTAGAGAAATAAGGGGGCAAAATAATCAAAGAAAAACAAAATAGCATATCTATGAAAGAAGGGTGTCTTCAAATTCTTGGGTCTGACGATAATGAGAAGCATCCCAGTTAGAGAAAAAAGAGAAATGGCCGAACTCGAAAATGAAGCCTTCTAACCCTTTCAAGTACCCACTGGAGCTGATCTCGTCGTCGTAAAACCCATGTTATTCTTCTTTGATCAATCTCTCCTTTGATTGATGATTACTATAAAATAGGAATGCAATGTCCCCCAATTAACGTCCGTTTTAAAAAAATTAGATGTTAAAACATAGGCGGTGGCACTTTTGTAATTTTCTCTTTACTTTTAACGTCCATTTATTAAGAACGAACATTAAATGTTGTGATACAACGACTGTTTTAATAAAAAATAGTCGTTGTATCTTAGACACCATTTAATTTAATTTTACGAAAAATTAGTGCTACTTACTGTGAATGAAAGCTTCAGGATTATATGACCACTATGATTTTATCCCATATTTATAGCTATTTTCTAGTATGTAGCTTAGAATTTCGATAATTGAGAGAAGAAATCTGACCATATTCTCATTTACTTAGTTTCTAATAATTAAATTTAATAAATTAAAAAATATATCTCTTATATGTATATAAATGGTTTTATCCCATATTTATAGCAATTTCCAAGTATGTAGCCTAGAATCTCGATAGTTAAGATAATAAATCTAATCGTATTTTCATTTATTTAGTTCCTAATTAAATTTAATAAATTAAACAATATATCTCTTTTATATATATCTATAAAAAAATATATCAATATTATTTAGTTCAAGCCTTCCTCATGCCATTTTATTTTGAGTTACAACAACTGATTTTTTAAAGCTAGTCGTTGAAACTCAATTTTTTTAGATCTTTCAACTTCATGTGTGCGTGTTGTGGATTTGTAGACATCCAACGACTGTTATTTAAATAAGTTGAAATTCAACGACTGTATTTTAAAAAATGGACGTTAAAAGTGTTTTTGAAGTAATCCAAAAACCCATTTGTGAGCTCCATTCTCATAGTCTGGTTACAACCATTAACACTACCTCTTCTTGATTCTTGTGATATATGTGTTACTAAGATCTTGGTGTTTTTGTTGTTGTAATTTATGTGACCAGTAGGTTTTCCGGTAAGGCTCTGTACCAGTTGTCGGAAGTTATGAACATCGATGTGGATGATTTGTGGTGCAAATATGTGAATGATGCGTATCTTGGGCTTCATTTTGGATATGGTTTGGGAGTGTTTGCGCATGCTTGGGTATTTTCCTCCACCTAATTAATATTCCTAATCTTGTTCTCCATCAACGCACACAAACGAATTCAGTAGAAGGAGATGCGAGGAGAGAGAGATTGACTAACGGCTTGGGTATCAACGGATGTTTGGTATATTAACGGCAAGTGGAATTTTTGCTCCACTTTCTTAACCACATATGCACTTTTGCACCCCAAAAAAAGCATTTGATGTTGGGTGCTCCCGAGGGTAAAGCATATATGCATTTTTGCACCTTTACCCTAAATTTTTTTAACATGTTTGGTACAAAATTGAGCCAATTGTGCTTTTGTGATAAAAGTAGCTTCTCCCAGAAGCTGATTTTCGGAGCTTATTACACGGTCTTAAGCGCTGATATGACAACTTGGTGTTTATTAATCCATTATTTTTTTTCTCAACAACTTGACTCGTCTTCTCACTTGAGCAGAGCATTTATCCACCATGTCTGATCTTCACTTGTCTCGTCTTCTCACCTGAGCAGAGCATTTATTTTGTCAACAATCTCATTTATCCGCCTTGTCTGAGCTCATCTACTTCTATAATTATTCTATCCTCCCCTTTAAGCAAGCATCGACAATCCTTTTTCTCTGCCATGTCTCTCATATGTTCTCCACTCTCTGTTTTTGTTTGAGGTCCACAGCTTCACTCTATCCAGATTCGCTTGAGTTCAGCTTTAGAGCTTCGCGTCTATCCAGTTTTGCCTCAGCTCAGCTGTGTGGGTGTGGCTATGATTTTGTTTGGCCTTCCCTCTCCCTCCCCTCTCTCTCTCTTTCTCTCGTCGACGGACTGTTGTGATCGATCTGTGCATTCAACCAAGGTCGGGTAAGTTGGATTGGAGTGTCAATTTAGGCTTGGATATGCTCAGCTCATCCGATTCAATAGCTTGGGTATGTTTCTTTCTCTTGCAATTTGTCCAAATCGATTTCTCGTCTTCGTTTTTGCTCCTTCAACAGTGGTTTTCTTCCTCTTGCATCTAATATGCCTTGCTCATATATTTCTTAGGCATAAATCCCTTTATTTTTTTTTCTTCCTCTTGCATCTGCTCTGTTGTGGTCATCGTTCAACACCGGTTCAGATTTGTGAAAATATCAAGCCACTACTACAAAAAAGCTTTTTAGACCGGATAAAAAACGCTAGAATCGGTCTCAATACAAGCGATCTTAAAAGTACATACTTTTAAGACTGGATATGCAACCGGTCTTAGAATATAATTTTTAGACCGGTTGATAAAATATTAGATCTAAAAATTCAGACTATATAGACATGACATGTCTTATATTAGGTCTAAAAACTTGAACTTTTAAGACCGTATGTATCAACCAGCCAGTCTAAAAACTTATACTTTTAAGACCAGATGTATCACACAACAAATCTTAAAATTCTGACTTTTAAGACCAAATATTTAACTCAACAAACAAAAGCGGTCATAAAATTATGACTTTTAGCTGGGCTTCAAACATTACGATAATTGAAGCTTTTGTCTCTTCTCTTACAATGGATAACAAATGATCCATCTCTTTTGGGGTAACCATACTTGATGAAATGCGTTTGGATGATCTAAAATATTGCCTTAGGCCTACCTCTCTTCCAATTCCCCTGACATGCCCCGCATGATCCAGTTTTCTCGTAGCAACGGTCAGAATATAATTCATCCTGTCCAACAAATATGATCCATATGCTTCTTCTTCTTTTTTTTAAGTTCATCCTGTAAGATACAAATAACGAGAAGCTTAATAATGAAACTTGTTTAGTAACTAAAAAATAATAATAACAATACTTACAATTTTTTCAGTAACTACATAACTTTGTTTACTTGTATATATTGTTGGTCGATTTCCTTAATGGCAAGTGAACCAGTCGAACAAGTAATAAAGAGTAAGTAGAGTATCGTCCCACAAAGACTGAGATATCGATGATGCTACTAATTTATGCAGATAGTTGTGTAAAAAGATTTAAAAGAAAACTATGTTTGGTTTGGGATTTTTATGGTTATAACTAATAAGGAATAAAACAAACAAATGATCAAAGTCGTAAGAAGATATCAGTAAAAGATAATCGGATTTCATCATAAGCATATCAATCCCCTAGTTTGCCTTAACGCATTGCTATAGCAATTATACTGCACAGCTTCCGCAATGCTACAACATAGCCACCTTTCACAATGTTATTTAGTTAACCCACCACTATATTCTACAGAAGCTTCTGCGTCTTATACGTACAACCTTAACTATACTTCTCCCATATGCCTATGGCAATTTTCTAGTTATATTATCTTTTCAAATCAATGTGTTATGGTTATGAGCGGTAGACCCATTCCTAAAGCCTGCAATAATAGGTCATGTCTTACACCAGCTTGCCTAGCAAACACTGCCTATCAGATGTCTAACCCCGACTCCCTTCCAGTAAGCCTAGCCCTTAGCTTCCGCTAACCGACAAGAGATACAAATACTGATAAACAAACTGAATTTATTAAATTAAAGAACTAGCAAACTGGGTTCATTCTACACTCAAGAATCCATCCTCACTCAGCTAAGGGAAATTAGTTTATGACTGATGAGGGAGTCATAAAACAAATCACAGCAGAATAGCCCATGACAAAAGATGAATTAAAAATAAACAAGAGTAAACAGAAAGTTCGTCGAAGGCTTCGACGGCGTAGGAGCAGCCTGTCACTTGACAACTCCACGTCTTCTCGTCTCCGTCTCACTGTAAGGAAGGATGCTAGGTTCTTTTGGAGTTCTTGTTTTTCGTAACTTCTCTCACTCTTCTTTCAAGCCTAGCCAAATAGGAATTGTCTATGACTCTCAACGACTCGATGCCTTCTAGGGTTAGCTGTCTTTTCCTTTTAAAGACAAGTTTACTTATGGCGTAAGTTCAGTGAGCTGGGCCTCTCTAAATCTGTCAGGTTCAACTGATCCAACTTTCCAAAATTTGGTAGATTTGATTTTGTTGATACTGCGAGATTCTCCAAATCTTAATCTTCAATCCTCCGCATCTTCTAATCCATTCCGTCATTAATCTAATCGTGAACTGACGTCCATCCATTGACCTGCACTTATCTCTAGAAAAAGTGTAACATCCTCCATTTTAAAGGACAATTATTAATTATTAACTTGATTAAACCATTTATTAAAATGTTTTATACACACAGTTCAGCTCTGGAATTTACTAGGCCCATATTTACAAACTAAATATTGCTTTAGAATTTGCCAAAATATCCAAGATATGCTAGTATATGCCAAGTGAGCCCTAATGTGGCAATATGCAATAATTCAATATGTACCAAAAAAGGTGGAAGCACTGCCATTACCAAAAGTAATTCAAGCTTCTGAAGCCTTCCCTGATAGACCCACACAAGAACTAACACCTGAAAAATATTTGTAACCATCAATCCAGCTCATTATAAATGCTAATATGTTCTCGTGAGGTGCCAAGTGGAACATTTTAAATAACAAAGTACTTTTGACAAAAAAAAAACAAAGTACTAGATATCTTATTTACAAATTTATCAGATCACAAATTCTGTAATAAAATTTCTATATCAAATTTCATATCATGAATCACATATATAACATGCCAAGCAACATATCGATACCCGGACAATCCTTATCACCCCTCATCCTTATTTCCGTTGACAGAACCCCATGGGCTGTAACGTAATAGGTGTAGTCTCTATGACAAGACTGCACTAAGCTCTCTAATAATGAGGTATAGTCCAACCAAAGACTATAGAACTCATATTGGACCATGGGTTCCCTTTCCTTCGAATATGGAAAGATGTCACTGTTCCAAGGGCTGACCCTTAACCTGGCCAAAGGAAAAGGGTGATACCAAGGGCCCTGAAAATATCAAAGTCATCCACTATACACCGAGTGGTGGCATACCACGTGGTATTATATACACAATAACTCTCATCATCACTCCACAACCATTACCATTCCATGTCATCATAATCTTGGCATGTATATATAAGATCCCAAACATGATTTATGAAAGTAATACATCGTCACAATAATCATTAAGATAAAAGTATTATTCCAGTTCAAAAAACCATAAAAAGACATTATCCATAACTTATAGTATCACTAATCATTTCAAAATAAATCCCACAAGGCAATTCGTTATCAACGTTGTTTCATAGATTTATATAATTAAAATCACTCACAAACACCATACAAGCAAGTACAACAAGTGGAAAGTGGTTACCTCAAATTCTTGACACAAGAACTAAACTTGAGAGATATAAGGTCCACTCTAAAAATGAATATATAATTACATGTTAATAGAATTAACGACAAAACCAATTAATATAATAATAAGTAATTAATTAAACTACATTGTCTCATTTTAAATTTTCTTAAAAGAAGTGAGAATTTATCTATTCCTCAAATTATCATTACAATCTCAATTCCTTCCTTCATAAATTATTTCTTACTAATTATAATTATGAAGATATCACCATATCTTCAATCTTCAACCTAACACTAACTTTTATAAGTGTAACCCAATTTATTAAACAATCTCCAAACCTCCACATACTCAAAATCATATCAAATCTAATTTAAAATCTCAAATCCTAATTCATAATTTCATATAGTTTAAGATTTAGCAAAACTAACCGATTATACTTTTAATAATCCAACTAAATGTTTTAATTCTCATTTAATCGGTAAAAATATCTTATATGACATAAATCCTAAATTCTTTTAAATAGAAAATAACTTTAAATTCCCACAACAACCAGCTAACAAATCTAAACCGTTGAAAGTTATTTATTAACCATGCTCTTCATATATACAATCATCTATTGTCAAAATTCAAAACTTTATCATAATTCTAATCCCAAAATTTTCACTAATCAGTATGATATTATCCTCATTAGAAGAGAAAATGCGTAAATAACTTTCATGAAGAAAAGTTTGTTGAACAGAAATTAATTCAATTACCTAAATGATCTTTTTTATATATATAAGGAAAGATAAACAACCGAAAAATAAGCAAACAAAAGAAACTAAGGAGTTAAAGTCTCGACGTCTCCTATCATCCGTACTCCCGGATCAGCAACAAGGAAGCAATAGAGACCAGCAGGAGGATCGGAGAAATGGGTTCCATCTGGAGACTCCACATGTGTCAAAGCAAAATTGGCAAACCAATCCGCACACTGATTGCCCTCCCTTAGAACATGGCTATATCATATAACCCATTGTCTGCGAGTGACTGCTCGTATCCGAGACACCAAATGAGACTCACGAGCTGCATTACCTTGTTTGGATAGTAATGCGATGACTGATTAACAGCCACTTTTAACAACTACATGCCTCCAACCTGCCTCCCAAGCCATCTTTAATCCTCTCAAAACTCCTCATAACTCAGCTAGCATCGCTGAGCACCTTCCAAGATGTGTAGCAAAGCCTCCAAGCCACTTACCAGAAAAGTCCTGCAGCAAACCCCCATAGGCCACCGCCTGTTCATTTCCCTTTGATGCCTCTTCTGAATTAAGTTTCACAAAAGGAGCTTCTGGAAATGACCAGTGAACATTAGCATGATTCTGTGCTACGCGCTGAAACCCTCCTCCATCAATTCTAGATTCTAATTCTCCTAGTATCTCAAGAATGGGCCTCATGCAATATTTACTATTTGCATCTTGCATGTTATGAATAAATTCATTTCGCCATTTCTAGATAAACCAGCAAGAGACAATAAATAACTCATGCCAAGGAAATCCTCCTATAGTAATTCCATCACTCTTCCAATTATCCATTACCCAGTCAATCCAATCATAGCTAAAGAAAGAGTGTAACTGATCACCATGTACCACTTCATACTAGAAAGCACGAACCACATGACAGTCTCTAAACGCATGTAGACTGGTCTCTGGTTTTAGATGACAAAGTGGGACAAAGACCATCGTTATCAGACCAAGCACGGATCCATGACCTCAAAGGGAGCCTCTGATGAAATAATTTCCACCCAAATATCTGTATTCTAGGTGGTCCCATCCATTTCCATAACTTTATCTACATGTCACAATTAATAACAGATTGCTTAAATCCATATTCAGCTAAATAAAGATAGCAACTTTTAACACTAACACTAGATAAGTTTCCAGCCAACCAAAAGGATCGATCTAGCCCATCATCATAAGAAGGAGGAAGGATACCTCTAGTTAGATCAACCACTTTTTGGGGAAGTAGGCTGTTTAGTAAAGGCAAATCCCACCGGCCATGTTGATCGACAAACCTATTAACTACACAATCTCGCATCTCAGCAGGAATGGGACTCATTACGTAGTCTTGAAGACAAATGAAAGAGGACACCCACTTATCTTTCCAAAAAGAAATAACAGACCCTCTCCAATTTCCCATACCACCTCATCTTCATATTAATAAAAATGTTACATAGAGAAGTCTAGAACGTACAACCAGTTTTAAGAACTGGCAAGTTTCCAATTTGTACTTTATACTTACCCCATAAAAAACGAACCCACAAGGCATCTTGGTCGTTTTGGAACCTCCAACCACACTTCATAAGGATATCATCGTTCATAATTGCTGCTGATTTTAAGCCAAGTCCTCCTATGGTCTTAGGACTAGTCAACATATTCCAACTTAAAGCATGATGAGCTTTACGAAGGTGGGAATCACCCAAATGAAATTCCTTTGAATTCTATCAATCTCATTGCATATATTTAGGGGGAGCCTAGCATATTGCATATGAAATAAAGGAATAGTAGATAATATTGATTTGACAAGAGTTATTCTACCTGCTTGAGATAGACATTGTTGTTGCCACCCACCTAGCTTCCTCCGTAACTTCTCCACAATATGTTGATAACACTGTTTAGTTGCACACCCATGTACCATCCAAGCCCCCAAATATCTTCCAACATTTTTAACTCTCTTGAAGCCACTCTTAGCCTTCAAGGAAACAACCAAATTCTCAGATATGTGCTTGGAAAAATAGATGACAGTTTTTCCATGCTTACCTTTAATCCTGAAATCTGTTCAAACAAAGATAGGCACTTTATAACAGTCTCCAACTGATTTTGCTTTGCCTCTGCAAATAACATAAGATTATCAGCGAACATCAAGTGAGAAACCGGGGGGCCTCCTTGGCCTACCTTAATAGGGTCCAAAGCCCTCCACTAACAGCAGTGGATATAATATGAGACAGTTTCTCCATAGCCAGTGTAAATAAGTACGGGGAAATGGGATCGCCTTGTCTGATGCCCCTAGAAGGCTGGAACGATAAGGTTTTGCCCTCATTCCACAAAATATTGAAGGACGAAGTAGAAACAGCCTGCATAATCAAGTCAATTATAGTACGTGGAAAGCCAACTTCTTCAAGTATGTTATGTAAAAACTTCTAGTTCACACGATCATACGTCTTTTCTAAATCAACCTTAATTGCCATAAATTGTCTCCCTCGCATTTTGTTCATTGAGTGAATCAATTCTTGAGCAACGACAATGTTATCATGAGTTTGTCTATTGGGGACAAAACTGGATTGGTAAGGCGAAATAACAATCTCCATTATCGGTTACAAGCGCCTCACAATCAGTTTAGTGATCAGTTTATACAAGATTGAGTATAAAGAGATGGGTCGAAGCTGAGACATAGACTTAGGGACCTGCACTTTAGGAATCAAAGCAATCAAAGTATCATTTAGAAAATGAATATGAGAAGGGTTGTGCCAAACATCTACAATCAATCTCATAATCTGATGACAAAGCACACTCCACTGTCTCTGGAAGAACATAGCAGGGAATCCGTCAATACCAGGGGCTTTTAACTTCCCATGCTAAACAAACAACTCTGTACCTCCTCACATGTAGGAATCTGATGCAATCCATCCATTATAGTACTAAGAATACTCGGCCAAGTAGAAGTAAGCCACCTGCAGTTGGGCTCCCCATCTAAAAACAGACTCTAGAAATACGCAAGGGCCATATTTTTGAGTTGGTCCTCATTTTCCACCCAAATATTGTGCTCGTTCTTCAATCGGGCTATTTTATTAAAACTTCTCCTAGTAACAGTTTTCAGATGATAGAATTTAGTATTACGGTCCCCTTCGGTTAGCCATTGATGACGACACTTTTGGAACCAAAGCATTTCTTCTCGCTTTAAAACCTCATTCAATCAATTTTTGCATTCAAACTCCTTCAACCCCCAGCTAGCAGAATCATTATTCTCACGTTGCTGCTGCAACACTTCCAATTTAGAGCTCAAGGAATTCTTCATCTGGAAAATATTACCATAAACCTCCCTATTCCATCGACCCAAAGGTGAGACCAGGCGAGCTAACATAATAGGAAGGTCAATATTAGTCTTCCATTGAGCTGTCATAAGATTAGGAAACTCAGAGTGATTCATCCAATCAGCTATAAAAACGAAAAGGTCTAACCTGTCTACCTTCTGGAGTACCAGCCAACCTCAGCAATTAATCAGCAGGCTCACATATATATAAATAGGAGGAGGGCGATGGAACGCCATATACTTCCTCATTAAGAATGCATTAGGTGGCAGCAAATGCTGCCACCGTTTTTATAATTTTTTTAATAATAATAATTATTATTATTTTTCTTTTCTTTTCTTCTTATACACGTTTTTGCATCTTTTTTTTTTCTTTTTTCTTTTTTATGAAAACTATTTATTATTTCTACACCTTTATTCCACTAATTTATTTTACTATCATAAATGATATTTTACATACAAACCTTTATTTTGATAATTACACAATAAATTCATGTACCATGAATAATTAATTTTTCTTGTTTGTAACTAAATCCTAATGTAAAAATTAAGATGTTACAAAAAGCCTCGAGGAAAAGTCAGAACATATAGCGCATAGCACTGCTTTCTTTACGCCGCTATAGCATATGGGTTGCATTGTATTGCAGCTTGATATGGCTGACCCGATACTATAACATTGTATCATCAGTGCTATGTGCCTTCATAATAAACCTTTAAGCTTGCCTTCTTCTTATGCACATGTATAGGATAATCATGCATTTATCAAGATTTATAAGATCTATTCTACATTTCCCTATATGTGTGAATTATGACATATTTGCTCAGATTAAATGCTTTTAAGCTCATATTTGATACAAAAAAATCACACATTATAGGGAAAAGTATGGCATAAATAGTACTCATCAAATACCCGCTACTCTTTTGGCGAGCATACAACCACAACTCTTCACGTGTATTGGAGATGGTGGATCGCATATCAAAAAAGGATTGGATTGAGCTTCTTCTTCCAATCTCTTTCGTTTGGCCACCATCAACTCTTTTTCAACATTTTCATAACTACCATGTGATATTGTATAAGGGTAATCATTCTTTCTACCAATCTCTTGTGCTTCCCCCCTTTTTGTGAATAAGAATTTAAAGCAAATATTAATTATGAAGTTCAGACCATCTCACTGACAGAAATTAGAAAACTTCTGCTTGATATGAGCCTAAATACTAGTCAAATTCATTTCATAAAGTTTCAAGACTTGCATAGAACAATGACAAATTTTTACTGTATTACTCCATTTACAGTCATATTCACATAAGAACTAAGACATGTTTTGAAGCAAGACAAAGGATGGAAATGTCATTCTATAATTGCATGAAGTTGGACTTAACAAGTAGAAAGATTTTTTTTCCTATTTACACACCAAACCATCTCACTAATAGGATAGCAATGGAGTAGTCCGCACATAATTACATATATGCACAAGTTCTTAACCAAAGAAAAAAGAGCAAAAAAACTAAATATGAACTCACCAAAGCTTCTAGAGTAGTCTGCATCTGAAAAAATTGTTGCCAGGTGTTTTCATCAAGATATTTATACTTGCTGTGAGGACTAGGACGAGGCTGACAATCTTTATCCTCGATATGCACATAATTATTAGATAGGTTTGTCTTAAACTTCCTCCAGCGTTCACCACAATACGACCATGTCTTATTTTTCAATGTCTCACAATTAGGAACATCGAATGTCAACCGGATAGAGTCCTAAATATAATCCTTTACAGTTTTTTTGACATTTTTCCATTCATCTATCAATATGCTAGCTTGCTGCGTGCTAGGACGCTGACATAACTCCTATATCGGCTCCTATTAGGGTTGATAGGACTCCAATGTCTATCAAACTGAATCACGATCTTTTCCCCGGCACTTCAACTTACGGAAAGCTCTTTCAATCGTGTGCCTCTTCTACCATGCCGTAAAGAACGATTATGAGGATCACTTTGAGATGTGTCCAGGCTCGCTCTGATTCACAACAGTAGTTGGTATGCCTCTAATACAACTAGATTAGCTTTCTCCGTTTATTTCACGACAAGAAGAGAGGTTGAGAGAGGTGGTGGGAGAGGTGAATGCCTGAGTGAATGAGAGAGTAAAAGAGTTTGGTGATGGTGGCCGAGGAAGAAAGGTTTCACGATAGGAAGAGAGAGAGAAACTTCAAGTTTCGCTCTGAAGAAGAGAGGATATGGTGAGCAAGTCTTATTCCGGTGCTAATATTTTAGACCGGATATTCTTAACAAACGGTCTTAAATGTTAACCTTTTAAACCATTACGTCTTATCATCCGGTCTTAAAGTGATAATTTTTTTTTATCTTTTGGACTGGCTTTTATTTACGTCCAGTCTTAAAAGTTTACTCTAAAAAGTAATCAACATTTCATTTTTTTCAGACCAAATGTTTGAGAAACAGGTCTAAATAATATATTTTAGACCTATTATTAGAGGATCCAGTCCAAAGTGTTATTTATACTTACAAAACTGCCACCGGTCATACTTTTTAGAGCCGATCCTCTATAATCTTGTCTAAATGAGGTTGTCTAAATGCCCCTTTTTATAGTAGTGAGGTACCCCACTTAGGATAGAACGAGTAGTTTTGGAACTCTAGAAAATGAAGCAGGTGTTGGAGGATTTTTTTTTTTTTTTTTTTTTTTTTTTTATGTGAACAAAGTGCTTGAAAATATAGAATGTGTTTAAATTAACATGAGATGAAATGCTTAACCTTACCGGTTACAAAAGTAGAGCAAAAGTACCCATTGACCGTAGGTATGACTTTTTCTATACTAAAAATGATGACATGAATATTGTCGAGACAAGTGGAAGTATGAATTACAGTTAAGCTCCAAACACATTTTAACACATTTCAATTTAGTTACTCCATGAACTTTTGAAACTTTCATTTTAGTCCCTGGTCAAAACTTGTGTTTTGACCACGGCTAGGGCATCTTCTCGTGCTCGCCTCGAAATTATAAAAGGCAATTTTTAGCAATGCGGAACCACGAGTCCAAGACCTTCTTCTTCCCTTCTTCCTTCCTTCCTCTACCTTCCTCTTCTTTTGTCACCGGCGGCTTTCATCTTTCTCACCATTGCCGTTGACGACTCTCCTCCATAGTCCAAACACAGCTGGACATCACAGAAACCGAGATGGCACCGAAGATACTGGTTTAGACCAGAGAGTGAGAATGGAGAGCTTGAAAACCACTGTCCCTTCCTCTCTCAAATACCATCACCTCTTCCTTATTTGACTACCATTGCTGCAAAGCTTGAGCAGAAAAGACACAAAACAGACAAGCTGACTCACCATCACTGTGTGAGTTTTCTGGCGACCTTCTTCTCTTCTTTCATTCCACCACCATCAGCGTCCCCTTTCTCTTTCTTTTTCCAGAGCACCGACAACCATCAACCATCAACCATCAAAACACCATCACCACTTCCAAAGTCCACTATTTAGCCTTCCTTTGTTCTCATCTCTCCAAAATCTCTCACTGTCAGCCTCACCGAAAATCACAGACCCTCTATTCCTTTACTCTCATCTCTGACACTCCTATATCCTTCGATTTTCTTCAAACTGACAAACCCTTCTCCTTAAATACAGCCCAAGTGAATTCTCCTTAAATAAGTTTAAACCCCTTTGAATTCTCCTGGTTGATGGGTTCTGAGTCTTGCTTTTGAATAAAGTGGCGGTAACGAAGAAGAGTGTGGTGTGATGGTGGTGCGGAGGATCTGAACGGAGAGAGCTTTCAGCAACTAAGGGGTTAAGCAAGAGATAATATATTAATATTAATGGGTGCAAGTGGATTTTTTCTTTTTATATATATTTTTCTCCACTGCCATCTGGGATAAACTTAGCTCATCGTCCACGTCATCATTTTCTCTATCGAAAAAGTCAAACTAACGGTTAATGAGTACTTTTTCTCCACTTTTGTAACCATATAGTTGCTTTTGCACATACACAAAAAAACACTTGATATTGGGTTCACTTTTTTTAAAAAACCACATATGTATTTTTATACACTAACCCTTTATTTTAACAAAACTTACTTGGATGCACAAAAATTAGGCAAGATTGGGTTGAGTGGTTAACTATCAGCCGGGGGTCAAGTCTTTAGGCACTTCGGTTCATTGATCCGTCTTGTGCATAAGAAAGGGGTTTATTTGGGGAGCGGCTTGCATCCCTTTCTCTTAATAATCATTGCGGTCCCCTTCTTTAAAATAAGTATCATCCTTCACAATTTTGTGCCAAACGGCCCAGTTTAAAAGAAGTGGACCGCAGTGATTATTATGAGAAGAGGATGCAAGCCATTTCCGTTTATTTGGGCTAGTTTTTTTTTTTTTTTCCAAAAGAAATTATAAAAATTAAAAATAACAAGCTTTACCTATTAATGAAGGTATAATTACATATTTACATTTCATATTTGCCCATAACCTGTAATCATGAGTTCAAATATTATTATAAATATAGAGACCTTATGCTTGTTTAGGATCACGTTTGAAACCTTTAAAAATGTTTATTAACGTAATTTGAAACAAAACTCATCTTACATATTTATCTTATATATCGTAAATTATTATTAAAAAATTACTTTTAAAGGCTTAAATCGTTATTCCAATCAGAGACACTGATTGAAGATTTGTATTTACTTTTCTAAGTATTATGTGATCGACTGAAAGCAAGCCATGATAATTTCTCAAAAAATTGTATTTTTTTCATTTTCATAGAGGTGAACAACGACACTAGCTTCGGAATCCTCCTTGCTCCTTGTGGCGTTTAAAACTCTAATTTTCTCACTTCCTTTATTAGCACTATATTACCGAGGAAAAGCAAAGATTGAGCTATCTCTTGATTAGACATTTAGACATAACTAACGAATAAATAATTAGTACAAAGAAAAGAAATAAAGTACTTGTTTTTCGTTAATTATTACGTATGTACACAAAACTTTCAGTCAATATAAATCTTACCTCCCTATCTCATGCCTATACCTAGCTTTCATTAAATATGAGTGTGACACACACAATTAATTAGATCTGTGAAGACGGACATAATTGCAATAATAGTGGTGCCAAAAATAATGCCACACTCACCATCAATATCACATAATATATACTTATACTTATATATTTTTGGATTCGCAGTAAAAATTACTTTTTTAATGTGGTTTACAATATATAAAATAAGTTTATAAGAAAAATTTTATTTTAAATTGTGTGAACGTGTTTCTTAAACACTAATTCAAAAATGTTAAACTAATAATAGTATATGTCACCATGAAAATAATTAAATGTGTGTTTTAAATAGCCAAACTTTCCACATTCTATGCATGCTTGAAAGTTACACATGTCACTATTTATTTCTCAAATTGGTAAAATACACAGGTCATTATCATATTTAGCCATCAATTTATTATATATCTTAATTGGAAGGCAGTAGAAGAGGATAAGAAAGATAAAGTTCTTGTGAGTCGTTGGCTCAATCAATTTTAATACTACTATTATTGCAATGTGCTTATTGACTTTGACTTAAATTATGTTAATACTTATCAGCATCAGGTCCCCCGAAATCTGACAACACTCTATTGACAACAGCGTCCAAGGAGTGATGATTATAACAAAGCGAAAACTTCTGCGCTCTCTCTCTCTCTCACACACAAACACAAGCACAAGTTCAAACACACAGAGAAACACAAACACAAGCACAAGTTCAAGGGCTTGTTTTGTTTGATATGAGGGGAGGAGAAGAAAAGTGCGGGAGGGATTTTTTTTTTTGATTAATTAAAGAAAAATTAAAGAAATGAGGTTAAACGTTTTTAATTAATTTTTCTTATTTTTTTTAATCTTATATCTTTTCTATATTAAAATTGTGTAACCCCACTCCTCCAATTTTATTAAATTCATCTAAAAAATTCTCTCTCCTCCCCTCAAAATCCCTCATACCAAACAAACCCTAAATAAACCCTAAATAGAGAGACCAATTTCAAAAGATTATCATTCACTTGACTTTTTGTTTGTTATAACCTCTGTGGATAGTTTTGATCTCCATGACATCAGTCTCTTGAATAAAATGGCCAATATGCTACAAGCACAAGTATAAAAGAATAAATTAATCCAATTGGATATGAAAGAGCCTCTTGAACTTACAAAAGTTCACTTCTAGCGTAAAGTTTTTCAACGTGGGACTTATAACATGCACACAGCTAAGTTAACCATGGACAATGAAAAGGGGAAAAAGGAGGTTAAACAATACTTCACCATGTTTCCTCTGAATTGAAAACCCTGACTTGTTTTTGTCCCAGCAATAAAACATTCATCCTTATTAGTCTCTATCACCATGGCATTGATGTACGTCTCTCTTTTACCCACATTACATCAGTACAGTAAATTTGTGTGGTTCATGATGAATCATTGTAGATCAGATGAGGCCTCATAATAATAATAATAATAATGAGAGCGATGATGAAACTGTGGACAGTACATCACTAAAATGGTGTGTGTGATATGTGCATATGATTGAGAAGGGCAGTGAGTAGCATCCTCTTCTTTTTTTTGTGAGAAAGCCTTTGTGCATGGAACTGGCTTTCCACACCCCTGTGTCTGTACTGTACTGTAATGTCAATGAAGCCTCTTTAGCTAGTTAGGTATTATCACTATCATCTACACTTGAAACCTAGGTCAGATTCGAGTATTTTTCGGAGTAGCTCTCACAATAATAGCGTTGCCTTACTGTTAATTAGGTTACATGGTACAACATCATGACCCATCTTGGTTCACAATAGCTAGGTCTTTTGTATTCATACAAACTCAAACTCAATACTTTAAACTTAAATAGTTAAATTAAGCCCTTTACACTATGGCCAATGCCTGATGTGTCTCTCTTCTCCCCCTTTATATTATTATTTAGGGTTTCAATGAATGCCTTCTCCTTCTTATTGCTTTCCCCAAAAAAAAAATATTTAAAATTTTTTAATGGAACTTTTTCATTTTTAGTGTAATAATACAACTTTCCAAAGTAGTAAAATTAAATTTTGGCCCCCATTTTTTTTATATACATTTTTCCCTCTTTTTATATCTTTCTTATAATCTTATGGGTCTGAAATGTAAAGGGCAAAGAATAACATGGTGGTAGAATATATATTTTTTTATTACCTTTTACTATAAACTTTCCTTAAAATAAAAGGGATTTGGCCCCCAAAC
Source organism: Acacia melanoxylon (assembly GCA_019022615.1). Classification (NCBI taxonomy): domain Eukaryota; kingdom Viridiplantae; phylum Streptophyta; class Magnoliopsida; order Fabales; family Fabaceae; genus Acacia; species Acacia melanoxylon. The sequence continues at coordinate 10,514,509 of JAFJYJ010000012.1, forward strand.
TTTTCCTCCAAGTTTCTTGTTCCAAATTAACAAACATTTTTACTATAAATAGATTTGTCCCAAATTAACAAACATTTTTAAGAAATAGACGTTAAAAAATAAGCGGTGACATTTTTAGAATTTTTTCCTTACTTTTAACGTCCATTTTTTTAAAAAAAAAGATATTAAAAGTGTACATTTAACGTCCATTTTATAAAAACAGAAGTTGAATGTATACCCAATTTTTTTTAAGATACATTTAACATCCGTTTTAAAAAACCGACATTCAATTTTTTAAGTACATCCAACGCCCGTTTTTTTTTTTAAAAAAAAACAGACGTTGAATGTAATTTTTTTTAGGTTTTTCTTTCAGCTCCTCTTAGCCCACATCTCAACCTCATTGCATCTCCTTCTCCTCCTCCATCCTTCACTATCTCACTCCCAGATCCGCTGCCTCTGCCGATGGTGAAAGGTTTTCTTTCTGGCCTCTGCTAAGCATCCTCTTGAAGCATGCAACTCATCGGCGACCTGAATGGTGACTGAGTTGACGCCAACTAGGCTCCAATGCTCTCGTTCCTCTTGGGCACCTCCAAGGTCACACCCACTAGTGATGATAGCTTTCGCCCTAACTCAATCGAAGACGACGACGAACAAATTGTGTGACCATTTCGAATTTGATCCATCCCTTCATGCTAACACTCCGAGCACAGCTCATAAGTGGACCCTGGTTCAGGAATTTCCGGTTCATCACTGATAGTAATCACCACTTCAGTCTGATTGGAGTTTGCATTTGGGCAAAACTTGACCCGTTTCGCCCACTTCAAACTTGGACAAACATATTGGGCACTCCTCCTCCGATGCGCTGCCGCCGTGCTCCCTTCACGGGTGGAAAAAAGGCTTTTAAGACCGGACGAAAGAGGTATCGTAAGACCGGATCTGTGACCGGTCTTGTTCCAGGCGGTCTTAAAAGTTTGTTACTTTTAAGACCGGATGCGCGTCCGGTCTTAAAAAAACACTTTTAAGACCGGACTTTTTAAACATCCGGTCTTAAAAGTCCATTTTTTTTAAAAAAAGAAAGAAAGAAAAAGAATGAAATTTTAAGACTGTATATATTTTCAAGTTCGGTCTTAAAAATTCCTTTCTACGAAAAAAAAAATGTGAGATTGTAGACGCCGAGCCGCCACCTCGAGAGAACCATGTTTCCGGATCTTTCACCGAGGAACTAAAACAAATAGATTCAGAGAGGAAAGTACCTAAGCTGCCTTAGAGAGAACTCTGAGAAGAGGTAGACGAAGAAGAATGAACAAAGAAAATTTTGGGTGGAAGCAAAAAAAAATGATACAAGGACAGAGAGGGAGGTCAGGAGAAGAGTAATACCATTTTACGTTCCTCGAAGAAGTTATGGGAAGCCATTCATCTATCTTCTTCTACTCCTCCATTCGCTTATCTATCTGTCATTTTTGTGTGTGCACATCTCAATATATTCAAAAAAATAATAATAACAACAAACAAAAACAATCGATCGAGAATGCAAAAATAAGCAAAACAGACATAATAGGTTTACCTCAAGAGAGGCGCGATTATTGATCGAGACTCATTCCCCATGGAAATCAAGTTTGAAGCTTTGTCGTCGGCGAGAATGAGGAGATGAGCAATAAAACAAAGAAATAAGAAATTGATATTTAATTTCAAACTTAAGCCAAAATCTATGTCAATGATTTACTACCATTGCGTTTGTTTTAGTGGCTTAACAACAATATATATATATATATATATATTGTTGTTAAGATATATATATATATATATATATATCACAACAATCCGAATGTTGTTGTTGAGATATATATATATATATATATATTATATATCTCAACAACAATTTGTTGAAATATATCAACAACAATATATATATAAATATATATAAATATATATATATATATATAATATATAACTCAATTGCACAAATCATTCTTGGATTGTTGTTGAGCTACTAAAATGTATAAATGCAACGAACACGAACTCAATCACGAAGCATTCTTGGATTGTTGTTGAGTAGCTTTGTATGAATGCGTGGGGTGGGGAAGTGAAAATGAGAAGAGAGCGGAGAAATCAATGGGAAGTGGAGGGAACTAGAAAAGGAATAATGAAAATTCAATTTTCGTTTGCCGCGCCTAATGAAAATCTTTAAGACCGGTTGTTATCAAATTGAAGTCTTAAAAGTTAAACTTTTAGACTGGTTCTTAGTAATATATATTTTTTTTTTAAAAAAATAGACTAGTTCTTTTTAACATTCGGTCTAAATAATTCTCTTTATATTTACAAAATTGCCACGGTCATACTTTTAAGACCGGATCCTTTTTAATCCGTTCTTAAAAGTGTTCTTTATATTTACAAAACGGTCATACTTTTAAGACCAGATCCTTTTTAATCGGTCTTAAAAGTGTTCTTTATATTTACAAAATTGTTACGGTCATACTTTTAAGACCGGATCCTTTTTAATCCGGTCTTAAAAGTGTTCTTTATATTTACAAAATTGCCATCGGTCATACTTTTAAGACCGGATCCTTTTTAATCCGGTCTTAAAAGTGTTCTTTATATTTACAAAACTGCCACCGGTCATACTTTTAAGACCGGATCCTCTATAATTCAGTCCAAAAAGTTCTTGATATTTACAAAACTGTCACCGGTCATACTTTTAAGACCGGTGCGTCAATACTCCTGGTCTAAATGAGGCGGTCTTAAAGCCCTTTTTTGCACTAGTGCTTGTTGCATCTCTCTTAAATATGTTCTCTATTTTTTGGCTGTCATTGCTGCTTTGATCTCTCTAGATCTCTTTTTATCTTCTCCAATTCCTCTATTTATTTTCCCTGTTGATTATGTATTCTTTATATTGGTTTGCGGATTACTCTGGATGTGATTTTCGATTTCTATTGTTTTGTGTTTTTGAGTTTGATCTGTATCTAAGCTCATTTGTAACTCATTTGTAGCTGATGTGGTTTCTATCGATTTTTTCTAGTGATTTGTGCTTTTATTGATTCTCAATTTCAGTTTCTTCCTTCTACTGCCTTCAACAAACGTTGATGTTTTCAAAGATCTTTTCATTTTCTCCAATTCCTCTGGATTTTTGGTAGATGGGTTTTGAGAATCTGCTTCTGACGTCCAGACCAGATTTGAAAAAAGAAAAAAGAAAAAGAAAAAAAGACTTACAATAATTGTCTAAAAACATACGTCTATTTTAAAATTTTCAATGACGCTCACATACATTATTACCCTTGAAAACAGTTGTCTTAGGGTCTTAAAAACAAATGTTAAAAGTGCCTTTCGTAATAATGTACCTTCCAAAAGCCAAAAGCTTGCCTTTGGAATTTATACAAGCACAAACCGAAACATCTCCTTTAAACACTTGAGCTTCTGCGTCTTTGTTCTTGTTCGTGCTATACTTTGGTTTGCCTCTCTCTACTGTTCTTTGCTTTTTGCTCCTTTCTCCTTTTTCTTTTTTTGTTTCTTCTGTTACTTTACTTTCTTTACTCTGTACTATTTCACCCTTCTTTGTTTTCTCTTTTAACCTCTCATGGTGAATATAAACAGGACTATTTATATGTATAGGATCTTAATGTATATAGTTGTTATGGATCATAGGTCTTCTCTCAGACTCTTCTTTTTTTGGCCTCGTAGTGGAATGTAGTATATATGAATTTTATCACTGAAAACTATTAAGCTATATATAGTAGCTGTGATAAAGCAAATTTACACACAGTCCATTATTGTGGGGTAGTGTGCAACAGGTGTACGTACTAGCTATAGCTACATGCACCGTCCAAATTGGTTTTGGATAATTCAATTCAAATTTTTTAGCAGAACTAAATGGTCAAAGCTTCCAGTATTATGTTACATTATTAGCAAAATATTAAGAGGGAAGCTTATTACAGGTTTTATATTTTATATTAAAAATTATATGTTACTTAATTAGACCTCTCAAGTCTTAACCGAGTGCATTACTTTCCCAGGTAAGATGACCATGTAAAATTTAAGAAATTACACCCCAATTTAAATAAAGATGCTATTCAATAACGTCTCTAACAAGATTGTCTTTAATTTAGTAGGAAGGTATATGTGCCATTGTGCCTTGAAAAAAAACATGACACAATAAATTTGATTTATAGTAGTGCTCTGAATTCTTATTATACAATAGATTGATGATTCATTTTTCGGCCTAAGGTGCAAATTTACCTTAAAAGTTTTTGATGAGGGACATTGTTACCTTCAAAAGTTTTTTAAGCTTCAATGCTGACTTGGAAATGTTAAAAAGGAGTAATGTTATCATATTCAATTTAAAAACTAATGATGACTATTAAAACATGAACGTTGACCGTTAACTTTATAATCAAAAAGGACAATATTTCTCCATTTTAACACTTCGAGGGTAACATTGCTCTTCAGCAAAAACTTCCGGGGTAAATTTGCTCATTAACCCTAAAAATAAATCATCAATGTATTGTATAATAAGAATTCAGATCACTGTACTGAAAATCAAATTTATTGTGTCGTGTTTTTTTAAGGCATAATGACACATATACCCTCCTATTGAAGACAATCTTGTTAGAGACGTTGTTAGGTACTAAATGCAAGCATATACACAATGCCCCGGTTGTAGCCGGAAAATTATATTTGTTTCAACTCTCCGTTCATCATAAGAAATATTAAAATTTCAAAACCTAAATATGTCCCCCAAATTTATAATTCCTTTTCTAAACTACTCTTCATTATTGATCGCCCAAATTTAAGAGACTTTTCAATCAAGAAGTAAAAGGGATGTCATAAGAAAACTAACGCACATTTTTTATAAATAACTATAACTTAAATAATAATTCTCTTAATCCCTACAAATTAATTATATAGCCCCTACATTTAGAAGCAAAGGAAGTGCTTCTTTTGTAGTGTGAGATTTCCAAACAAGGAAGATCTATCTATTTGGTTGTTACTAAGCCATTAGTCTTCTCCAAAACTTCTTCTTCATTCTTTCCTTTATTGAGTGGAATATTTATGATATCATAAATAATTATGGATATACAGAAACTGTTATAGAAAATAAATAAATATGGGACATCTAACTTCTCTGAGATAGCAAGGCATGAAATAATTAATGAGGGAAGATATACAGTACATGGTAAATGGACCCTAAAGTCACAAACATGATTGAACATCTTTTAGTCAGAAGAATGGAGACAAGAGACTTTCTATTCTTTCCTCTTTGGATATTATTTGATTAACTTTATTTTGCAGATATGGTGATGTAGGCTGCAAAAACTTTAGGAAGTTGTTGGCAAAATTAATTATTCAGCATCTCTCTACTCCTCAGAATAATGGAGGCATCTTTTATGAAAAAAGATAAAGTTTTTCATAAAGAAAAAAAAAGTACATACACCAGTTTCTATCAAAATTGGCCTCACCAAGAAAGGGCAGTGCTCAATTCTTCTTTAAAATAAAACCAGTGTTTACTTAGGTATGATCTATTTCTCAATGACTTTAAAGTAATAATGTATGTGTTTTTTTGTACAAAATATATATATATATATATATATAGAGAGAGAGAGAGAGAGAGAGAAGATAAACCGTTTAATCTTTTGACTATTGTGGCTTGTTCTTTGTAAAAAAAAATATTGAACCTTATTGATTTTATATTTTATATTGAGCATTTTTACTGCCTCATAATGATCACTATGCATACAAATATAATTCATTCATAATTTCAAGAATCTAGTTTTTTTAATTGTTTAATATGATGTGCTTTCTTGCAGTCCTTAATATACTCAATGAAGTTTAATCTTTCATTAATTAAATGAAATATACATAGGCCACAAGAAGGCCCTGCAAAATAAAACACATACCAATTACCATGTCAGGCAAGCTAATTAACATCCAAGTCTCCGCACCCCTGAAAGTGGAGCATCTTAGATGGTGACAATGATAAACTTATTTAAAATCGCCATTGGATTCTTGAAAAGTAGATCTTCTATTGTAATTTAAAATGTACGGTTAAGTATATGAAATAAGTTTAGCTTCAGTTTGTATGAATATGCTTATGATGAACATCTCTAAACAAGCATGAAATTTTCATATGATTAGCTAGCTTGTTGAGCCAACCAATTCACCCATATATTTGCTTCTCTAATAAACATGTGGTCATCAACATAGAGTTGTTCTAATGGTGTAAGGCCCTGTCAGATCTCTTTAGTTCTTGAGTTTAAGTCTCCAGAAGAACCACTTGTATTTGAACTTAGGAGGGGAAGTTATGAACTCCAAAGCTAAATACCAGTTCAAAGTGTGTGTGTGTGTGTGTATAAATAAGATGTGGTTAGTTTTGGTAGTGTGATTACCTTTTCTTTGTTTGCAACGGATCGGATTTAAGTGTTGTTGGGCTCGCTTGGAAGTAGCACTCCCAAATGTGTTTTCTACTCCATATATTGATATTGACTTGAACCTAAGGCATCGTCCCTAACCATTAAAGCTTCTTTCATTAAGATTAATGCTCATTGACAAATCAGTAAAGCCATTTTAAGGGCCTAATTAGTTGGAGGGGAATGGATGAGAAAGGAGTAAAAAGAGCCCTCGTTTGATTTGAAATTTGAAGGGGAGGGGAGCAAAATTCTGTCTTCGTCTCTCCTTCCCTCCTCTTATTTTCTTCCCTCCTCTTATTTTAGTCCCTCCAAATTGAGTTATTTTTTTAGGTTAAGTAGTAAATCCACTTTGAAAGTTTTCACTGAGGAACAATGTTGCATTGGAAGTTTTTTTTAGGTTTAATGTTACCTCAAAAGTTTTAAAATGTAGCAATGTTGCCCAAAACCGTTAAAAAATTAACGTTAACCGTTAACTTTTTAATGAAAAATGACAATATTTCGATGTTTTAAAATTTTCGGGTGACATCGAAATTTGAAAAAACTTCAGGTTTTACATTGCTTTGCAGGTGTATATTTTCGGGTTAACATTACTTTCTAAGTGTATACTTTTAAGGTGAATTTGCTACTTAACCCTATTTTTTTAGAGGAGTCAGGTTTTATGACCAAATTGTCCCCTTGTATCTTGTGATATTCCATCTTTGCCCATTGCCATTCCTTAACTTCTGCAATCCGAGACTTGTTCGTTCATCTGGTTCAATCACTTGTCAAAGCTCAAGCACAAATTGAAAGCATCAAACTAAAACACCACTAACTGTTTATAAAATTCTTTATTCAATCGAGCCTCGTGCCGTAGAGCATTCTTATTTGCTCTCCCTTCCTGAACAGAAGAAATCATTCTTATTCTTTATTATGTTCTTTGTTTTTATCACTTTATCAGCATTTTCAGTTGGCAATGACGACACCGCGTTTAGAGGTGAGTTTTCTGCTTTTCTTAATGAAAGTTTTTTGGTTTTTGATGTCCTGTGTTGCATGTTAGATTGCTAAGTGGCAAACAAAACAATGTGGTGTTTTAATGATTCTTGAGGTTTCTCTTCACATTGTACTTGATAGAAGTCTCAACCTTGTCCGATGATTGGGGATTTCAACGAAAATTCTTTGTTGTTTTGTCTCTTATTTTTAATGCTTGTGTAATTCGTAAGCAGAGTGAGGTCTGAGCTATTTCCTAAGTATAGGGTCCTTAATTTTAATCCACCAAAACTTTATGCAATCATCGATCGATAGATTGACTGTGTCATGGTCGAACTTCCGTTCTTCAGTATGATTGATCTCACTAGACTCTTCCTTTCGATATTCCAATATTAGTTCTAGTTGTTTCGATTCGAATAATTTGAAGTCTTTTTAATCGTGATTTACCGTATATGATAAAAGTATGTAGAAGAGTTTTGTTCTAGTTTATGTACATAAAATGCTTGCCTGATTATATAATCAAACATATTGTCAATGGTAGCAATGGAGCTGCAAGCTACATCTCTTGATTTAGTAATTTTTCTGGCAAAAAGGGTATCATCTTTATAATCTGCATGTTAATAATAAGTTGAGATGAGTGTGAATTTTCATAAATCATGAAATTTAAATTAAATTTAAACTAATTTATATAAGTAAAAAAAAATCTAATATATAAGGGTAAAATGGTAAATTAGTTATTATCTCTCATTTTAAATCAAACAAATGATGATTAAACATCCCTCCCCTTCTTTCTATTCCAAACCCTCTACCCTGACCTTCCATCCCTTCCCTCTATTGTGCATGGAATCCATTTTTATAATAATATTTTGTTTAATTTCCAATCAAATCAAAACATGAATATTTTCTTTTATATATTATTTATTCAATAACAAACTCTTAGTAGTATTTTTAATATTATTAACATTTTAAAATTTACTTATTCCAGTTTATTTGAAAAATATATGCTATAATGATAACATTTTTTTTTTTAAAAAAAAGTTATAACTGACATCTAAACTTTTTGTCATGCTTTTAATTTTCTCTTATTTTGTTGTAATAATAATCAGATTATATTAAAATTAAGTCCTTCAACATATGTCCCTATTATGGCCCAAAAAAAAAAAGTCCCCATTATCTCCGGCGTGCCACGTAGAATACCTATTGCCACGCAAGTCGGTCCGTTTCGGTGTCTTCAGCCTTCCCTTTGAGTCGCCGCGAGACTGCGAGACAGAGCAAATCCGCGAAGCAAAATGGACGAAGAGTTTTCATTGGAGGATCCTACTCAGCTACTAGAAGCAGCTTCAGATTTTGCTCATTATCCTGGTAACACACTCTTCACTTCTCTATGTTTCTTTCTTTCTTTCCACCCCAAATATTCCTGAATCATCGTTTTGATTTCACTTCAGGAGTACTTACCGACGCCGCCGCGAGGGACTTTCTCAAACGCTTCCCTCTTCCGGCTATTATTAAGTCTGCTTCTACTTTACCTTTGCTTTGTATTTTTCTGTCGGAACCTTTTAAAAAAAAAAAAAATCAATTCAGTTGGAGGATATCAGGACGAGGTTGATTTTGGAGGCTTGAAACTAAATTTTTTTTCCTGGTGATATTCTACAAAGTAACTCGATTTGATTCAGCTAATTTTCTCAGAAACTTGTGATTTTGAGATAGCAATTCATTTCCCTTAGAATCAGTCACATTTTGCTTGCTACTTAGTTGAGCAGGACCATCGTGCATTCTCAGTATATAGGCAATTCTACTTTGAAGTTCAAGCGAACTTATCAATTTTTAACTCAACCTATCAATAATTTCTTGTCTTGTTCATCTGAGGCGTTGTATTTTTCTTGTACATTCTTCGTATATAAGTTCTTTTTGATTCAGTGTTGGACTTGTTTTCATCCCATCTTCAAAGCCCCCCCCCCCCCCCCCCCCCACACACACACACACACACACAAAAGTACTAATGCCAAGAAAATTGCATTTGATTCTTTTACAGTGCATTACAAACCAAATTTGATGTGCCTGACCTAGAAAATACTCTAACTGCTTGTTTGGAGAGGCTGTTCAAAACAAAATTTGGCGCTTCTTTGATTCCACAGTATATGGTTTGTGACTTTCTCCGTTTGCCAACTAATTGTTTTATTGTTATTTGAATTACTATTGGAATACGGCGTACTCACTCGCTTTACTGGATGTGAAAATCTAGTACTTGTCAAAGGCAATATTCTACATGTAGTCTAAGATGAACTACTTAAGTTACAGGTTATTTCTGAGTTGTATTTTTGATCCGTTTATTATGTTTGAGAAAAACCTTTCTGAATTGCAGGTCCTGATATTTCAATGTAAGCAATGTAGTCAATTATGAACTACGTGGAAGTTGAGAATGCTTATTCTAAAATTACAAAAGTTTACTGCTCAGGGACTATGGTTGATCCAAGTTTTGTTGCTCCTTATATTTTAAAATACTTCACTCTACCCTCGTGTTCTGTTTCCAACTATAATTAATTTTTCAACAAAAGATGGAAATTAATTCTTTTTTGTTCAAAATATATTGTTTTGTATTATATACACATTTCATGTGGTAGCTAACATACACGTGATCGACAAAGTTGATATATAAAGAATTGTCCCTGAGTTTGGGTCTAAGGTAGGAATTCATACATGCGGAAAGTTTTTTTTTTTTTTTTAGAGGAAGCAGTTTATTAGAACAATAAACGTTTACACGGGACAAAAATGTTTCATGAACTGGCAAGAAGAGTACTAAAATTCTATCTTGACAATTCTCAGAACCAGCGAGTAGTTGTTGTTGGTTCATGCATTGCATGGAGTCTTATGTGAGCCATATTGTTTCTTTGCAGCCTTTTGTACAAGTTGGTCTGCAGGCAGATTCCCAAGCTGTCAGATCCTTAGCTTGTAAAACAGTATGTGCATATGCTTAATCTATCCTGACTTTATATAAATGCTTCTTTCACATATTGGCTGCAGAGGCATCTTCCTACAACTTCCTTCCCTTCTCTAGCAGTACTTCGTTTTTAAAAATCACTTACATTGCTTGGTCTTTACATGTTTATTTGTTATGTTAATTACAGTCAATTAACATATAAAAAAAAAAAAGCTTTGATTTTATGTGTTCTTAGATTTCTGCGAAGATACTATATTTATTCATTTGTACTGGAAGAGGGTCAACACTCCACTGACGTCTATTGTATATTTACTTATGTGCTATCTTATGTTGTTGTCCTTATAGTATGATTTTCTTGCTATACTATTCCTGCTGCAACCTTAAAATGACTCATGCGACTTCATGATTAGCTTATGATGAAAATTTAGGGTTTACTTTTCAGTTATCACTATCATTTCAGGCATCTAGTAACATCAATAAATATCCGTCTCTCCTGCTATCTTCTCTATTTTTTCTTTTAGTAAGCTGTGAGTTTGGCTCTCCTAATGAAACTGAAACACTTCCCTAATGGGATTGCTCTATTGATAGAGAATATGTAACAACTGTCGTTTGATTTTTGGCAATCGCCTTCTTCATGTTCTTACGTTTGGCAATCCTCTTTTTTTGGTAAGGTGGAACCAACTCACCAATTATTAAAACTCAAACTAAATTACCTGTGTCTATGCATTCTTGTTTGTGCAAATCTAGGCCTGGGGAATATTATCTAATTGAATATCCCTTCTGAACTGGTCCAAAGAATTTTCTTTTTAGTAGATAAAAGTAAAGTTGATTTTTTGGTTGTTCTGATTCCATACTTTTTTTATTTTATTTTTTTCAATTTCTTTCATTAGGCAAGTTGTCAAAATAATTTGTCCCGTTTTCTCATTAATTTCCAAAAAAATTAATAAACAACTCTTATTTTCTGATCTTCAGCATTCCTTATAAAAGTTTTTAACCTCGTCTGTTTGTAACAATGGAAGTCCATACATATTTTGCTTCCATGACTTTTTTCACAACTTGTTCTGTTGTTTTTAGAGTTACTATCTCTTGCACTCTTCTTGGTTTTGTTAGTTTATATTCCTGTAGCTTTTCTCATATCTTTCCTTAACGCTCCTTGATGTTTCTCGTAATTGAAGAGGATGGTTATATGGCTGCTAGCTGTTCTGTTGTACCTAACGTTAACTTCTATTATAAGCTGTTCAAGTGGCATTCAATTCTTTTGATGATTTTCTTTTTTTCAATTTTTCATACAAAAGTACTTCTAATTCAATTGGAGGAGCTTCTTGCATTCTCTTACATAAAAAAACTTGTAGGTCACTTGCCTTCTTGGGGAACTTGACAATGATACTGATGTTGCTGCTCATCTAATTACAGAATACAATGTGTATCCTCTCTTGATTGATTGCCTTGTGAATGGGTAAGAATAACAACTGCTTTTGGCCTTCTTAATGACTACAGAAGGTTTGGGATATAGTGACTCAAACTGAGGTTTTCTTTTAGGTCAAGAGGGCCTCTATGGTTTTGTATGCCAAAAAAATTGTTAAATTCCTGCGATGGGTGTTATTTTGCTGTTGGGCTAGGGCCTTTGCTTGACAGATAGATATGCTTATCTTTGCAAAGGATGAAATAATGCATTATTAAAACCTCAAATACGATAATTATTTGATGTGTACCTATTTTCACACAAGCAGCAATGAACAAGTGGCAGCTGCAGCAATGGATGCAATAAAGAAGTTAGCTTATTCTCCCAAGGGCATGGTAAGAAAATGCATTACTTCACCATTGGTTTAAATCCTCTTGTCTGAATGAAAAACAGGAGTATGCTTAACCCGTTCTTATCATGGCTGACAATTCTTGTGTAGGAAATCATCTTTCCATCTGCCAAGGAAGATGCTGCAGACCTCGGGACTTTAGCTTTACATTGTTCATCACTGGTATGATAGCGGATCTATCATGAATTTTACTTTGAAGTTGGATGAAATTTATTATTTATCATTAAATGCATTGCCTAGAAGGTCTGTCTTGATTGCATCCCCCCTTTTTCCTAACTTTAGTAGATATAATTTCACTTCTTTCTTACAATAAGAAAATGATATCTATTGGTGGATTTTCTTAATTAAAACAAAACAATCATTGATGGGGCTTAGTAGAAGTCCTAAACCTAAATTTTAGATTGTTGACTTATTATCTAAGTAAATGGAAAATTAATTGCTGATTATTAAACATATCTCAGTTATAGCTAATATTTCTTACATTAAGAACTTGGTTTAAATTAAGCAATGTATAGGAAATAACTTTTTATGATAACCTGCTGACATAGATGTCAGGAAAAGCCTTATTCTGATCTTATAGTAAATATTAAGTTGGGATTTAGCGTTAGCATTCTTAAGCAAAGCTTTTGATTGGAGCATTCTGGGTATAATGCACTGGTTCAGTAATAATATCAAAAGTCGTGAATTCCATTGTAATATGTGCAGAAAAAAAAGTTAAATTTCATGGCTTAAGAATGCGGAAGCTGATATTAAGTTCAACTGATATTGTAATTCTTTGTTTCCATGTATGACGTGGACATAAGTTACTTATGATTATTATTCTGTTTCAGGGACGGGTTCGTGTGATGGCTTTGGTGGTGAAACTTTTTTCTGTATCTAGATCTGCAGCATCAACCATTTACAATTTAAATCTTCTTAATTTGTTGGAGGCAGAAATCACAAATGCAGATGATACTCTTGTAACTTTAAGTGTTTTGGAGCTTCTATACGAGGTTGCTATGTGCTCTCTCTCTCTCTCTCTCTCTCTCTCTCTCTATCTATGTGTGTGTAGGCACTCAGATACGTCATACTACTTGATAAAATGTTGGATTCCTTAACTTAAATAACATAAAACTGTAAAATTGTTTATGAAGACAATTTTTAATGACTTTAAGATAATTGATATGATTTGATATGCATTTTTTAAAACATTTCTTTGGAGGTTTTAACTTTTAACTTAGATATAATGCTTAAACTATTAGGTGGTTGTTCCTTACCAGAACACTCCTTAACTTAGATATAATGTTGGTGAATATGTTGAAAAATAAAGGAGGGAGGGCATGGGGGGAGGTTCTTTACTGCTGATGTAATTCAACCCTTTGGAATACTAATTTATGAATCTTTTTTGGAGCTTCTAGGGACTATTTTATTTATGTTTATTAAGAGGATATTTGGATAAGTATCGTTATCATCTTAAACTCTCATTTGCTTGCATCCTCTTTTTTTCCTTTTAAAATTTTGTATTCAATTCTGAGCATCTCTTGAGTAATTGGAAATTGCCCCTTCATATTCAAAAGCCCTAACTAAATTTAGTTTTGCTTAACCATTTCTAACAACTTGACAAATGATACTGAAAAGTGATTTCCCCAAACTCAAGCAATTTCTCTCACGCCCTTTGTGGGAATGGTAGGTTTTCAGTCATGACTGATTATGCAATAAATTCCTTCAAAATCAGTTCTTGCAAAAAGTTAGTTTTTTTAGATGGAAAAACATTTGGGCAAAAAAAAAAATGGAAAAACCAAAACGCACAATGCCAGACACACATCATACATGTGGCATCGAGGAACTTTATATTGGCAATTAGCTTTAGCTTTTTTTCCTAACTTCTAAATTTAATTTTTCATGTGCATTTATTTGTTCTCATTTTGTGTTGAAATGAAGTTAGCAGAGACCGAGCATAGTACTGAGTTCTTCTCAAAGACTAACCTCCTTCAACTTCTTAGTTCTATAATTAGGTACTCAAATATTTCCTGCCCGATGGTTTCTGTAAATCTACTGGATGAAGTAAGTGGTGATTTTATGGGTTTTTTTTTTTTTTTTTTTTTTTTTTTTTTTTTTTTTTTTTTTTTTTTTTTTTCTCATGAGGTTAGCAACAATTCCGTGGAGGCCATTTTAAGATCTAGAGCAATGATGATAATTGGAAGGCTTCTGTCCAAGGAAATTATATACTCCTTCGTAGATGAATCATGTAAGACTCACTTTTACTCCTGGAGTTATTGCCAACCCCCATTTGAAAGATATATAGCTATCTGCTTCCTAAATCTGAACTCTATCAAGTATTTGAATATGCATATCTATTTTATTTCATTGTAGGTTATGGATTGTAACCATGACCACTATACTTTCAATAACTGTGTTCTGAATATGGTTTCTCTCCTTCCTGCTTTTTTGTACTATCATTTTTCAAATGTTCAAGTACTTCATAGTTTAAATGGAGTTTACTAATTATTTAAGAACTAGAACTGTTAATTAATATACACTCCTTATGCTGTCAATCACAGGTCATAAAACAGTTATTTCTTCTATTGATGGAAGACTCAAGTCGTTAGAAAGTTCTGATAGAGATGAATGTGAAACTGCACTTGAAGCTTTGGGTTACATAGGAATGTGTAAGCATGCCTTTATCTGTTGTTCAGTACAGGATAGCACCTTTGCAATGTGATAAAAGTAGTTTTGTTTGATTTGTTATATTGGTCAACCTTGGAAATTGATTACCTCCCATCTTTTCTAGAATTCCAATTTGCTTATTTTTGGATGTGAATTGCATGAACATCTCTTGAATTTCCCAAATTACAGTGGGAAGAAGCCTGTGAAGGCATTCCTAATTGACTATGTTGTGTGGGTAAAAAGCTGGCATTATACAAAACATAACAATTATCTCTTCCAGAGCGACATGATTGACCAAAGAAAAAAAAAGGAACCTTGTAATTCTTCCTTTGCTTAAAACTCCAAGAATGAATATTGAGGTGTGGAAATGCTTCAAAACCCAATGCTTTTGACAATGCTAGAATCTCTAATCATCCCAAACTATTTCAGAAAGAATAGATGATCTCCAGTGCACATTTGCACGATTAGGAGAGTTGATTCAAGCATATAATGAAACTTATCCCTTCTAGAGGATATTCTGAGATTTCTTGACTTATCTGCATCAGAGTTTTATGTTTTCCTGAAAGCCTCTTTTTCAAGTTCTGTGAATTTGTATGTAAGATTTTGTTGTGATTGTAGCTATCCCTGGGGCTGCATTATTGCTCTCTGGTTCATCACCTGTTGCAAGACATGTCATTTATGCTGCTTTTGACCGACAAGGACCACAAGGGCATGGTAAACAGCTGGTTAGTGAGCTAGCTAGTTCCCTTTTGTTTTGTATCTTTCAGCAAATATGGAATACATATATTATGTTTTAATCACTTAAGATGCCACTTAAGAGAAGCAAATCGCCCACAAGGCTGAATCTGCGCTTGTAGTGTTTGGATACTGGATTCCATTATTCAGGGGTTCTCACAAGCAAATAGTTTCCACACATTCAAGGATGAAATGAAAGATCCAAATTAAATTTGCTCCAAGCAGGTTAAATGTAATTGTCTCCTATAATATTAAGGGAAAATCCCTTAGAAAGACAATTGAATTACCCAAATTTTAAATTGGGTCATTAAATTTAACAAATCCTAAATCAGGTGGAAAGTCCTAAAATAGGTTTTAGAATTCAATGATTTTACCTTATTGCCCCTCATTTATTTTATCATATGATCGCTACCTCCCTCCCATCCATTGTTTCCTCCCCTGTTGGTTGATGACTTCACGCTCACCCTCTTCCTCCTTATGCCTCTGCGCCAGCCATATTTGCTGCTCATCCATTTTATCGCCCTCTCCTTCTGCTCTCTCCCTCTGCTAATCATGTTTGACGGCGCCCTCCACCGGCATTATACTCTCACACAGCCCTCATCTCCATGAATCCGTGAGCGTCTACTTCTCTTCTCTGTTACGTTGCTGGTGGCTCACTGCTGATTAGTATCCTTCTCTCTCCTTTTCAGTGGACATTTTTCTTTCTTCAATTTGTTGTTCCTGAATGAAAATTCTAGATATAATGATTTTTAAAACTGGAATTGTTGGTTTCTGAATTCACATTATGTGAATATAAATTCAAGAATTCTTGTTTCTTCTAGTGGATGGGCAGTAGTGGAAGATGAGGAATATTCATACCATGGTTAATTTGGCAATCGCATAGTTTGTTTTGGTTGCAATAGAGAGAGTAATAAGCAGTAAATTACTGGCCATACATACTGGATTCTTCAGTTCTGGGCGCTATTTTTCTTGATATCTCTTGGTTTTTCTTCCCTAGTGATATTTAGTGCAGTCGTTTGTATTCTTTGATTCCTTGGGTTTCTTAGTTACATCTTCATATTTTTTTCTGTTTTCCTGCTTAAGATTTCAGATTGGATCATATTGCCATAATGCTTTAGACTTGAGAATGAACTTTTGGCTGCCAAATTTGATGTTTCAAGACTCAAATAAATTGTTGCGATTTAAAGCAACATTAGTTGCAATGAAGATGTCAGCTTCTTAAAAATTGTCGTGCTTGTAATATTGAGGATGAGATGGCTCGTTGATGTGCTCTTAATATTTAGGATGAGATGCCACGTTGATCTTGCAAGGCGATTTTTATACTGTGAATGATAGTGATTTATTGCACTGTTTGGTTTGAATGTATTCTATAATTTAAATTTAATTTAAAGCACGTGATGTACAAGATGGCATTAAATATTATGGGGCAAGTTGGTCAAATAGTCCACATTTACAAATTCTAAATTGGGTCTATGACCCAATTAAAGATTTATCGAATTTTCCAACCTGATTTAGGATTTGCCTATTTCAGTGGCTTTAAATGGGATTTCCCTAATATTAAAATACTGATCCCCAGTTTGTAAGGGCTCTTGACTGGAAACCTCTAGGTATCTATTTCTTTATCTTTAACTTCTAGATGGGAGGAACATTTTAAAAGAAAAGGCATTAGTTTGTACGTGAAAGCAATAGATTTTTTTAAGATAACTGATAAAGAAAAAGCAATAGTTTTTACTGGACACCTCATTAGCTATGCTTCTAATTTTTTTTGGGGTTGTAATTGGAAATTGCAGGCTGCTTTGCATGCTCTAGGAAACATCTGTGGAGAAACTCGATCTGAAAATAATATCATACTCAATTCTGAAGCAGAAGAAAACTTGCGACGTTTAGTTTATGAAGTAGCATCCAAGAGCTCAAAGTTTACACCATCGGTATTATTTTCTCATGTCGTTGTAGTTTCAAACTTTCTAGTACTTCATAACAGTGATGTTTACTCAGTTGCATGTTGATCTGACCTTCATTATAACTTCCTGTGGTTTGAATATCAACAGAGAAAATGTTATACTCTTCTGCACTTGTGTCATGCCACATTTCTTTTCAAGTAGATGAAATAAAATAATTCATTATCAGGGCAAGATGTACTTTTCCTCTATCTATAATATAATGATTTAGAATGATAAAGGGGAGTAAGATTCTTTCAACTGGCTTATATGTCTCTCACATGTTTTTCACTCAATTTTCTGGTCATTGAGATTTTACCCAATAGTTCATGTTTTTTGTAGGGTCTTTTCCTATCAGTCCTGCAACATGATTCAGAAATCCGATTGGCGGTGAGACAGTAATGGGGACTTTTGTATTTCAAATTTTTGTAAATGATAAACACTTGGGGGGAAAAGAAAAAGTATTTAAGCTTTCACATTGGATGACACTATGTTAGGATTTGCAGAATTAATAAGAAGGAAGAAGGGGAAAAGGGAATCAGGATCTGAAACTCTAGCCATTAAGCAACAGTTTCCAGATAATAATACTTATCACTCTCATAAAACATAATACAAACATTTATATAATTCAGTCAACACACTTCCTATAACTACCCATAACTGATATCTAGAATTACCAAATAGATAAGATAAGAACAACTTCTGAAAACTACCAAACAGATAAGATAGAAGTAACTACTCTAACTTATCTGAAACGTGTCTTTTCTTCCTAGAGTAAACTAACAAGGGACGTGGGATTCTAACACACTAATGGCTTTTCTCCTGCCTAATTTAGAGTTTAGAAGTTGGTCTCTCTGAATTTCAAAAATTGGCATTGGATGATCCTGTTAGGGATCCACGTGTCCTAGACACATGTTTAGATGTTATGAAGTAGTTTTGGTCAGTTTATGACAGTTTAGAGAAGTTATTATCTTATCTCTTTAAGTAACAGTTATTATAGGAAGTTATCAATATATGTGTAATATGTTTTATAAAAGATTGTAAAGAACATTATATGAAATTATTGTGTATTGACTAGAGTTTACAGATCCTGGCTCTAGATTATCTTTCTTGAGTTCTTTGAGATTGTAACAACTTGGTATGTATTGGCTAGAGTTTATAGATCCTGGCTCTAGATTATCTTTCTTTCTTAAGTTCTTTAAGATTCTAACAGATCCTGATATTTTTTCGACCAGAATTTCACTATTGTTTAGGAATACAGGGAAAGAACTTTTTGAAGTTTAATTGTTGCTTCTAGCCAAATTCATTAACTGATTCCTGCTATAGTTTAGAGGTGGATCCTGTTAAAAAGTATTTACAGAATGAATTGTTAGGCATCTATAAAGGTGGGTGCTCAACATCGAATGATGAAGCATTTAGACTAGATGTTCTTTTACAAATTCCATAATTTTCTAGTGATAAAAAGCAGTCTCACTAACATGATACTTGCAGCTTAGCGCTATAAATTATGTTTGCCCTTTTTTTTAAATTTCATCAAAGTCTGATTTGGCATTTTTGTAACTTATTATCAGGGTTATAGAATGATAAGTGGATTAGTTGCTCGATCATGGTGTTTGATGGAGATCTGCTCGAAACAAGAGATAATAAACATGGTGATTGACCCGAGTACTGAAACCACAAAAATCGGTCTGTTTCCGGTTTGGATAATTGTAGTTCTTGTATATATATTCATATCTGGTAATTCATGTAATTGTAATACTACTTAAGTATCTGCATTTTAATTATAATGATAACAGCCCTGAATATTATTTTCTTCCTTCAACTTGTATTAATAATTGACTTCCCAATTCTATTCCCAAAGAAAAAATAAAGTAGAAGGAAGGAAAACTAAGAAAGATCAAGATAAAATTTTGGTGGATGATTTTAATAGCAATATTTTAATTTGTGTGTATGATTTTGAAAGCTTCCTACTACAATTTTTAGTTTCGTTCACAACATTAACACGAGAGAATTTCAGGGATGGAAGCTAGACATAACTGCTGCAAGGCTATACACAAGGCACTGATGCAGTCAAGTAAACTATCTCTTGATCCTGCTCTAGCTGCAGTTGATGCCAAGGTTAGAAACTAAAACTTCTTACTACTATCTCCGCATGTTTTGGTGTGGGATCAACTTGGATGTGGCCTTATATAGGGATCATATTCTAGGTTGATCCCCAGCAATTGAATGTGCTTCTAAAGTTTGTGTTGTTGTTTTTCAAGTTTTGAAAAATTAAAAAAAGGAAAAAAAACAGAGGAACAATTCTGTAACGCACGTATGCTAAAAGATGATAATCAGTCTTGACCTAACCAAAAACCAACTCTAGAAAAGGAATCAACCAAGTTGTGGTTGGTTCAGTCAGATTTACCCAAGTCAGAATAAGGGTGGAAACTGAAAGAGGTCAGACTTATTTCATTTGGCTCAAGCCTGTTTACAAGCTTATTTATGAAAGCAGGACAGGCCTTTGTGATTAAGGCTTAGCTTGAAGCCTGTCACGCCAGCTTGCTTAACAAATTAAATACTCCCTGGTCCCTTTTTATAAGCTTCAAAATTTTGAATGTGCGTCCCAAAATAAGCTTCATTTTATGTTCGTTTAAAAAATTATTTTGTTTCCAACTTTACCCCATGTTGATTGTATTTTTTCATTTCTCTCTCTTCCTTTTTACACATAAGGGCATAGTTGGAAAAACAATACATGTTTATTGCTTTGAACTAATTTTAACTGTTTTCTTAATTAACACAAATAATTTATTTGAAGCTTATAATAAGGGATGAATGAAGGGAGTATAATATATAAAAATATATTGTTATCTTATAGATAATATATTTAGGATATTTATAATACACATTTAAAAATATACATTTTACGTACATTATATTACAATATAATGTAATTTAATATAACATAATATAATTTATATTAGTTTTTTTATTTTCAAAATAAATATATGACCTAATTTATATGTAGGCCTTAAAGTGGGTTTTGAATTTTGATTAAGGCCCTTTAAATCTATTTAAAAATACGTGTGTGCGCCTTTAAATAGGCCTTCAAGCTTCTAGCAAAAAAAAAGGGGGGGGGGGGGTTCTTCAAGAAGCTCAAGGTCTATCTTGCAAGGCAGGGACGGAGCTTAGTCAATGCCCCCCCCCCCAAATAAAAAAAAAATTGTCCCAAATATATTTAATGCAAA
Organism: Acacia melanoxylon; assembly: GCA_019022615.1. Classification (NCBI taxonomy): domain Eukaryota; kingdom Viridiplantae; phylum Streptophyta; class Magnoliopsida; order Fabales; family Fabaceae; genus Acacia; species Acacia melanoxylon. The sequence continues at coordinate 10,535,146 of JAFJYJ010000012.1, forward strand.
TTGGATTTTTTTATACATTTAGCCCAAATTTTACATTTGACTTAAAAATTTATGCATTTAGCTCCCCATATATTTTTGTTTTAAATATAGTTAATGAATATATATTTAGCCCCTCAAATATTTATACCAAGCTCTACCACTATTGCAAGCTCATGCCTATAAGGCTGAAGTCTGGCTTGACCTGGCTTGTTTTGCATTCTTAGATTTCACCTTATATGTGTTGATATGTTCTGAGTGATGGGAATTGTTGCATGCAGCTGCAAGAAGCCATTGGGATGGGTCCATATCTTGTTAAAAAGCATGTGGAAGCTCAACCCTTAGTGATGACGGCGGAGAGATTCTAATTTTATGCAAAAGGTGTTTCCAAATGCACGTGTTGCCTTAAGCCTTAGTGCTAGAAATTGGGTCCAGTAATGTTGGAACTGATGACAACGTGGGTAACGTGTCATTGTTAGATGCTTCAGAGTACAAGTATTACTCTATATATATCTATGCATGAATGGCTTTGATCTGTGATAGGGATTAAAAAAATCAAGAGTATCTTATTAGATGTTTTAGAGTAATTATCAGTCTATTTAGGTAGGTGTCTTTATATTTTATTTTCCATGAGGATTGAATTTATCCTTTTTTTTTAATTATTAAAAGGTGATTCATTCATTCAACGAAAATTAGGTCTCGTTTGGTACGGTGGTATTGGAGTTATGGAATTGGATTCCATGCTGATTGTATGTTTGGTACGGTGAAATGGCCATGGAATTGAATTCCTTGGGGAAGCCAACTAGGGCCAATTCCATCAAAATGAAGCTTAGATTTGCAATTCCATGTCCTCATTTCCCACCTTACCCTCTCTGCCTCACTTACACTTGGACTTACCATGCGCAACCTCTATTAACTCACCAACCTCACCCCACCGTCGGCAACGGTGACTATGGCCTCTTGAGCTTTTCCCTTCTTCATCCCCCTTTGACAGTTGTTGTGATTTGAACTGCGATGGCGCTTTTCCCTTCTTCATCCCCTTCGATGGTGGCCCATATATGAACTGCAACGACGCTTTCCGGGTTTGTAAGTAGAGACGAAGCTGAACTCATAGCTCAGGGCGAATAACTTGTCGGAAAGATCTGAAATCTAGATATGAAATATGGGTGAGTTATTTGCCTTGAGCTAGATCTAAAATATGGGTTTGTAAACATTTGAAAGTACCTATGGTGTCTAGTATGGATTTCCTATTTTGGTCTGAAATCTTGTCGGCAAGCAGGATGAGTTTTGAAGGAGAAAGATGATGAAGACGGTTCTAGGAAGATTGTTTTCTTTATCTAGGTCATTTTGGTCTTTTTACATAAAAGTTAGGTCTAATTTTCATGACATACCAAACATACTTTTTAACCTCATCTTCATATCCATCTCCATTTCCATCAAAATAGTATCAAACTGATCGTTTTGAAAAGAATCCTATTAAAATGCAGGCTTATTTCAACGTCCACCTTCAAATGCCCAAAGTGGAGGATGCTTAAAGTTGCATATATTTTTTAGAGAAATAAATCTTTTTTTTTTTCGATATTGAGAAATAAATATAACTAACGAAGTTAATCAATCTTTGTGGTAAAACGTTGGTAACAGGACTTTTGTGGGTAAGGTTCAAATGTAGGTGTACTGTGAAATGTTACCACCTCTTTTTTTTTTTTTTTTTGATACAAACTACCTCTCTATTTACAAGGCCATCTTTTTTAAAATGCTGTCTTTTATTTATAAGGTCCTCTTTAATTTTGTCGGAGTGAAAAATGTTTTTTTTTTCCATTTTACTCTTTATTAATTTTCTCATATATTATCTCTATTCATTTTTCTCGTTATTACTCTCTTATTTACCCAATTATAAAGGCATATTTTAAAAATAAAGTATATTTTCGACATGTTTTTTACTTTTAACTCTCTTTGTCAACTATAAAATTCGAGTAGACGAAGGGAGTAGGAGTGAGAGAGTAATTATAAAAATAAATTCCTAACTTTTGTATGCCATTTTTGGCTGAAGATGAGAATGTAATTGTAATGGATTCCATTTGAAAAACAGATGCTTATGGTAAGGCATGCTTAGAAATCCAACTCGATTGTTATTCTCAATCTTATTCTTTCCATTTGGACAGAGGGTGCAGATGTGAAATCAAGACTTCTAAATTTCTTTTTACGTTGTAAATCTGAATTATGAAGATAAAAATTAGGGAAAATCTCAATAAAATTCAATTCAGTTAAAATACCAAAATTCCAGATTCAGGTCTACATTTTTTTTAAAAAAAAAAAAAAAATTACACCAAGAGGAATAATTAGGGATTTCATAATCTTGTTAAATGACCACATTGCCTCTAACCTCCCCCAACCCCCCCAAAAAAAAAAAAAAAAAAAAAACCACTTTTTTTAACACATCATGATAGGATTGAAATTCAGCCGAGCTAGCTTCAATGCCGTCAAGCTTGTCGATTTAAAACGGACCAAGCCTGACTTCAAGCTCCGCATTTAATCCAGCCCAGAGTTTTGGTCAACCTCTACATTTTTGTTAAATGAATTGACTTCAATCTCAGCCGTTGATCCAGCCAAAAGTTTTCAAAATGTTGGTTAAATTTAGTTACAAGAGTTTGATTGATTTACCTCAACGGGTTGGTAGCTTGAAATCAGTAGGGAAGCCATTGCTGAGGTCTGACACTTAGGCATGGAAATAGGTCAGTAAGCTTTTGGCTAAAAATAGGTCTCGAACTGTAATGAGGCGAAGAAGGCGCTTAAACTGTTTTCGCTGAGCTTCGAATTCGCGCTTTTTCTAGCTCAAGCTTAAGCCTTCATAAGCGCCTTGTCGAGCGGCTCGAAGCGCTTTTTAAAGGCCTACTTACAATATAGACTTTTAAAAAGGCCTCATATTACAGGCCTTGAACGCCATAAATAGGCTTTGGAGGCTAAATGACATCCTTCTCACTCTCCCCTCGACGAATAGGCCAGGCTCCTATCAGGTCAGTGACACTAAATGAGGTTGTCATTGTTGAGAAGGCTGTCGTCGAGGGGAGAGTGAGAAGGATGTGAGAAAAGATGGATATCTGATTGAGAAGAGGGGAAAGGGGCATTGAGGTAAATTTACAAGATTAAAAAAATCACTAATTAGTCTCTTGGCGTAATTAAGAGTTTGTTAAAAATGTAAGTCTGGATTTAGATTTTAGTATTTTAATTGAGATTTTTCCTAAAAATTACTAGTATAATTGTGAGCTAAAATGTTCCAAACATCACAATATCAAAAACATTGAAAATATTTTATCTTATGGGAAAATTAGAAAAAAAAATTGAAAACATTAATAAGAGCGAATTAAGAAAAATATTTCCAAAAATTTGATAAAATTTGATAAATAGGTTTTACATTTGAGGATGTCCATTGATAAGAACTATCTGGCGACAACATACTATACCAATATCATCTCTTTAAATATGACAAGAAGGAGTACTAAATGTTATGAAAGATTTTATTAAAAAATTGAATTTTTGCCCTGCGTTGTCCTCTTGTCCAAATGTTTAGGACTTCACTCCTTGGAACTTGGAAGGCCACTTCCAGGTCTTCCTCTTAGAGCTCATTTGGATCAAAGAAAAGGTTGAAAAGGAATGGAATAAAAAATATTTTGTCTCACATTTACAAGGATTGAAGGAGTTTAAGAATGAAGTTATAATGTGTGGGAAACTTCAACATCGGGATCTTATTAAGGCTCTTGGCTTTTGCATTCAAAGAGAGAAGAAAATGCCTCACATTTACAAGGATTGAAGGAGTTTAAGAATGAAGTTATAATGTGTGGGAAACTTCGACATCGGGATCTTATTAAGGCTCTTGGCTGTTGCATTCAAAGAGAGAAGAAAATGCTCAATCTATGAATACATGCCTAACAAAAGTTTAGATTCCATTTTTTTTTATGCCTCCGAAAAGAATTTGGTGCTTAGCTTTATGGAAGTTTAATTTGTTCCATGTTCAGATTTAATATAACTACAAAACATGACAAATTTTTGCCAAAGTGAATTTCTGAATTGGCTACAACGCTTTCACATTGTTTTTGGAATTATTTGGGGATTTTTCTATCTTCATCAAGATTCTCAATGAAAAATCATACATAGCAATCTTAAAGCAATCAACATTTTGTTAGATATGGATTTCAATACAAAAATTTCAGATTTTAGCATTACAAGAAGGTTTGGAGGAGACCAAATGGAAGGAAATATAAAGAAAGTGGTCATTCATAGTAAGCATTTGCGACACTACCTTGTTACACTCTCTAAACATTTTTACCTATTATTAACTCTTTTGTCACTTATTATAGTGGTTATATAACACCAAAATATGTCATCCATAAGATATTTTTAATAAAATCTGATGTGTTCAACTTCCGCGTATTACTTCTAGAAATAATAAATGGAAAGAGAAACTGAGGGGCTTCCTATCCAGACTATGGTTTTAACCCAATCAGCCATGTGAGTGACCTAAGAACTTAAAAACTTCATTTTTACCTGCAATACTTTTAACTCATCACTGATTGAGATCATGGACTCTCAAAACTATTGCAGGCTTGGAGACTATGGAAGGAGGATAACACAAAGGAACTAATAGACTCTTGTTTGGGGACAATTTTAATTTATCAGAAGTATTAAGGTGCATCCATGTGGCTGTTCTGTGTGTACAGCTGCATCCTGATGATAGGCCAAACATGGCATTAGTATTAGTAATGTTAAGCAGTGAGAATGCCTTGCCGAAGCCAAAGGAGCCTGGTTTCCTTTTTCTTTTCTTTTTTTATATAAAAATTTTATGAAAGGGGTTGGCTCCCCATGATCAAGGCAGGGCGAAGTCTCTCTCCTAAGTGATACCAATGTAGGGCGAGTCGTCTATTACCCTCAGGCGTTTACCTACGCATCCAGGAGTTAGGATGCCTCCCCCAGCACCTTAACCAATTTCAAGATCGAACCCCCTCCCTTTGATAAGAGTATTTGACCTTTGCCATTTGAATCCAAGACAAGGTGTAGTCTGGTTTCTTATTAGAAAGACGAAAGTATTATTCAAGCAATGAAATAACTTTGACTCTTCTACAGGCAGGTAGAGCTATCTTGCTTCTTGACATCCATTTTTACAATGCTTTTTTTCCCCCCGCAAGATGAAGTTATGTACATTCTATTAGCTCACCGTCACTGTCTCATAGGTGATCGAAGTTAAAAAAATGTGTGTCGGATTTTTTTTTTTTTTTTCAGAAAATTAAGCTTTTGATCCCTATAATTTTAACTTGGTTGTAATTTAGTCTTCACACTTTGAATTGGTATAATTTGATCCCTAAATTTTGACTCACTACAATTAAGTACCTATAGTTTTAACTGTTTTATAAGTTAGTTTCAGACGTTAAAGGAAAGTCCTTATAAGTATATTTTGCACATTGAAATCTATTGTATAAGGGTCTGTTTGGATCAAAGAAAAGGTTGGAGAGAAATGAAATGGAAAGGAAGGGAAAAGATTTTGCCACATAGGTGTTTGGTTTGTACTGGAAAAGAAAATGGGTTGATAAGAAAAAAATTGTTTAGTTTGAAAAAAATGAAATTGGAAAATGAGCCAAAAGACCATGTTTCTTTAGAGTAAAAATATTATTTAAATGTCCACAAGACTTACTCACCTCTTTATATTACATCCAAGGTCACATCAAGGGGTTTTTGTGTCTTTAGGCATTTTCCCTCCCTACTTGAACATTGGTTCCCACCAATTTTGGTGGGAACCCATTTTCAATCATATGGCTGAAAATTGGTGGGCCCAGGAAAATATTTTCCTACCAAAATGGCAAATCAAATGGTCATTGGCGGTGGGAAAATCCAATTTTCCCATTTCCCTCCTCTCATTTTCCTTGAACCAAACAGGTCCTTAGTGTGTGTTTTGTTTTACTTTTAAAATCATGATTTTGGCCCAAACCTTGGTTTTAAAAGTGAGTTTGCCAAACACCATATCAAAACTCACAAAAGTATGGTTTGATATAAGCTACCCAAACACTTTCAGATTATGCAGAACCATGGTTTGGGGGTTGAAAACCATGGTTTTCTAATAAACTATTTTTTTACCTTTTCAAAAGCTATTCTTTGATTTGAGCGAGGAAAAAAAAAAACTATTCTTAGAAGAAGAAGAAATCACTTTTTCAATCGAAATTATTTTTTAAAAGCTAATCTAAACACACACTATTCTTTTTTAAAGATACTTTCCCACTTATGTCCCCTTATTTGTCATTTCTTAGATATATTTTCATTACTTAATTTTGAAATTTCTCATGATTGATATAAAATTTGTAATGAGTCACAACCTTCATAAATCACTGAGAATATTACTCTCATTTCATTTTTTATAAGATAAAGTTTAGATAAATTGGATTAAGATTAAGTCAACAAGACTCAAAAAGGCATACAAAACCACTTACAAATTGCCACAAAAAAGTTCTTAAATTGGTAGTGAGGTGTCAACTCACCACTTTGTTGATCACGAATCACCTCTTTATTCATATAAAAAAAAAAAACTCTTTATTGATTGGATACTTGAGTCAACATTTCCTGGCAAGATACTGTAACTCTCATTTCTCAAATTTATCAACATTTATTAAATTTAGTTAAAACTAGCATAATAAATTATTTTTGTACAAGTTAATATGAGTCCAATAAACTTTATTTTTTGGGAAAATTTCAGCTAGTCCCTTTGGATGGGACTTTATTTCGTTCAGATCTAAAAAAATAAAATAAAATTAAGTTTTGTGGGTGAAAAGACAATAATATTCTTACTGCATTTGTCTTATTTATCTTGTAAATACTTTTATTTGTCTAATGAATTTTCTTATTTGTCTTATAAATTGTCAAAATATTTTGAACTCCTTGGGTTTTTTTGAATCTCTTTTATCTTGCAATAGTTTCATTAGTATTGTAAATGGCTAAAATGTTCTTATTAAATCCCTAGTGTCTTGTAGATCTCTTTATTTATCTTGTAGATATCCATATTTGTCTTATAAAATTCTCTTTTGAACAAAACAAAGGAAGGGCATCATTGTTTTTCTATTACCAAAACTTAATTACATTCTGATTTAATCATGATTTACAAGTATGTGAAATAAACACGTGAGAAGAGTTTTGTTTCGATTGATGTGAATAAACATTTTTTATGACTCTACAAACAAGCACTCATTTTGTCTTTGTCTTGTAAATATCTTTTACTTATTTATTTTGTAACTTCTCTTATTCGTCTTTTAAATGGCTAAAATGTTTTTGTTAAAACCCTGATTTTTTTTTGAATTATTTTATTTATCTTATAAATGTTCATATTTATCTTAAAAAATTATTTTTTTTTAAAAAAATAAAGGAATGATGTAATTGTCTTTATATTCACAAACCTTAATTTTATTCTGATTCAAGGGGTATATAGTGAAATTTCAGATTTCATTTTTTTTTGGGTTTAACTAGAATAAAAAGTCATATATCTATGGGGCACCTGAAATTCTCACTATTTTTTTTTTTTTTTGTCCGTATGTAGAGTGCCTTGATGAAGGAGGCTTTATCATGAACAATCAGATGCTTCCCCCTTACAATATCTAGAAGGACGGCAGGGGCGGCTACTTGTGTCTCCTCACAGGGATCCACCCCTTCTACACGTGTTCACATCTCAACCACCTCCTCCAACCATTCTCACCCGTCCGATCTATAACGAGTGAGACTGTCCTTTCCCTTTCTTAAATATTTTAAATTATCATTTTTTTTTTCAGTTCAAAAATAAATGCCGACTTCACACGCAACCTCAACTAAATTATGGTGCCGACAAATGCCTGTACCTCAAAACTTTGGCACCTCCCACCCCTTAACTGCCGTCACACGAACTCCCATGTTCCGTTTCATGCAACATGTCGCCTCTGGCCGCCACGTCATAACCACCGTTAATGGGAATGACGCCGCCTTCTGAGGTGGGGGCCACGTGTTGACTCGACAGCGAGGCAACGTGGATTCCTTACCCCATAATATCCTTCCGCGCAATTCCTCTATCTGTTTGGGTCCCACCTGGGGCGGCGCGCTGGATTTCATGATATCAAATTATCAATATTATCATCTGTGTGCGCGCAAAAGCAAGTGCAGTCAAAGTCCCTCCTTGACTCACTCACACCAGAATATTTCTTTCATCATCTTCCACGCACTTTCCGTGTGTGTGTGAGAGAGATCAGTGCAGGGCACGTGTGTATGAGGGAACCCACACGCATTTATGGTGGACCACGCGGTTCCCAACACGTGTCAACTTCCCATTTACTATCTTCTCTATTCACATCACCACCTCCGAGAGTCCCAATAACTGCTGCTTCCTTCGCCATCTTCCCAATTTCTTCATTTTTGTTTAGGAATTACTTTCTCTAGTCTTAATTATAGCATTTGAAATTACAGGGAGAAAATTAAAAATTAGTTTTATTAACTTTTTTTAAAATTTATGATTTTCATAAAATTTTAATACATTTTAAGAAAATAATTATCTATGTAGTAATAAATAAATTTTTATATATTAATGAAAAATTAAAACTTTTATGAGGCTAAAGCATAATTTTTGAAAAAATTGAGTCCAATTCTGTAATTTTAGGGGTGGGGGCCACCCTAGCCCCCGATTCCGCCCTTAATTATAAGATACCAATTAGTAAGTTTATTTGGTATTTTTTATAAGGCACTAACTTGTTCCTAATGAGCATTGATTATTTTTTTCCATGTCTGCCCATAATTAATAAAGGTAGTAGGTGAGAGTAATAATTAATACTCCCTCTGGTCCTTATTATAAGGCACCAACTAACTATTCTCACAAACAAATAAAAACAGTTAAAGTCAATAAAGTTATCATACAATTTAAGTAATTTCTAATATTACCCCTACTAATTGCACAAAACTCTAATATTATATTAATTATTACTTTCACCCACTACCCTTATTAATTATAGAAATACTTAGATTCTAAAAAAACAATTAATGTTTTAACTACTTTTAAGTCTTTATAAAAAGGACCAAATAAACTTATAGTAGGTCTTTTTATATTGAAGTTTAATGCGTTAAGTAAGGGTAATATTGGAAATTACTTAGATTCTAAGACAAATTTATTGACTTTAACTGTTTTTATTGGTTTGTAAGAAATGTTAGTTGGGTCTTTATAATAAGGACAAGACAAGAAAAAATGTGATTCATATCTCAAAAAATTTCTCAAATTTATCTTATCCTATTTAATTAGTGCACTTTCAGCGTTTTTTATATTCACCAATAAAAATTGTAAGTTTTATTAACTTGATCTTAGAATTTAATAACTTTTTAAACTTATCCCTACTTAACTATTCATTCTTTAAGAAAATAACTATCTATGTAATAATAAATAAATAGTAAAATTATATATTAATGTAAACAATGTAATGACGTACCTTATATCTCTCTATCTTATAAATATCATCAGAAGACTATGTGGTTAGGGCAAGATATGCAGCTCAACAAGAAATTATAAATATATTTAAATTAAATAATGTCAGAGCTAATTGGATGTTTTGGCCTTGATTAGAAGAGATTTTAATACTACAAAATGTAATTTACAATATAAAAAATTTAAATAATTATTTTAAATATTGTTTTCAAAAATTATTTTGGGTTTTGATCCTTTCTCAGCTTTTACATCTATGGTTTGGCCCAAAATTTTGCTTTGAAAGCTGTCCCAAACATGCTTAAACTCTTTTTCATTTTTAATTTGCATATGAACCGGGTAGGCCAAAAAAAAAAAAAAAATTGCATATGAACTCATCTTTATAGCATCCCAAAAAATTAAGAAACTTTATGGTCATGACATATTAGAAGAATTATTTGGCCAGTTCAAAAACAAGACACTTTGCATGATGATGCCAGTTTAAAAAAATTACATCTATGATTTATTTTTATTTTTTTGCAAATTAATTTGATGAACTTAAATAAAAATAATTAAAATACAAGAAAATAGGATTAGTCATTTATTACAAATATTTTCTTGATAGTAGTAGAGAAAGGGTTGGTTAAAATTAGGAGGTGGGATCAAACAGAATGAAAGTAAAGGCTGTGTATACGTGGCAGGAAGCGATTGGCGAGCAGTATCCTCCGCAAGTGCTTGTGCTGGGAGCATCAAGCGCCCAAAAGGAGCGTAGCTTTTTTTTCTCTCACGCACACACTCTCCCTTCTCTGTCTCCCAATCTCCCCTATAAAACGACCCTACCTCCCATTCCGTTTTCCTCAGACATTGCGTCTCCTTCTTCCTTTCAAAACCTACACTCTCTCTCCAACTCTCTCTTTCTTTCTCTCTCCTCTTAAAGTTCTCTTTTTCGAAGGCTTTAGCGACGAACATGGCTCCTAGGGATAGACCCGCTCCTCTCGCCGTCTCCAACCCGCCCAACTCTGCCAAGGAGATCCGGTACAGAGGCGTCCGCAAGAGGCCGTGGGGGCGTTACGCGGCGGAGATTCGTGATCCCGGCAAGAAAACACGTGTTTGGTTGGGAACTTTTGATACGGCAGAGGAGGCGGCGCGTGCTTACGACGCGGCGGCCAGAGAGTTCCGTGGTGTTAAGGCCAAGACTAATTTCCCTTGTCCGTCTGAACTTCCGAACAACTTCAGTCGCAGCCCTAGCCAGAGCAGCACGCTTGAATCATCGTCGCCGCCGCGGCCGACAGTTACTGCTCCCCCGCCGCTAGAACTCTCCCTTGGAACGTTCACTTCCGGCGGCGCGTTGGGGTTCCCTGTCATTCCGGTGGCTCGCCCGGTCATGTTTTTTGATGCGTTTGCTCGATCAGACCGTGTGATGGCAGCTTCCGGCCGGCGTGAGATGTGCGGGTTTGATCGGTCTGTTGCAGACTTACGCCGCTCCGTCGGTGACGGTGGTGCCCACAGTGACTCCGATTCGTCCTCTGTCGTGGACTACGAGCGTGCTTCGCCAAGAACAGTCTTAGATCTTGACCTCAATGTCCCCCCTCCGTCGGAAGTTGCCTGATCCGCTGCGTTTTGAAGCTCCTCCAGCTACGATCCGACGATTTTCCAATATTACATATTTTTTTGCCCTAGTAATTTTGAAGGAAAGAAAAAAAAGAAAAAAACCAGTCTTTGGAGGATGTAGACAGCTGGGAGAGAAAGTAGCTGACACGCTAGGATTTGATGATGACGATAATCCGCACGTTGTGTAAATAGATGATAACAGAAGAATCGTTTCTTTTTTTTCAACTTGTGAGAACTTTGATCAGAGTTTCTCATATAGTTGTTTCTGAAATTAATATCCATCTATATCATCAGAATGGATCCATCTTTTTCCAGATTTTCCCTCATTTTCTGATTTTGATGAAATCCCTTTTCGTACATTTTCATGTTAACCGAACATGCTTGAACGGTTGGTGATCCAGTTAGATTTTTGTCATACAATGGGTTTTGATTTGGTTGATAAACAATTACCAAGTGCGTTTCATTGACCCAGGGGGGTGGGGAACAGAGAAATTAATTATTATTAGTGTTATATGTTGTATTTATAAGTTTTTTTCTCAAAAAATTTGATCCTATTTATAATTTTTTTTTGACCAATTATGATAATTTTAAGTACTTTTAGATTTTAAATTAAATAATTGATGATGAATAGAAGAATCTTTGAGAAGAACCAAATTGTGGTTATGGGGTGTGAATGAATGGGAGGGATATTCAATGGAATTGACCAATTTGGAACAGAAACGGTGCGTGTCATTCGATTAAGAATTGAATAGCCTCCTCGTGATTCGCGTAATTATTGTCGTATTGGGGGGCGGATCTGAAACGATTATCGAATCTCACGGCCAGATAACGCGGGAAGACAATGAAACGACGGTAGGTCCAATTCCAATCACGGCGGAATTAATTAACAAAAAGATACAGTATTATTTTTTTAATTTAATTGATTAATTAATGAAAATTATATAATTAGGGAAAGAGGATTTGATTGGTTAATTGGAGGCGAGGCGGCAGGGACGGCGAGAAGGGGGTTCGTAGTTCGTACAAGGTAAGGAGTGAGAGACCGAATCAGAAGCGAGCGTGTCTGAAGGTGGGCCCCACTTTGAGCATTCCGTGTGGACTGTGTCTCTGTCGGCGTTCATGTTGTCTTCACGTGATGTTTCAGTGCCTCCTCTCCTCACTTCCCATTATTATTATTCTCCTTTTCCTCCGCTTTTTTTTTTTAATAAAAAAACCATATTTTATTTTATTAGTAGGAGTATTTCATAAAATTCTTCCTCATTTCTCCCTCCGCCCACTGCCTAACTTATCTATGACGAAACTTCCATTTTTAAATGCTAGTGGATCCTTTAAATTATACTCCGTCTTTATATATTAACATTTTTAAAAAACCAAATTGTACGATTTTAAAAACCAAATTGTACGATTTTAAAACAAATTTTAAGAAGTTAAATATAATAATTATGTATAAAATTTAGTTTCCTTAAAAAATATTCATATCTATGAATGAGTGAGAGAAAGAGAGAGTATAATGAACAAATGTATATAGTATAATAATTGAGAGCAAAATGGAAAAAAGGTACATATATTACTAAGACAAATTCAAAATAGATCTTAGATTTATAGGACAAACCCATTAAAAGAAAGACTTTTATATATAAGCACAAAGGAGTACTACTACTCTAGTAGTATACCATGCTTCAAACAATTGGTACCTCTCTAATGTCAGATTTGAATTAATCCTCATTTTTTTTTTCAATATTTTTTTTATAAACAAAATTCATTTTTTATATTTATTGTATCTAACTAATTTAATTAATTTCATTGTTTTCCTTTTAAGATTTAACACAGTAAAAGGTTTTTGTTCCTCCTAAAAATATTTCCCAAGATTTAGACTTGTATCATGCTCTACTTACCACAATAACCAACAACTTATTCACAATTTCCACAAACCTTTTTAATCAGCATAGATTGGCTAATTTTATCTTATAACAGAAAAAAGAGAGCATATAACTAAATTAAATTTCACGATCCTATTTATCAGTTTGACCAAATCTCACATACCAAGGAAAGTTAGTTGACACAATGATTATGGGGTAAATTTTACTCTCATTTATGATTGGGTATTTTTTAACTGTTTCTTTTCTTCTCTCCATCTTTATAAGTGCAATTAATTAATATGGTAAAATTGTCACAATCTCATTTATTACTTATTATAAATAAAAAAGACTTATAAATAGGACCAGAGTGGTACTCCTTATGTTTTTTATTATAAAGCACCAACTAACAATTCTCATAAACTAATAAAAACAGTTAAAATCAATAAAGTTATCCTACAATTTAAATATTTTTTAATATTATCCTACTAATTTCACTAAACTTTAATATTATATTAATTATTATTCTTACTCACTACCCTTATTAATTATGGGCATACATAAAAAAATAATTAATATGTTTTGAAAACAAGCAAATGCCTAATAAAAAAACTAAATAAATTGTTAATTGGTGCTTAGTATAAGGATGGGAGGAGTATTTATAATGTTTGAAATTTAGATAGAAGGTAGAAAGACACGTGTGATATGTGAACAGTATGGGTTGGGGGTGGGACCCAGGATTAATGTTGTTGAGATTACGTGCAAATCATGGGAGAGAAAGTGGGGTGGAAAGAAACGCGGCGGCCGCTTGGGGTGGGACCCAGTGGCGGCGATTTATCTTGGAGGGGGAATTTGTGGAGCGAACACGTATGAGGGGGGTATGAGTGAATGGTTTTATTATTATTATATTATCTTCTCTCTCATCAAGTGTGAGAAGGAAGGAACAGACATTTGTGGGCCACGTGGGCATGAGTACGGCTTCGAACAAGCAGCGACTAGTGCGCAGCTCCAGCTGGGTAACGTGTCGGAAGAACACCAACAATTATGGCGGCGCGTTGACGTAGCTTTTAATGCGCTTTGCGTGGCGCGTGGTTCTTCATCTATTCTTATCTTTAGGGATGGCCCAGCTCAGCTCCTCTAGCACCGCGTTCATTGCTTAACTGCGGGTTCACTTGAACGTTGAAAGTTGAAACAGTCTTTTCCTTTTCTTTTACCTTTTTTTTTCCCCTTTCCATTCAAAGAATTATAAAAGTAATATTGGAAAGGACCAAACTGACATTAAATTATTTGGATAAAGTATAAGTAAATACTTAATTATTAGAGGACGTCATGTGTATGAGTTGTATTCATGTCAGCAATTCACTCATAGCGGTTGCAGAAACTTACATCATGTATCTTCCCTTTCAATGCCATCTTACATTTAGCTTGCAGTGTACAAACTTTACTGATCGATGGAAGGATGAAATGACTATGATATTTAAATTGATTGTCTTCCCACAATTTCACCTTTTTTCTTACTTTGCTTCGTAGTAACTTTAGATTTCGTTTACAAAAAAAAAAAAAAAAAAAAAAACCTTATCTAGGATCACAACGTTAATGGCAGCCCAAAATCACTCGGAATTGGCTTCAGTCCGCTGTACGCTTGGGTCCACTGCCATCCACTGCAATAAAACGACGTGATTTGGCGAAAAAAACTGAGGTTGATGCTTTTTTAAAAAAAAAAAAGAAAAATTTTAAGTCTTGGCCAGTTTAAAAAAAATACGGGATCAAAATTAGAATGAATCTTTCATGGTCTTGAAAAATTATTTTAAGATCTTCAAAAAATATTCTTTTTTATGGGGATACAATTAGAAGTTAAAAAAAAATTTTGATCTTAAAAACCCTGAGGATTCTCTTAAACAAAAAAAATTTTGAGGCTCTTTTTGGTGTAAAAATCCAAAAAATACTCAAAATCTAACAATACGAAAAAGAATCTTTCGGTATTTTGAAATCTACGCAAGTTGTTAAAATATAGTTTTAAGATATAGTTGTTAATAGGGGCTGATTTAGTTGTTAAAAAATTATTTAATGGGGGCGATATAGTTGTTAGTTTAAAACTATATGATTTTTCCATTAACAACAATTTTTTAACAACTAAAAAAACAACTATATCAAGATCCCGTTAACAACTTTTGATTTAAAAAAAAATTTTTGCCTTAGGATTGTCGGATTTTGATGGCTTTTTTGGGATTTTTGGCCAAAAGGATTTTCCTAAAAATATATTTCACGATCTAAGCGATCTTGAAAAACATTTCAATATCTTGAAAAAATATTTTAGAATCTTTTTTTTAAAAAAAAATATAGGGTACTAACTAAGTACTAAAAAAATCTTGAGGATATCTTGAATGATCTTAAAGAATCTTTCATGGTCTTGAAAAAATATTTTAGGATCTTTATAAAATATTTTGAAGTATATTTTAATGGGTTTGAAATATTTATTCAAGATCCTAAAATATTTTTTCAAGATCATGAATTTTTTTTCCAGTACCAGTTAGTATCGTGAAATATATTTTTAGTGCCAATCAGTATCCTCAATTTTTTTTTAAGATCAAAAAGTATTTTTTCAAGATCGTCAAGATTCTTGAAGTATCATTTTAGTGCATGTCACTAGACCCGAAATATTTTTTTTTAAAGATCTTAAAATAATTTTTGAAGACCATGAAAGATTTTTTAAATCTGCATTCAAGATCCGAAGTATTTTTTAAGAGGTTTCTCACTATTTATTTTTTTTTTTTGGAAAAAAAAACCATCAACCTCAATTTTTTGCACCAAACGACGCCGTTTATTGCAGTGGATGGCAGTGGACCGAAGCGCGCAAGGGACTGAAGCCAATTCCAAATCACTCACACCAAAATCAAAGAAGCCCCAAAAACTAAAACAAAAGGATCAAGTGGGGAAAGAACATACTTACGCACCGAATTGACCTCCATCGTATCTTCTCATTCACCTTCCTTGGCCATCCCCTTCATGATCACCGTCGTATCGCCTCTTTAAGATCTGTTTGGCTCAACGGAAAGGAGGGGAAGGGGATTTTAATGGAGGGGAGGCGATAGAAGGATTTTAATATTACATTATTTAGATTGATCAAAAGGAAAGGGAGGGGAAAGATTTTAATGTTACTCCCTCTAGTCCTTATTATAAGGTACCAACTAATAATTGTATTTAGTCCTTTTTATAAGGCACTTGCTTGCTTCCAGAGTGTATTAATTATTTTTTCCATGTATGCCCATAATTAATAAGAGTGGTGGGTAAGAGTAATAATTAATATAATATTAGAGTTTAATGCAAATAGTAAGGGTAATATTGAAAGTTACATAAATTGTAGGATAATTTTATTGACTTTAACTGTTTTTATTGTTTTGTGAGAATTGTTAGTTGGTGTTTTAATTATAACAAAGACCAGAAGGAGTACCTTGTTTGGTTTAGGAGGGGAGGGAATTTTTTTTTCACATTAACAACTTTACCCTTACCACTCTAATCCTATTTATAAGTCCATTTTGATCAAAAAATTTGGTCATATTTATAAGTCTAGTTTCATGTAATAAATGAAATTATGACAATTTTACTCATATTAATTATACCCATGAAAATAGAGAGAGAAGAAACAGTTGAAAAATACCCAATCATAAATGAGGGCAAAGTTGAAAATTTACCCAACAATCATTGAGTTAACTATCTCTCCTTGGTATGTGAGATTTAGTCAAAATGGACTTATAAATAGAACCAAAGTGGTATGTTATGAGAGGGATTTTAATATTATCTTATTTGGTTTAGGAAATGAGGGGAGGAAAATTATCTTCACATGGACAATTTTACTAATGTTATAAGTGATTTTTTTCCATACCATGTAATCAAATATTTAATTATGTTATCATAAGTCGCAGTTGCAAAAGTCTCATTCACCTTGTGACCCATGTCAAGTTCATGTACAAATGCATCAATCAAGCATCGTCCATCTCCAAATAAGGCTCTTTTTAGATATTGGAGCATTTGCTAATTTTCAGAGAAATTTGGTTTAATCTCTATGGTTTTGTGTAGTGTACATGGGCTGCGACAATCCTGCAAGGTTCTAATGTTACAAGAAACACACTAGCAACGTAATTGTAAATAAACATTTTAAAAAGCAAATAAAAAATGCAGATCTCTCTCTCCCTCTCAGAGCAATTAACATTTTAAAAAGTAAATAAAAAATTATGAAAATGCGAATACTAGAATAGAATATATGTTAATAGTATCAGATACTAGTACTCCTTTTTTTTTAATCTCTTGGCTTTTAGGAACTTCCTATCAGATGTCAGATGTGCAAATTCTTTTTGTACCGGCAAGAAATGAACAAGAACGTATTGCAGTTGCAAATTTCCTGGAGAGGTGCTAGACGAAACAAGCCATCATCCAGACTATTTTGAAATCACAAAAACCATGTATGAAGCCTTACTTTCAGTAATACATAAACTTCCTTCTAACACTTAATATGTGATTCGATTCCCCAAATTCCCACAACAATTAACCAAAAGAAGCAAGTAAAAACATGGTAAATAATATGGAATGGCTAGCTCAGGTTTTGAATCATATTAATGGAAATTTCAGGGATCTAACGAGTTCAAATATACCCGCAAGCTTCCCGTCAATCTCTATATCAAAAAACACCTTGTGAGGGATTCCCTCCAAATCCTCTTCCACTGGGTTTTGCTACAGAACATTCGATCGGGGAGGGAGAAAAAGGGTAAGGAGAGATCTTGAAATGAAATAACAAAATGAGGACAAGTAGCGAACAAATCGATGATGCGCTGTTTTGATGGCCTTGTGGTCAGATGAATTATCTCTTCCGTTCTCTATCAGTCTAAGCTAAAAGAATGCTATCGTCGCGCATAGAATAAAAACCCAGAAAAGACAAGCCGAAACCACCGTTCTATTGGCTTTAATTGCCATTTTCTGAGCTCCCGCCTGTGAGCCTCAAGTCCTTCGCCGCCAAAAAAAAATAAAAATGGCTATTTCATATACTCCATTCACTTGTTACTTGTTAGTTTGTTGCTTTTTTATAAACGTTTCAGATCAAAGTTCCGAACAAACGGATGAATTGCTAACACCATAAACCAGGTTGCAATTAATAGACGCTAATAATTGAAGAAATTCTAGGGGCATAAGGGTATTTTTGTAATAATAGAAAAATTCTAGGGACATCTTAGTCCACTGATACACCAATTTTTATAATCCCTCCAATTTGGGGGTAAAGCTTTTGAGGGGAGAGAGGGGAAAATTTCAAAAAAATTCTCCTCCCCTCTTAAAAAAATGTCCAGCCAAATGAGAGGAGGGGGCTAAATTCCCTCTCATTCCCCTCCCCTTTCCTCACCTCAAACCAAACAGACCTTTAGTCTTTACGATCGCCTTAGGGTTCTCTATTATTTTTAAGAACTTTTTTCCCAACAATTCTTAGAATTAACCGTGGTTAAGTTGCTGTTAGGGGTTAACTGCTAATATGGAAACAACTAATAAATGTATGTGGCAAGCTCTGATTGGGTACTTAGTTATACTTGACTTGCGTAACTTTATGAAAGTTAGGTCCTTTTTTTAAAAAAAATAAAAAATTGGAGAATAGCTTCCGAACAAGTAGGAAAAAATGGTTTTCTAAAAAACTATGGTTTTATGTAAATTCCTTTCCTTAATTTCATAACATTAATTCATCTTTCAACACTAATCATAGTAGAACTAAAGTTTAACCAACCATTTAAGAATTTACAATGATTATAAAGAGTTTCTCATTTCAAACTAGAGTATTCCATTATAGGAAAGTGATAATCTAAACATTTCAAAATACTAATTGAGGGCTCACGTTGCATCCATTCCTCAGTTTTCCAGGTAGGGCCATACCCTTCTATAAAACTTTGACCAAAAGGATGGTCTTATTACTCAACTACTTATATATCCTTGACATCAAGGATTCTCTCAGGCTTCGCTTGGTAAGTCAAGTTTTCTCACAACTTAACATCTTGTTTGTGAGAAGTCAAGTTTTCTCACAACTTAACATCTTCCGGTTTGATCACATGAGACATATTTTTTTTAATTGTATTTAGATCCGAACGTAAATTAATTTTTCAATTGGGACACTGAAAATTAATTAATGATTAATTTTAGTGCAAAAAAACACATATAATTTAAATATAAATAAATCATGCAGATTAGATAGGTATGGGGGTAACATGATCTTGTATGCAATAGGTCCAACCTCTCAAGGATCTCATAAGTTCTAATGAATCGGGGCATCAAATTTTCTGCTTTAATAGATCTCTCGTCGTTTGTAGTGGTTGAAACCTTCTAAACACATGTTCTCCCACACCAAACTCCAATGTTCTCTACCGATTATTCACATAATTCTTTTGGCGGCTCTGAGCAATCAACAACTTCTGCATAATCAACTCGATTTTCTTGGTGGCTTGATCCACCATTTCAGGCCCAAGAATGGTTCTCTCACTCAATTCAATCTATAAAGCCATGATTGGTACTTCTCTCCATATAAGGCATCATATGGGGCTATATGTATATTGGAGAGATAACTATTGTTATATGCAAACTCTGCTGATAGAAGATGCTTATCCCAACTACTTAAAAGCTCAATAGCACAAGCTCTTAATATAACCTTTAAGGTCTATATAGTTCTCTTAGTTTGACCATCATTCTAAGGATGATAAGTTGTATTAAACTTCAATTTTGTACATTCATAAATCATACCCATAATCCCTATATAATGCCACCATGTTATCCACATTTGACCGAGCTAGTATCTTAAGCATATATTCACTCTAATCGGTAGAAAATGGGCTAACTTTATCAATCGGTCAACAATTACCCAAATGGAGTATGATTAGACTTGGCAGAAGGCAATCATATGATAAAGTCCATCAAAATGTTGTCCCATTTCCTCGTAGAACTTCTATACTTTGAAACAACCATAGCGTTTTCTGCTCAATTTTAACTTTCTGACACGTCAGAAACTTCAGCACAAAGTTCATCACATCTCTTTTCATCTTCGGTCACTAGTATTCACGCTTCAAGCCATTATACATTTTAGTGGTTCCGGATGTGTGGCATACTTGCTTCGATGAGCTTCTTCCAAAGTGGTTTTCTTGATCTCATCATTCTTGAGAACACAAATTCTCTTCTTGTATCTCAAGATATATGTATCCCCAATATCATAATCTAGTTCATGCTCTAACTCTTCCCGAATTATGCCCAATTGATCATCTTCTATCTGGGCAACTCTCTAGTCTTGATGGAATCCATATTCACCAAGGATTGCATTTAAAGCATCCTTTTCTTAATCTGGGGTTACATGGATATCTCTCAATCCGCCCAACCAGCTCTACTCCTTTAAACTCATGTAGAACAAATGTACTAAATTTTGACTCAAAGCATAAGCAACCACATTGGCCTTCTATGGATGACACTTCAACTCGACATCATAATCATACTTGCTCCGATGAGCTTCTTCCAAAGTGGTTTTCTTGATCTCATCATTATTGAGAACACAAATTCTCTTCTTATATCTCAAGATATATGTATTCCCAATATCATAATCCAGTTTGTGCTCTAACTCTTCCCGAATTATGCCTAATCGATCATCCTCTATCTGGGCAACTCTCCAGTCTTGATGGAATCCATATTGACCAAGGGTTGCATTTAAAGCATCCTTTTCTTAATCTGGGGGTTACATGGATATCTCTCAATCTGCCCAACCAGCTCTACTCCTCTAAACTCATGTAGACAAATGTACCGAGTTTTGAAAGCATAAGCAATCACATTTTCCTTCCATGGATGGCACTTCAACTCGACATCAAAATCATTTAGAAATTTCATCCACTGTACTTTTCTAATCCACCAAATACTTCAAGATTTTATGGTGCTTCCTCTAAAAGATGCAAGGTTTAAGTGATCATGATTAGTGTCCTTTTAAGTGCCTTGGTGAGGAAACAATACTATATAGATTGAGAGATTGTGAGGCAGTATACACTGCATGGCTTGATTTGATTTACCATATATATTGTAGTACTTTTTTAGTTGTAACTTGTAGGATTGGATATTATGGAACAACAAACAAGAACCGGGTAGCAAAATAGTCAAGAATTGGCCTTGGATGCGGATATTTGGATCGTCTTGCTGGTTAATCTGGAAGAATAAAGGCAAGAAGATATTTGAAGATATATGTGTTCATCCTCATCGCATTGTTCATAGTTGCCTTCACCACCTAATGGAAGGCGTAGAGCAAGGAAGATTCAATTATATGATCTACCATGTTCTTGATGTCAAGTAGAGTTTTCCACCTTCTGGCTATGTTAGGGTGGATGTAGATGGATCGATTAACAACCATAAAGTTGTAGCTTGTGGTGGCATTGGTCGGGATAGCACTAGGGCGTAGATGATAGGATTCCAACAAAGAATTGGCTTTTGTTCCACTACTGCAATAGAATTATAAGCAATCAAAGCAAGTATGTAGGTTTGTAAGCAGTTTGGCTGCTCTTAGATTCCACAAAGGCTATTCGTCTATTAACATCAGAATACGAGATGTATCACCCATTGGCTTAGGAGATTTGAAATTAGATCGTTGATTTTCTCTGACTGGGATATAGAAATAATTCATTCAAACAGAGAAGCACTGAAAATGTGCAGATTTTTTGGCCAAGATGGCATGGAGGCGAACACTGAGTTGAGTTCATTGCAATTTTCACCAGCTTCTTGTTCAAATCAAATGTTAGTCAACTTAAACTAAGATTGGTTGATAGTGTATCACTCTTATTTGTGTTTGTAGTGTCGCTATGACACAATCCAAGAGGTAACTCTTGTCTTACTTATTCAAATTATATATATATAATATATATATATATATATATATATATATATATAAAAGATGGGGCAGGCAATTGCAATTTTCTCTAAAGATTGGAAAGAAAAGACAAAGGTAAAGAGAGGGAGGAGTAAGGAAGATGATGGAATGGGGTCATTAATGACAATTTTCTCTAAAGAAAAAACTTCACCTTAATCTTCTCCTCATCCCCCTATGCGCTTTAGTCATCAATCCCATAAGCTCATGTCACCTTAGTGCTTTCTAGAGTCATGGGCCCAGTGGTGAAACCACTTATTGGCTAGTCAGGCCTTGGCCCAACCAACCTAGTTGACCTTCTAAAATTTGTTATCATACGTACTAAAAATGTTAGTATCATCTTATATTTTATTTTGATTTATAATCGTCAATTATTATTTAGTTGTATTTTCAATGTTATGTGATATTATTTAATAAATAGTTCAATATGTTTATTTTTTAGCTTAAACTAAAAATATTTTCTGGTTCCACCGCTACGTGAGCCCTTGACCCAGATTTTAATGCTACAAGATGAACGACTTTAATGAAAACTTAGCAGGGGGTCATTTAAAACAAATATATAATTTTCCATTGCATGTGGGTAACGGAGAACTCTGGGGCAGTGACCAAAGCAAAGATCATGACCATCAAAACCAGACTTTTAAGTCTGCTATGTTTGAGCCAAGCATGATGAGCACTTGCTTGTAACCCAATTATAGTGGGGAACATTAAGTCATAAGAGGAACATACTAACGAAACTTTAGTCTTTATTTGACAAAAAACAAAAAGTCTAGAATGTTCACAACATTTTGAATTTTACTTATTCATTGGACACGTTTAATTGTGATTTGGACCCCATTGCGATCTACTATTAGAGAAATTTAAAGAGAATGGCCATCACACAAACTATAGATTATTAGAAATATGAACGGAGAAAGAAACAGCTCGGAATTTGTTGTTCACTGAAAGAAATACTAAGTACATTAAATCACTATCTCATTCTTATATTTTCCTTCTCTTATAAGAAGAAATATGTTCATCAAGAATACCAAGTATCTATCTATGGATTTTTTTTTAAGAAAAAAAAAAAAGCAGGAAAACAGATGATTGAAGAACCTCACCCCTAAGACTCATCCATAGGATCATTACGATTACACGATTGAGATCTGGAATTTTGATCATCTGGCCTTTCCTCCTCAGAGGCTACTGTCCTAGAAACAGAATCCTCAAGAGCCTCCAGAAAAGATAAAACTGTAAACTTGTCTGCCATGACAGAAAAACAAGTCAACAATATTGAAATAACAAGATGTGTTTTCTGATATATTTTTATTGCAATAAAAAAACACATAAAATGCTAACTATATAGAAGATAGTCATGTTTTATACATCAGATAGCTCCAAGAAATCAAAAGGTTTTGTTCCATAACAATTTCACTATCCCGTTTCTATTTGACACACCATTAACAGTGTACAGAATAAGCAAAGACAAGAAGGATTTTTAAAATTTAACATGCTAATCACTTACATTTACTTGGATCAATTCCAAACTGAGACAAATCTATCTGACCTGTCCGAAGTACCTATATTATTAAAAAAAAAAATTGATAAACTCGAGAAATAAAGTGTGCAACAAAACGATTTTAAAGATATCATAAAACAAGATGGCCAAAAATAACAGTATAAAAAAAAAAAAAAAACCAAGCTCACATGAGTGAATGAATCTACTTGCTGACGAAAAGGGGGGCTCTGCAACAACTCCAATACATCTTCTGGAGACCACTGACCCTAAATTAAGAGTGACAAAAATATATTTATAGCCAAATGAAGGACCAGAAAACATCAGCCAAAAGTAGATATATACCTCAGGTAAGTAGGGTGCTAAGCACTGCTCAATAGGCAATGTCTCAATTAATGGCATTACTAACTCAGGTTTCAATAGATCATCAAGCCCCAAACCTAACAGGATGCAAGAAAACAATCGATTTAGCTATATAACATGATTCAAAAGATTTAACAAAACCGTCATTATTTGAAATAAAAATTATCTGACTTAACAATCTCATTTTATAATACAGGCTTCAAGAAGTTTTGTTAACAACTTGAACTTGCAAAGAAAACAATTAGGATCTGAATCAAAATATTTCCCAACACAAGGCTTTAAATAAGGAAGCAGATGCATAAAGGAAATGGCCTTTTTCTTTGTGCCATTCCTTAGGTGACCAGACTTCTCAAAAACTAGCAAATCAAAATTCTGTACTCCATAGATTTTAAGCATCCTCTCGACTATAAGTGAGGCCATCTACTTTGAATGCGATGGCATTGGATATTTTATAGACTGAATGTTTATAGTCTAACAGATAACAAGGACTACATATGAAATAGCAAATCATACAATACCTCCATCTGGATCACCAATGCTATCTGCAAAATATAAAATCAGAAACCAAAAAGGGTCAGGTTCCAGAGAAACATAACCATTAGTATGTAAACATTACCTCAAAATATATATTACCTGCAGGCCCAATGTTATTCAATATCCTCTGAAGATCTTCCAATTTTACTGGACCAGAAGATGCTGAATGGCTTGTCGCTTCTGTGCCCAAATTTGGGCCGACCAAATTCACAGCTCTTTTATACAAAAATGAAGTTCCATTGGATCAGTGTGTATAACAATACTAGATAAGGCTGGAAATACATTTGAAATCACACCAAAATTCATTATTGCAATACAGCAGACTGTACTGCTACACTTTTTCTATACCAAAAGTCAAGACGAATGAAAATTTTGAATATGAAATTAAGAAATCATCCTCTGGCAGGAACAGATGAGAACAAGTTAGAAACTTAATAATTGGGAATAAGTAAATAATGTGGGCATATGCTTTATCCAGAATTTTAAATTAGATCTTTATGAATCTAGGCTCTAATCTTCAATTGACATGACAGACTTAATGCCAAAAAGGAAAAACTCTGCCCTAATGATACTGTCTGGAATCAACCTATCCAGCCAAAAGTAAACCAAATTCAGAGGAGTCACATATCTATAGACATCTTTCGCTGAAAAATTGGAATCATTTGCCCAGTGGACAAGAGCTAACTAACAAAATGGAGGTATCTACCAGACAGGCAAGGATAATATAGCCAGTACGGTGTGAGGAAACCAGGAGTGAACAAGTTATATAAGACCAATAGAAGAAAAAGTGCAGGTGAGGGAAACATGAGGGAAAAGAATGAAACCCAATGATGGAGGGAGAAAAAAAAAAAAAACCTACTGATATTTTATCCCAGTACTGAGCTGAATGGAAAGCCTCCAAACCAAGGATTTATAGAGGAGGCTATTAATAAATGCTTAAATAATAAACAAAATAATGATAGTATTTCAGAATTCCTAATTCAAGCCCTGAAGGATTAGCTCCTGACTTGCAGATAGTTACCCATATCATTGATTGCATAATCCCATATATATTTTTTCCATTCTTCAAGAGAACACTAATGAGTGTAATATCCCCCTCCCATAGTACTACCTCCGGTCCTAATTATAAGACATAGTTGACTTTGTTTGGAGAGATTAAGGAAGCTAAATAAGTTACTCAATCATTTTATATGTTGTGTATTTTTAGAATAAATATTAGTTTATTAGTCAAACTAATTACTTTGAAGAAAAAAATAAAAATAAAAATACTCCAAAGTAATTTAATTAGCTTCCTTAATTTCTCCAAAAAAGTCAACTATGTCTTATAATTAAGACCGGAGGGAGTATTATAAAAGCATTTCAGCTTGCATGACACAGTAAGCAAGCATTAAACGCAATGGAAGTTCATAGAAAAACAAGGAAAGAGGTAAGGATCAAACTAATTATACAAAACTGACAGCATACAAGCATGTGATCAATCTTTTATAATCAATTTGAATTTGAATTTGAATTCCCAGTACACATAGCAACACCTGGATGAGAGATCATCCTCAGCCACATCTTCAGAACTTTGAAGAGGAACAGATGCATCAGGCTCTTCTTCACCAAGGATCTCTGCAAATCAGCAAGAAAATTACACAATATGGGTGACATTTCACGCTGCACATGTAGCAATTGAATGTAATTGGTTCTTCCTAGTTGGCAGTTCATAAAAATTGAGACTCATCAAAGTACACATACAGGTGAACACAAAAACAAATACAATCCCACACCATGGAATCAAGTAATAAGCCATTGCAATAGACAAAATCATGATGGATAATGGATAGAAGTGATCATGGGAGTAAAAGGAAGTGTAAGAAGCTAAAGTGTTGCACAATCATAAGTTGTATGCGGTATAATTCCAAGCATACAGAAATAATATGAGCCAAAATATCAATGTGTTCAAGCAATCAAAGGATGGATGATACAGTCCACCTATAGAACGATCCTAAAAAACAATATCATAAAGAGACAAGAAGCAGCCTGCAGCTAGAAAGTAGCGATATTTGAAAGAGCTCATTAAAAATTGAAAGCCACATGATAATAATTGGTTACAATAGTTTGCAAGGGCATGGCTTCAAGAAAGTTTTGTGAATCATTATGCACAATACAAACTCAAAAACTAGGGATTCTCATTTCCTTTCCTTTCCTTTCACGAGACTAATTGAACTAGAAGTGGAAAGGAAGTTGGAAGTTGGTACTTTCACACAATGCAAGTCCTTGGACTTCCATGGAAGTCTATGTTTAGACCTCTTCACCCTTGAATCAACCTCTCCATTGTCCCTTTGCCTCACCACCATCTCCTCCTCCCCTTTCTCTCTTTCACCCTCTTGTCTACCTCTCACTGACCATCTGCTGCCGTCTCCTTCAGCTACCATCTCAATACAAGCTTCCCCTGTCAAGTCACCCCATCGTCTCCATCATTGAACTCCACAACAGAACAATGGAGATGATGAGCAACGGTCAGGACAGAGCAGCAACATCTCCTCCTCCACCACCACCACCACCACCTCCTTTTTTGTGCAATTGCTGATTGCTCTAACACACCGGGTTTTTGGATTTGTAAAAATTAAATTGCAGCCTTTTTTCTTATATTTGAGCTATTGAGGTGCTGGACTGTTGTTGTGGATTGGATTGCCTTTTGAATTCTTGATTTGTGAATCTGAATTATTGGTTGGATAGTGCTGCTTTGTTCTTTTAATGGCAGTTTCTGGTCTCTGAAGGTAATTATTGTTCTCCAGCAGTGGTTCTTTTGGCAGCAGTGTTATAACGAGTAGAGTGGCTTAGTTGGTTCGAAAGTGGTTCTTCAGGACGTGCTTCATGGTGCTGGTTTTCTCACAGTTTTTTCTCTAATTTCATGGGTATTTTGGTCCTTTCAAAATATAAATAGATAAGTAAAATTTATATCCTCCTTCCACTTCTACTTCCAACTCTATTTCCTTTTCCACTTCCATAAAGAATTCTTCCAGAATACCAAACGGAGCATTATGGTTCCCGTCATTTCATAAATCGTTAGATCAAGATGCATATTACACTATTATATCAGGATCACAAGTACATCTTATGAGTGATAATGTACGGTAATTAGAAGGAAGCTCAACATTTTCTAACTGAAAGTAGCAACGAGCCAAGCCAACAACACAGCTACTCACCTAATGGCCTGTTTAAGTGATCATTCACTGAGTTACACAGCTGCGAGTCACCGTCAGCATTTGACTCCTAGAAACAATAAAGGAATAAATCAGAATTAAAAAAACCAAGTCACAGCTATAGAACAAAAAATACAGAAGTGAACTTGCAATATCATAAACCTGCATCCAGAAGAAAAACTTCCTGTCGTCGCTATTGAACCTCAATATGTAAACCCTTCCAGATGCTTGATTAACCTGAGCAACCAAGAAAAAGAATATAGCCAAAATCATCATCAAGAGAGCTAAGGAATTATAAAAATTGAACTAACTGACAACAAACAAGTGACACCTTCTCAAAAACAGCCTCATCTGGAAAAATTATCTGATCCTGTGGCAGATTTGGTCAAAGAAATTCAAGACACACTCAGCAGAAAGCATCCAAAATGTTCATTTTAGTCCCTTGACTGACTTATTTGTTTCAATCTAGTCCCTTGACCTTTTTTGGTTTAACTTTATCCCTAAACTTATAATACGAAACTTCAGGTTATCACACTGAAAATCTACAAAGTGAAAGATTAACAAAAATGGAAATCTCATTCTGAAATGTACATTCAATCAATGCTTCTACATTTGGTTGAAAATCTCACGAACTACAATTTTACAGACACAAACAAAACAACAATAACAAATAAAGGGGCATCCCTGATGGATTCACAAAGGAATTAGAAAATTCTTGAGTTTAATATTTCTCCTCCGGCATGCCTATATTTTAGTTCACGCTTCAAACTAAAAGTTCTCTCCTCTGTGAGTAAATTAGATTATAGCTTAAACATTTTCCATGAAAAGATTATCCCTGACATTGGCCATTGGAGCACTCCATTCTCAACCCACTACTGTTCTTTTAGTAAATAAATTATGTTTCTACCACAAAAAATCAAAATAATTTCATTTTGTGTATGACAGAGGAATGACAGTTCCCGCAAGAAAATTAAAAATAATCACTGAGAGATGGACTTAAAGAACCAAACTGGAATTGCCGGCAGTACAAACAATGAGCAACATTATGGAACACTTAAATCCTACCCAATCACACAAAAGCTAGGATACATCTTCAACAACATTTTGAATCCGATCAAGCCACTGAAAGTGGACTAATCCCTCCTCACCCTGAAACAAACAAAAGTTAACTTCTCTAAAAATCTCAAAGCAGTGGACTTCATGATTTGAAACTTGAACAAGATAATGAGATTAAAGTTCTAAAAGAGTAAATCTAAAGGGAGGACATTATTTCAAAGAAAATAGCATCACACCTTAGCAATGCGAATAAGCCCTTTACGTGTGTCAGGGCAAACCTTTTTCCCCTCAAGAAACATTTTTCCAGCACGGAACTCCAACATTATTTCCTGCCAATGAGAGGGGAAAAAGTGATAACATCATGGAGTTCTCAGAAATAATGTTAATCTTCACAGACACACCAAAAAAAAAAAAACACCAAAAACAGTCTATAATAATGGACGGAAAATTAAGTTGGAGATGTTTTAGCATTCAAAAGATGTAGAAGCAGCACCTGCCCATCTTGAAAAGCATCAGGTAAAGACGAACTCATGGGTACAGCTCCCTATTATACAAAGAGATAGTAAAAGCATATAAGTAGCAATTACAAAGAAAAGATTCAGCACTAAATCAAATAAGTTTCATACAATGGGAAAAACCCTAGATAGATAGTAAAGGCAAAATGCAACCCACACCACTAATTTGCAACCTAATTAATAAAAGCCATGTTCTGCTAACTGGATAACTAACCTTAGACATTGACCACGTAATGAATCTAGGAGCCAGCAAAATAAAATATAATGGAGTGAGTCAGTGATGGGACAGAAACTTCTTTTGGTGCCTTTCATTCTTGGAAGAGCTGTTGGTTTTTCATCAAAGGTATGTCCTCTACAGTCACTTAGGGTGTGTTTGGTTCAATGGAGGCAAGTGTAGGGGAGGTTCATTAAAGGTAGGTGGGGGTAGGGCAAGGGAGGTGATGAGCTTTGTTCAGTTGAAGGAGACGGGTGGGGAGGTTTGGTTCAAAAGGCTGTAGCTTTTTTACAGAGGTTTTCTTATTGGTAAGTAAAAGTGTACAACTGTTTTGCTGAGGCATTTCTTCTTTTACTTATCTCAAGCATAGTTGTAAAACCCAGCCATGATGCTAAAAAATAAACTTAACAGCAAAATCATTTTAGATTATCTTACTTCAGTATAGGATTGACATTTAGCTGAAAGTTATTTTATTATTATTTTAAGTTCGCAAAGGCAATCCATCAAACACTATATAATCAAACTTTCAAGACTCTCAAACATCTACAAGAGAAACATACACATAAAAGCTGAATATTTCTGCACGTTGTCATATGATATACTGCTAAACATGCAAGCTATATAAATCTGTGTGGATGGCATAAGTCAGCTTAAACCATTTGTGCAGAAAGGAACTGAAAAAAAAGAAGCATAATTATGGGCTTCAAATTGATTTCTAATGTAGAAGAGTCTGAACACATGTGAAACAATGAATCAAAATTTACTCTCATGATTATAAGGCAAATGACGTGACTACAGAAACAGTGAATGGAATAAGGGGTACGAACTGGACCTTAGACGATAGAGTCGTGACAATTAATTGCTCTTGTTGCATTCATAAAAATAATAATTTCATATGCAGAAAATTTGGATGAAAAACAATTAGATTCTCTTCAATATCCTGAATTTTAAGTCAAACTCAATCAGACGAAGCAATAAACTTAAATAGACCATAAAAAACTTCAAGATTCTCAGTACACACAAGAAGGATCAAATGAAGGCATAAGTTGAAAAATAAGAATTAAGAACGAACTCTGACACTTACCTGAATGAAGATGGCGGAAAGCTGTAGGAGCAGGTGGCGGCGGCGGCGGCTGGAAGAGCAGGCGGCGATGATGACGCTAGAGGAGGAGAGGAGCGAAGCCCGGGAAGCCGGGAGAGGGGAAAATCTGAGGAGAAAGGGGTTTTTTTTTTGATAATAAGAGAAAGGGGTTTTTAGTTTAGAGGGGCAAGGATGGAATATTAAAAAAGGAAAAGTGCACTAAAGCCCACAAATCCACATCCACATGTATAGTTTTTTTTCATTTGAACGGCTATACACATGTATAGTTATGAGATTTATTTACGGTTCACTATTCATATTTTTTTCATTAGACTTGATATTTAATATAATATTTTTAGTTGACATTTAGAAAATATATGAGAAATTATAATAAAAATTAAGAATATTTATATAAAGAGAGAGAGAATTTGGCTATTCTGGATGTTAAAGGAACATTATCAAAAAAAAAAGGAACATTAATTAAGAGAGAAAAAATCAAAATAAAAGGAGTTATTTTATTTTTGTTAAGATGAATTAAAGTGTATCCAACATCTTAAAGTATTTGTTTAGGTACATTCAGTGACCTATAGTATTCCTCAAGTATTTTCGGGGGTGCTCATCACCTTTAGGTACTTTTTTGTGCAATTTTACACTTAACAATTTAAATAATTTAGGGTGTTGGATACACCAAAAAAATAGTTTATGGTATTAGATACACCTAAAAAAAATAGAAAGAATCTCACTAAGGTCCCAAGGACTAGAAAAAAAATAAAAAGTCCTAGTGTAGATTCCTCTATAAAAAAAAGTCCTATTGTAGAATCATCTGTCAAAAAAACCCACAAGGACTTTAGTGACATGGATAAGCTTGTCAAGAGTTACTCACATACACTTGTCAACCGAAGTTATTTAGTTAACATAGATAAGTTTGTTAATGATCACTCCATGACTTATCAATATAATGACATACACTTATCAAATAGAGTTGGATTAGTTAACATAGATGGGTATGTCAACGGCCCCTCTATGGCTTATCAATATAGTTACACATTAACTTGTCAATATGAGCTATTTTAATTAATATATATTCCCTCTGGTCCTTATTATAAGGCACCAACTAACTTTTCTCACAAATCAATAAAAGTAGTTAAAGTCAATAAAGTTGTCCTATAATCTAAGTAATTTCTAATATTACCCCTACTAATTGTACTAACTCTAATATTATGTTAATTATTACTCTCACCCACTACCCTTATTAATTAGGGGTAGACATGGAAAAAAAAATAATCATTGCTCATTGAGAACAAGCAAGTGCCTTATAAAAATGACCAAATAAATTGTTAGTTGATGCCTTAGAATAAGGACCAGGGGAAGTACTTGTCAATATGAGCTATTTTAATTAATATATATGAGCTTATCAATGTTTACTCTATAACTTATCAATTTAGTCACATACACTTCTTAATAATGTAAATTCACATTTGGAATCTATCTTAATAAAATCTCTAAGAACTTTTTTGATAGAAGATTATACATTAGGACTTTTTTTATAGAGGGAGATCCCAAAAACGGGAGTGGCTCCCATCATCTTCCCCTCTCATCCACTTCTCATCATCTTCTCAATCTTAACCGTTGGATTGAAATCTGAACGGTTTAGATGTAATCTTTTATAAAAATATTATTTTTATATTAAAAAAATATTAAATTATTAAAAAATAATACTTTTATATAATATTATATCTGAACGGTTAAGATTTCAATTCAATGGCTGAGATGAAGAAGTAGATGAGAAGGGAAGAGGACCGTAGCCAACCCCAAAAACATATTTCATGGTTCTATACCAAAAAAAAAACATATTTCTGGGTGGTGGGGGCACTACACTACAAAATACTTGAGGACATCTTAATCCATTTTAGATTTAGATAAAATAAGGGGGGAATTCTAAATAAAGAGAGCTAAGATTATGTAAATTACATATAGATAATATATATTAATTTAAAGTTTTGAACAATTCAACGTTGTTATCATGAGAAGTGATGGATAGAAGTGAGCATAAAAACTAAAAAAAAGGACAAAACAAATTAAAAAATTTCCAATTTGTCTGGAGGAAACTTGTGAAAAATTCATCAATACTCCTCCAATTCTTTATATAAAATGCCTTTAAAAAATCAAAGGGGATACAAATTGTAGGATGTTTAGTCAAAATATCATTCCATTTTATTCTTATGAAGTGATAAATATAAAATAATATAATAGAGAGAAAATAAGAGAATGAAATCAGATGATTAACTAAGAGAGGGATTATAAATATACATTACAAATCAAATAATAAAATAATAACCCACTAATAAAATAAATAGGACACGATTAACATTAATCAACAGAACTGCACAACGTTCTTGAAAGTGGAGAGAGAAAATCAAACAAAAATTAAGCTAAAATAAATAAACATGGGATAATGGAATTTCAAAATTCAAACTGGAGATATTTTAGGTAATTAATTAGAGTAGGCACCAAGGCAACCATATGACATCATCAAAAAATTTCCAATAATTGCTCCCTTAAATTAATGTTTGCAAACATAATTTAAGAGTATAAGGATTTGAGTTAGGCCCTCCCTTAAACAAAATCTTCCATAGAACATTTTCCAAGCATTTTTATAAGCTTCATGAACCGAGTTTGCTTGAGTGGTTTAGTCATAATGTTAGCCACTTGATTTTCACTTTTGCAAAATACCAAATCAATAACACCATCATTGCAAAGGTCACGCAGAAAATGATATCTCACATCAATATGTTTGTTTCGTCTATGCAAAGTTGGATTTTTGGAAATTTTAATTGTTGAAACATTGTCACAATTAATTGTTGATGCACCTTTTGTAACATCCTTCCAAAATTACCATTTAAATAATTATTTTATACCTAAACATATTTAAATTAGGCCTATAATAAATTACTCCACATTAAACTTCATATCAACAGACTCTATTCATAATATAAGTTTCAGTTTGCGGCAAAATGATCAAAATATACGTGTCAAAAGGCCCTAAAGTTTGGCAATATACATTAGAATGTGCTTATGTAACAAAAAAAGATATACAAGATTGATAACTCAGATCGAGTCTCGGATGCCTTCCCCTTAGTGCTAGTGCCTGAATTCTCACCTGAAAAATAAATAATGACGGGGTGAGTCACGAAGACTCAGTAACCACATATCCAATTTAACAAGTATACATGGAATGATTACAAGATAGTTAAGCGGGCCAATTATCCATTCGTATATCAATAACTCTATGAAATTTACCAAACCAATTAATAATTCAAAATTATTCAATATGCATGTAACTCCCTCAACCATCCTTATAACCTCCTTATAACCGCTGACAGAACTCATGGGCTACAATATAATAGGTTTAATCTCTTTGACGAGATTATACCAAGCCCACCAATGATGAAGTGTAGCCCGGCCAAAGGCTACAGAACTCATATCAGACCATGGGTTCCCTTTCTCTTGAATATAGAAAGGTGTCACTGTCCCAAAGGCTGACCCTTATCCCGGCCAAAGGATAAGGATGATACCAATGGCCCTGAAAATATCCGGCCATTCACTGTGCGCTCAGTGGCGGCAATACCACGTGGTATAAAATCAATCTCCTACCATCACATCTCATCTCAATCCAGAACACCTCAATGTGCAGTGCAATATCACAATTTTTAACATCAACAATTCACAGTTATATTCAATATTCAACACCATGCATAAACTTTCATAATTACAAAATAAACAATTTTTCAATATAAACAATTTATGCCCACTTAACTAAAAATTTACCTTCAAACAAATATCTCACATATATACATTTTCATAGGTAACAAACTATAATATATTCATATTTTTTAAATATATAAACATAAGCTTATAATCACCTCAATAAGTATACAAGATAAATTGGAAAGTGATTATCTCAAGTTCTTGACACGACACTAAGCGTAAGAGAAATCAGTCCCCTTTAAAAATAAATATATAATTATATGTTAATAGAATTAACAATAATCACTAATATCATAATTAAATAATTAATTAAGCTATTATTTCACTTTAGTTTTCCTAAAAAATGACAATTTATCTATTCCTCAATTTTTAACCTAATACTAGCTTTTATGAGAATAACCCAATTTATTAAACAATCTCCATATAATTAAAATCATATCAATCTCTAGTTTAAAATCTCAAATCCCAATTCATAATTTCATATAGTTCAAGATTTAGCAAAACTAACCGATTAAACCTTAAATAATACTTCTAGTAATCCAAATAAATGCTTAGATTCTCATTTAATCGGTAAAAATATCTTACATGACACAAATCCTAAATTCTTTTAAATATCACAACAACTAATTAACAAAAAGCTAAACCGATTAAAGTTATTTATTTATCGTGCTCTTCATATATACGGTTTTCTATTATCAAAACTCAAAACTTTTACCAATATTCTAATCCCAAAATTTTCAATAATCAATATTATGTTACCCTCATTAGAAAGATAAAAATACGTAAAACAACTTTCAAGAAGAAATTTTATTGAAATTAAATAATTTAACTACTTAAATGATCTTATAAAATAAATAACGTACTCTTTTCTCATCCTGCTCGTCGCTCTCTCTCGCTCACTCTCTAATTACACACACAAACACTAATATACACATAAACACCGCACATACATATATATACTAAGGCCCCGTTTGGATCAAAGAAAATGTGGGAATGGAAAGGAATGGAAATGAAAAGAATGGAATGGAAAATATTTTACCTTGATGCATTTGGTTGGCACTGGAAAAGAAAATGGGTTGATAGGAAAATTTTTGTTTGGTTGGAAGAAAATAAGGTAGGAAAATAAGACAAAATACCATTTTACCCTTAGAGATAAAATATTTTTTTGAATTGTTTTGGGAATTCTCGAGAATTGCCAAGCAATTCTCGAGAATTGCATAATTGAGAATTGCCCAAGGCAATTCTCGAGAATTGCCTTCAGCTCAATTGAGAAGGCAATTCTCATATGAGAATTGCCATTGGCAATTCTCAAGAATTGTCTGGCAATTCTCGAGAATTGCCGAGCAAGGCAATTCTCATTGAGAATTCTCCCACCTCCTGTCTCCTTTCTGTTACCTTGAAGCAAAATGATTTTCACCTTCTCGTTCCTTCTTCTTCGCCCCACCTCTCTCGCTCTCTCTCTCTCTCTCTCTCTTCCTCTTCGTCTCACGATAGAGGTCATACCTATCATAATCGAAATCTTCATCTTGTGTTTGCACTTGTTTTTTTTTCCTTCTTCCTTCACCCTTCACGCTCTTCTTCCTTAACGCCGTCTCTTCTTCTTCTTCCAATCTCTCAGATCGAAAAAATCTTTTTTTTTCCTTCAGCGTTCAAGGCAGCAGGTGTGGCGTCGACGGCGGAGGGTTGCGAATCGCGATCCACAACAAATGGATGAATCCTGGTTCACCTCTCGCGAATGTTGGTGATTTGAAAGCGCCGAACAATTATGGGTTCTTCATTTCGATTGCATCCATCAAACGATTCGGGTATTGTGTTGTTGGGAAATATGAGGGCTCTCTTCATCGCGAAAAGGTGAGGGCTAAATTTGTCTTCGCATCTTCGAACTTCTTTGGAAAATGGGTTCCCACCAAAATTGGTGGGAATCAATTTTTCCGTGTTTAAAGGAAAATCTGCCGCCGCCGGAAATTATTTTCTTGGGAAAATTGCGAACAAACGCCGCTGGAGGCCGGAAAATGTGATTTTCCATTTCCTTCCTCTGATTTTCAGCGAACCAAACGGGGCCTAAAGGGTTGAGGCGGTGGATTAGAGAAATGCAATTGTTTTTAATAATAATAATATACTCTCCCTCTACCACGTTTAAGTGGCGGGACGCCGCCGCCCCCAAATGGGGGTAGCGTACCCGCCACACAATTTATGTGGATAAATTTTTTTGTTTTGTGTTTTTTAAAATTATTATTATTATTATTTTAATTTTTACTTTTTTAAAAAAAAATCTTATTTTAAGAATATCACACCTTTTTCTTGACTCTAAAGTGCTTCAAAAGATCTTTTTAACCATATAGCTTGACAAGAACAGGATGCAATAGTACAAATTCAGATTCTGTAGTTGACAAAGTAATAATTGGTTGTTTCTTTGAAGATTAAGAAATAGTTTCATCACTCATCATAAAAACAAAGCCTGATGTGTTTTTTCTATCATCCGCGTCTCCAGCATAGTCACTATCAGAAAAGCCATAAAATTTTTCTTTTGGATTAGCCTTATAAAAAATTCCAAAATCAATGGTACCTTTCGAATAACGAAAAATTCTCTTTGCAATTAGAGGGCAAAAATTACATAATAAAACCCAGATGTTAATCAAACTATATTTTAGCCCCATAAACATTTCAATATTTTCATTTTAGTCCCTCCACGGCTCTTTTAACCGGGACTAAAGTGAAAATATTTAAATTTTTCTGAGGTTGAAATGTAATTTTATGAACATCTAGGTTCTATTAAGTAATTTTAGGGGGGCCACCCCTAGTTCCACCCTCGGAGATGAGTCTCAATTGGATTTTTGATATACCGACTTATAAGATTAATACCGTGCATGAAATCAGGCCTTGTAGAAATGAGATACATTAAACTTCCAAGCATTTGCTTGAAGAAAGTAGAATTCACTTTCTTTTTCTCCATATCCCTTCACCAATTTGGAGCCATATTCACTTGGAATATGAACATGATTGCAATTCCCCATTCTAAACATATCCAAAATCTTAAGAACATATTTCTTTTGTGAAAAAAAAAATCAAATGGTGATTGTATAACTTTGATACCAAGAAAATATTGTATTAATCCCAAATTAGACATATCAAATTCTTTCATCATTCTCTCCTTAAAGGCATCTAGAAAGGCTATATCATTGCAACTTAAATCAAATCATCAACATAGAGAGTCACAATTTTTTTTTCATCTTTTCCAAATTTTGTAAAGAGAGTATATCCATGAAGGCATTTTTGAAAACCTTCTTTGGAAAAATAGGCATTTATATGACTATACCAAACTCATGGTGTATGTTTAAGTCCATATAAACCTTTTTTAATTTATATACCTTTTCTTCACTCCCTTTCTTCACATATCCAAGTGACTGATCAATATAAACTTCTTCCTGTAACTCACCATGTAAAAGGGCATATGTGACATCTAATTGATAAACCCGCAAAGAATTGCAGCTATGTCTAACAATAATCGAAAAGTGTCAAGCCTAGCAATTGGAGCAAAAACTTCTTTATAATCAACCCAAAATTCTTGCCTATAGCCTTTTACAACAAGGCGTGTATTTATCAACTCCACCATCTTTGTTCAGCTTTGATTTGTAAACCCATTTGACTCCAATGGATTTTTACCCCTTCGGGAGCTCCACCAATTCCCATGTATTATTTTTCTCTATAGATTTGATCTCCTCATCCATGGCTATTTGCCATTTTCTTTCTTTATATGCTTCTTCAAATATGAGGGGATCACAATATGCAAACAAAGCAAGGTGAGCTACAAAATCATTATCAGATAAGTCATATCCACTTATATAATAAATCATTCAAGATTGACCATCTCGAGGTTCCTCCACTATTGCAGTGGCTGGTGCTTCTACATCATTTGGAGAATTTTAAAGAGTAGCAGCAATAGTATTTTCTGGGTGTGGCAATTGCTCCTTTTCTTCTTCAATTTTATAATCACGATAAATTAGAGAAGGTTGTGCCCATTCCAATTCCAAGTGCTTTCTTCATTAAAAAAAATGACATCCCTGCTTATTAAATTTTATTGGTTATGGGATTAAATAATTTATAAGCTTTAGATTGCTAACTTGCACCCAAAAAAAACATTTTTT
Organism: Acacia melanoxylon; assembly: GCA_019022615.1. Classification (NCBI taxonomy): domain Eukaryota; kingdom Viridiplantae; phylum Streptophyta; class Magnoliopsida; order Fabales; family Fabaceae; genus Acacia; species Acacia melanoxylon. Next base: position 10,573,301 of record JAFJYJ010000012.1, read on the forward strand.
TCACTATTATCATCAAGCTTCTTTCTTTTCTCATCTAGAACATGAGCATATGCAATGCAACTAAAAATTATGAAGTGATCAACAGTTGGCTTTCGTCCACTCCAAGCCTCTTGTGGAGTCATGTTTTGAACAGCAAAAGTAGGACTTCTATTCAAGACATGAATGCTCTAATCCACTGCTTCTGACCAAAATTCCTTTGGAACTTTTCCTTTTGCTAGCAAACTTCTCACCATGTTAAGGATGGTTCTATTCTTCCTCTCAAATACACCATTTTGTTGTGGTGTATAAGTAGCTATAAGTTCTCTTCAAATACCATATTGCTCGCAAAAATTTGCCAATTATTTTGGGTAATATTCTCCACTACGATCTGTACAAAGAGTTTTAATCATCTTTTCTGCTTCATTTTCATCCTGAGCTTTAAAGCTTCATTGTTCTCCTGTAAAAAGTAAACCCAAGTTTTTCTAGTAAAATCATCAATAAATGTGATAAAATAATTTTTACCACCATTGGAAGTTGGAGTGATTGGCCCATGTATGTTAGAGCGAATGAGCTGTAAGACTTCTTTTGCTTTCCATGATTTTCCTTGAGGAAATTGAGAACGTGGTTGTTTGCCAACAACACACTCTTCACAAACTTGGGAAGGAGAAGAAATTTGAGAAAGACTTGGGACCTGTTGCCACTTTTCACAAACATGGTTGTTGCCCCACATATGTTTCTGATGAAGAGCTTTAACCTACCAAAATTCAAATGGCCATAGCGATAATGCCAAAGCCATGAGACATCTTTCTTAGTAGCCATCAAGCAAGATTGAACACTTATAATCTCCAATGGGAATAACCTCTTTGAAGTCATTGGAATAACAACAATAACACCTTATGAAGAATCATAGATCTCACAAATCCCTTTCTGAATAGTAACTGTATAATATTTTTCTTGCAATTGACCCCACCCAACAAATTTCTTTCAAATCAGAGACATAATAAACATTAGAAATCGTTTCAATAAAACTATTTTTAGTTTTTGTTTTGATGTTGTCTTTTCCCAACACTTTAACAGTAAAGCAATCATCAAAATTTTGTTGTGGAATTAAAACCTTCATCTAAGGAAGAAAATAAAGATTTTCTTGCACACATGTGGTTGTAGTAGCCAGTATCCACATATCAAATATTTGATTGTGATGCTTTGGTAACTTGGAAAGCCATCAATAAAGTATCTTCCACCTTATTTTCTGCAAAATTTGACTTGTCTCCTTTTTCCTTGTTAGACAGCCTAGCATAACACTCAGAATGATAATGACTAAATTTATGACATCTAAAGGATTCTACCATAGATTTGTTGAATTGTAAATTTTGTTCTTCGTGTTTGCTATAAAATTTATCCTCTTCCTCCTTGACATCTCTATGGCCACGGTCTCCTCTTCCTCTACCATGGCTTCTGCCTCAACCTCTACCTTTTCCTCTAGAATTTGAGGAACGGGTAACAGTGAAAGCTTTTAAAGCCTGCGTCTCTACCATTGAACTACGACTCATTTTCTGCTCATGAACTAACAAAGAGCTCTGTAATTCATCAAGTGAAAGTGCATATATATCTTTTGACTCCTCAATTGAACAAACAACATAATCAAATTTTGGAGTTAAAAACACAATATTTTCTCAACAATAGTAACATTTTTCATTTTTTTCACCGTATGAACGCATTTTGTTATTTATCTCTAAAGCTCTGTCACAATAGCTAGTGATAGATTCGCTATCTTTCATTTGCAGATTCTCGAAATCTCTTTTCGAAGCTTGAAGTTGTGCACACTTTACTCTTATTACACCCTTACCAGCCTTGCCCTTTCGGGTGGCGGATAGTGGGATGCTTTCTTAATTTCTAATTATCTTACTTAATAACATGCAACAGAGTTAATAACGCAACGGAGCATTAATTTGGTTTGGACGATAAATACTGGCAAAAGTAAAAATAAACCACATAACGCCAAAATAAATAAGCCCCCAGAGGGTTAATATATAGTCATCCCCAAATATATACTAAACTAATAAAATATATAATATATAATACATTCTTCCAACAAGTAACGAAACTATAACAAAATATCTCCTCAAGCTACCTCCAAAAATCTCCCAGGGTCATTGCTCCACATTTTTTCCCTTATGCTCCTGCTCAGCCCTAAAAGAACTTCCTGAGGCTTTAGAATAGTTTGGGATTCAAGTTGAATCCCAGAGTAACTGTTAATCTCATATACAATACATATGCAGTGCATGCAAGTATCCATAATCAGGAAAATAATAAATCACAAAACATTCAGTAATCACGCGCAGTAACATAGTAAAAGCGTACCACACATATGCAATGTCTATTACGGAAGGACCAAGTCTTAACAAACGCAGGACTGCTCGATAAAGCAAGCCCCGGATCCACAGCGCTAGGAAAAATACAGTAGTCGAGCCTCACACCCAAACTACACTTAATGTACAACACATGTGCCCCTCACGAGACACAGGTTCACATTCATAGAAAACAAACACACAAAGCTATACAAAGTGCATGAGATTAAAGTTACTACCTGGAGGTTGCTGATCGAATAGTATCAAATTCCTGGCAATTGATTAGAAATGATAGACCTAAAGTAACACAAATATACATAATTTTAATTAGGGTAAAGGTGCAAAAATACACATGTATTTTTGTAATACCCCAGATTAATAATAAAAATAAAAATAGATTAAAATAATAATAATAATAATAATATAGTAATAATAAAAATCTAGAAATTAATAATGTTTGTATTATTTTATAATTTATTAATTGGGAATAATTAAAGAGCCTAACCCATAGCTAAAACCCTAGATTTTAATTATAAACTTAGGTCTAGCCGCCTAAACCTAGAAAACGCTCGACACTTTTCTTCTCCGCTACTGCATCCTCCTCCCATACTCTCATCAAATCATTTTTCTATGAGGCTAGCAAAAACAGAGATCAGGTAATCCTAATCCCATGAGTCTTAGGTTAATTTTATATGAACCTTGATAGGTAATCCTAATCCCATGAGTCTTAGGTTAATTTTATATGAACCTTGATAGGTAATCCTAATCCCATGAGTCTTAGGTTAATTTTATATGAACCTTGATAGGTAATCCTAATCTCATGAATCTTAGGTTAATTTTATATCTTGATAGGTAATCCTGATCCCTAGGTTATAGAAACCAATTGTTGTTTGAATTCCGTACGTATAGAGAGAGAGATATATATATATATATATATATATATATAATGCATAATGCATGTAATTGCTTTGCCTTGGCTTGCGTGCTGGAACTATATACATATGCATGTGCATCCCTTCTTTATGAATTGTGTTAACTCTTAGAAATTGACAATATTCCAGCACATTTTCTCTCTCTTATTACCTATTTTTTGGTTCAAAATGTGCATAGAAATGAAGTTATAGAGAAAAATGTGCATATCAAAGTATAAGGCAAAAATCAAAGAAATTCTTGTTATTATAGAGTTATTGATTCAATTGATAATTGATAATTGCTTCCTTTTTTGTAGGAAGATGGAGACAAGTTTTGAAGCTCTATAAGAACCAAGAAACAAGGAAAGAAATAAAGGAGGTGAAGCAGTGCAAAGTTAGAAGAACTCGTACAACCTGGCCGCAAGACAAGTCAACAAGCGCGCATGCCCGTAGTTTCCACGGAAAGTCAACAACTGGCCGCGGCCAGTAGTTTCCGCGGAAAGTGAACAACTGGCCATGACAATCGTAAAAAAATGCGAAAGTGCGGCACAACGCGTTTTACATTTCGAAAATGGAAAAACACTATTTAACCTAAAGGGAAGGGCCGAAAAACACACTCTTGACCTAAGGAAACAAGTGGGCACACTAGGAAAGAGCTTTGGAGAGAGATCTTGGCAATCTTGGAGGCTTGGGTGCTCAACCTAAGCAAGATTTTGGGGATTTCACCTTGGCTTTTCCTCTTTTCTTCTCTTTTCTTCATAGCTTCTTCATGTATTCAGTTTCTTTGCTTAGACTCTCTTTGTATTTGAACATGAGTAGCTAAACCTTTCATTCTAGGGTTCTTTTGACCCTTTGTATGGATTAATACTTGAATATTCCTCTCTTTTGGTAGATAAATATATATGTGTGTTGATTTCAACCTTGGCTTAATGCTTCTAAGTGATTGGCCTCCGTTTAGATGATTTATTCACTTAGGTTATGACTTGAGAGAGCTAGTCTAGGTGTAGAACTTGATTGAAATCATGCTTGTCTTAAAGTTTACTTGATAAATGGATGGTTTGTTGGTAAAATAGAGATATATTTACTAACCTTGCATTGTCACATTAGGGTTGTTGCTTAAAGATTGATTCTCATTAATTGTAGCAAGAGATTGTGCATCTTAATAAGAAGAGAAACTTGATTTTGACTTGAGAGAGCGGGTCAAGTGTTTTTGAACCCTAGACTAACACATATATGTATTGAAATGCTACTAGAGAGGAAAGTAACCAAGTTTTATGAAATGCAAAAGGGGAAAAAGAACCCTAGGCTCAATTTTCCTTGAAGTCAAAGAATTATTTACCTTTATCAATTCTTAGTTTTAGAAATAGTCTTTAAAAATTCACATTCCAACTCAAAACTTTGTTTTAGCTCAACTTGATGAAATTCACTAAGCCTCTTGCTTGACCAATTTGTTAAACAAATCCTCGTGGGAACGATACTTTATTTATCACTTTATTACTTGCGAAACTCGTGCACTTGCGAGGCGAACACCTGCGTGCTTCAATTGTATACATATACCTGTGATTTTTTTTTTTGTGATTGAAAACCATTGCTCGCCTCGGCTTTCGTGCGTGAATTGTATTCACATACATAATCCCTGTGCGTCATTTTTTTTGTGTGATTGCAATATATTATACTCCTGTGCAATAAATTGCAATATATTATACTTTGTGCAATGCTATAATTAATATCTCCTGCACACGTCTGCCCACGTTTTTCTATTATTTGATTTTATTTTCTTTATATAATATCTCCTACACAATAAAATAAGATATGAACAGATTTTAAGTGAAAATATCCTTATATCCTATATTTAATTAAAATAATAATATAAAAAAAGATAAGTAAATAATAGAAATAATTTGGGAGTTTATTATGCGTGTATTTTAAATAACTTAATAGTGGGAGGATAGCTTTGGATGGTACCTCCCAAAGTGATGAACACAATCGGGCTTTATGCCCCCCGATATGTAATTTTATGTGAACCGATGATATCCGTTCTTCCCAAAGTGGTGTCAGGCAAGGTTTCCCGAGACACTAGTAGCAACTTTGGGAAGAGGTGTGCACACTAGGAAGAAATACTTTATGACCAAATTGATTAATTGTGACTGACAGGGTTTCCCGGGTCACAGGGTAGACTGACAGGGTTTCCCGGGTCTATCATGGTTCTCTTCCCACTAAATTAAATAGACTGGCAGGGTATCTCGGGTCTAAATAAATGTAAAAAGATGACGAATAATGTTTGATGTAATTACCATATGATTTATATATATTCGCTTTGATTAATATATTTGTGTCATTTAAATTGTGTTTTATTAGGATTACCAGCAATTGCTGATGTTTGTGTTCATAGGATACGATGATCCTTTGGGGGAGCAGAATTTCAGTGAAACAGGTGCCAAGGGTTGGGGCTAGCAGTGAGAAGTGAGGAAGGACATTCAAGGCTTCTAGCTATTTTTTTTTTTTTTTTTTATAAATCACATTTATTTGAGTTGGATTTACATTATTGTAATAAGTAGCCTTGCACTTGTCCCAGTACAAGTGCGGCGGTAACACTCCCCAAGGTTGTTTATTTCGAATTTCAGTATTCATTTGTAAAAATCATTTAAATTTTATACTATGATAATTGTTAGAAATTGGGGGTGTTACAGTTTTACCCTCATGAGTGCCTAGCACCATATGCTTTTTTTGTGTGCAAAAATACACATATGGTTACAATTTAAGAGCAAAAGTCACACCACCGTTAAAATCTAACTTAACGGTGTTAACTTTGGGGTGGGGCCCACACTTTTTTTTAATGAAAATACCAAAATGCCCCTAATTTAAAAAAAGAAAAGAACGCCGACTAGCCCTAGCTCTCGGATCTGAAACCCCCCAGCATATAATCATCGCTGAGTTGAAGAATGAATCGGGATCAGTCTTTATTCTTTATCTTAGCAACCTGGAGCTTACGATTGGGATTAGGTTTCATTTTTTATTTCATTGTAGGATTCTTTGTGACTCTTGTTCTGATGGCGATTTGTTAATTTTTTGCAGAGGGGACATACCTTTTTGTAGTGTAGAGTGCAGGCAAGAGCAATAGAATTGAATGAAGCAACGGAAAAGAATAGAAATATTTCCTCATCCATAAAGGCTTTGAGGAAGAAGGATCAAAACAGATCTACCTCCCCAAACAAGGGCGGGATTACCCTTTCGCAAGCGATTCTTTGCCGCTTAGTTAAATAAAAAACTAATCTAAAGAGTGAAAACAATCAAACATAGAGTACCTACTGCAAGGTAGCGAAAGATAAAGAGAAAGAAGAAGGAGCAGAGCGAAGAGCCTCGCCTAAAACTGTTCCTCGTCTTTCTTTACCAAAGGAATAAGGGTTAAAAAAAATTATTTACTGCTGAAAAATTTGGATATTGTAGATCAATTTGATTTTGTGGTGATTTACGCAAGTTCTTGATATCTTGCTGGAAAGAAAATCGGAGGAGGATATCATGGGATATGATTAAGTTTCACATTTTAGACATTTTCTTAGCCTTGTGCAAATAAGTGAACAATACAAGGCTTGGAGTTGGAGATTTAGTGTCTGTTGAGTTAGCATTAAAAAGTGTGTTCACGCAAGAGACAGAACTACTTTGAGAGTCTCAGCTTTTACACTTAAGGAAGACGAAGATGAGACATGAGGAATGAGCCATGAGAGAAAATGTTTGGGTTGAATTAAAACAGGGGATTAGATATATGGTGTTTGATTATAGGACTCATCCTACCAACATATCCAGATCGAGAGAGAGGATTTTCTTTTTTAAAATTAGAGGCATTTTGGTATTTTTCATAAAAATAGTGTGGGCCCCAACCAAAGTTAACACCGTTAAGTTAGATTTTAACGGTGGTGTTACTTTTGTTCCTAAATTGTAACCACATGTGTATTTTTGCATCCAAAAAAAACATATGGCATTTGGCGCTCTCGAAGGTAAAACACATGTGTATTTTTTCACCTTTATCCTTTTAATTACTTATATAACCTCTCCTCTAAAATATTCAACCAGATAATCTTGTAATAAGGGCTCTTTAGTCTTTTGAAACTCACTAAATCCCTTTACATGTGAATAATTGGTCCTTGGTAACCTTTCATTGATTTTCGGCCAATTGTAGAGATTTTTCCAGAAATTGTTTACCAACTTGGAAAATTCATAACTAATTATAGAAAAATCCAATTAGAGTGATTCAAAAGGCTATTTGACCTTTGACATGTCTACTTTTGACTGAAAATACTTTCTGGAACCAGAAAAATTCCTATAATTTTAAAATACAAGAAATACCCTCGCAGAGACAAGTTCCAGATTCATGGATTATTTTCAATAATTTGTATCTCCTTGAATATAACTCCAAAAATTACAAATTATATACCAAAATAAATCTTGGCATGTCTACTTTATTTCTGGTAAGTTTCATAGCCTTTTGATATCCCTAACCTTTTTGAAATCACCATAAAAGTTGGACTGCCACTTACAATTTTAAGCTGGCAGATTTTGTAAGACATAACAATTTAGCTTTAGAATTTCCAAAATTATATTCCATACTTGATCCTATATAATTTTCCTTTCTAAAAAAATTGGAAATATCAAAACAACCAAAATCACATTTTTCCTCATGTTTATAGCGCTGGCCGAAAATTGCATCTTAAGGGTTATAACATAATTTTCCATTTTAGCTTCATATCTATTCTAGTTCTTGTTTAATCTTCCTTTTTAAGCCACAATCTCAACTTTAAACACTTGTAATCCCTTTTCATCCATTTGAATAGAACCTCCTCTTAACATATTGATTACCATAATGACCAAAAATATGAAAAAGAAATCATATCTCAAGTCACAAAGTCTTGAAGATGTCAAAGAGACAACTTACTTGACTTGTGCTTGAGTTTTTCTTTAAACCTCAAAATTTTCGGTCTAGGCTCCATGATCATCATACAAAGGTCATTTAATAAGACTCTAGGTAAGTTTATGAAGATAGAAAGAAGTAGAGTAAGATTGATGACCTACTTATCTTAGCTTTCAATCTTGCTACTTCTTGCTCCTTTTTGTCTAAGTATCACTTTGCTTCCTTTTTCTACTTGTATGTACCGACTTGGGCAGCAAATGAGGGAGCTTTAGGTCTTAAATAATGGTTAGATAACATGTAAAAGGATCCCCAATGTCATATTACCCAATTACCCTTACATTTTCTTCACTTTTCATGGGTTTTCATGTCCACACTTGGACTTTTCCTTGGCTCTTTAAATATGCATGAATTTTGCTAATTTTGGGCACAAAATATGTTTAATTTTATGTGTAGATCTAATACCCCTTTTGGCTCTCTCTTATTGGCCAAAAATCTAGTCTTGTTGACTTTTGTGTTCATATCATAATGGGTTAAGGAGCAATTTGGCCAACAAACTATTGGCTCAGAGGCACCCACCACAATTAACTTTTAACTGGACCTTAAATACCAACAAACTTTTTAAAATGTTAATTGAGCACAAAACCGTTACTTTACCACAAACGTCGTTACTGCATCTGAAGCAATGAAAGAATCATCTAAAACTATGCAACCACAAATTCATCAAACCACGTCTTTTAGAGTTTTTGCCGAATGTCTTCCGCTGTTATTTGTCCTTATCACAAATCGATTTCTCTCTTTGTCCTAGCTTGGAAGGCGACACACTAAGCTTAATCTTGCGAGCTTCGCTAGAAAATTTTCACCCAAAATGGGTTGTTGAATTTGGCTACAAATTGAATGGCGGGTGCTATCGGTGCTGCAAGAACCTTCATCGAATTGTAGTGCGATCGGGACGAGTTGTCACTTGATGAATCATCTTCCAGAATCTGTCTCACGTGGTGAAACTTCTAATTGAAAGGGTTTAAGGTGGGTGGGCCATTGGAGGAAACCGAGTTGGGAAAATATTCGGCGGAAACAGATTTAGTGGGCAACCATCTGGATTTCATTATCGTGATCTTTCCACTGATAGCTTTACTTTTTGAATCATTGGATACCATGTTCCTGATCAACTTTGGGACCCTAAGCGAGCACCTAGCAGGTGATTCAGGTGGTTAGAGAAACTCAAACGCCGACCTATCTTCCTCTTCGATCTACGATAAACTATGATAAAGAGTTGTAGAGATTAGTGTTGTAAGGAAAAGGAAGAAGTGGACTCATCTCTCAAAGCACCATGCAACGATCCTTACTGAACACCTCTCTCTCTCTCTCTCTCTTCAATATGGAGATACCCAAATGTCGACCCTTCTCCCTCTTTGATCTGCGATGAACAGAGTGATGAGTTGCAGAGATTAGTGATTTTGGGGAAGAGGAAGAAAAGAGCATGCAGTAGGTGGAGGAGTGGAAGAGGAAGGCGGAGGAGGAGGTTGCCTCTGAACTGTGAAGATGAAGAAGATGGAGGCGATGACGAGGAAGAGGGAGGGAAGGAGTGATGTGGAAGAAGTGGTGGATGATGACAAAGTGGATATTCTGAGACCATTCAGGCACAGTAACGGCGTTGGTAGTAAAGTAATGGTTTTGTACTCAATTAACATTTTAAAAAGTTTGTTTGTATTTAAGGTCCATTTAAAATTTAATTGTGGTTGGTGCTCCTAAGCCAATAGTTTGTTGGCCAAATTGCTCCTTAACCCTATCATAATTTCTTGTCTTTTGCTTCTTATTTTCCTTGTTTTTCTTCTTCTTTTGCTCTTAAAGCTGGACGAAATCTTGGGGGCTGATAAGAGGAATATTTGGTCAGCAAATGTCATAAAATAAAGTGTTAAAATGTCCCTCCTTAAATCCTCATGAAAACACTTGTCCAATTCTATACTTATCTCCTTGATTTTTGGCCAAAACATGTGACAAATATGGTTTCTCTTCCTTGGATTTCTTTTTCCACTTCCTTCCAACTTCTCTACTCTTTTGAATAGAGTTTCTGCCTATTGGTTTAGATGAGCAATGTTGCTTAGAAGGCTTTATATGGTTGTACTGCATTGGCTATTTAACAGACTAGCATTCATTTTTAGAATGTTTAAATCTGTTAGTCTTATGTCTGATCGAAAATAATGGCTTGTAAGGTTGACCTTCAAACTCCATTAAATAAGGTGTCTAGGTGTCCCTTTTATTTTCCCCAAATTGCCCCTACAATTGTTTCTTCTATCTTGTGTTTTTCATGTCTATATTTGGAATTCCTTGATTCTTCTTTTTGTTTCCTTGTGAGGTGAAAATTTAGGGCTGATAAGGAAGAGATTTTATCTTCCAAAATGTAATAATTATAAGTGCATAGGTGTCCCTTGAAATAGCCAAATTAAATCCTATGCAAACATTTGGTATTTGAGGGTTTTATTCCTTAACTTTGATGTTCTACATGTAATGATTTTGCTTGTCTTCTTCTTCTTTATGAGCTGGCCGAAACTTATGCTTAATGGAGAAGCTTTTTGTGCATTTATATATATATAATATATATATATATATATATATATATATATATATATAAGACATACACATAATATGTCAACATATGATCATTTGATGATGTAAGCTTACCTTAATTGAATTTCCAAATCAAGACTTCTTTTTACTTACCTTTCTTGACTTGCCATGTGTCCTATATCTTTGTAATTCTTCTTGTCTCCTTTTATCCCTTTCATTCGAAATTCATATTAAAAGGGGAAAATAATTTTATCTTTTGATTTCCATTGTCATCTTGTTAATATTATAGTCCAATTTATATGTTAGGAAATATTAAATTATTATTCCCAAGGGCATCTTGGTAATTTCATATTAATTCACTACATACAATAATTTACATACATAAAAGTAGGGATAGTACAACTATTTGTTTCAGGCAATTGATCGTCCCATCTTGAAAACTATTTTTCACAAAGATACTTCCAAGAACAAATGGGATTCTATAAAGAGGTAATATCAAGGCACTACAAGAGTTGTGATGGTGGCGCATTTGCAGGTGCTACTACACCCCTCTTTACAACTTGCCAGTACTTCTTGGATCTCAAGAAGTTCTGCATTAGCACACTCTAGTGATCACAGTGACCATTAAAGCGTGGAATAGATGGCTGCACAAGGTTAGAATTTGAAGAAGACATATTGCTTCAACAAACAAAAACAACACGTACCTTAGAATTAATAATAGAAAATAATATCCGCTCTATTTTTTTTTAGAAAATTAGCACTCTTGCAAACCAACTAGGCTTTAATACCGCCGATACTTATAAAATAATATAATAGAGAGAAAATATGAGAATGAATTTGATCATTTTATTTACTAAGTGCGAGCCTATAAATGAGCAAATAAATTACTAATAAAATAATAACTCACTACTAAAATAAATAGCATATGATGAACATGAATCAACGGAAGTGCATAAAGTTTTTTAAAGTTTGGAGAGAAAATTAAGTCAAAATAAATAAATATGGTGTTCCGGTGTGGAACCAGATGTCCAGCCCAGGTGGCTGGTGGTTTGATTTTGGATTGGGTTGCCTCTATAGGAGTATCTATGAATGGAGATATCCGGTGAGCAAGGAATCACCAAACACAAGGCCTTTCGCCAAAGGGGGAGGGGTATGTGTTTAGTGGGGGTTGTGTTGTGCAGTACTGAATGTAAAGAGCTGAGTTAGAACGTGTGCACCTTGGTGTTACCCCTGGTATTTATAGGGTGTCGCGTGGTATCTTAACTGCCTATCTATCATATCCCCGGATTATGGATATGATAGATTACCCCCGATTGCGGGGGAAACTTAGGGATACTCGGGATCCTACTACCGGGCCGCCAACCGGTTGGGCCGAGGTCCGGTATGCTGGCTGGGTCGTGCCCTTATTGGGCCGTGAGTCGATCAACGGTTGCCCCCCGGCTCGGTAGTTCAAGGGTTTGAGCTGCGGGGGTGTTCCGGTTCTCGGGGGACGCGCCCTTGCCCCCGGTCCCGGGTACCTTAGAGGACTCGTCCGACGCGCGGGTCTGAGGTGGGTGCCCAACCGGGGTGTTCCGGACCCGAGATTGTTTCTCGAGGGTCGGCGTCGCTGTTGGTGACCCTAGGAGCCCGAGGTGATCTGTCGGGCTTCGGGGTTTGAAAAGCCCTTCGACTTCGCCATCATGGCGCCCGCCACTTGGCGGCTTTGGAGTGGAGAGGTTTTGCAACCGTCATTTCTCGCCGCCTTTGGTTTTCGTGCGCCTTTGGTTTTTCGGGTACGTCTCTCGTTTTTGCCGGTGAACTTACGGGTTTGCCCTTAATTCTCGGCGCTTTTCGTATCCTCGGCGTTTCACGGGTTTTTAAACTGTTTCTCTTCTCTTTCTTCCACTTTCGAACATTTTTCGAAGTTTTTCTCGACTTCGACAAGTTTTGCCACTTGGGTCTTTTGATTCGGCGGCTCTTCAAGTGCGAGCTTCCTTCCGGCGGTTTCGGGCTTTTTCCTCCGGTGGATCTGTCCTCTTCCTCCTTATCCTGGTAAGCCACTTCTCCTGTTCTTTGGGTTTTTGTTTCTTTTCTTCGTTTGCTCGATCTGTCGTGAAACCGACGCCCGTTCCGGGGTAGGTTTTAGGTTGCTGATTTCGGGTAGGTTTTAGGTTGCTAATTTGTGTTTTGCTTCCTCTCGCCTACAAACCTTTCGCCTCCATTGCCGGAGGAGTTATCGTCTTTTCCTTATTGCCATTTCTGTCTCTTTAGGTTTGCGTCCTTGGGTGACAATGAGTGGGAGTAATCGACCTTCGACTTGGTCACTTGACTCCGAAGAGGTGGAAGCCCTTAGTGCCCGCTTCCCTCGAACTAGCCCATTGGTTATTGGGTACTCCTTTGTCCGAGGAGCAAAGGCTGGCTTCCTTCCTGGGCGGCGGCTCGGGTGGCACGCGCAGGGGGACCGTTAGAGGGTCTCGCCCCCCCTGTTAGATCTTTTCCAGAGGGTCGGAGAGAGGTCGCGGTCCTGTCGGCCTTACCCGTTAATCCTTATAACCCTCCTGTTCGCCCTAGGTCCACTCATATGCCGGAGGGGTATGCCGGCCCTTGTTGGGATTGCGTAGAGTCAAGTTCTTACTTTGTCGCTAGAGGCGAAGATTTTAGGGCCGACGCAATTTTAGGCTCATGTCGTCATGCTGTCGGCTCACCCATATCTTCTTCTTTTCGACCGACTGTTTCTTTTGTGACAGGTATCCTCGCATCTACCGATTCTAGCACTTTTGTTTTTTGCTTTTATAGGTAAATGGAAAGGTCGCTTTCGCCAAGTGATGCCCTCGGCGCCGGGAGGTCGGATTCCCCGCCTCTCCTCAAACTCTTGCGGGACCACTTCATTGGGTGACCCGGGACGTGTGGACGACCCATTCGGCGATCACCATTCGGGCCCTCCGCGAGATGAAGCTCTCGGCTATGCAAGGTGTTACTTTTGCCCCTCGGGGAGGATGAGCCGTACGTAGCCGAGGGTTGGAGATTTCACCAACTTCTTTTTCTTCTATAAGGCCTATATGACCGGCTCGATGTTCGCTTTCCGTTCACCGAGTTTCAAATGTCCTGCCTCAGCCATCTCCATCTGGCCCCTTCTCAACTCCACCCCAACGGGTGGGCTTACATAGTTGCTTTCGAGCGGCTATGTCAGTCCTTCTCGGAACCTATTCCTTGTACCGCCACCTTATTCTTTTTCTTCTTCGGCCCTTTCACTCCTCGCTCTGGTAAGGAGGACGAGAAATTAAAGGGGCTCGCCTCTCCGGGGTGACCCCGACCAAAAACCGCTTACCGCCTTTTCGGACTCCTTCAAATACTTTAAGAATGGTTTCTTTAAAGTGGTGGCAAAACCGCCGGCGGCCTTGGTTCTTGAAGGGGCCGAGGCCGTGATGTGGAGTGGAGGTTTCCCTCTCTTGGACTTTTGATCATCATAGGCTCGCTTCCGCCTCGTACCAAGTGATGTCCGACGACCTTCCCGCCGGCGAGGTCGTATTCGTTGACCGCCCTTTGGTTTCGTATGTGAAAACATATGGTGCCGGGAGCGCGGCCTTCTTCATCACCGGTCCGGATCGGAGCGGGATACGTAATTTGTATGCGGTTTGTAGTTATTGTTCTTGCGTTTGTTTTCGTTGATTTTGTTGCCTCACTAACTTCCTTACTTTCCTTTGTGTTTTGTAGGCGAGGCGATGGGGAGCTTCCGCGGTACTTGTCGGTCGTGACTCGATCCGGAGGCTCCTCCGAAGAGGAATCCTCGGAAGCGTCCTTCTTCCGAGCCCCGGAGGGTGTAGCCCGCCGGTGTCGCACAAGACCGGGTTGCTAAGAAGGCCAAAGTCGCGTCTCTGTCCGGCGCCTTCGTTACCGAAGGTGAGGCTGTCCCCAGACGTCACCGCTTCTCCTTCCAAGGGTAAGGAGGTTCCGAGGGGCCCTCATCTCCCGTCGCCTCTCCGTCTGCTCCCAAGATCGTCCGGGTCTCGCTTGGGAGAAAGGCCCTTTGGCTGAGGAGCTCGAAGTTGCCTTCCTGCCGCCTCGCCAATTTACAAACGCCCTGCCACTGGCCGACATTGATGAGGCCGTGGTTCACGATATCTAGGCTCGCCTTTGCCAGGGTGTTGGTTTGGCCCGGGCGTATATCTGCACCTTAAGGGCAAGTATGTGAAAAAGTTCGCCGAGGCTCGCCGGTGAAGAAGGAAAAAGATGCGGCGGAGGCGTCAAGGCTAAAGGCGAAGAAGACGCCAAGGTCGCGAGGGCGAGCGCCGGGAAGGCGTCCGAGGAGCTTACTCTTTGCAAGGAAGCTGTAGAGAAGGCTACTTCGGACATGGCCGCTCTTCGGAAAGCACATTCGGCAGGGCTGGATGCCCTCAAGACCGTTCAGAGCCAGCGGGCGGACCTGTGTTCTGAACTTGAAGATGTCAACGCGGCACTTGTGGAAGAGAAGCAAGCCCAGATCGAATGCCAGGACATATGCAAGGGGACCGCTTCTGACTGCTTCGACATGGCCTTGGCCTAGATCCGTCACCTTAATCCTGGGGTAGAGCTTAGGACGGACGGCTATCATTACCAGGCCTATGTGAAGGATGGCGTCTTCTACCCTGCCCCTGCGTTGCCCGAGGATGACTCTGACTCCTTTACCGGGGAGGATCCGGATGGGGAAGGGGAAGTTCTGGGTGCCGACGGGGTGATGGTGGTGGAGAGGGAGCTCAAATGTGCTCCGGTCGTCGAGGCGGTATTCGGAGGCCGTGGCTTCGCAGGAGGATGACCCCCCCCCGCATAATTTATTTTAGCATTGTATTTTGAACCGGACATTTGTACCGGGTTCCTTTTTGTAATTTGTAGGTTTGAACCGGTGGCTTGTACCGGGTTCCTTTGTGTAACCTTGTAATAGTTATAAAACTTGATTTCAACCAATCAGTTTGTCTTGTCAACTGTTAGTTAACATTCTTTATTTTTTATGGCCGGGCCGGGGGCCTTTATATGCAAGATATCTGCTAAGTGTTTCTTCCGATAGGTTGACTTCGGGGAAAATGGGGTAGGGGAGTAACTTGGGAGCTACCGAGATCCGGATATGGCTGTCCGGGGTTGTTTTATCCGAATAGGGGCAAAATGTCGGATATACAATCGCGGTGTACGAACGCGCGGTTTGTACATGTCGGCTGATCGGGGCTGCGTGACAATTCACCTCCCTATTTAGGAGCATTTTTCGATGCATCTTTTTTAAAAGAGATGGTGTTTTTACGTCTCGCGAACCGGGCGTGGTAGCCGGGTGTAGTACCGCGAATTGGGTCATCGGTAATGCCACGAGATCGGGCTATACGCAACCTGGGTGTGGTAACCTGGTGTAATCCCTTCTTTTGGTATTTTTGCTTGATCGGGGCTGCTTGTGCCTCGGCGATACCTTATTTAACCAATCCGTAATGGACAATTGGTGTCTCCTCGGGGAGTCTTTCAATAAGAACGAATGAAAGAAACAATGAGTCTTGTCTTTCGCGAAATATAAAACTGGAATTGAAAATACTAAATTAATTGAAAAATTGCAACATAAATACGCCCGTCGGTTCTATCTTGGTAGGCGGGCCCGAGGTCTAGGCGTAGTAGATTCTCGGTTGTCGGCGTTCCGGGTCCTTTTGACCGGCTTTACGCTCGGGGTCTCCGGGATGTATGCGCCCTTTTCCAGTTTCTCCTTTACGCGGTAGGGGCCCTCCCAGTTTGCCGCTAGCTTGCCATCTTTGGCGTTCTTATTTCCGATGTCGGCTCGTCGGAGCACGAGGTTGCCCGGTTGAAGGAGCGAGGGTTCACCTTTCGGTTGTACTGCCGGCTGCGATCGGTTGCTTTGCGGTGAGGTCTCGCGGTGCGCCGGGATCCGTGCCTCGTCAATGAGGTCTAAGTCGTTATCAAGGCGTCCTTTGTTTGGCTCTTCTCCTTCCCCGCTAGCTTTCATTTTCCTCTACGTCGGTTGGCCTATCTCGGCCGGGATCATCGCCTCGCATCCATATGTCAAACGGAATGGGGTTTCTGCGTGGAGGTTTGGACGCTCGTCCCGTACCCCCGCGGGGACGCGTAGAGTTGCTCGACCCGGGAAGAGTCGGCGTCCTCCATGCGTCTTCTTAACCCGTCGTCGATGATAACCTTGTTGGCGGCCTCGGCCGCCCATTGGATTGGGGGTGTTTGGACCGATGCAAAGTGATGCGTGATGTCGAGGTCCGACATCATGCTCGAAATCCTTTGTCAATGAAGCGCGTACCGTTGTCCGTAATTATCTCGGCCGGTATTCCGAACCGAGAGAGGATGCTTTCTTTGAAAGAATCGTTGAATGCGGGCCGAGGTGATTGTGGTTAATGGCTCGGCTTCTATCCATTTGGTGAAGTAGTCGACCGTGACTATGAGGTACCTTAGCTGTCCTGGGGCTGTTTTGAATGGCCCGAGAATGCCATCCCCCACTTGTAGAACGGCCAGGGAGCCGTAATGCTTTTTAGTTCTATCGGGGAGCGCCAAAGGATGTTGGCGTGTTTCTGACAACTGTCGCACCTTCGTACCGTTTCCATGGAGTCTGCCGCCATCGTTGGCCAGAAGTATCCGGCTCTGAGTGATTTCCGAGCTAGGGATTTTCCTCCCATATCGACCGTTAATGCCTTCATGTATTTCAGCGAGAACGTACCTGGCCTCGGTTGCATTCAAGCATCTCATCATGGGGGAGTGTAATCATTTCCTGTACAACTGATCGTCCACCATCGTGTACATGGCGGCCTGCCGGATCAACTTTCGAGCTTCCGTTGTGTCGGTGGGTATGATTCCTCTTTCTAGGTAGTCCTCGATCGGTTTTCTCCAGTCCGAGGCGATGATATAGACATGACACGGCTTGGTTCGTCCGGGTTTTGTTGGACGACGGTCCGTAATTTCCGGACCTTTGGTGCTAGCCGTTTTGACAATATGTCGGCCCTGGTGTTTTCCTCCGCGGGATATGAGTGGATCTGTCACCTCTTCGAACTCGGCCATCATGTCTCCGGCTTTGTTCAAGTATTTTGCCAACAACGGGCCTTTGGTTTGATAGGAGCCTTGTATCGAGCCGCTACGAGCCGGGAGTCGGTCGGGATTTTGACTCTGCGCCCCCCTCGCTCCTTTGCTTGTTCGAGACCGCCGATCGCCTCGTATTCCGCCTGGTTGTTGGATGTCGGAAATTTAAGGTGGAGGGAGTGTTCGACGGCGACTCCGTCTGGATTTTCAACTATTATTCCGCCCCCCACTCCCTTTTGTATTTGAGGATCCGTCGACGTATACCGTCCATTCTTTAAGACCGACGTCCCTTCCCTCGTGGGTTGGGGTAAGCTCCCTTACGAAGTCGGCCAAGGCTTGCGACTTTATCGCGTGCCGGGCTTCGTAGGAAATGTCGGTCGATAATTCAATGGCCCGGTGGTCATTCGCCCGGCCAGTCGGTTTGTGTAGAACCCGCCGGATTGGCCGGGTGGTTCGTACCACCACTTTGTGCCCTGGAAGTATGGGCGTAGGCGTCTTGCCGCCGTTAGCGGGGGCGAATGCTACCTTCTCCAACTTTCGATATCCGAGTTCCGAGGTCCGAAGTGCCTTGCTAACAAAGTAAATCGGTATCGGCCGGATTGGGTTTCTCGAACCGGGCGGCGCTTATGGCTTCTTGGCCGACGGATAAATACGGGGAAAACCGTCTCGCCCGAGTCGGGCTGGATAGGACCGCGGGGTAGCCGAGCATTGTTTGATTTTTGCAAATGCGGACTCACATTCGGAGTTCCATCCGCCTCTCGTCTCCTTCTTTAGCGGTTTGAAGAAGGGAAGGGCATTTTCGGCCGACACAGGTAAGAATCTTGTCGTAGCCGCCAACCTCCGGTCATTTGAAATTTCTTTGTACCTCCTTTTTGTTGGTTGGTGCTCTCATATCCAAGACCGCCTTACACTTATCGGGGTTTGCTTCAATTCCTCGGTGTGTGAGCATAAACCCGAGGAACTTTCTGTAGGGACTCCAAATGCACATTTTGCCGGATTGACTTTATTCGGTGCTTTCGTAACTTTTCGAATGTACGTCCGAGGTCTTGGATGTGGTCTCCGGCTTCACCGACTTGACGATCATGTCATCAATGTATACTTCTACATTTCGGCCGATTTGGTCTTCGAAGACTTTGTTTATCATTCGTTGATAGGTGGCCCGGCGTTTTTCAACCCGAACGGCATGACATTATAGCGTAATTGGCCTTGTCGGTTATGAAGGCCGTCCGTTCTCGATCTTCCGGGTGCATCGCTATTTGATTGTATCCGGAGTAAGCATCCATAAATGATAATAGTTGAAATCCGGATGAGTTGTCGACCAATTGGTCGATGCTCGGCATCGGTACGAGTCTTTAGGGCGTGCTCTGTTTAAGTTGGTGTAATCTATACACACCCTCCAACTCCCGTTAGGCTTTAGGACCATGACCGTATTGGATAACCATGTGGTGTATTGTATTTCCGGATGAATCCGGCCTCTAGCAGTTCCTTCACATGCTTTTCTAAGGCGATCCACTGTCGGTCCCCTTTTTTCGTCTCTTCGCGATACCGGGGTAGATCCGGTTTGATTGCCAACCCGTGGCGCGAAGTTGGGGTCGATTCCGGTACCTCCGAGGCCCTCCATGCAAAAAGATCTCGGTTTGCTTTTAGGAAATTGCTTAATTCCTTTTTGAGCTCTAGGGTCATTGCGCCTCTATCTTCGTTACGGGTCGGATCTTCCCCGGGACTAAATCTTCCAATTCTCCCTCCGCCCGGGTCTTGGGTTCTCGGGCTCCTCATCTCTTAGGTCCAATTCCACCACACCGACGGGTCGGCTCTGCGCTTGCATTTTTCGCCGCCGAGCTTCCGTGGCGTTTTGATCCTGGGGTGATGACGCCTTCCGGTCCCGTTCTCTCGCATGGTTTCATAATAACATTGTCGGGCTTCCTTTTGGTCCCCGGTTATGGTGATAACCGTATTTTTGGAGCTGACCATTTTTAACTTCTGGTGCTTGGTGGATGCAACCATATCCCAGCTGTGGATGGTTGGTCCGCCCAAGATCATATTATACGGGGAGGGAAGTCGGCCACGATGAATCTTACCCTCTCGGCTTTGAAGGCTTTTTTAGTTCCCAAGGTCGGCTTGAGGTCGATGTACCCCCTTCGGCTTGGATTGTTCGCCGTTAAAGCCTACGAGTGTTGTCTTGCATGGACCTTGGTCTTCTTTATCCAAGTTCATCCTCTTAAAGGCGTCCCACATGATGATATCTCGCCGAGCCGCTAGGGATCAACGAAAATCCTTTCCACAAGGCGGTTTACCGGGATCCGGTAATTACCAATCCGTCTTGGTGCCCCGTACGACGTCTTTCAGTCTTCGGTGGTGAACCGTAATCTTTGGAGGCGTCGGTCGGTCATGGTTGTCTTTGAACTTGGGGGGCTCTTCGACGGTACCTCCTCAAGTATTTTCTTCTTTGACTTGAGGTGTCTTCTCCTCCGCCCATACCTCCACCGATTACGTTACACGTGGTTCATGTCTATCTCCGGAACCGCTCGTCGTCGGATGATGATTGTCATCCTATTCCATCGACTTTCCGATCGAGTGGGGGAGAACTCGGGCTTCGACCTTGTTTCCTTTTGTTGTTCTTCCGACCCTGTGTTTTTATCAGGTACTAGCGCAATTTACCCTCTCGGATGTATCTTTCAATTGCGTCCCTGAGTTCGAAGCATTGGTCCGTGGTGTGCCCCGGTCCGTCGTGGAAATCACATAACTTTGACGATCCGTGGTGGGTCGGAAACGTGGGGCCTGGGTCGGTCTACCTTTCTTATCTCGTGGAGGCAACTTCTTTCCATAAGCGGCCCCGCGAAACATTGAGCGGGGTGTACCTCCCGTACCTCGGCCTCCTTTTCGACTTGTCCGGTTTTGTTTTCTTTGTCTTGATTCCGAGCACGGGGTTCCTCTTTACGACCACTCGGTTGATTCTTGACTCGGGGTGGTGTGCTTCGCTTTTCATCGCCATTAGTATTGGCGATCTCCATCTGTTCTACTTCCAGATATTGCTTCGCGCGGGTGTTGAACTCAGTGAGAGTGTATACCCGGTTCTTGAAGATGGAGTTTGCCAGTAGGGAAGAGGGTTCCAAGCCGTCCACGAGACAATGCACATGAACGCTTTCGGGAGGGACCTTACCGGAGGGCTACCACCTTAAATCTGTCCCGGGTATTTTTGTAGCGTTTCCCCTCCGTTGCTTTATCTTACTTAGGGTATCGAGATTTGGGTTGTTTCCGGCTAGTTGCGAAATTCGGTTCGAATTTGCGCCGAGGCCTTGAAAATCGTGGATGGATCTTTTCGGCGGTGTGTGTAACCAAATTTGAGCCGACCGATCAAAGTGGCCGCAAAGAGCCGATTAATGAAGGGCCTTTGATTTGCCTTACGAACATGAGTAGCTCGAAGGCGTCGAGATGGGCCCTCGGGTCGGACACGCCATCATACTTCGGTAAAGGCCGGCTCAAATTTGCTAGGGTATGGAGCATTCTCGATTTCTTAGAAAGAAAGGGTTGTTGTGGCCCGCTATATATTTCACATGATATTCCCGGGGCGAGCCCTTTGGCTGGGGCGGCCTCTCTCTGTCTCGGTCTTCATCATCCGAGGTCTTCCCTAGAAAACGTTTCTTCCGACCCGACTGGGGGTCTCGGGTCTCCTCATGCTCGGAGTCTGTTTCCGAAGAGGTCGTTTTCTTTGCATACCCGGTCATGCCTTGAGCTTCGGCCGCCGAGGGCCTCCGTGTTTAGGGATATCTTTACTTTCTTTCTTGTTGTGTATCCGGTCTTGCTCGTGTTCCGACGCTTTAGCTTGCCGGCGGTGGTCTTCCATGATCTGTTGCATTACTCAAGTCTTCTTGACGCCGGAGGTCATGTCGGTTCTCCATGTTATCTATCCTCCTCGGAATTGATTCTTTGTGTATTACGGGAGGAGGATGATGAGGTCTGAGTTCGGTGTGTCGTTACACTTAGCTCCAAGCGGGGAGACGAGGCCGTGTCGACACTTTGTTCCCATCCTTGCTATCATTGTTATTGGGGATATCCTCGGCGGGAGGTCCTTGAGTTTATTCTTTCGCCGACTGTCTCGGCTGCGCACGCGATGGACTCTCCCGGTGAGGGTTCCGAGTCCGCTTCTAGTAGTAGCCATTGTTGGTCACGGGGATCGAAATTTACGGTCCCCACGGTCGCGCAATGTTCGGTGTGGGCAGGATGTCGGCCAGGCGGGTGGTGGTTTGATTTTGGATTGGGTTGCCTCACGGAGGAGTATCTATGAGTGGAGATATCCCGGTGAGCGAGGAATCACTAAACACAAGCGCTTTCGCCAAAGGGGGAGGGTATGTGTTTAGTGGGGGTTGTGTTGTGCGATCTTGAATGTAAAGAGCGAGTTAGAACGTGTGCGCGCTTGGTATTCCCAGTATTTATAGGGTGTCGCGTGGTATCTTACCGCCTATCTATCATATCCCGGATTATGGATATGATAGATTACCCATCGATTGCGGGGAAACCGGGATCTTTCCGGGATCCTACTTGGGCCCATTGCATTTGGTAGAGTCCGAGTATCTTGCTTCTTTGGTCGTCTTGCTTATTGGGCCGTGAGTCAGATCCGTAACATATGGGATAATCATAATGATTCAAATTAGAAATATTTTAGATAACCAATTAAAGTGGGCAATGCAAATACACGACATTATCAGAATCTTTTGGACATGAAGCAATTCTTTTTGTTGTTTACATTCTTATATGGGTCTGGCTTCTCCCAAAAAAAAATCTACATGTACGGATGTACCTGTAATTTTAGTTTCTGCCCAGTTTGGGGAGACTGGTTGATTTTTGGAGTGGCGAGAGAGAGAGAGATTTGCCGGCGCCGCCAGATCTTATCTGAAATTCCGAGTACACACAGCAGAGCCGAGTCTGTCCTTCCCTGCCTGGCCCATATTGTTTCGCTAATTTTTAATTCTTCCTCGGTGCCTCTATTCCTGTTCCTGTGGATTTGAAATCTCCCATTTATCTTTTTGTGATAGGCAAGGTTCGGGTACGTGAATCTCCATAATAACGAAAAGCAGAACACGGAAAAAAATGGGAAGAATCTTCGTCGTGGAGCTGGAGGGCAGGTCTTACAGATGCAAGTTCTGCAAAACCCACTTGGCCCTAGCCGACGATCTCATCTCTCGGGTATTATTCTTTCTATATTGGTAACCTTAGACCAATTTTCTGATTGGAAAGGACGATTCTCCATTCATGTTAGTGTTTGTCAATTTACCGTGTAATTGGGGTCTGTGAGGTTTGTAATTTGGATGTAAAAGCACGGTTTAGTGACGATCAAGCTTTTTAAAACTTCAGCGGTAACTCATTGGATAGTTGATGGGATTGGGGCAGTTTTACACCGAAGTAGTTCAAAGCGGTAACGCTGGAGAACTGTTCTTGACACGCAGAAACCTTCAAAGCTTGGTAATCTTCCATTATCGGAAGATTTAAAGCTCATTTAGCCGGTTGAACATTTCGCTATTGCTGTTCATTGGATGAAAATGTGACTTTTTCGCCCTTCCATCTTTTCTTATTGCATGCATCATATTTATGTTGTTGATTTTGCTTGGTTTACATTACTATAGTTCTTAAAATGCTCCGATTGATTAAAAAAATCCAATTCATTAAACAAAATTCTTTTATCATTATCTCAGGCTTTTCATTGCCGACGGGGAAAGGCATACCTCTTCAATAACGTGTAAGTATTTTGCATTCCTTACTGGATATTCAATTGTGATAAACAACAATTATGATAGTGTTTGTGCTGTAACTCGTTTGTTAAGTTGTTAACATTAGCCGCTTGTCACTCATGTTTTTGTGTTTTAGATTGTATTAAAAATGCTTATTGATCCAGATAAAGCTTTTACTGTGTTTTTTTGATTGTTTTATTTTATATAATTTTGAAACTGCCAGCTACCTGGTCCTTGTAGTTCTCATACTCTGTAAAACTCATTCTTTATTGTGAGGGTTGCATTCATCAGTACACCACTTCGTATTTGTTTATCAGCATTGTAATAGCTACTCAAAATAATTATATACATCTTCAACCAATATAAATATATATCTGAACAGAATTTATATGCATACTTGCAAAGCATTTAACCTATTTAGAATACAAAATCTAAATCCTAAGTTGCTAACATATGGAAGTTGTTGCTATTTGTTATTGATTCTGCTTTTTAATTCGGGAATCTATTGTTTGCATATAGTAGCTGGCAACTTGGCATCATGGAATATATTTTAAGCTTATATTTAAAATGGTATCCAAAGGGGAAAGTGCTCAGGAACTCATAGATGTTGGTTTGTATCATTGAACACTAACTTTGATAGCCTTTCAAGTCCTGTGAATTGGATTATAAATGCTTTACCAGTTAAGGGGACAAACTGATCCAGGGGAGCAGTTTCGTGTTTGAAATGATCATACCTTGTCCTTCGATTACAATAATATGAATGTGTTCAAGCCCTCTGCAAGATCCAATTGCCATGATATTTGGAAGAGATTTGAAGTTTTAAATGACAGGAATAGTTCAGAAACACTAATTTTCTTGCTTTGATTGTTTTAACACGGCTTCTTGAGAATTGAGGTGAGAAAGTGCAACAAGATCAAGGGCATCCTTGTGCGTTTATGAATTTTAGGTCCCAGGTCTAATTTTGTGTATCTTTCTCTATTTGAGTGTGTGTGCTGTGCTTCCTTCTATAACCATGATACAACCCCTTTTGTTGAAGATTACATCTTGTACAGGTATATGATCAAGTTATTCTTCATTTAAGATAACTGCTGATTGGTCCATTGTTTGACAATAATGCTTCTTTCTCCGTGTTCTGTTGATTCTCTGTCATCTTTATACCAAGCAAGAGACATGATTGACTGATTGTATCAACTGACATCATTTCTTCAAAGCAACAAATTGGATTAAACCTGAGGATGAGCTGTTGAATTTTTTGATGAAGAGGTGAAAATAGTGTCAAAAATTATTTGATGCAGAGACATAGAATTGAAAGAACCTGCTAGTAGAAATTTATTGATCTCCTGACTTGAACTGTGATAACTTGGAATTCCTAATATTCCCTTTTCTTTTATTTAATGAGGAGTTAATCATAAATAACCTTACTCTTGGGGACGTTATTATAAAAATTCTTTAGCGCTACGTCTGCAACTAGCTGAGTCCATCACTTGTTAATGTATTCAGAAGAAATGCAATTATTCAGGCTAATTCTTCATCTCCTTTTCTCATTTCTTCAGCTCTTTCCTCTTTCTTCTCTAACATATTTACAGTTTGCGCAATTTGAAAGCTTTCTGATAAGTGAACTTGGAATCATCAAATCGTTGGCCCTGATTGTAATACACTAATGAGGGGACATCAAGAGAATATGTAACCATATTCAAAAGAATTATGTAAGTAAATAAAGTTTTGCCCTAACTTTTTGTAGACAGCGATCTTGGGTCTTACAGTGACTTTCTAAGAAATTGATATCAGGTATTCTAAGCGACCAAAATTTGTAAATAGTCAAATCTATGTTGTTGGCCTAAGTTTGATCATCGCTTTGACTATACCCAAAATTTGATCTATGATGTGATTTAGACTTGCAGGAAGGAATGGTGCTTTGTTATGCCATGCTGGATTATCCAGCCAATTCCCGAAACGTGTCTTTAAAATTTATATTCCCAAATTGCTTAACTTGTAGCTGTATGCCTAAAATAAATATGCCTTTGATATATCTGAGGAAGTAAAGCCATTATCATTTGTGTTTCTATGTTCAAAACAGATGATTTTTTGCATCGTGTCAGTTGGAATGTATATTGCTCTGTTACAAATTCATTATTTCTTCATCCTTCACTTAAATTTTCTTGCCTCCCATGTTGAATTATTTTTTGCGATTTTATTTCTGTCGTTATGAATATTGTGGCCAACCATTGATACTTCTTTCATGTCAACTTTTCGCCCTAATAGATGTGACTGAAATTGATTCAGCTCTTTAACTAAAAATAATGAAGATGCTGTCTTTGCATGCAGAACTTTAGTAAAATTGGATTATTTTGAGCATGCAACAACATTTGAGAGTTTCTTACATTTGAAAAAGTACTATCAGATAATTGCATTACTTGTTGTAAAATTGGGAAAGTATGATATTCAAGATAGGAACTTCCAGACGGGCATGTGTAGATAGAGAGAGAGAGAGAGAGGGAGGGAGAGGGAGAGTTTGAAAGCACGTTCCAAGGCTAACTTTTTCATAGCTCATTATTGTAAAAAAAGAAACCAGAAGCCAGGTTTTATCTCTCTTCAATCATGCAATGATTTTAAGTATTGTATGAGTAATGAATTGCTTGGTTCCTTGATTCTTGGATGAAAATATTGCTTTGTTCTGATTATTTGAAGATGCTAATGTTTTGGGCCGGCCTTCTAGTGTGAACATCACAGCTGGTGTACCAGAGGAGAGGATGATGCTTTCAGGATTGCATACGGTGGCGGATATCTTTTGCTGTTGCTGTGGTCAAATAGTTGGCTGGAAATATGTAATTTTCCACTACCTTACCCTTTCAGCTTCTTGCATCTGCAAATATATATATATATATTTTTGATGAAAAGCATCTGCAAATAGTGTTAAAGATGAACACTGTTTAAATACATAACCTGTATAGAGCTGTTTGTGGATTAGTTTGGTCCGTGGATATGAATGGCCCAACATAATCCAGGCCATAGGTCTTAAACTCAAGCCCATCCTCCTATACATGGTATTCCCATTAGGGCCAAGTTAGGGCTTGGCCTGGTTGGCCCGTTCCAGTAAAAAAGAAAGATAACTGTGTTCTTCAGATCGAATTTGAGCTAAATTTTATTTGTATCAAAGATAATTGGGCAAAGCTCAAAGCTTTAGCCTTGGGCCATTATGGGGCTTTTAATGTTGGGCTTAGGTCTTCTAAAAGTCTATTCTGGGCCAACCTGATCTTCAGGGAGAAATAATTATAGAAGAGAAACATTGAAGTATTTATCATGCATAAGCTCCCATTTTCTAGTTGTAGTCAACTGTCAAAAGACTTTGCAATCCCTTTAACTCTATTATTGTTCTGCCACAGGAGACTCTGCATGAGAAGAGCCAAAAGTATAAAGAGGGGAAGTTTGTTCTTGAGAGGTACCAATATCATCCTATTCTCTTTTTTTTGGCCCCCAAAAACAAAAGTTCTTTTTGGGAGGTATCATCCTATTCTTCTTCTTCTTTTTTTTCCCTTAAGAGGTACCATCCTATTCTATTGACCACCTTTGCATGTCTTCTTGGATTATACAATGTGGTTTACTGATTGTGTATAGTGTTCGTGCTTGTCCATGTCACAGAGGAAGGATTGTTGATGAAATTGACATCTCCCCTGACTTCTATATTGACACCCATGCCAGCATGAGTGATGCTGAAGATGCTTAGCATATTTCATTCTGGTCATCAAACACTGCTTTTGTATGTGAATAATTATAATAGTGATAATGGTGTAGCTTTTTCCAGAATCAAGCATGCTTGCCTTTTACTATTTCTCCCCTTTTTTTTTTTAATATATACTGGAGCAGATGAACAGGAGGGGTTTCTCCAGTTTGTAATGCTTTTAGATGCAAACTGAATAAAAGTATTAAACACCACTTTAACCATTTCAGATTTTGTTATGCGACTTTAGTCGCCTTAATTTGTTTTGGGGAAATGTTTGTGGTGTTTGCGCTTACACAGTTTAATGCTCAAAATTGGCTATTGGAGAAAAGAAAAGCCCCCTTTTTATGGTGCCACTTATGCTTCACCATAGATGAACTGTACAACAAATACAGCAAAGAAGTCCGATTGGCTAAACTGAACAATAATATCATGCCTTTTTATTTATGAAAAAGGCTACTGTATAGTATTAACTATCATCAAGCATAGTGCTAGTGATATTAGAAGGGGTTCTGGCAATAAAATATGACATGGAACAAGAGCCTGCAGATGAGTTGGAGTTGGAGGATGAAGATTGTCCTCTAGAATGCAAACTATCACAGATAGGTATGTGAATGAAACCTCTACTTTAAAACGAATAAGGATATCTAAAAGCTTTTTGGCAAGGGGAAGTTTTTTTTTTTAGTTAAAGATACGTTGTTTCAAGAGAATGTGAGAAAATCCCACCAAAACATACAAAATTCACTCCCAGTCAAAAGGTGAAATTTGATGAACGATGCAAAAGCTGAGCTCCACATAATGGCAAGAGCTAGTTCTCCCCCATGAGTATGGACTATAAACACTTGTTGGTTCCTTTGAATAAGTATTCTAGTATTATCGAGTCTCTAAATAGATGAGTACTACTATAACATTCTCTATTAAGCAAGTTAATATCAAGGCTTTAATATTTCTGCTTTTGTTGTAGAATTTTTTTTTTTTTGCCATACTCACATAAAAATGAGTGGGTCTTATTATAAAGAGAAGAGAGAGAAAATATTAGTGGGACAAACTCACTTTTATATGAGTGTGACAGAAAAAATATTTTTGCAGTAAAAACGAAATCATTAAACCCTAATATCAAATACTTTAGAAAGCCCTTATGTGAAGTCTGGGAGAGTGGGAGAAAATAAAAACATTCGGAACTTACTGGATTGTAAATAAAAAGGAAAAGAAAAGAAAAGTATCATTTGAATTACAAAAACAAAAAAAGTTTACTAAATTAGCAAAATGATATATAGGTGATAGAGTAGAAATATGAGATTTTAAAATTTGGGTGCTGACAACTTAAATATATACAATGACAACTTAAGAACAACCATTAGCAATTTGGCTGTACACACTGTAACAACTTGGGGAGTTCATGCTGGTCAATCTCTATATCCAAGTTGTTAATTATATAGTAGATTCCTACCGGATTCTTATTTATTCTCTTTCTAATTTAATAGATATTTTGGAGTTTTTGTAATTCAAATGATATTTTTATGTCATTTTCCTTAAATAAAAATGTTGGAAGTGTCCAAATTAAAAGTTGTAAGAGTCCAAATTTTTCTATTTTCAACAAGAAGAGGAGGTGAGAGACTAGAGAAGAATAGAGGAGGGAGAGGAAAAAAAAAACTCAATACACAATATTATTCAATTCATTAAAGTTAAATATAAATGAGAACCTTAAAATAGAGTTTAGGAAATAATAAAATAATAAAATTCAAATACAAATTCTAGATCTAACTTAAATCTAAGATAATGATAGGAAGATGTAGCTAACCTGTATAACTAGATGTCCTTTTTTTAAAAAAAAATTAATCAATCCAAAACCGTCTTAGGAAAGATAATGATAGGAAAATCTAATAAAATCCTAATTGATATAATGAACACTCAAAATATCCTTATTCAAATAATTCTAATAATGGATAAAAAAACCTAATTATTTATTATCCCATATCGCACCACTTAATACTAATGAAATGCTAAGATGCAAATACTATTTAGTATTCCGTACTTACTATTTGTTAGGCATGAAAAGATGAAACTAATTGATATTATGTTAATAGTATATCAAAAATGGGAAAAATATTTCTCCAGTCACGGAGATAAGTTTATCTCCAGTGACCCCTAAAATTACGTCATTTTTGAATTAATGAATGATGTATTTGTAATTTTAGGTGAATTAATGAAGGGTGTTTCGGTAAAATTTATATGATAAAAAAGTAAACAAAATTACTAAACACCTTCATTAATCCAAACAACGTAGTTTTTTTGAGATAATTATCTCTGAAGGTATTTGGAGAAATCCTTTACCCATCAAAAAAATGGGATAGGATATTGTCACTACCAATTTTATGTCACTACCAAGTCACTACCACTTTTTCACCGTTGGATCAGAATCTCATCTACCTTTATTATTTCTCTTTCCTATTGAGATTCTGATCTAACGGTGAAAAAGTGGTAGTGACAATATTCTATCTCCAAAAATATACTGTGATATTTTAAAAAGAAGGGTAAAGTATATTTTTGGTCCTTCATGTTTCCTCTGGTATCATTTAGTTTCTTAAGTTTATAAAGTACACGTCTCTCTTAATGTTAATATCGTTAGTCTAACTTAACGGAAAATATTGACTCAACAATTTTAAACGATGATCAAGAATTAAACGTTACCAAACAACGCTTTATATGTTAGTATTTTAATAAATTAATATTTTAAATCCTATTAATTAAAAAAAAATGACTAACGGTGTTAAAAGATGAGAATAAAATTTAAAATACATCAACTATTTTTTTTTTTTTTTTTTTTGTAATGATATATTCCTAGAACACGCAAACAAGAACCCTAACCGGTACATCCGAAAACCGAAGACGACTCTAGATAGATCAAGTCTGAAAGGTGTAGTACGATGAACCAATGAACTCATAAAAATAGAAACTTTTTCAGAGAAGTTAAAAACAACGATTACTATTATTATTGTCATTGTTAATTTAAAAATCCCACCAGCAAAAACCATGACCTGGTAAAAAAAGGTTGTGGCCTTGTGGGGAGAAAGAACCACTTTATCTTGTCGTACTCGACGATGCCTTTCTCAAAAAATTTCTTGATTTATTAACAACTTCGATTTCTTTCCAATTTTATTTTTATTTTTCCTCTCGCTTGTTCTTGAATTTTCGATTTTGCAGAGTACTCGAATGGGGAAATCGTCCACTTCGCACAAGAAAAAACGTTCTAAGAAGTCCTTGAAGGTATGATCAATTTATCAACATCCACTCTTTTTCCCCCCTCCTTACTACTACTGCATTCGTTTTGGGTATTGAATTTTTTGCTTCAGATTTGCAATTGTTCCGAAAAGAGATCCACTTTCTGATTCACCGTGTGCTTTGAGAACTGAAATTAGTGAGCGTAGAAATTATATACTTATATGAGAAAGACACTTTTTTTCTCTATGGATACTAGAAATTCTTTGCTGGGTTTAAATGTTTCAAGTTTTCTTCTTATAACCGATGACGATTTTTGATTTGGTTGTTTGTTTTTCGTACTCATTCGTAGTGCATTTGGTTTGTATCTCTGTAAATTTGGTTGCTATGAAGCACAGAGGATTCTAGATTCATGACTTATGTGCTGCATGGTTTGTAGGTTTGCTTCCAAAGTTTTGACTCTGAATATTTGCTTGCACAATTTTGACATCACATGTTTCTTAGGTATCTGATTAAGTAACTTAGGTTAATATTTTGATTGATTACACATTCATGATCTACTTTTTTGTTTTAATATTGTCATATATTTAAAAATGCTCTCCATCTATAAGTATATATGACCATAATAGTTACCTGTTCGATACTTGTACCCATGCCTGTGGATGGTTGAAGTGGATTATTTGGCTGTTGAATGGGTAAATGGGAATCCTATATGATTGTATGTTTAATTTGCTGGTTCAGGTACGGGTAAGTGGTAAAAGTAAGAGCAGGAAACATAGATCCAAGAAACTTCGTGATTCAGTGATTTCGGACTCATCGTTGTCTTCTTGTTCTGAGGATAGCTACAGACGTAGAAGGGCTCGGTCTTCCAAAAGGAAAGATGACAAAGGTCGAAGGAAGATGGCCAAGAGAAGTTCATATAGACATGAAAGTAGTGATGACTCTCGTCGTGATAGGAAGAGAAAAAGGGCAAAGAGAAAGAAGAGTGAGCAAGAGGCGAGGGAGAAACCGTATAAGAAGAAAAAGCTTAGGAAAGATGAAAGTGTTAGTTCTATGAGCAATGGGTCATTGAGCTGCTCAACTTGTTATGGTGAGAATGCTAGCAGTGATGATAATAAACCTGAAAGGCATAGAGGAAGAGTGGAAAGAAAGGGGAATGAAAAGGAAAAAAGATCGGATAGAGGCAGAAGTGAAAGCAAAAGAAGTGATAGATACAGAGCTAGAAGTCGCTCATCCTGCAGTTTCTCTAGTGAAAGCAGTGATGAACGGACTGAGGAGAAATATGTCAGTAAGAACAACTCAAGGAGGCTCAAGTCAGTTATTATTGTTACAGAGGTGGCAGAGGAAGCAAGAGAATTATGTCCCAACGAGACTAAAGAGGAGATCGTTGATGATCACGATTACCCTTGTAGAAGTAATGACAGTAATGATGGAGGCAGTAAGAGAGAATCAGACCATCATTCGCTTCCCTCTTCAAAAGAAAAATTGGGAATCGAGGAGACAGAAGTTGACAGGATTGCTGATTCCAATTTAACAGAACCCGAAAGAGACCAGAGGTACAGCAACAACAACGGCCAATTTGACAAAAGTGAGCTTGATGTTTATGGTGCTGGGACCGGTGAATCTGTGGAGAAGAAAACAAGTGAGACTTCTGGGGCTAGTTTGGATGGCGAAGATTTAGAGGCAATTCTAAGAAAAAGGGCATTGGAAAACTTGAGAAAGTTCCGAGGTGAGGTCCCGTCAAGTGCAAAAGCTTCCAGTCAGAAGATTAGAATAGATCCTGATGCGAATCAACCTCCTATTAAGAGCCATGAACCAGTTCAAGGCAAGTCTATTGTCAACAATGCAGGCAAGGCGGAGAATTTTGACAAGATAACTAACACAGAAGCTATTAATTTGGCTACAGTGAGGAGAAAATCAGTAGCTTCTTCAAGTGAAAATGAAAAGGATGTAAATGGTGTTAAAGGTGAATCTGTATCACTGAAACATCATTCTTCCTGTGCTCCAGAAAAAGTAACGGATGCAGAAAACCATAGTGAAACAGTCACAGATAATGCCATAGATAGGCATGGTTCTGATCCTGTTCACAGTAGCAATGATAATGTCAAAAACATTAGACCATTGTGTTCTAAAGGGCAGGATGAGGTTGAGGATCACTGTCAATTTGAATTGAAGCAAACATCCAACCTGGACAAACTTCATCATACTAAGAGCCCACCAACTGGGGGAAATGTAGACCGGAATGCCGCTGCTAAGACTCATGATGCAACTCAGAGAGCTAGTACTAGTGGAAGAGATGTTGATAAGCCATGTGTTTCTGTTATCGGTAAACCTTCCTCAGAAAGTTCGCTGGTAGAAAATAGCTCGAATAATTTGCAAGGTGAAGCCAGTCAGGGATCCGAATTTGAGCAGAAAACAATGAATGTGATGCGTGGTGGCGAAATGGTACAGGTTAGTGTATGATATTATCTTAGATTTTTAATATTTCTTATCATGATGGTCTGCTAGAGGCCTTAAATATACATTCTTATCTTACAATTAGTCTTTGTGAAATCTCAGGTGAGCTACAAGGTCTATATCCCAAAGAAAACTCCAGCTTTGGCTAGAAGGAAACTTAAGCGATGATCATATATAACCTTGGAACTGTAATACTTTAAATATAGGTAATTTTATTTTAGACGATAGACTAGGTGATTATGGAGATATTCTCAGGTAAGCTTGGTTTATAAAAAATAAGTTAATTATAAATAAACATGTAAGCATGTAGAAGATGGATTTTTTGTTAAAAAAAAGTTTGTCAGGCATGTTTATATGTCTATTTATGA
Source organism: Acacia melanoxylon (assembly GCA_019022615.1). Classification (NCBI taxonomy): domain Eukaryota; kingdom Viridiplantae; phylum Streptophyta; class Magnoliopsida; order Fabales; family Fabaceae; genus Acacia; species Acacia melanoxylon. The sequence goes on from JAFJYJ010000012.1 coordinate 10,606,521, forward strand.
TTTAGCTTTATTTATTTATATTGGTGAAAATGATGCAGAGGAAAACTCTTGGTCTTTGGCTTACTTGCAAGTGACTCACTGAATTTTCAAAATTTATAGTTAGATTTTGAACTTTTACACTCCAAGAAATAGGTGGTCTTCTTTAATTTTCTCCTAATAACGTTAACTTATATGCCACTTTAGACCCCATATATGAAAATTATAGTTGGAAGGTGGCAAATAAGTTATTGTTGTGAGGTGAAAAAAAAAAAATCTTTTTGTCTATGTGAGAAGTTTTGAAGCTTCTGGTTTTGAAAGTTCAAAACTTTAATCTATTTGCAAGGAGTCTAAGACTTGAAGGAGCTTCTGAGAATATTCTTCCCATTTATCTTTTGCAATTTGAGCTTATATAAGAACTGTGTTCTAATTAAAATAATAATGAAAACAATCTCTGATTATTAATGTATGTGACATATTTTAAGTGTTGCAACCTTTGCTCCTCTAGAGTTTTTTTTTATACTCTATCAAATTTAATTTAATACTATATGATGCAAAACCAATTGAAATGTCATAAAATAATGCAATTTTTTTTACCAAAAAACAAATAATAATACAAATATTTGTTAGGCTTTAAATTGGATAAGGTTAATTATATATTCATGGTCAAATTCCTAAGCTATTTTATTTTATTTTTTAAAAATAAAATTAATTATTAAATTATATCATTGTTCCTTAAGAGTATGCACTTCAAGTGATACATGTGTCTCAAGTTGACACAAAAACAATTGAGGAAATTAATTTTTGGTCATGTAGTCAGATGAATTGGCTGCGCATATAGAAAAAAAAAATGAAGGATTTGATTATTGAAATTTTTTATAAATAATTTAAAAAGAAGGCTTAGAGTTAAGTGAAAATTAAGAGAATGTGAAATATACTTATAGCAAGCAATGTTAAGTGAAAATCTTTGAGTGATCTTACAGTTTCATGAAAGTACAAGGTGATTAATTAAGAGAATGTTAAATATAATTATTTCCATTTAAATAACTTAACACGTTTTGAAAGTTCTCTTGAAAAGAAGAATAAAGAAAAAAGAAACCGAGAAGAGGAGCCAATTCCTAATTTGGTTTGACTTTGACTACATGTGGATTGTGTATATAAGAAAAGTTACTAACTAACTAATATATTTTGTGAGTATTTTATAATCTGTCAGTCAGGGACCTTCAAAATCTTTCCTATTTAATAATTCCTTCCTCAAAATATTTTCATTGAAGTAAATATAAAATTAAGAATATCACATTAAGTTCTATGAAAATCTCCCTTAAATGTAACCATAATTTCACAAATTACATTAAATTTAATTTGAATTTTTTCATGTGACAAAGTATTTTGATTGAATTAATCCTCATTTAGACTGTATTTTAAAATATATATGGTTGTAAAAAAAAAAAAAAATTATTTAACCAACAAATTATTAAGGAAAAAATAACATAAATATACGGTGAATTTTAAAATTCTGTTGACAACAACAATAATAAAATTAAGGGATAGGATATTGATACTACCATTTTTTTTACCGTTATATCAGAATCTCAATAGGAGAGAGAAATGATAAAGGTAGATGAGATTATGATCTGACAGTAAAAAAAAATGGTAGTGACCAAAATTGGTAGTGACAAATTCTTATCCTTAAGATTAATAAAAACAGTAAAACAACTGATAACTCATTTTGCTGAGAAATCACCTATTTGAGATTTTAAATTTCAAGTGGTATTTTTTTAGGATTTTTTCAAAATGAAATGTATAATTAAATATGAATTTTTATGGGTACAAAAATTGAAAAGAATTTGCCTTTTGAGAGTTACAAAGGAATCCTAGGCCATCAAAATTATGACTTGTTAATTAAACTTATTACTAGAGTAACTTGTAATTAAATTAAATTAATGAGTAGAGTGACTTGTAATAAAAATAAAATAAGGAAACTAATTAAATAGGAAATTTTTTTCCTTGACCAACAATTAAGTAGGAAAGATTCCATATATAAACATTGTGGAAGCCAAGCCCAAGGGGATGGACAAAGGCGCAAAACACAAAAACGCGCAGAGAAGTTGTCGTTTTGGGATTTGGTAAGAAGACGGAGAAGAAGAAAGTCGATAATGGCGTTCGCACCTAATCCCTTGGCTCTCAGCGTTCCCGAACCTGCCTTCGAGTCATGGCTTCGTGACAGTGGCTACCTCGAAATTCTCGACCAACGCGCCGCCGACGCCGCCGCAGCATCTTCATCTGCCGCTAATTCCGATGCCGCTCCGGCGGTCACCACCGGATTATTCGTCTCCTTATTCTCTCGCATCTTCACGTTTCTCTCGCTCTTCACTATCAACCCCTTAGCCAAGCTCACTGCTGAGGATTTTTCCGGCGACACGCCCTCTTGGTCTCACTCCTTTATTGGCTGTTGCGATTCCTACTCTTTCCCTCCGTCTTCGTCTCAGGCTCGCTTGAGGGTCCAGGAGAATGTCAAACGCTATGCTCGTAATTATGCGTATCTTTTTATCCTCTCCTTTGCCTGCACTCTGTACGGTTTTCTTCTCCTTCCTGTTCTTACCTTTTGAAGTATCTAATCTATTTGCTTGCCCTGGTTTTCTTGTGAACGTATGGAACTTAAGTGATATTCCTTAGAAGATAGTTTGTAGTCCATTATAATTAGAATTGCAGAATAGTTGTGACTATGTTGCAACTAAATACGTTTCTCAGAAGGCTATTTCTTTGATGAATGATGAATATTTATTTTTAAGGATGAGAATTTTTTTAATTGTTTTCTATGTATTATAATTTTTGTGTTTGTGGTAGGCAGGACTATGTCATTCTGGTCATCTTCCCTTTTTGTTGTTTGCTAATAGTGTTTGTTATTGATGTTTACAGGTATAAGATGCCAGTTCCTCTTGTTGGGTTGATATCATGTTTAGCGTTGTGGGAATTTTTCAATTTTTGTAGTGACAGATGGGGATTGTCTGGATATCCAGTGACTCGGCTGTGTTTAATCCGCCTTGTCCAATGTGGTGAGTAATCATTTCTATGGGATTATGTCTTATATTTATTGTTTACTTTTTCTCTACTTGAGTATGAAACTAGTATTGGTTTCAACATTTGGCTTTAGTGTACAACACACTTCTAGCGTCAGTAAATCCTCTAGTATTTGCAATCACTGGTAAAAGTCCAGTATAATTTGTTAATATCTCTCCCTGGTGGTTCCTTACTCAAGAATGCTATGGCTCTGTAAGTTTATCATATATGATCCTGATCAAAATTCTTATTTCAACTTGTCCAAACCTGGATCATCAGAAGTGCCTCATTTTACCATTTCAGGAACTCCATAAGAGCTTATTCCTTGGCATTTATCTCACCTTGAGTATCCTGATTTCATTTACTTGTACGTTGTTTGAACCCTAAATACTTACATATAACAACAACAACAACAAGGCCTTATCCTACTAGATGGGGTCGGCTAGGTAAATCAAATTGAACTTAGTCAAAAACCATTTCTACCCTAAGCACTTACCATACTCATAAATTGACCTTTTTTTTTTTTTTTGGGGGGGGGGGGAAACTTATCTGGCCTTATCCTTTATCTGGACTTCGTGGTTCATCTTTGTCAATCATTTCTTTTCTGCATATGTTTTCTTCATCTTTCCCATGTACAGTATACATTTGTGGCATATTATTGCATGAAAAGCAAAACTTGTTTCATTATCTTTACAAGGTTTAACTGGTTTTCTGAATCCTTAATTTTGCAGCAACTGCTATTGTTCTCATCTTCTTCAATGTTCAGTTGGCTCTCTTTTGTGCATTAAGTGTCAGTTATGCTGGTGAGTCTCTTGCCATGTTTGCCTCCCCCTTTTCTCTTCCTTAACTGGTTTTTCTTTATCCAACTCCTTCTGCGGCTCAAAATCCAATTTGCAGGCATGATTCTGCATGCTGCATTTCGAAAGTTGACCCCTGCAACAAAGCAACCTTCTCGACGCAGAGCATGGTGGTAGTTGTAGCACTAGGAACAGGCAACATGCTCAAAAAAACTCGAGGGGCTTTATTACAGAAGATTTTTTTTGGGTCCAAACAGAAAATGATGCCTCGTCATGTAGAAGCCACTATATAAAGTCCTTACTGTTGTGGGGCAGGGCTATCGTGGATATTTAAGGACTTTGATGTCCTCATGACTTACATCTGAGAAGTACATGACAAATAAAGTGTACGGCAATAGATCTTCTTTTTTGTTTTGTTGGCTTTTACTGTGTATCCCTGGTTGGCTCCAAAATTGATACTTTCTAAAAAGACCTTTTTGATAAATGAAACTAAATGGTCTAGGTGTTCATTGATGGGCAGATAATAAGAGCACCTTGTACAACTATATTGTTCAATGACCTTCAGTGCAACGGGTATAATTTTTGTAATATTATGTATATAAATGGAGATGTATAATGATTGCCTTTGTTTTATAGTTATTATTCATCCCTTTTTCTTATTACTTTATTTAGAAATACAAATACAAATATAATTTTTCATTTCACTTTTCATGAATTACATTTTACTACCCAGTTGGCTGATTTGATGTTTAAAAAGAAAGAGAATAAAGGATGGCTGAATTGATAATTAATTACTGAGAAATTTCATGACTTTCACCTATAAATCAGTAGTGGATCAATCTGGATATTAATAAACGTGAACATATCGATGCGTGAGAAAAATTAATTGTGATCGGTGTGTGATTTCAATTCAAAGATATATATCACAGAAGACAATTTCATTTCACAAACTGTACACAAGTACCAAAACACAAATAACCCAAGTCTTGGCTCATTCTTCTGCATTGTCACAAGACAAGCACCAGTAAAATGTATATAGTAAGCAACAAACTTTTGTTACCATACAAACCCCTAATGTAATTGAACAGCAATGCTTCTCTATGTGAAAAATAGAATGTGGAAAAAGAATTATAATAGTAATAATAATTAGAAAATTGACAAACAAGATCTTACAATTACCTATGTACAGTTAATAATAAGGTTAAATGCATAAACTGAAAAACACCACAAAAAGGTGACTTATAACTCCACTTCAGAGACTGGATTTAGATTCCCTTTAGGCTTGACCTTGCCATCTGTGAAACAAAAGAACCAGACACATTCGCAAGCATGGTTAGTGTCAGAGGAATCTCAGAAATATGCTCTCTTTTGGTAATATTGATATACCTAATGGTAATGTCCAAACAATCTTGTTTTTATCATGTTTGATTTATTACCAGAAAAAATAATATCACATTAAATTTCAAAAAAAGTGGCCCAAATGTTAGACTTGAGCTAAGCTTAGGCTCACCATATTGTTTCAAGCATACTTATCAACATTCTCCTTATAACGGATCTAAGGAATTTACTGTTTAAGGATTGAAGTTAAAGGGCAAACAATAACTTCCAGTTACCTTGAGAGAAGAAATCTTGCAAGAGGGCCTAGATTGCTATTTGAATGAAAGTCTCTGTTCTGTTGTTTCTTCCTGGCATCAACTTCTGCAGTTGCATTTTGGGATTCTTCAGGAGCTGACTTGGTCTTAGTGAATAATTGAGCAGCTAGCTCCTGCAGATCCTTAAACGAAGATTCCTTCGAACTGATAAACATTTTTTTCATGGGGAGACCAGATTAATTCATACAATTAACATGAAAAAGGAAAAAAAGAAAAAGAAAAAGAAAAAACCATTTTGTTTACTAGCATGCAGAATAAATTTTGCATGGAATAGAATGCAAACCTTGCCAATCGCTGAAGCAACTTTTTGACAAGAGCATCACATGATCCAGACTTTATGTGCTCCATGTGTTCGAGTGAATTGATTATTTCTTGTATGGTAGACCCTTCTAGATCATCGGCAAAGGCCTGCATAATAAATGCCCAAAAAAATATATTAAAAGTTTTAACATATTAAATCCATTCAAGCTAAAAGAAAATAGAGCATGTAAAAACTTGAACGCTGGACAATCCTAAAAGCACTATTGCATAAAAATTGAGGGCACTTGGATAGAAGAACAACAAACTTCACTGCTAAAACAGAATACACAGATTTGATTCCAGCACACACACACACCCCAGAAAAAATAGCACCAGAAAAAAGATCCCAGAAGACTATCAACCTTTAAACAGCAGCTACTCAACTTGAAACCTAACATATAAAAGGTAAAAGAGTGAAACTTTCAAGAGGCTAGAGTCCCTCCCAGGTGAAATCCTTTAACATGATTCTTCATACCCCTCCCTCACTACCTGAAACCTTCATCAATCCCATACCATATTTTTCTCTCGTCCACTACTCTACGACAACTCTGCTAGTGGCAGAGGTATTCATGCCTCTTTTTCAATCCTTATTATGCAACAAGTCCTACCGGTTGTAATAGCACTTGGGCCAGCGGGCCCATTATTCTTCCAGAATAGAACTGAAAAGACATGCTTCCCAAAACTCTAGCCAAGTAAGTAGTTTTTTGCAGGGAACTTGCTGCATTGTTCTAGGGCCAAGACTCTGGAAAAATTCCTTAAGTGTATATTATGAGGTTTTCTAATAGAAACATAACAGGAGAAGAAACTGTTTTAAAATAGTTAATCATATGCAGAGTTGTAAAACTTATTCTCGTGTCATGTTTCTACAGGAGAACCTGATAGCAAAATCTTAAAAAGAAAAAGAAAAATCACTTTCATAGTCAATTTGTTGGGTTTTTTTTTTGGTTTATTTGAAGGAGCAACTATATTTGCGTGTGAGTGACATCATTATGAAATCTTTGAATTTATTCTCTGAATAGTCTATCATAACGTGGCCATATTATTTACAAATATGTGATTCAAAAAGGATCCAAGTTCAAGCTAGAACTATAGTATAGTATATGAAAAGATTAAGGAATTTACATTATTTACTCAAGTCTGAGAAGCATGGACATGGGACAGGAACAGTACACAGACAAAACTACTTGGCAAAATCTAATACTTAATGAAGTTTCACATTTTGACGTGGATATGGCTTTGTTTTAGACGAACCCATACTTGATGGATGCTATCAGCTATATATCATCACCTATGGTAGACCAAGAGTTATAATACAATACAATATCTACCAGACTGCTTAAGAATAGTCACCTCTTTTAAAGAAGGAATAAGTAAAACAGATAATGCCATGGAGGAAGACAATATTCTGCCATTGTCTTGATCCTCATCAGCTTGGCTCAGTCTTGAAATTCCCTGTTGTGGACCATTGTTTAGACGAGATGATCTGAAAACAAAATTGAGAATATAAATGACCCCTTCAGCATAGAAAACTTCCAGCATTATGATAATGAATGTACCTTGAGAAATCAGAGCTGCTTGTCACTTGGTCTCTTCTTCTTTCCTGCACGTCATTGCTGGTCTTTCCCTGTGCAATTCTCTCTCGAGTATTTCCTTTCCTCGGCCTTAGGATAGCAGCCTTTGCCTAGGCAGATAAAAAGATGCTGTCAAAGACAATTCTTCACTGTTCAAGCAATAAAATTGCTCATTGATAATCAAGAAAATGAAATTTCTTAGGTTGTAAAATTAAAGTATCAACAAATATGTAATGAGAGAAAAGTACTAAAATTGAACCTGTCAAATGTAAGGTTAACTCAGGCAAATACGTGATATGGTACAATAATAAAATCAAATATGGCTTTTTGTTAAATAAATTCCAAATATCAATCAATCAATCCCTCAACAAAGAAAAAGAAGGGGAGAAAGATGTTTTCTGTTTTCGAGCAACTTGCATTCATGCAAAAGTCAAAAAGCACATCTGTTATTCACATCTTATATAACAAAAAGAACCTCTGCAAGATTTGAGGCGCTATCTTCAAGTGAGGCATTTGCAGTTCTCTCATTAAGTCCCAGCCTGGACCTCGGTGTCTGTGAAGAGTCATAATCATCATGCTGACCACGGACAACAATAGTTCCACTGGAAGAACTATCTTCAAAAGAACCATAGCAACTGCTAGACTACATATTAGAAAAAAGCTTCCATGAGGCGAGTGCATGGAACCCCAATAAGAAATACTCGTAACAATTTCATTTTATAGCAATTCTGCCTGGAGAATACCTGGGAGCTTTGGTCATGAAAGATTGATGATTTTGATCCTTTTGGAGATCGAATAACAACAGTTCCTGATCCATTCCCAGACAATTCATCCTGCAAGTTGACCAATTTATTTTGTTAAATGGATTTCCATCTACTTCATGGTTGACACTATTTTTTCAAACATCGAACCAGGTCAACTTACACCCCAGATATTTTATTTGCTAAATATCTCCTAATTGGTGGTAATATAGAATCAACATAAGCAGTTTCACATGCTACAATTCAAATTATATAAAAGTACAGCCATTCAGATTTGAGGGTTTAGCATAGATCATTAAATTCAGCATATTAGACACGACCAAAAGGCCCTGATATTCCCAATATTGATGCTTACATGAACAACAAAGAACTGATCAAGCTAACTTATTTAACAAAGACAAGCGAGTTTAAACAAATATACTTAGTAGAAAAGTCAGTTACATCTTCAAGGGAAGTTTCTGGTGATTCACTAAGAGCATTTCTATATGAAGATCCCGCAAGATAGCCACTGTCTGCTGTTGCCTTCTTTTGGTCCAGTAGATATCGTGAATCATCTGTTTTCTTGTCTCTATACTGAGGTGGCCGTGCAACAGTGCGAAAAGTTCCAGTACCCTCTGATCCACCAATGCTGAAGTCCCATCCAGAATTTTTCCGGGTTTTATCCTGACCACTGTCCATCAGAAAATTTCCATTAGAAAAAATCAATTTATGATATGAAAACAACGAGCAACATTAAGAAACTACCTGGGAAAGGATTGAGTAGCTTCTTCTCTTAAATTTCTTGCCACTTTCATCGTATCAGATGGCTCCCCTGTCCCTCTTTGACCACTTCTAGGTGTTCCCCCTTCTTTTATTTGATACTTGGGACGCTCCCTATCAAACCACGAGGCAGGATGTCAACTACAAGCTAGGGAATATGAATGTTAAATTTTCTTGCTACAGAAAACATGAATGCAATGTTTCAGTAGATATTCTACATATAGTTCAAATTTTATTTACTTCAAGTACCATAATGTAAGAAGAAATAGTAAGATGATAGAAAAAATAATCACAAAACAACCTAGCCAGAATAAGATGAAACAAAATATAGCAAGATTTTAGCAGTGATTCACACCTTATTCTTTCCAAAAGCTTTGGACTCTTTCTAGCAGTTCGAATAAAACGATGTCTGAGAAGTTCCTTAGCACTTGGCCTCTGAAATGAAATTCAAAAGAAAAAACTTATGAAAAAGAAAGACTTGCTTAGCTTGTTCAATTCCAGTTTAACCCGGGGAAAAAAACAGTTATATTTGATATGATAAATCCTTAAAAATCATATCAAGTACAATCATATAAAAGTTATTTTCCGGATATGGTGTCAATAAAGTTGGCAAAAATAATTCAAATCCAAAGTTTAAGCCATTAAGTGAAAGCTTATCAATGGTTTTATCATAGTCTCCAACATATCTCCTCAAATGAAAACCCACTGGACTTGAAGTTCGGACAAAACATAAACTCAACATAACTTGTGCTAAAACTTAAATTTAATCAACAGATGGGAGCCAAAAAAAACTCCAGGCAACTTATGTTATGATGAGGACCACTTCGACTCAAAAATTGTTAAGTTAAAGGCAACGAATATTTTTACTATAATATCAAACCAAAGAGCATAATAATTTCAGAAAAGTACTTTATTAGCTTTTCTCGCTCAATTAGGAGTCTACAACTAATTTAATTATAGTATGTATTCAACAACATAAAAAAATCTTATCCCACTAAGTAAGGTCAGTGACATCGATTGCATGTCATAAGACTCTATCAGCAATTAACTATTGAAAAATCTTATTATGTGATAAGTAAAAATCATACTAATTACACGATTAAAAAAAAACATACTATATGCTCAATAGGGGGAAAAGTAAAAAAGAAATTGAACCCGCAGTAAGAATGAGAATGGCTTAGTCCCTTGCCTCAGCTGGAAGCTTTTTTAAACACAGTGAAACGAATTCTTTAATGGGACGAGAAAAATGTTCATCTAGCTGCACAAAAGAACGGTAATTGTCAACTCTTTTAAACTGGGAAAAATATTTCTGGCCACTGAACTTCATATAAACCAGTTTGACAATAAAGAACACAACCTGTGGCGGGTTCTCACGTGGTATGATGAAAAGCACTCTCATAGGATGGAGGTCACTAAGTGGAGGCTCCCCTTTTGCCATCTCAATTGTTGTGATCCCCAGAGACCAGATATCTGCCTGCACAAACAGTATATATATCAGTGATCTCTAGGGTCTAACAAGAATACGAAACAAACTAAACGTTAAATAAGAACTGTTTCAAACAGAAAAGAAAACAAATGACTCAAAAAATAGTTATGAAATAACCTTCTCATTATATCCTTCGGCAGTCTGAATGACCTCTGGTGCCATCCAGAATGGTGTTCCTACAAATGTCTGTTGTTGTCAAAATAATTAGCATATCCAGCATGAGATGAAAAATACTAATTTATATTTTACAACTCAAAGAGAATTAATAAAATTGTATTTAAAAATCATTGAATGAAATTATCATAGTAAAGAAGGTGAACTATAGGAGAGATCTAAAAAGGGACAAAAAAAGCAAAAGCAAACCAAAATTCACTGGCTCCAAATCAAATTAGGTTATGCAGCTCTTTTTGGTCCATTTCACTTTTGAAGTCTACAGCAACAGTCTAATTGAAAGACGAAAGAGAATTTCGTTTTAGAGAGGAGGTTAAGATAGGAGTAGCAAGTGATAAAAGAACTATTGTGAGTTTGAATACAAATTTAAAGAAAAATGATACATCATGTTAACAGCCTATCCATATCCAATTGATCAAGGGTCTACCCTTAATGAAAAGTGTTCACCTTTCTCCTTGATATGGTCCTAGTTAGCTGGGCAGAAACGCCGAAATCTGCAACCTGTGACAGTCACAGATTGTCTTAGAAAATTGTATCCAAAATTTGCATGCAAGCCCACTCTCAAAATTATTTTACATGATTTTGTTGAAATTTTTGAACTCATCCTTTGTAGGAAAAAATAATAATTATATCCTCGTTGGGAATAAGACATACCTTTACATCACCATTCTCAGACAATAAAATGTTTGCTGCTGCAGAATTGATAAGTAGATATTGTCAACTATAAAATTAAAGGTGAAAAAAGGTCCAAGACAGCATATAGCAAGTCAAAAGTGGAGCACTTTCAAATCACAACATAGGGGATGCTACCTTTGATGTCTCTATGAATTTTTCCTTCAGCATGCAAATAATCAACGGCATGCAACAAGTCACGTAAAATGCAAGCAATTGATACTTCATCAAGGGGTGGGCCTGATTGAAGCTACAGAAGCAAAATTACAGTTAGATCCACTAAAACTATATGCCATACAGCTATATCAGAGATTACCATCAACAAATATACAAAATGATAAATAAAGAGGGAAATAATTAAATAAGACTTTCTTTAAACATAATATGAGTATAAAGATTAAAACATATACGACCAACATTAAAGACAGAAACCAATTCTACCAAAACTCATCTACAAACGATGCAGCCAATGACACTGAAGAAGGTCATGTAACAAAGTAAATAGCCATAGTATTGGTAAATGAATCATACCTAAATCTAACATCAATGCCTCATTTGTTTGCATTAAAATATGCAACATCATAATCCCTATCTATGCATATTTTGAATGCACAAATATGCCAATTACATTGTCACTTGTCAGAGATGAATTGGTGCACAGTTCAAAACAGAGTAAAACGATTTTATCAAGAATTTAAGATAGAAGAACCAGAATTTTGAGAATCATCAACATCATTTTCCATGTGTTGAACATACAGAAGTAACTAGCAAGTCCACAGAAGTAACCTACTAGGTCAGCTACAGAGCCTCCAGCCATGTACTCCATTATTATAAAAAGTTTAGTTTGATGGAGATAGGAGCCGTAATACTCGGTAATATATTGACAACGACATTGTGATAGAACAGCAATTTCCTGGCAAAAGTAAATTAGATTTTATAATCATTCGCCTGAAGCAGATGGATATACAAATAATTTCTAAGATCATACCGTCTGAATGTCATCAATCTCATCCTCCCTGCAGCAGAAAAGAATAAGAAAAAGCAGGTGATGAAGTAGCCCAGAAAGCAAGAAATGCATAAAAGTTCTTGGTGCAATGTGGCAATCGAATGAACTAGATAAATTCTTCCACATCATTATTTTCAATTAAATTGCTTTCCATAGAAATAGATAAGTTTCTACATAGCATTATTCCCAATATAAATTATTTCCATAAACGATGATGATGGATAATGGTAGAGAGAAAGAGGTGAGAAGGGAAGAGGGAAGAGAGAAACAGATAGCTGAATAGTGCACTAAATATTACTCACAAAACATAGCTTCCCATACAATTCATCTTGCTTATATAGGCTTCTTACTCCTTAGCCTTCTAACGACTCCCTTATTACACGTACCTTATAACTACCTTACACATGTTAATTACAAATTACACATCAGACGACCACTTTATTTTCCTAGCATCATGCAATGTGTAAATTGCGCCTACAATAAGTAGAAAGTATTATACTTACGATTCATCCAAATCAATCACTTTGATAGCAACCTCTTTGTTGAGTTCCTTGTCAAACCTGAAGATAAGGAAGCACAGGAATTAACTGGCCTAGTTTAATATTGTGGCCTATTACTAAAATAATGATCAGAGAAGACCAAAAAGTTCTTTAAACCAAAGTTTTTTATGATTGTATTGCGTTTATTTCACTTATTAAGAAAAATGACAATACAGGAAACAATTTGGGAGTTCCTCTGCATCTCCTTTTTCAGTCTCTTGAAAAATTCATATAAATATTCACAAACTTGACAAGTCATATGCTTTTCTTCCATCTATAAGGGTCAAAATTAATGACTGGATAAAATAATCAAACAACAATTTATATAATCACAACTTACAAGGTAGATGTTAATTTGAAAACAGAAAGAATTAGCAATTATCATGAATCATAAATCTACCATCTTTTTATATCCAGAACAAATCATTCAATTTAATAGGACTGCAATCTACCAAGCAGTCTATGCACGTAAGTAAGAATTGCCAGCCCAAATAACAAGGCCACAAGGGGATTAGGATGCCAATATCTCCCAAAAAGGAAGCTCTCTCTGAACTTGGACATGTTTTAGTTAAGAATAGTAGAATACAGTGATATACTTAGTAATTATAAATTGCATGCACACCTGAGCATAACGTATCACTTTAATTTATAAATTTCCAACAAAATTGGATCTTTTCATTGATATGGAAGTGTCAGCAATGCCACTGATCTATGAAAGAAACTTTGGGAAAAGAGAGCCAATTGAATGACACACTTGAATTTGATCAGCTATTTCAAAGATTCACAGTATTTATCTGAGACAACAATCAAATACTTGATGATTAAAACATTCAGCATAATTGTGTCGAAACACCTAATTCTTGACAAAATGCAAAAGTGAAGGCAGTTTATATTTTACACCTTGGTTTGCAAATCTTGAGGTTTTGCATGGCATCCATTTTTAAGTGTTTTGTTTTTGGTTGGAGAAACAATGAGTTATTATAAATAAAATATGGTAAGGAAGTTTAGCATTGTACTTTCCTTAATAACAGCATTCATACAAAGCTTTCCTTTCCTACGATTTTCAGTAATTGCCCTTTATTTTTTATTGCATCAAATTAAAGATTACAGAAGTTGGGCGTTTTTATGTGCTATGGAACAAAGAAACATATGGAATAAGTTTATCTAATATTAACGGGATCTAGTTTGCATAATTGCAACCCCAGAAGCAGCAGTATGAAAAGTCTAACACTTAAACTGTAAAAAGAACCATTGATTTGATTAAACAAAAGCCATTTAGAAGAACTCTGAACTCAATGGGAGAACATGAAGTCTCTACTTACATTGACAATATATTAGTCCAAGAGTAAACAACTTACGCTTTATAGACATCACCAAATGAACCTTGTCCAATAAGCTCCAAGGAAGTAAATCTTGATCCTGCTGCCTCAGCTAGACCCGCTGCCTCAGCCATTCTCACAAGCAACTTCTTAAAACCTTAGACGGTCGCTACGCATACAACTAAAATGCCAAACACAACAACTTAAATACACAGATTACCTAAATGTCTCCACGTTCACAATCCAGATCAAACCAAATGCTCATATAACCAGAAACGGGACTGCATACAATATAAATGTAGACTTCGAATACCACATTTTGGAATAGCAATTGTCAATACGAATTGTCAGCATTCGAGAAACTCATTACATGATTATGCACAAGAAAAGTATTGCATCCCAATTCTGCCGCAAATAATTTTTTTTTTTTTTGGAGGGGGATTATAAAATGTAGTGAAGCTCTTGGACAAAAGGCAAAGCAATGAGCTTGGAAACGTTTCCTGAGTAATGTTAGGTGGGAAGTGGGATGGTAAAGTGACCACCCAACAGAATTGAATGCGCGATAACACTTAATATCCACTGGCGAAAACGAAATGAATGCGAAATAACAACACACGCATATATATATATATATATATATATATATATATATGTATGTGTGTGTATCGGGTTTGTGAGGTTTTGGCAGTGGCGTAAACATTCATCATATTGGTATTATTTCGCGGAACAAGATTGGGGAATCGGGATTCCAACTCACCCATGAATGCGACTCTGAGAAAGGAGGGAACTTTGCGTTCCACTATGTTGTGGGTTTAAGCCAATGATCTATCATCAATTACATGGATTTTTATAGACTACGTCTATGACACTGCTGCTTCTACGTTGCTACAGTTGAAACCACCTAAAACAGAGGCTTTGGGAGCAGAGCTTCGATGGATCGAAACCAACTCTTTCCTTTGCATTGAGGTTAGAGGGCCCCTCATTTTTTGTAATATGGAAATCATTGGTCCGTAATACAAAGGTGCATGATCCGGGCCGGAATCCGGAAGAATGGCCATGGATTCCAGTATCTGTTTTTTTTTTTTTTTTTTAATCTTTAATAAATAACAACTTCCCAAATAAAGCAATAAATTGCATAAAAATGTAATTTTTTTCAAACATACCCTTATTTATAAATATGATAATTGAGAGAGGATAGGAGGAAAAAAGAGATGAGAAATACATACAATTAATGGGGTAAAGTTGAAAAGAAAAGAAAAAAAGAAACATACATTAAATTTTAGGACTTGTATATATCCATTGATCTATTGATTATATAGAAGTCCCTCCTCTTGCCATGTGACAAGTTGTTTTCCTTTTGTTTGAGGCATTATCGGGCACTAAATGTGTACACCTCTTCCAATAGGGATTTGAGTCTTGATTCGCCACATTGTAGGGAATTAATCCCTTCGACTAGACCCTAATTTCATTGGTTAGTTATGACAAAATTTATTAAGCTATCACGGTGTATAACTATATATACAACATTTAAATTTTTGTAACAGATTAAATATTTTAATTTATCTTATTTGCGTTCAGGTTTTCAATTAGTTTTAAATTTTAAAAATAAATAAGAAATTTATAATAATATAACAAGGTGGCCATGTGTAATAATAATAAATAGTTTAATTTATTCTACATGGGATGCTGGTATTGTCTCCTTATTTATTTATCATTGTGAGCAATGTTTTGTCTAGTTTGATTGAAAGGGATGCTCATGGGGTTTTATTGAAGGTATTAGAGTAGCAAGAGGGTGCCCAAAAATTACCCATACTCTGTTTGCGGATGATTCTGTCTTATTTTTTGAAGCAAATATGGGTGTATGTAGAAGAGTAAAAAGGGTTTTGGATTTATATTGTGAAGCTTTAGTGCAAAAAAAATCAATACAAGCAAATCCTGTCCGTATTTTTCTTAAAAAATACATCAGCATTGATGAGAGAAGAGATTGGCCATGTTTTTAAGGTTGCTGGGGTTGCCAATTATTTGGGGAAGATCAAAGAAGCAAGCACTCAATTTTGTTGTTAATTGGGTTAAAAGAAGGATGCAAGGGTGGCAGAAGAGTTTTCTATCCGAAGCTAGAAGAGAGGTACTAATTAAATCTGTCGCAAACTTTATTCCTCTTTATCCCATGTCATGCTTTCAATTTCCAAAAAATGAGCTAAAACAACAGCACAGTTTGATTAATAGTTTTGGGTGGAAGCACAATGAGACTAAAAGAAATTCAATCGGGTGTCACATAAGATTAGATTATTTTTGTGGTGTATGTTCTCAAATGCATTGCCAACTTTTGAGAATCTACATCGCAGGAAATGTTGTATGATACAAAGCCTGAAACTATTCAGCATTTGTTCTACTTTTGTTCGTAGGCAAACTTGACTTGTTTTGGCAGTATGTTCACCTTCAATTTTCATGATGAAGAGAATTTTGACATAAAGCTTTGGATGAAACACTGTTTATGTAACTTGAATATGGATGATAGACAAAAAGCAATATTTGCTTTTACTTTATGGCAAATTTGGAAGGGAAGAAATGTTTTTCTCTTTAATAATCACGCAACTTTTGACCCAAAAAAAATAATAATCACGCAACTGATCCTTTGTTTACTTTCTCTCAAGCGGAAAAGATTGTTACAGATTTTTGGGATGCAAATGGATGGACTTCTACAGGTGTTAGTGGCCAACAGGAAAAGTGGCTCACTGGTTGAAAAGCATAGATGGGGAAAACCTGTTGATCTCCAGATTAAAATCAACATAGATGCAGCTTTAATACTGAGAATGGTCAAACAGCAGCAACTTTCATAGTCGGTGATGCCAATGGTTGGCTTTTAGATGGCAAAGTGAACATTGTGAAAGCAGATTGAATATTGAAGGATGAACATTTTGCTATGATGGATGCAGTGAAGTATGAAAAAGAAAACGAGTTAAAGGATGTAATCTTTGAATCAGACAACAAGGTTCTGGTTGATTGTCCTTCCTCCAAAGGGCAATCTCCAGAGTGGAGGTGTGAAGCCATCTTGGACCAGCTTTTGGAAGTGAGATAAGGAACCATTGTTCTAGGTGGATTTCAAGGGAGGCTAATATGGTTGCAGATTGGGTAACCAGAGCTTCTTTAAATGGGTCATGTCCAGTTGATTAGGTCACCATACCAGTAGCACAACTTAAACGAATTCTTGTGAGGGATGCAGCGTTCTCAATGGCGGATGATGGAGGATGAAGATTAACTAATAATTGCAATATATTTTTATTTGCTTTGTATTGTTGCTTTAATTTCGGTTTTCTGATTTCATCTACGAACCTTTATATGTGTTTCCTATATAATGCATCATTTATGGCAAAAAAAAAAATAGCCAAGTGGGCATTCAACTTGTCACATAGCAACCTACTACCAATGTCCCCTTTTATGCCGAACAAGCACACGTCCTATTATAGCCCACTTGTCACATACAATATTGTCAGCCCTACCAATGTCACTCATATTATATAAGTAAGAGATGTTATACTATTTAATTATTGAATAAAATAATTAAATTTGCGCGAGATTCTGAACTCATTTATATACTCCTTCCATTCATTTTTATAAGAAATGTTTAACTGATTAAAACGTTGGTTAAGAACAATGAATGTACCAAAATTATAACCATTTTTTACTAAAATACCTTTATTTATAAGCATAGAGGGAATAAGAAAAAAAAATTATTATAATAAAAAGGATTATAAAAGACAGATAATAAGAAAACAAATATAATAAAAGTAATAGGTCGTTGAGAGCTATAAAATTTATTATATTGACATTAAATAGGATAATTAACTAAGGGCAAAATGAGTAACTAAGAAGTAAAAAATAAGACATTCTCTGAATATTTTTTTTAGAAAAGAAACATAGTATATGTGATAGATGTTTCTTATAAAAATAAAGTATAAAACTAGCCTCTAAGAGAGAATGTTGCTTAAAATTTAAAAATAAAGGCGTAGGCATATATATATAATAAGTCTTGTTATATAAAATAAGTCTTGTTATTCTCACCCCTGTTAACTTTAAACTAACTGACATCAGTAAGTCTTATTAACGGAAGGACTAACCCAATAAATATGCAAACTATAAGGATTCAATAATAATAATAAAAATTAGAGACCTGCTCTAAAATTTGATAAAAGTATAAGGAAGGGTGAACTAAATTTCCCGTAAAACAGGTATATTTGGTCTAACATGGACCCCAAGGAGCAGGAATCAGTAATGAGTAATGAACTGGATTCCAATTTAAGGCTCCCCATATATGGGCCTATCATTTTTAGGCCCAATAACGGCGTTAGCCAAATTTCCTTGGGTTGGGCCCTTGCTTGTTTTAATCTTGAGAGGTTTGGGATTATTTCATGATAATGACAAAATAATAAGACAAAACTCTAACGATATAAGACCCTACTATATTTTTTGAAGTCTCGAATTTAAATCTTAGAGGAGACACTTGTATTGAAAGGGGCATTCATGAAACCCAAACTGAATACCAAATCATGATAAAAAAAAAAAAAAAAAAAAGACAAAACTATTTTTTTAAGGCAACTCGTTTCCTATGTTAAACCATTTATTTCATCATTGGTAACATGTGATTCAGACTGTGGGGAAGATGTGTTCCACATTATTTCTTTTGTAGGTAAATCACATGAATTTAGTCTTTTATATTTAGAGCATGTTTGAGTTAACGATGAAAAATCACATTCACGCAAGTCAAGATAAAACTCATCTCACAAATTTACCTCGTATACCGTAAATCACATTAGAAAAGCAGTTTATACCATTAATCCAAACAAACAAGTTTTAGTATGATTATTTGATATTTCCTTTTATTTGGTTTTTTTAAAATTATTTAACTTAAAAAAAACAGTGAAAATTCTTATTTTCTTTTATATCTTTAGTGTGCACTGTTAACTGAGTCAAAATAAGAAAAATATAAATTATTCATGAGATTATTACAAGCTGTTGGAGTCATTACAATAAGAATTATCTACCCTTTAATTGGGAGAAACCAATAACTTTAGACTTTAAAATTTTAAAGAGGGGTTATTATGTAAGTTAATTTCCCTCCTTATAAATGAGGATCCAACTAAAGTTCACATCTTTACACGCTCTTTATATATGCCACTTAGAATTAAATTAATTAACCTCTCATAATTTCTTTGGTACATTCATGTATCACTTTTTTTCGATAAAAAGGGACATGTATCTTTGATCAAATGACCATACTAACAAAATAACTAAGAAATTATTTGTTATTTTCCTAATCCTAAAATTTTCAACTAAAAAATTTAGATATTGCGTTGTTTGAAAAGCCTCACAGTTCTAATTTGAGAGAAATCGTGACTAAAAAGAATTGAGAGTTAATACAAACACAATGTTATTTCTATTTAGTTTAGATAAACAAGTAATAATACAGACAAATATTAAAATCTTGTTGAGAAAAATCGCTACAGGTAGAGTTTCACAGAGAGAGAGAGAGAGAGAGAGAGAAAAAGGTGTCTCCACTTACCTTTGCCCTCATTTTCTCTTTATTTACTTTCCTCATCATTGAATCAACTCCCAATAGTTTGGATTTAACATTTAATAATAATAATAATAATAATAATATTAATATTAGTATTATATTAAATACAAAAATAGATAAGAATAAATTTAAACTATTAAAATTATATTTAAATACTTCAACCTAGTATACTTTTATTATTTTGTACTTTTTATCTCCGACAGTTATAAACTTTTCATGTTAAATTTTAATATTTTAAATTTATTTATATATATATTTTCGCTTATTTATGGAGGCTTTAATTATGATTCTTAAATCATATAATTTAAGATTATGTGCAAACTTCATTTGCGATCTTTTGCAAACTTCCAAACTTCATGTTGCAACATAATCATAATTTATCATTATTTCTCAGAAGTATGGGTATGACATTCTACAAATTAACTCACACTTGCATACTAACAATTTCCCCCTCAAGTGTGAGACATAACTTTCACCTTAAAACTAGATTTTGTTCTTCATAAAAGTGACTTAATGAATGAAGTATATAACTCTTCAAAATTTCACTCACACTTGTATTCTAGAAATCTCCCCCTCAAGTGTGAGTCCTTTAAAAATACTTCACAAACATTCATGGATTTCAATCCAAATGTAGGTTTTCACTTTCAAATCATTTAATTCATTATCAAATGAAATTAACACCTAACATATATTCTTATCCTCCTTTGAGGACTATATTAGTGCATTATAATAGTGTTACTACAGTGCACGAGGCACATACACACCGATGGAAAATATCTCAAATATCTCCTCCTTGTATCTGCTCTAGAAAAATGAAGATTCATTTTCAATTTTTCTTGTTGTTGGTCATGAATTTATAATATTTGTTTACACATTAAGATATGAATTCTCAATAATTTTTCATATCTTTATTAATCACTTATGACCTCACTAGTCATATTGTAAACTCCCCCGGTTTACAATGAGCATGTGGTTCAATACTTTTCTATATGATATCCATTTCGTAGATATCTTTGAAACTCAACAAGTTTCTTTCATATACGAAGGGAATAAAATACATATTTAATATAATTTTGTTCCTTCAAGAAACAATACATTAGCTCTTCGGGGAGCCTTAAAACAAATTTATACTACTAAATATAGTCGAACATTGGTCTTTCAAATGAAGTGGGTAAACTATGCTAATTAGTCTCCGAGACTATTAGCCTTTAAAATTATTACTCATGTGGCATAATTTCTATGCAAAATATTTGTCTTTAAGACAATAACTTAAAACTCTTTGTATCATTCAATATTTGATACATATACTTTTCGTGGTCTTTATATAATAATTTATAAAATTTTCTTGTCATGCCATTTCTTTAAACCAATATTGTTCTTTTATAAAAGAACAATTATAGAAATTGATAAATTTCTTAAACATCAAATAATAAGTTTATGGCAATAAAAATGATAAATTTCCTTGTCATAAAATCATAATATTATGACTACTTCTTGCCATAAAAACATAATATTATGGCTACATGCCATTCAAAAATATCAGATTTTTTTTTTTGATTTTTTTCGTGAATAGTAAATACTATTCATAAAATAATAAAATAATATAAAAATGTGGGTAGGCCAAAAATTCTCTCCGCCTTCACGTGGAAGCATTGAAAAATTTGCTTGGGAAAAATTACATAACTTGACCCCAAATTCTATGAATGTTATTTTACTACCACGTAAAATTATAAAATAATATCCAAATATTTAAAATTCCAAATTGGTCCTATTTTAGAAAATCAACGCCTCATACTTTTGAAATTGATTTTGAGGTGATTTACATATAATAATTATCTTATCGAGATAATTTATATCAAATATTTGACCTTTAACAAATATATAATGGCATATAATAAATACAAAACTAATGACCCTTGCCACCAACAACAATAACATGAATTACTATCATGTTTATTATCCAATAATATCTCTTATTATGGTTCTTATCAATAATCTTTCCTCACTTCCCAGGTGAGAATTTGAACCACCATAATTACAACCATGTCCATATGTAAACAAATTTACACACATATCCACAACCACAATTAATTCATTACTACATTCACGGGAATGTAGTTCATTTGTTGGAGGAAATTCATGATCCTTAAAACAAAAACTCAATGTTTTGTTTGATCACAGGCAAGAAATTAAATCAAAATATTTCTTGATTTTTTCACAATATTGCTACTTCCAGGAGCAAATTGAATATTCCCATATATAATAAACTTTTAGAAGAACAATCATCTTCTGGTGGTCATACATTCCTATTAATTTATTCTAAAGAACAAAAGAATCTTTTAATGCCAAATATATAATTTTGAGACTTTCATACAAATGATACCATACAAAAAGTATGGATCAGGCACTCATAACTCAGGCAAATTTATCTCTTTCTTGCCAATATGTCTCACAAGATCGGCCAAATTATCATTTGGCTTCAGGCCAAATTATGCCTCTTCTTGGCTTCTTGACAATTTATGCCTTCTCTTGGCTTGTCTAAATTACGCCTCTTACAGAACTCTTGCCAACTTTAGCTTTAAATATCACAATATGGCTTTAAACCATTTATCTTCGGGATAAACTTATATATATGGTTTAAAGCCATTATATATGACGTCTGATCATATAATAAGAAATATAATAATAATAATAATAATGAAAATAATAATAATAAAATGACAAATAATAAATTAAACATAAACAATAAATGTTATGTTAGAAACAATAACATAAATGTAAATGTTATGTTAGCAAACATAAAAGTAAATGTTATATTAGATAACATAAAAGTAAATGTTATGTTAGCAAACATAAAAGTAAATGTTATGTTAGATAACATAAAAGTAAATGTTATGTTAGTTAACATAAAAGTAAATGCTTAAATTAAATAGCATAAAGATAAATGCTAAATATTAAATCAAGACTTAGGTTAGGAGGTTTAACCCCACAGTAGGTGTCGAAATTAAAATATAAATATATAAATAAATAACATAAAGGTAAATGCTTTGAATATTAAATCAAGACTCCTAGGTTAGGAGGTTTAACCCCAAGTAGGTGTCGAAATTAATAATAATTATAAAATATAAACAAATAAACATAAATAAATGCTAACATAAAAATAAATAATTAAATATAAATATGTTAGCAATAATAAAAATAAAATGCTGAATATAAATATGTTAGACATTAAATAAAATAAAATATTATATTAAAACAATAAATGATTAAACATAAATATATTAACAACAATAAAAGTAAAATATTAAAACTTAAATTTAAATAATAATAAAAAAAATATCAAATTTTTATTTTCGTGAATAGTATTTTACTATTCATAATAAAATTAAAATAATATAAAATGAGCAAATAGTAATTCTGCCGTTTTTTTTTTTTTTGAAATTTACTATTTAAATACTATTTATAAAATAATAAAATATTAAAAACATGTGGGGCCCACGTGACAATTTTTTCAAACGCCGTCTGTGATGATGATTTTTTTTTTTTTTTTTTTTTTTTTTTTTTTTTCGTCTTCCTCCTTTGCGTCCGCAACCTTCGATTCTTCATCCTTTTTCATTCACAACATCATATATCATAAATCAACCATCTAAACTTAATAGAAAACATACCTGTGTGAAAAGAAATCATTTTCACCGATCCAAAATCAATCTTTCAGCTTGAAACGCCTCCTTTTAAGCTATTTGAAAAACTTCTTCCTCTTCCAGGGAAGGTGAACGACGGTGATGATGAATGATGCTAGGGAGGCTCAGTTGATTACGCCTCGTCGATAACGTGTTATAAAGCGAAGAAAATGTATAGAAAAGTAGAGAGAAGTCGGAGAGAAATTCTAGAGAGATGGAGGAATTTCATTTCAAGTAAGTGCGAATGTTTACACAAGCACTCTATTTATAAACCTTCAGGATTCTTGCAATGGACATCCATATAATACATATATTTATAACAAAACTATTAAAATTATATTTAAATACTTCAACCTAGTATACTTTTATTATTTTGTTTTTACTTTTTATCTCCGACAGTTATAAACTTTTCATGTTAAATTTTAATATTTTAAATTTATTTATATATTTTTTGTCTTTTAAGATTATAATATATTGTTATAAAATATTAAATCTCAATCATTGGAAACTGATCCAAGGGAAAAGTAAATAAAGAGAAAGGTCAATGGAGATACCGCTATCCGTTTTACACCCATTTGCTTGTACTCGGTTTGAACTAGAGTTGAGAAAACTCGATTGGCCGGGTTTCAAGCATGTTTGTCATATTTTCACTTCTTATATATTTAGACACTAAAATACCTAATTTAAAACATAAATATTATCAAAACTAAGTTAAAATATCAAACATTATCATAAAAAAATACAAATGCTAAGTCCAAAAACTAATGTCCATAATTAAATAAATAACTAGATAAAGTCATAAATCATAAAATAAACACTAAACAATATAAATAACATTAACATTTTCCACTCCATCACCATCATCACAATATCATCAATGATATTTTTTATTTTAAAAAATTATAAACAGGCCAGCTCATGGCCCTGCATGAACTAAGATTAATTGAGATTAAATATGGGTTTATGAAACAGGTTGATATTTTTTTTAAAGAAAAATGCTGTGAATTTTGTTAGAAAATAGATAATATTTTTCAGGGATGCATATCTGAAGTCAAAATTTGGTAAATTGAAGGCCAACCTCCAAGAGAAAAACACAAAGAAATTGGTTGTTTTTGGGTGAAAAGCCAGCATTTAGATAGAAATTCAATTTCTAAGACTCGTATTTTTGGTGTAGTAAGTTAAGGTAAACGTTGAATCCCTAACAGTTTATTTTTGGTTCAACTTTAAGTCTATGCATGTCCCAATTTGACATTTGGGTTTTATAAAGTCAAACATATACTGATTAACAGCACAGGGAAAAAGATGACAGACAATCGCCATATTCATGAATTTTCACCAACAAATTAAGATCCATTTTGGTTATTGTAAAAGAACACAAATTTGGTCTGCAAAATTCGTGGTCAATAGGCAAAAGGAACATTCCATGTGATTTGGAAAGTTTTGTGCTTGTGTGTCTATCTGAAGAAAAAATGGAGTTTAACCGACTGATGTGGGTCAAACTGGAAGAAGTTTTGGTTGCTTAAAGTCTTAAACAAAAGCTCTTAAAAACTTCTACAGAAAACTACCTCCAATTAAGCCCGACAATACTTAAATATGACATGGTCAGATTGTCATAAAAAAACGAAGTTTGATTTCATCCTGACGAAAGCTCAAAGTGTCATTTTTATAAGCCTAAGTTAAATTCATTTAGATATATTTTTTTGTAAGAAGTACATGTATTTTTTTTTTTTATCAAAAGCAATCATGTTTAATACACTGTTGATCAACATCATGTGGGCATGGTCTCTTAACAAGTCCTTGAATCTGGTTTCACTAAATTGTGAGGAACCAACCCCTTTTACTTATTAGCTCATGTACATATATGTTTCCATTGACAATTTAGGTAGCTATTGATGATGGGTTCAAATGTGAAAGGTATGAAAAATGTGCATACATGTTAAACCAAACTTTGATCTCGGGTCAACCTTGCTATAGACAGCTTCAAATTTCCATCTCGGGTGTATTTAGGATAGT
The DNA here is from genome assembly GCA_019022615.1 of Acacia melanoxylon. Taxonomy (NCBI): domain Eukaryota; kingdom Viridiplantae; phylum Streptophyta; class Magnoliopsida; order Fabales; family Fabaceae; genus Acacia; species Acacia melanoxylon. The sequence continues at coordinate 10,631,858 of JAFJYJ010000012.1, forward strand.
GGTAAGAAAAAATGGCTTCTTTACAATTTGACTTGTGTAAAAGTAAGATTGGGTAGAAGTCAGATGATGTAATATGATTTATATTTAAATTGGTGGTAGAATAAGTAGCTTTTGTCAAACTGAAACTTGTTTAGAATGACGATAACATCTTAGGCTTTTGAAATAATTATAAAAAAAAATTAAAATCAAAATTACAAAAAAGTGAAAAATGTTAAGTTGGAAAATTTGGCAATGTTTAAATATATAATTTGATCAAATAATATTACATAACTAACTGGATCACATGTCCATAGTATAAGTTGGTCTTTTGACTTAAAAGTGCAATTGGGAAAAAGCCATATCAAACATGTTAAAAAATGAAAAAGTTCCAAAATCCCATTTTACGCTTTTAAACGTGGGATTCTGGATGGCAAACGTCATATCAAACATGCACAAACTCCCCAGAATTCGTTTAATTTTACTGGGAAAAAGACAACTTTTAGATTTTAAAGAAATATATATTCAGTGATATATAACTACTCCCATATGATATTCAATTATCAATATTATTAAATGAGATTCCAATATGATGAATTTTTTTTGACAACCCAATATGATGGATTTAATTGAGGGTAATTTTCCTACGTGTGAAATTATCAGTGTTCATGACTTGTGAACAATGCAGGGGTTCTAATTATACCATATAGTAATAATTTGTTGATAAAAAATAAAGGATAATAACTTCAATTCCTTAGTTTTTTGGCAAGCCTGTTCTACAGTGCAAAGGATTTCGATGATCCATGATCGTATATTTTGGGTTAGATTATTAATTGGGAACAATGATAATTAAGTCTCGAAATATCAATTTTATGATATTATACTCCAAGAGTGTCATCTCATTTGTATTATACTCTGATTAATTAAAATACAACAACTCGTCTTATTGTTGAAAAGAAAACTCATTTTCATGGTATGAAATTCAAATTTTATGATATTGAAAGGGAAATGCGTTTTTGTTTCCTTCTAAATTATGAATTTTATGTTTTTTTTCTTTCTAAAATCATAAAATTTGAATTTCTCCAGAAGACTCATCTACCACGTAGAATTGAAATAAGATTAATTATTATATTTTAATTAGTCAAAATACAGATAAGATGGTGCCAGCTTAAAATACATAAGGATTTCTCATTCAAGATGTTACAAATTTTGGAGTTTCAATTGCAAAACAAGTATTGAAGTTATAAATGTAGTTCTTAGTTCATAATTGAAATTCTCATTCACAACTAAGTCATAAATGTAGTTCATAATTAAAATTATTAATTGCTCATTTTTACACGAAATGTCCTTATTTATATACTACTCTCTTTCTGTTAATTAATTAAAAGTATCATTTCCAAAGGATATTTTTGAAAATAATAATAATATTAACTACTGTCTAAATTTTGGTAAATTATCTCATTGGTAGAAAAATCCAACTCTATCAAAAAGTTGTTGGTTAAGGTGATAAGTGATCTTAGTCGGTAAAACTGGAAACCTTTGATCAAATCCAAAAAAAAAAAAAAAATGCAACCTTTATCTATTTTATCTTCTAAAAAACGGAAAAATAATACTTTTATTCGAACACAGATTATTGATATATGATGAGTTGGGGACAAAATAGTTTGGGGGGAAAAAGGTTTGGGACAAAATAGATAAGCTTCAACAAGTTTGCAAGTCAAAATTGAAAAAAGTTAGGCACATGATCTTCTTATCTGACATGTCTAAAAACATTGTCTTCATGTTCATAAAAAGGAATTAATTCTTGTTGATGGCTACTTAGCTGATTAATCTAATATTCCTATATTAATATTATTTGGACAAAAAAATAATTGAATACAAAAAGTGAAGCACATATCAAAGAAATAAAGAGTCACCTCTGTTATCAAAAGAAAAAAGAAAAAGAAAAAAAAACCAGAGTCAACAATGGGTTAAGTCTTGTAAAAAGGGTGAGTCCTTTACAAATGACAAGATTTGTGACTACATTTAATACCTAATAATACTTCAAACAAGATTGCTTTCATTATAAGGGTACCTGTGCTTAGAGCCCAAAAAAAAAAAAAAAAAAAAGACTCAACTCCATGTAGCCTTTTAAAGTTGATGTCATATAATATTTATCATTGTTATTAAGATAGTACTCCCTATTATTCTTTTTAGGCTAAAGTATATTTTTGACCTTTTATGTTTATGTCCCAGTATTATTCTTCTAGTTTTCCTTAAGTTTGTAAAGTGTATGTTTGGTCCTTTAATGTATTACTTAGGTTTTGACTTAACGGAAAATACTAACTCAACAATTTTAAGAATGATATTTGTGTAATTAAATACTTGATCAAGCATGCTTTATATATTAGTATTTTAATAAATCAATATTTTAAATCATATTAATTGAAAAATATTTAATATTCACAAATTCTTTTACTGTTTTCACAGTTTATAAAGATTATTATTATTATTTTTGTGGAAGAAGATTAAATATTTTTCAATTAATAAGATTTAAAATATTAATTTATTTAAATACTAACATATAAGCGTGTTTGATCAAAGATTTCATCGTTCGATTATCGCTTAAAATTGTTAATCCGTATTTTCCGTTAAGTTAAGTAACGTTGTTAACGTTAAGGATTAAACGTGTCTTTTCAAACTTAATAAAAAATGATTGTGAAATATAAAGGATCAAACGTATACTTTAATTTATTTTTTTATAAGCAACAACTATTTGAATCATGTATAACTAATTAGTAATTAAAATTAGTTAAAAGTAATAAATGTATAAAAGATAAATATTTATAAAGATGATAAGTGTGAGAAAGAATGAGTGTGAAAAAGACATACAATTTATTGAAAATAAAAATAAAAAACTGAATTAAATTTTTAGACAAAACAAAATTATTACTTGTATAAAGGAGTAAGCACATTAGAGACAATGATGTTTATAAATTGGATGGAAGGGAAAATTGAATGGAGATCAATTATTAATGCCGTTGAAATTTTTTTAAAAATAAAATAAATAAAAAGTCGTAACTTTTTTAAAACAAATGTTTGGCTTTTTTTTTTTTTTTTTTTTTTTTTTTTTTTTTAAAAAGAAAAAACAAGCTTATGATATCAAAATAATTAAGAAGTTAATGGGATATTGTATGGCGCGGGTCCCCCAGCAGTCATGGTGGACCAATGCTGGACCGATCAATGCGGAGGACAAAGAGGCCCCAGGGATTTAGACTCTGGCATCCATTGGGCGATATGTCCCAAGTGGACTCATTCGCGATTGTAAGACACGGTCCAATCAACGGTTCAGAACTCATCATTGGTCACGGTAGAAAAATATGGACCGATCGATTCCGGTAACGTAAAGAGATCGCGTGATAGAGAATGGCGAGTGTCGAAAGTTGTAACTTTTGAAGACGCATTCGCCTCCCAAGTCCCAATTGATGCAGGCAGGCATTTGTTTATGTGAAACGACGAACCATGGCACGTGCGCACGTGACTTCCTAACCTCAATGTTTCTCTTTATTTCATTCCCCCTTTTTGTTTATTTTTTTATGGTAAAATCCCCGAAAATACGTTTAGAATAAGGAAAAGATAAATTAGCAACTCGAATATCACAAATTCTAAGTTAGATCTGTAGGAGGAATCTAAGATTAGAAGAAATTTTCAATTACCAATCTGCCTCTGATAACATTTGGAAGGCTCAAATTATCAATATGTATATTGAATTCTCTATACCTAAGTTGATTACATATTGTAATAAACAACTTCAGTATACAATTATACATATTCACAACATAGTTCCTTTTACCAACAACCTTGTAGGTAATATTTTGAAGAACCTAAAAATCGCAATAAACAACTTCAATATATTGATAAGTTGAGCTCCCCAAATACTATTAGGGATAGATTAGTCTTTTGAAAACATTTGTAAATCTCATATTCATCCAACATATCTACTTGAAATTTGTAATATTGAACTTTTCCTTGTTTGATTTTTTTTCCTCATTTTTTATTGATGCTTTTTCTTTTTCATTTTTTACAATTTTCCTGTCATAATCCTTTTTGACTGGAAAGGGACTCACATCCACTCACCTCATTCACCCTCTTTTATACCATTGGGGTAGAACTCACAAGCTTACTTAATAAGAGGCTACTTGATACGAGGGGAAGGGGAAATTGATTTGAATTGGATTTATAAAGCTAGAGAAGTGGATTAATGAGGTGGTGGTTTGAATAAATGTGTACATGTTTTTCTAAAATATCCCTTTTGTCATTATCACTATTGATAAAAATAAAGGAATCAATGATAATAACTCAAAAATAATATAAATGGAAAAAAAAACAAAAGATACCACTTAATCTTCAAAATCTTAAATAAATAATTTTATATTAAAATAAGTTGTCAATTACTATCTGTTGTAGTTAATCCATATACTTTTGTTGACGGCAAGATTAGTTTGAGAATTTGTAGTTTAAGTGTTTTTTTTTTTTTTTTGTCTTTTTTCCAATTACAAATTTGAGAGGCAAAATAAATTAAAAAGATCTTACATTTAAAATTAAAACAAATTCTTTCAACCAACTCTTAAATGTAGGAGCTAATCAATTAAATGGTTTGTTTGAAAGACACTTCAATCCTAAATGAAAGACACTAATCGTGTAAAACCTGTAATCCATCTTCCTTTGTTGTTTAGGGATTTGAATGATAGAGATCTCTCTGCTACGTACCATAAAAAGGGCACCTTTTGTGGAGTTTGAGATATTCCTATTTATTGCCTACATTAAATAGGTTTTTCATTAACAAGAGTAATGATTAAACATTTTATTATTGGTAAATTAACACATATTTGTTATAGGTAAATAATTTAAACAATTCCTTTAATGTTTATAAATTATTCATCTAACTCATCCGAGGGGGTATATTTTTATACAATGGTTCTAATGAAATATCTGACAGTTCTGGTTTGTTAGACACATGTTGGGGTAGGGGTAAATTTGGGATTTCAGATAGCTTAATTGGGAAGAATGAGCAGGAGGGTGAGAGCCAGATGTTGAGTTTGGAGGGTAAGATAGACTGAGAGAGTCATGGAAATATAAATGCAGAAATTGTAATAATGAGTAAATGAGAGGAAAAGTATTGAGGCTGCTTGAGTAGGTGCTGACATACATAAAAGACATAAAAGAGTAAATATCCTTTTGGTCATTTATAAAAAACGCCGATTTCTATTTTAGTCCCTTACAAAAAAATCAACTTTAGTCGTTCTTTTTATGGATTAAAAAGAACCATTTAGAAATTTGTGAGAGATCAAAATATCCACCAATTGAGTATATTTTGAATTTGTGAGGGACTACGAGACTATTTTTTTTTTTTAAGGGACCAAAATGAGGATCGCGTTTTTTTGTAAAGGATCAAAATGGGTATTTACTCTACATAAAACTAAAACTAATAGAAAAAATGATATAAAAGTCTCAATTAATATAAGAAAAGTCTCATAACTTGTTAATAATAATTGTTTTACTTATTAATGATTATTTTTCCATTTGTCCTTAATAAGTATTGAGATTTTTCTAATATTATTTTTTTAATCAGGATTTGTGGTGTGATTTTCCCAAAACAATATCTTAAGATGTCTATAAAATAATAATACAAATCTAAGCCTCTCAATCCTCCTTCCTTCTCACTTTTGACCGCAACATGTTCTCCTTTCCACTCCCATTATTTTTCTCCTATCACATCACCTTCCACTATACTCTCTCCTATACTTTTTATAAGTATCTTTTCTTTTTTAAAGGTTGATTATTAATATAAACAATTTTTTACTTCCTTATTAAATACATATCTTTATATTAATTATTACTTAGTTACCACTAATTCTCTTTTATCTATTAAGTTATTACATTCTTTCTTATATTTTATATTTATTTTTTTTTCAAATTTTTTTACTCATTCTTTCTCCTACGCTCTTTTTATAAATAGAGGTATATTTAAAAATTATATTTTTGATACATTTATTGTTTTTAGTCCAATCTTAACTATCAATTCATTTTTCATAATTAAGAAAAATTGCTTATAAAAAGGATCGGAAGGAATAAATAATCTACTTTTCATGCCCAATACAAAATATATATAAAATTTCGTCGAGTCGGTTATAAAACTATGACTAGTTTCTCAGACTACATACAAAACTCATTTATATGGAGAAAAATTTCTCATACAAGACTTCGACTATTTGAAAAATTCTTCATCTGTTTCAAAATACAAAACATTTACCAACAGTATTGGTGACAGTGAAACAAGTTTTTGGCCAATTAAACATGAGGTTGTGGTTTCAAATTGGTATGAATGAGAAAAAGAAAAAAAGTCTTTATGGGAGTTATCATTAATGTGTCTGACAATACTTGAATTTAACTCAATCGGAGCTATATAAAAAAATTTGGGTCAATTCAACCTTTGGACTCTCAAGTTTGTCCTTATTTTGATTTTTATAGTTTCTCAAATTATAGATTTTTATTCCTCAAATTTTATTCCATTAACTCATTGGTCCCTGCAACAAGAAAAACATTTAGACTATTTTGTCCTCTTGAGGGATAAAACCTATGGTTTAAAATTGAAATATTAAAACCAAAATAAGGATAAACTTATGAGACTAAAGATTGTATCAACAAAAAAAATAAATTATAACCACCTAACTGAAACTAAAACTATTCAGATAATTGAAATCGTCTGAAAATAAAATAATTTTCAGTTTTACCCCTTACTTAAAAGTATGGATTGAAAAAAAAAAAAAAAAAAAGTCTTTGAAAGTTATTAATAAAGGTGATTTTTGAGGGAGCATTATTTTTAATACAATGAGTCAAAAGCCAGATGAAAGTAAAAAAAAAAACAATTATTTATGTCATAAAGTGTGTCGTTTATATACTGCCTAGATGCAATGCATACAAATTAAAAATATATAAAATTCAATCTAGAATACACTTTTTACTATAAAGATGTGCAGTTTTGTTAAAGCTTTTGATTTACAAAAGTCACTATAGTCGCTGGGGATTTTGGTCCATATATCATTTTGGGTTCAGGGGGTAAAAATCACCATATATTGCGTTAAAAGAGCACCTGATGCCCTATATATATATATTTTTTAGTGTAAAAATAGAATGAGAAAGAGATCCTCTCCTCATTTTTTTTTCTTCATTTTCTCTTTTCAGCCCATTTGAACGTGATAATCTCTTTTTGGGTAAGCATATAAGTTCTACCCCACACACGTTACTCTTCTCCCTCTCCTTCTTCCATGTTCCCTCAGCGGAGTCATTTCTCTCTACTTTCACTCACCTTGAGGTATGAAAATAAGCTAGACTAGATTTTAGTTAATTAAACAAGCTTGAGTTTATAATGAGGATAAAAAGTATGAGCTTGAATGTAGGTTTTTTTTTTTTTAATGTTCAGGTTTGAGCCTTCATAAGATATGATTGAGCCTGAAGCCTTTTTAAATACTTATTTACAATGTAAGTCTTTAAAAAGGCCTTATATTGCAGGCTTGAAGGCCATAAATAGACTTTGTGCATTTTAAAATTAGAACATAAGAATTTTAAAAAAAAATTGTGTTGTTTATATAATATAAATATAATTACATTTATTTAATGTGTAAACAGGTCAGGCCTGAAGGCTTACAGGTTAGATCTTAACAAAATAGGTCTAACTTCTTTACACATTTAGACCTTTAAATAGGCCTTAACCTATCATTTTTAACAAACAAGTCAGGTCAGATCAGACCCTAAACAGGCTAGGTTGCAGGCCACCTAATAGGGGTCTAACCTATTTTCACCTCTACTCACCCTTATCTCTCTTTCTCTCCTCTCTCCCCCAGCCTGACGCCGCGGCCACTAGCCTCAACACCAAAACACTATCTCATCAACCAACCGGGGTTGACATAAGTGGTAGGCGGTTTATATCACTTAAGTAAGATCTCGAGTTCGAGCCTTGTGAATGCAGAAAATCCTCGTTGAGAGACTCTTCCACCATAGTTAGGTGCGCGACACGGATCAGATACAGATTAGTCAAGATGAAGCTCTGAATACCGAATGGAAAAAAAAAACACTATCTCATCAAAGCTATCATGTTTTGCTTGGATGCCCTCCTGCACTTACATTAGCAAAATCATTAACAAGGTTTTTTTTTTTTTTTTCAAATGAAAACAAAGGCGCTTCTTTTTTTTTAAAAAAAAGATTTCAAATAAGCATCTTTTAGCGAACTTATTTTGAGAGAAACAGAATAGAAGATTACCGGTAACATACTACGGAGAAACGAAGAGAACACTATCGGCGAAAGAGTGGCGTCACATGAGACTGTGAGAGGGAGAGTCGGAGAGAGAGGGGAAGGATGAGTGAGAGGAGAGGGAATCGGACGAGGAAACATGAAACATGAAACATGAAACAAGGAGAAGCAAAACGTTTGGAACAGCGATGACAATATTTAAAAGTAGCTTTTTTTTTAATATATGAGGTAAGAATGTAAAATAAATTTTATCTCGATTTATATTAATAAGTATTTTTAAGACCTATAAGTAATCCCAAGCAAAAAATATGTGATACGTGAACAGAGGCAGAACCAAAAATAAAATTATAGAATAGGATATCTAGGTATTAATGAAATTACATTTTAATATTTTCATTTTAGTCATTCCACTAAACTTTTAGTGAGAACTAAAGTGAAAATATTAAAAATTTGATGAAGCTAAAATATAATTCTTTAAAAATTTGGATTGTATTATGTAACTTTAGAGGGACGGGGCCACCCCTAACCCTATAGTTCCACCCCTGCATATACATGAACAACTTTGGCACCTATCAAAACAAAAGGGTGACGTGGTTTAGGATGGTTTATGGACAAGACTTTTTACTCTATTTAGAGAAATTTATAAGTATTTTTGCTAAAAAAAAAAAAAAAAAAATGTATATGATGCCAAATGCTCTTTTCACATAAGTAGATAGACCCTTTCCACCTTCACCTTATCATTTTTCAATTTCAGTCAAAGACATTGATTCTTAATTTTAACAGTCATTATTCTTTCAAAAGGTCCCAAAGTATCATCTTCCCCGATTAATAATTTATGAGCCTTCGAGTGAAAGAAAACAATAGAGTAGAGTTCACATATAACTTTGAGAATTTCAAATAAAAATTCCTTTTTTTAATTTTTAGTATAAATAAGAATGGAAGAAATTTTTTCTGCTGTAAATCGATGATTTATATTCTCTATATTTTCATGATCATCAACTTGAATTGTTATGAATATTAATTTCAATTATTTTAGAGTAAGAAATCGGTTAGTGTAGAACACAAATGTCTAGTCGATGGGCTAGTATATTGATATTAGATCAAATATTCTCTCCAAGATATCTATAAGGTAGATACTAAAGAGAGGATGATTACTCCAAGATATCTATGAGGAAGATACCGAGGAGAATGTTGAATCACTGTGCACGTATATGACGTTTTGACAAAAAGGGGTGGGGTGTGTGGACAGTGAAGCTGAATAATAAATGAGGATGAATAAAGAATGTATACTTTTTAGGTTAACCTTCTATTTATAAAGATTAACTTAAGGTTTGGACCCTTGGGCCTTGTGCGCCTTGCAGCTCATATGTCTAGCCGCCACACCTGCAATTTCCATCCTTGATAGGGTTATTCTTTAATTATAGCATTAATTATAGGTTGATTATGATCCTCATTCATTATTGGCAGATCCTAGTATATTTTGTCTTTGTTGAGCCTCGTGATGGATATGCCTCTTATATAAGTCCATAACAAAACCAAAAAGAAAAAGAAATCTTTAGCAGTTTAGAGTGTCTTATCAACAACATGTCTCTATTTTTTAAAAAATAAAAGCAAACTGGTGCCATTTTTATATCGAAATTATCTAAAAAATACTCTTTTTATACACACATTATTGCATTGACAAAACTATAAAATGGACAAATCATTTCAATTTCATTATTCAACAGGTACTATTCATTAAAGTTGGTTCTGAAATTTGTCCATCCGTCTTATTTTAAAATAACAAACTATATTCGACTACGGCCAGGTATTAAAAATCAAACCCTTAAATAGTCATTTTAATTTAAAAAAAAGTTAAGGTGCAGATTTGCCAACAAACTATTACCCGGAGCGAAAGCGTCGACACAAAAAACAATTGAAGGGACCAAATTAGCCAACAAACTATTAAAAAGTGAAAAAAAAAATACCAAAGAACTATTAAAAAGTTAAAAAATACCAAAGAACTATTAAAAAAAACAATTATCACTATTACGTTAAAATATGAGGCACTGGCGTAGGACGGTGGCGGAAACGCTGGAGGAAAGAGCGGTTAAGTCTTTTTGTTGGATAAAGCAAACACCAACGAGAGATGGGACCCATGCGAAAGCGGCGTTGTAAGCGCGTGATTCTTTGCTTTGTGACATCAAAGGCACGCAACCGAGTGCAAGGTGTGTCTTGGTCGAAAGTTGTGGATTTCTAGATGAGTTAAGAGGGTGAGTGGAACACTCAAAGAACAATGGAAGCTTTGGAGATGTCGGCGTCGCCGACATGCATGATGAGTCAATGGAAGGCGGAGACACCAAGAGATAGTGACGGAGTAATAGTTAGTTGGCAAATGCTTTCAAAATTGTGTTTTTTTTTTCCACTTTTTAATAGTTCGTTTTTTATCCCTTCAATTGTTTTTTTGTCTTGAGACGCTTTCCGGGTAATAGTTCGTTTAAAATCTGCACCTTAACCCTTAAAAAAATCCGGACAACCTAATCAATATTTATAGAAAATTATAATTTTCATGAATTATAAACAATGTAACACTCTTTTAAAAGCCTTGTAAAAAAAGGACTCACGTAAATTTAGTATATTATTGCAACACAAATATATTCATTTAATTCATATGGTATTTAGAATGTTTTATTTTTCTTAGGTTTAATTTTTCTTAATTTTAAAATAAAGTGAAAATTTATTTAAAAAAAATTGTAATCAGGATATCAGTATGATTAAATATATTTTTTAAAATGAAAAATTTTCTATTATAAAATTTATTATTCAAATGTATTTAAACACTCAGGTCACTAGTTATTCTTTAGTTGTATGTAACATATATTAGTCATGTGGAAATATTTTTTATTTATTTTACACATTGTTAAAATATGTTCTAGATAGCTAAAGAAAAGTTGCGCTTTGGAACAAGATTTCATGCTAAGAAATGATGAGCACCAAGAATTTATTGCCAGTTTGCCACCGTGCATCACATTTAAATCTAATTTCGGTGGATTATATTAAATTTTGTAATTTTTTCTAAAAAAAATTATTGTAAATTCAAAACAAACATTTTATAGTCAAGCTTTTTTTTTAAAAAAAAAAATTAAAAAAAAAATTGTTAGCTAAAAAACTTTAAATCTACACCGTTGAAACTATATAATCTCATCATAACCACGAACACCATGACGCTCATCATTGCAGCCATTAATACTGTAATTCTTTCCTTCGCTGCACTTGATTCTTTAAACAATGTGAGACTGAGATACCTTTAAGCAATAAATCTTGTAGTGAAGAATTTTAGAGCAATTTTTCTTTTTCCCCACTATTATGAGATCTAAAATATGAAAAAGAAAGATGAAATATGGAAGCAAAAAGGGTCTTCTTGACTCTTGAGGGAAAAACAACGACCATGACCTCTCCTTTCCTTTCATCTTCCTTCTCCCTTCTTCCCCTGTATCTTTTCTTTTGGTGCTTGTGCTTTGCAAGAGACAGAGAGACAGAAAAAGAAGACAAAAGCTGACCCCACGTTTTCCCATGGTTACACACTTATTACAATCCCACCTCCTCCCTCTCTCTTCCAAAACATAAAGCTCACATCACTCCCACAACTCCTTCACAGATGAAGAATCATTTGTTCTGCTTTTCCAAGATTCCACCAAATATCTGTAATTGAGTACCTAAACCCCAGAAGAATTAACACCAGAATCGGCAAAAAGAACAGAGGAGACGTTTCAGAGATAGATCATAGGGGTGAAGAAAGGTTTAGAAGAAAGAAAAAAATGGTGGGCTCAGGAGGATCAGGATCAGATAGAAGCAAAGAAGCTGTTGGGATGATGGCACTTCATGAGGCTCTCAGAAGTGTCTGTATCAACTCTGATTGGACTTATTCTGTCTTCTGGACCATACGTCCTCGCCCGTATAAATATGCTTCTCTCTCTCTCTCTCTGTTAAATTCTGTTTTCTCTGTCATGAAACATTATTTATTTGGACTGTTTTCTCTTCTGGGGATTCTCCATCTTTACTTGCAGAAGACTCAGAGGTGGTAATAATGGATGCAAGGTTGGGGACGATAACGGTAGCTTGTAAGTATGGTTGATTTGATGGTTTCTCTTACCCTCTGTTTGGATGCTAAGAAAATACCAAATTTTCTGTTCCTTTGTTCGGAACACTTTCTCAGCATCCAAACAGAGTAACAAAAAGACAGAAAATTTAAGCAGTTTTTCACTTTGGGTGTGCTCTTTACGGTAACGAGAAAACAGAGGAAAAACATAAAAATTTCCAGATTCTCTGTGCTTTGCACTTATTCTTGCAGGGGAAATATTCTTTTTTCCTCAGCGTCCAAACAAATTTTACATTTTCCCCCCTGCAAATACAGAGTAAGTTGGTTTTTGATGTGCTGACATGGAATTTTGTTTGGAATTTTATGGAAGGATGTTGATGTGGGAAGATGGTTTCTGCCGTGGGAGGGCATCGGAAAATCTGGAAGACATGAACAACGGAGAAGAAGATCCAGTGAGAAAAGCATTCAGCAAAATGTCCATTCAGTTATATAATTATGGAGAAGGGTGGGTGGTAGGTGTTTCATATATATATATATATATTTGTGGGAAACTGGTCAGTTCACAGTTATCTCTCTGCATATACATATTGTGATTTAATGTTTGAATCAGGTTGATGGGGAAGGTTGCATCAGATAAGTGTCATAAATGGGTATTCAAAGAACCATCAGAAAGTGAGCCCAACAACTCCAATTACTGGCAGAGTTCTTTTGATGCTGTAAGAACCAAACCAAGCAAGAAGAAGCAGTTCATTTCATTTGATTCTGATTTCTTGGCTTTTGGTTTGTGATATTGACAAAAACCGAATGTGGCGTTAAATTTGGCTTTTTGTTTATTTGATTGACTGAAGATCTGAATCTGACCCTACTACGTTTGTCTTTTATTGATTGATGATGATATTAACTGTTGCAGGTTCCCCCAGAATGGATTGACCAGTTTGAATCAGGCATTCAGGTCAGAATCACATATTCAATTTTCAGTTTTCTCATTGCACTCCTCTCACAATTATCATCATCATAATTATTACTATTATTTTTAATTTCTTTTGTTTTATTTAATTTAATAGACAATAGCTGTGATTCAAGCTGGGCATGGACTTCTGCAGCTTGGTTCTTGCAAGATAGTGAGTATACCCATCACTTTGCTTCTCTATAATTTGCCCTTGCTGCTTTTTTATTTTTCAAGGAAACGTTAATTTGGGAGAACATTTGGTGAATTACCATCTTCAGCGTATATTCTGGATTGATGGAGATAAATTAGATGTTTTTTTTTTTTTTTTTTTTGGGAAATTGGAACACATGGACTAGGATATCTCATATGGTATAACCTAAAATATTACACGATATTTTATGTATTTATATACGGTGGTATTATTATTTTTTTGCCTATAAAAAGTCAAAGAAAGCAAATGTGTGAGTGTGATATGTGAATACACACACATTTTATCTCCTTGACTATAATGTAATGACAAAATTAGTATATCATTTTCTAAATATTATCATATATATACTCTCATCAATATCAATACGTAATGCAATATAACATTGCCATTAACTGTATGTGTGTGTGTGTGTGTATAACTTCGTTTAGTATTCAAAAAAATAATAAAATCAGAATGACACATCAGGTTGTCAGCTTGCAAGGTACGTAGGAGTTCATTTTTTGTTCTCCTTTTTCTTCATCATCTCGTGAGCTGGAATACACCGTTTGACCCATTTGCATTTTGTGCGAAGACCAGAAGTTTAAATTCCATTTTGAAAGATTTTTTTTTTTATAGTAAGAAAAGAACAATTATGCGATTTACTTAGCTTGTAAAGATGTTGTCTTGGTGATTACAAAATACATTTATATTCATATTAAATACTACACTACACCACCACTAGAATGTTGATTGAGATGATACATGAGTTCATTCATAAAAAAAAAATTACATATTCGAATTCGGGAAATTGAGAAAGACTATAAATCTTAGAGAAAAGATTATATTCTTGATTAAATAAATATATATATATATATATATATATATAAAATATATATATTACACGGTCCTTCTAGTTGTTGGATAGGGTACAATGCAATAACCTCATGCCATTCATATATTATGGGTTTGATGTTATAGTGATACATGGCTTTCAATTTTGTGAGAATATACAGATTGCAGAAGATCTTCATTTCGTTCTGAGAATGAGGCACACGTTTGAGTCTCTGGGATATCAATCTGGTTTTTACCTCTCTCACCTCTTCTCTTCAACCAGAAACCCTTCCTCCTCCACCTCCACCACCGTCACCGCCATTCATCCACCGTCTCCTCTCATCAACTGGCCTCACCACCACCACCGGCCACCACTCCTCTCTTCTGCAACTACTTCCATGAACCTCTCCTCTCCCGCCAACTTCCACAACTCAACACTACTCGGATTGAACAGTTCTATCCCTCACCATCAACCCAAAGACCAAACCCACCTCTTCCTCCACAACCACTATCCCTCCTCCGATCAGCCCCCACCACCAGTGATCGGACGCTATGGAAACGACGATGACGACCTCAAATGGCAAAACGGTCTGTCGTTTTTCAATGCTGATGGAGCTGCTGCTACTACTAATACTGCAAGTGAGTTCCACAAGCAGGAAAGCGACATGGACAAGTTCAAGAGGAGCTTCACTCTACCTTCTTCAACAATAATGGCTTTGTCTTCATCTTCTTCTTCTTCTGCTGCAGCTTCATTAATGGATCTTCACCATCATCAGCAGCAACCTGTGGATTATTACAGGAAATCTGAAGGAGGGCCATACCAGGATGTGATGTAGACCTTTTTGGACTATTAATGGTGGTGGGCTAGCTAGCTAGTGGTAAAAAAGACTGTCATTATTGATTATGAGAAAAATGATGAGATGATCAGTTTGTTTGATCTATATTATGTTTAATACTTTGTGTTTGCTTTTTTCCTCTTTCCCCTTTTTTTTCCAATGTGTTTGGCTTTTCACTTTGTACTTTTGTCCCTTGTGTTCCTTTATATATATACTTCATATTTCTTCATCACTAATCATAATTTCTTTCTTAGCTCCTTACAATGTGGTTCACGATTTCACATGTTGGTCCTTTTCACACACATGACCGTGAATGATGGATATATTTATTATATTATCGGATTTAATTTCAATAAAAAATTAATTTGCAGCGTGTGAATTGTTATAACACGCTATCATATAGTTAATTTTCTTACATGATTAGTATATTATAATATTAGAAAATAAATATATAAATAATTGTGTGTGTGAGAGAGAGATCCTAGTTCAAATTCAAAGGAGAAATCATATCTTAACTTTCTTGGTTTGTTTTTTTTCTATTCCACTCAAAGAAACTTTGGGCGTAGCAATAGGGAAACAGATAAAGAAAATGCAGAAAATGAACAAAGGATAAAATGGTGTCGAAAGTGATATATATATATATCGTGTTTGTTTTTTTGTTTTTTTGGTGATACCATTAAAGGTTAATTAATTAGTTGAAAATTTTCATAACTCATGGATAGTTTGAATGGAAATCAAAGAATATCTGAATGAGAAAATACAAACTATTTTTAATACAATAGGTTAATTAAAAAAAAAAAAGAGAGGTTATTAGGCAATTACTACAAACTAAGCCTCTTGCTTATAATATAATCAGGAACAAAAAAAATCTAAAAGTCTCTTTAGTTTCATCTTATTTCTAATAATTTTTTTTTGTAGTTTTCCCCCTTTTCATCAGTTCAACTCCACATGATTTTTAACCATGTTCTTGTAGTTTTCTTTTTCCTTAGATTAGGTCCTTATAATTTTATCTGATTTTTAATCAAGTTTCTGTAGTTTCAAGAGTGAACCCATTGAGGCATGATAAAAAGTTAAAGAACTCACAGATATTTGATTAAAAATTAGGTAAAACTATAGGCATTTGTAAATTAATTTTTCTGCTATAATAAATTATATATATGATGAAGAAAATTCAACATTTAGTGTAAGTCATAGTCAATTAATATTTTGAATATGGAGTCAATGAATGAAGAAGTTGGTTCATTGCAAGAGGTGGTGTGTGTGTGTGAACGTAATCGTGTGTTGTGCAATTAGTGGTAAGTAGATGACAACTAAACCTTGAGATTAACAAATGGTAATGATGGTGTTACCAAGTTTGATGAAGAACTAATTATGATGGTTTTTGAAAAATTAAAGATAAGATATATGTTTCATCATATTGTCACTAGCTAGGCACTAGTAGCTAATCGGCTGCAAGCTGTTGATTACTCAATCTTTGTACATCTCCCAGGATTCAATAAAATTACTCATTCTTTCTTGTCCCCTTCATTTTTTACTCTAAAAGAGGGATTGATTACGGTTTTTTCCTTTTCTATCTTAGTTATTGGATTGAAATCTAAATGATTCAAATTTAATGTTTTATACAAATATTCTTTTAATATATGTTTTAATAATGTAATATTTTATTAATATTTTTATAAAACATTAAATTTAAATTGTTTAAATTTTAATATAACAAATTTGAGATAGAGAAAATGATGAAAATGGAAAAGGACCCATATTAAAAAACAACCCTATTTAAGAATTTATATTTCATTAGATCGATTTTCTTTTCCTTTTTTCTTTTATTTGATAAGGGTGTCAAAGTCAAACTAAAATATAAGTAATTTTCAACCATGTTAATTAAAAAAAATTCTAACTCGTTTTCCATGATATGAGAAGAAACCAAATCAAAATTACAGCTCTACATCTGCACAAATAATTAAGTCAAATTGAAAAAAGAAGGAACATCACTAAAGTAATTTTCTAACTCTCTTCATATTTACATGTCTCATGTGTCTCTCAGTTCTCAATATTCAATACTTCATCCGGTCCTAAATATATAAAGTTTATAGTACAAATTTTATCTTGTATTTAGGACTGGAGGTAGTATAATTTATTATTAAATTATATAGATAAAACTGGAAAATAATAATTAATAACTCTTTATATGACTTATATTATGGACCGATAATCTATTCTCTCCCGGTATTTTGAACCAGATGGAGTATATACATAAGAAAAATGGTTCAAAATAAATTAAACTAGATAATATGATATGATAAAAGACGATTAGATTAATAAGCTCATTAATCAAGGAGACAAAGTATGAATTTTGAACCCAATTATTTGAGATCTTATTTGCTTGGGACCACCTCTTTCAAATATAACTCAATCAATCAACAAAGGTTAATCCAGTTGGTAAGAGGTTTGACTCATAATCATAAGATTATGAGTTCAAATCCTATCGATGTAAGGACCTTGTTCGTGGGTGATCTATAAATACATCAGAACACTCTTTGGCGCAGGCGAGATACGACGGCTACTTAATGGTTCGAGATCCAACTCACTTAAACTTTTTTCTACCAAAAAAAAACATGACCCAATTATCTGACAAATTTTCCTACAAAACGGCAATAGCACTATTAAATAGGGAAACCTAATTTATTTATTTTTTTCGGATACATCCGGAAACATTTAAATTATTAATTTGGTAGAGAAATTTGTGGGTTTACATGTTGGGCCGAAAGCCCATACTAGCTCAGGCCCAATATCATCATTATCTTGACTTCTAAGAACTTCGTAACAAGTTTTGAAATGTTCAGAAAAAAAAAAAGAAAAGAACAAGTTTTGAAATGTCTGGCCCAAATAACAGCTAAATGGCTTATTCCATTTTTTTGGACTAAGCTCAGTGAAGGTGAGCTAAGTCGATCTTGTGGGCCGGTTTCGCAAAGAAAAGAGGCAATAAGAAAATTTTAAGATTCCTTTAATAATAAATTGTAGAATAAGAAAATTTTCAAACAAATCGAAGAGTGCTCTAAAAACTATAAAATGAAAAGATTTGCATCATATAATTTAGTATACTCCAAGGTTTGCATTCATGTATGCACTAAGAATCTGATGTACTAAAAGCCTCATACTTCTCTCAACAAGACTTGTTTTTGTGGAACATTTCAAAAGGGCATTGAAAATTTAAAAAAAAAAGTGGAATTGGAGGCACGGCTACCTGAAGCACTCCTTTCAAAATTTGAATCACTTCTAGTCATGGTTGGTCTATCTTTGTGATCTTGGATGCACTAACAAGCAACCTTGCATGCTCTTGTCAAGTCTTTTACATTCACTTCACTCTCCCACACCCCCATTGATCTGCCAATAGTATCACTTTTGTTTCATTGTTTACGGTATTTAATTGATAAAATTGTATATAAATTAGAATGCATACAAATATTTTTTTTTTTTACAGGTTGATACTAAATAATAGTACATTTACTAAATAATGGATACCAATTGGATTACATATTTTTAACAAAGTTGATTTTTGATTTTATCACGAACATGATTCATTTGTGTTGAAGATAATGTAGAAATATTTGATGAGGATGCTATATCAAGTGGAATATGACCAGATTTTGTGAAATTTACACTAATGCATATATAACAAGGGAGATGAAATTTACACGATATGATCAAGATAGCCATAGGGTTTTTGCAAGGAACTGTGATCAAAGTAACCTCGGAGAAGGTGGAAACTGGAAAGTTAAGAAAGCCTAGTACATTAAACGAAATACTGGGCCATTTCTGTCACTCTTCACGATTGTGGCAAACAAATTTTTTTTTTCAATCACTCAGGTGTTCTGCAAATATAAGACCAGTACCAGAAAGATCACACATATTGAATACTTGACCCACGAAGGCGGGTCCACCACCCTTTTGCTTGAGTTCAACCCAGAAACCCCAACTGTCGACAGGAATCCCGAGTTGTAACACCCCGTTTTTGAAAGCGGATTTTTTTTTTTTTTAGAAAAAAGGTTTATCAGAGTAAAACATCGGAGCAATTGAGTAAATGATAAATAATGATAAGCATTCAGATGTTCATATCAGAATATCGGTCTAGTAGTAATTGCGGTACAATTATCCGAGTAATAAAAAAGGACGGTATAAAAGTAAATCGCCGGTCGGTATATCACACGTGCTGCTTTCCTTTATCGTTGGTCCTTGGCCCGCCAGATCCTGAAGCTATTGTAAGAGCTGAGGTCCAATGCCCATCGGAGCTCAGGTAACGGTTAACTTTATGCTCAAATATGACAAAGACATACATATATAACGAGATATTCATAACATTACAAATAATCAACACATAAGCACATAGCGAGATGCAAGATTAACACAACAATAGTAGATAAGCACACGAGATGTAAAGTCACACACACGTCCGCACTCTCCGGTCCACGCGCTGCTCGTGTCCTCAGCGCTAGGAAAACATCTTTTCAGTATTATCAAGACTATAACCCGTGTATAGAGTTGAATGTACAAACATTGATCTAAGACATAGTCTCAGTCTATGAAATCATCTATCACATGTAAGCATATAATAAGCATTAGAGTCGGTGTTACAAAGACGCGTCCGTACCTTCGTTCGTCGTGAACAGCACGTGGTATGTGTTTGGTCGGAATGCCTTCCGTTAGTTCCCGGATATCCTATAAGGGTATTTTTGCATTATCACCATGTAAATAGTATTCTACGACACATTTTGACCATTACCGACTATTTTACCCCTGACCCCAGAAAATTTTGCCTAGCCGAAAATTTCGCCAGAACTTCATTACTTCGGTGTTTTTCTCAAAATTTTTGTTATAACAACTCCCACAACAATTTTTCTAATTAAAGCTAATTCTAATCATAAAAACATGAAAATAAAATTACTTCTAGCATTTTAAGATCAAACTACAACTATCTATGAATTTAAGACTAGAACTTCAAGAACTAGAGAACTTACCCTTGAAGAACCTTGCTACTATGACTTCCAGCTCCTACTCCTCTCTATTCTCTCTAGAAAATCACTCTTGAGAGTTGATTTTGGTGTGAAGAAATGAATGAATGTAGGGTCCTATTTATAGTGAAAGTGTATGGCACTTTGGTAAATAATTCGAACTTCTGTCATCTCGAATACGGGCCGCCGGATCTAGGTAAAGTTTGAAACTCTCATCCTGGCCCTTAAAAACACAAAAACCGCCCCCCTTTTCTCTCTCTTCCATCATCTTTTTTCCTTTCTTTCTCAAAAAGCAAAGTGTAATCTTACAGTGTAAGTTTCTTCCAGTTGAGTCTTAAGTCTTACTTTAACGAAATTCATTTCTGGTTGCTTGATCAATCACTAACACTTTTAAATTCTGAGTATGCTTTTTGATTAGTAGTTGGATATCAAGATTTATGGTCTAATTAGATTCCCCTGGTTGCACTAAACTTATTCTTAAACGTTTGCAAAAATGACCTTTACTAGACTTACTTTCGAGGTTAAATTATGTGGATTCAAGATAAGTCCTTATATTTTCTCTAGGATTCCCACTTCTTCACAACTATTTAAATTTGTATAGATTCTCACTTTATTTGTTGCTTTGAGTTTTTACTGTGTACATCAGATATTTACTGGATTTCAAACCATTATCCAATTTACTCTAGGATTTCAAATTTTATCAAATTTGCTTTATATTTTTTTTCTCCCTCTCTCTTTCTCTCTCTTCTACACGTCCCCCTTTTTTATTATTTTTATTTTATTACTTTATTACTTTATGCATTTTTAATTAAATGCAAAAAGGCTTTTGGGTTTTCTCATTGGTTCTTTTAAATCCTTAATTATGTCCTTTTAATTACTGATCAAAGTAAGACATACTAATTGATGATTTAAAATATATCACTTAATTAAGTCAGAATTTTAATGACATTTTATGCTATCCTATAATTTCTAATTGAAAATTAGAAAGTTGGACCTGCCTTGCTAAATTCTAAAGAAAATTGCTCAAGAATTAAAATGAATACATTACCAAAAATTTGAGACAACATATTCTCATAATTTAATAGGTATTACTTGCCAAAATATGATATCTAGGAGAAATACAAATTTTAGGGTATTACATGAGTTGGACTCGGCTGCCGAGGACACGCCCTTGATTACGGAATTGAAGAGAGAATCAAAGTTCAAAGCAGTGGATTGAAATAACTTGGAGATGTATGCAAATGAGTCAAAACACAATATCTATGCTTGAGGGTCATTTCCTAAGAGTTTGTATAATTAAGATTAGAATATATATATATATTTTAAATAATTTGGGCTGACACTAATCCTTTTGTGGAATAAAATGTGTTATTTTACTTGTTTGTTCTTCTTATTATTATCAGCCAGGGTTCAATTGTAAATAATTATATTGACTTGTATGTGGACAAATCATAGACTAACACCCCCCTCCCCCTAAGACAACCACCATACAAGTTCAAGGCAGAGCTTGAAATCTAGTAACAATAAAAATTTCAAGTTTAAAAAATTCTATTTCATGTCTAACTATACCGCTTCTTCCTGCATTTCAATTAATTGATTGCCTAAGTTGAATAGGCAGGGGAAGAGCAAGTTCTCAAGGGATCATATGCATGATCCAAGACTGATGATGCTTCATTTTCACCAAAGATAGGCTTAGATACAGAGAGATTTAAGATCTTTTCTCTCCACCGAAAAAAAATCCTTGTTCTAAGATAATGATTCAAGAAGGCCATGTAGAAAAGTAGAATATGGTAGAAAATCGTTCAAATTGATTCCAACATGCATAAATTGTTGGAAATAATGTGTGTGAGTATGTTAAAGGAAAAGTCCTATATTGTTTGAGATTGTGGGGGTTTAAATAATAAGCGATCTTGGCTATTGAATGGACTAAGAGGATGTGTGGGGCTATTTTGCACGACAATGGCCATCGAAGTCAAACACAATTGAAATATACCAATTTTCCCTACTAGTACCAGCACTACTAGTAGTGCAGTGATATTGAAATTCATTTCTCCCCCTAGGTCCTGGGTTCGATCCCCCCTCCCCTATCGCCTTGTATAAAAAAAAAATTAAAAAATCCCCCTACTAGTTATATGTAAATTAAACATAGTATTGATCACTTTTATAGGTAATATCTGTCTAATTAATATGTCATTTTAATCAATGGTATACATCTTTTTTGTTCAAAAGTACTTAATTATATTAATATTTCAAAACCGGACACACAAAATGATAACCAAAGCAAATACAACAGAACAAACTAAATACAAAGAAAACACTAATTATCACCAATTGAAGAACGAGAATAGAAGTAGCATCAAAGACAACACAGAACTCCTGTAGATCCAAGGTTAGAAGTGACACGAAAGAAAGTGTTGGTTGCAAAACCCACCCTATAGGGCACACCTCCTTATAAGCATAAGCCGCAAATAGAAGCACTAAAGAGAGCCCCGTCTTGGGGTAAAGAACATTAAAAACCCAATCTCAGAAAGAAGATCAATGATGTCCAGAAGAACACTTCTGCTCCTCCATTGAAACAGATCTGGTGACGTCGACCACATACAAAACAACGCCTCTTGATGATGCCTATGGCTAACAATGGTCCTCTGATAGGTAAAGCATAAGGCAATAGCGACCATTGATAAAATCATTCCCCCAAGAACGCGAATCTGAGCCACCCGAAGAGGATAAGATCTATTAACGTTCAAACAAACTTCCAACCAAGAGGAGTTATTTTCAGATCTCGTAGATCTGTTTATTAACACCATCACTAAAATCCAACACCACAAAAACAGGACAGCTCGCACAAAGACGAGGGATAGAGCTTTCACCGCCTCAAGACAAATCTAGAGAGGGAGAGGAAAAAATCGCTCTAGAGACGAGAGAGGACCACAACTGACAAAAATTAGAGGGAGAAGGTCGCAATTGGAAGATCCGAGCTCCGATCTACCTCTTTGGCGAGGTTGTGGTACAAGATTATGCTCACCGGCGGCATGTGGTGGTGACACATGCCGCCGGCGAAATAGAGCCAAAGAGGTGAGTGTTATAGGAGGCAGAGAAGATTAGGGTTTCAAAATACTTTTTTTTAATGGTATGCATCTTCAATGTTTGTAACTGGCAAATTTAATCATATTAAATAATCATAAGCAAGTTATTGACTATTTAAATTGTTCTTGTATTCATGGCTATCTCAATGCACAATAACTGGTGAGTAAATTGTCATTAAATATATTTAAGGGCCAAACGATACTCATCTGCTGTCTGTAAAAGAGATACGAGACTAAAGTTCATAGTACAACATATTGCTTTGAGCTTTGAGGCAACTCTCTCCCACCCTCAGGCATTCTGCCTTACCGTGTTCTTTTCTTTTTTGTTGTTCTATTCACCATGTTTTACAAGAAGGATCCATTTAATTTTGGGGAGTGTCGCATCTCTATTTGCTAGTAGTTGCGAAATAGCACTTCAGGTTAACTAGTTTGCTGTAGGTGCTACCGCCAAAATAAACAAGGTCACTGCAAGGCGGCGATAAATAGGGTTAATCAAGTAGTATGAAGTATTTTGAAAGGGGTAGAAGAAGATTGAAGAGAACACTCAATAAAGTAATTGAGCGAAATCTTTTGATTAACAATTTATTTAAATATTTGATTGTTGATGGAGTACAATAGTGTGATGAGATTTTTATAGCTGACTCCATTTAGAGGGATAAAGCTTGCTACTTTGTATTGAGATAATTATTTATAGGGTTAAGGTGTAGATTTGCCAACCAACTATTACCTGAGGAGTGTCTGGCACAAATAACAATTAAGTAGACCAAAATTGCCAATCAACAATTAAAAAGTGAAAAAAATACAATTTGGTGCAGATTCGCCAACGAACTATTACCCCGTCACTGTCTTAGTGTCTCTGTCTTCCATTGATCGTCGCGGTGTTGGCGACATCAAGATCTCCAAAGCTTCCATTGTTCTTTGGGTGTTCCACTCACCTCTTGAACTCATCCAAATAGATCTACAACTTTCGACCAAGACGCACACCGCACCCCTGGTTCCATCCTCTCGATGCCACAAAAGAACAACCGCCGCACAATGATATCGCTCCCATGAGTCCATCTCTCGTTGGTGTTTGCCTTATCCAACAAGAAGACTTAACCGCTTTTTCTCCAACTCTCTCCCATTATCTACGTCACTCGTCGTGCCTCATATTTTAACTTAATTGTGATAGTTGTTTTTTTAATAGTTATTTGGTGTTTTTTTTTTCACTTTTTAATTGTTGATTGGCAATTTTGGTTCACTCAATTGTTTTTTGTCTTGGGCGACATTCCTCGGGTAATAGTTGGTTGGCAAATCCGCACCTTAACCCTTATTTATATTTGGTCTCTTATTTCTAAGGGCTTGTTTGGTATGAGAGAAGGGGAAGGAAAGGGAGTAGAGGAATTTTTTTTTGAGTTGGATTATAAAAATGAAAGAAGTAAGGTTAAAAGTTTTTAATTAATTTTTTACTATTTTATCTTATATCTTCTCTTTATTAAGATTTTGTAACTCAGTCTACGATTTTCTTAAATCCAACTTATAAAAATTTTATATCTTCCCCCTTCAAATCCCTCATACCCAACATATCTTTAAGAAAATACTTATGTCAAATTCTTTATATCTATTATCCCAAGTTATCAAATCATACGTGTCTTATTAATAAAATATTACTACTTATTATAATTAAGGCGCAGTTGACTTTTTTGGGAGAGATTAAGGAAGCTAAATAAGTCATTTAATCATTTCATATGTTGTATTTTCTTAGATTATATATTAGTTTATTGGTCAAACTACTTAATTTGAAGAAAAAAATAAAAATAAAAATACAAAAAATTTAATTTAATTAGGCTTCCTTAATCTCTCCAAAAAAGTCAACTAGATCTTATAATTAGGGACCAGGGGTGAGTATTATTTAATTATAAACTCTTATTAATAAATTATTATTATTTAATTATAAACTCATATGAGAAAATATGACATATGAGCCTGTTGATTGGAGATTTCGACATTATGGACATAACAAACTTGTGTAAGCCTGGTACAATCCTAAACACGTGAGTATATATACGCAAATGTGTGTGTATATATGTAGTGTAATCATGTATCATTTTGAAATTTTAAGAGCATAATTGATAAATTTAGGAATTAAAATAGAAAGATTTTATTATCCATTAAAAACTTTAAAATTATACAGTATTATTGAGAAAAAAATGAAAAGTAAAATCTAATTTAATAAAATTTAATTTGGAGGAGAGAGGGACATGGGTGGGGCAATTTTCAAAGAAGCGAGCAATGACGTGTCACGGCGCGAGCGGGTGTGATTCACGGTTGGGATTGAGAAATGAGAAACAGAGAGCAAGTGTGGTCGTGTACTCGTGTCAACAAAACAATCTTCGTCAGCTTCAATTCTGCACACACGTCTTTCCCTTCTTCCTTCGTCTCTCTCTCTCTCTCTCTCTCGCTAAATCTTCCTTCCATTATTCCTCTTGTCTGTGTCTTCACCTCGATCCGCACATCGCTTCTATTCATACCTCCTTCTATTCTATATACACACCCCAACCCTTCCCGTCATGACCAGCAAAGAGATCCTCCATAAAATAAAGGTATGGCTCCCCCACTTTCCCTTTTTCTTGTCTTCAATCATGACCCGTTTGGCTGAATTTTTTTGGGTAATGGCTTGTTTGAATGATTGCATCCCATTTTGTGTAGTGCAATTTGCTTTCTGTATTCTGTGATGGATGAATGTTTTAGATCTTCATATGTTGGTGGTGTCTTTGTGCTGTAATCGTATTAATGCTTCCATATATGTGTGCCTTCTCTTTCATTGGTAACTATTGACATGGTATCCTCCTTCTACGTTTCTGAACTTGAATGTTCAATTTTTTTAATCTTATTGGGTCTGTAAAGAATGATATGTCACTGATTGAATGATGATTGATCATGTTACCGCTGTCCATTGTGTTTCATCCCTTATATGTAAATGTTCATGATGAGGCAAAACCAAGATGTTGGGGGTGCTTTCTTCTAGAACCCAGTTGTTACTTGGAATTACTGATTAACGTGGCATGCTATCCATAATCAATTTTAGTCAAAACAACTTTCATATTGTATGTACTAGATCTTCCTGTTTTAAATATAGTTTCTTTCAGTTGGTCGGGATTTGGATTCTTTTGCTTCATTTATAGCTGTTGGCTTGGCTAATGGTCGGCAAATATCTATTTTCTTGTGGCCAACAATCTTCGGAATTTAATGTAATGCACCTTTGTTCCTGTAAGAGCAAAGTAGGTTGGATCACGGGTTGAAAACTCAGTTTTTTTTTTTACTAACCATAGAAGCATAGAATCGTTCATGTGGAATGAATTGTTCCGCGCTTTTGTATCCTCTCTGTCAGTTATGATTCATCTAGCTGCCAAGCTAATCACTCTAGTGATGTTGAATGCTAGAGATCGTTTTGCATTTAGCAGGAGCATTTTATGGATGCCTCAAATTCATGATGACTGGTATAGAAAAGTGACACAATGCTGATAAGATGAGTGGTGAAATTGTTGTGTTAATCGTTAGTTTGGTATTGGCCTAGTTAAAGAGCATTGGATTGGATGATTCTTTAGAGGATTGTGGTTTGCTATGACGATTTGCTGATGGATCAATGGACATTGCACAAGATACAGGCAGAAGGAACAACCCCCCCCCGGGGCGGAAAAAAAAAACAAAAGGAGGTTTGAATCTATATCCAGTTATTGGGAAAATACACCAGGAATTATTTTTAGACAACAATAATTAGTTAAAAAAACTTAAGCATATTTCTTTCAAATCTGAATCCTAGACAACGGTATTTCTCTCATTTTTTGTCTTAACTGTGGGCAAAATCCATCCACATTCATTCATTTATTGACTGCGATGTTTGTACTCCTAGAGTTAAAAGATTCGAGAGTATAGCACTCTGTTTCGCTTATGATGTTGTAAATCGTTTACAATTTTGCCCAAGAAAGAATGAATATATACAAGGTATGAAGTGTCTGTCTGTAATTTGAAGAGTTGTCTTGTGTCTAATAGATGTATTTTTAAGTATCAGTGCTTAGATTTTACTACCTCCGGCTGTAAATATTAGTATCGGAGGTAGTACGTACCATGTATTCTCATGTAGTGAGTCTTTGACAAACATTCGTTGCTTGCAGGAAAAAGTTGGATTGTCAGATCCTGATTCAGGGAAAGGAAAGAGCAAGATGTCAAAGCAGATAAGTCATGGCTTTCACTTGGTAAAGGGAAAATCAGCTCATGCTATGGAAGATTATCTCGTTGCAAAATTTAAGCAAGTTGATGATCATGAATTGGGTTTGTTTGCAATATTTGATGGTCACATGGGTCACGACGTGGCTGACTACTTACAGTCCCATTTATTTGAAAATATCTTAAAAGAGGTAATGAAGAATCCCGGCTTACTCCAGTTGCTTAAGTTATGAGTTGCATCCATTGTAGGAGTATATTCATTTGTGAACTATGTTGCCCTGATACTTCATAAAAGTTGACATGCTCATATCGGGCACATATTTGAAATGATATGTGTATTTCATATTGTGATGTTGTTTGTTTTGTCGGGTTCAAGAACTTATAGAAAATTGTAATGATATAAATAAATATGAAGAGTGTTATTTGTTCCGAACTAAAATTTATTTGAGTTTACCTTATACTTTTATTGGTGACTTGTTAGATACAATTTTATATTATTTAAAACTAATTTTTTTACTTTTGTTAATTATTTTCTATTAATTTGTTCAATATATATACCCAAATATGTAGTCACATCATACAGTTTTCAAATTGTATCACATCATGTTGCAAGTACGTTATTTCAAACCCTTCCAGCTTTTGTGTTGTTTTTCCCAATAGTCTTATAGCCTAGTGGCATGAAAGCTCTTAATCGAATTTTAGGCCGTTAGTGCATGGCCGTCTAATTTTAAAAAAAAAAATTAAAAAAAAATCCAGTTTTTGGGTCTGTGTTGTCAATTATTATGTCCTTCTGCTTACATTTACTTAGTAGTGACAATGGTTTTGGAACATGATATATTCCAATAACCCTTCTCCCCTTATTCTTCTTTTCCCTGTAGCCTGACTTCTGGACAGAAACTGGAAAAGCTGTCAAGAGAGCATATCGTATAACTGATTCGACCATTCTTGAGAAAGCAGTTGAATTGGGATCAGGGGGCTCCACTGCAGTCACGGCAATATTGATTGATTGTCATAAGCTGGTAATAGCCAATGTTGGGGATTCAAGGGCGGTCCTATCCAGGAATGGTGTGGCCAAACAACTATCAGTGGATCATGAGCCGATCACCGAAAGAGAGAAGATTGAAGACAGAGGTGGTTTTGTATCAAACTTTCCAGGTAAGCAGATTTTAGACGTTGAGGTCACTTCCACCTCATTCTAGTTGGGTTTTTTTTTTTTTTTTTTGGAGTATCCGGTATCCTGGACCTACCTCCTTTTAACTTGGAGGATTTATCGGGGGTCCAGACTAATCCGGATCGAGCCGGGTAGGATCACAAGAGCGGCAAAGTTCTACCACCAAGTACTTGGTCCAACTGGTATGTGTCATTCTAGTTAAAATACTGCACTGGCTCATCCTGTTAATGGTGGTTGTGGTACAATGGGCTTATGATTCTAGCATATTTGTCTTTCTGATCTAGTTGATTTGGTATGATTCTATGATCTTTTTGAGACCAAGATAGGCTTTGTTTCAGGATTAACAATCTGGGTTTTGTGATTAATTTAGGGGATGTTGCACGTGTGGATGGACAGCTGGCAGTGTCTCGGGCATTTGGTGACAAAACCTTGAAGAAACACCTTAGTTCAGAACCAGATGTAACTGAAGAGATTATAGATGAAGATGCAGAGTTTGTTATACTAGCCAGTGATGGATTGTGGAAGGTCAGATTTAATATACTAAATCATGATGCACCTCACAGATTCTTTTGTGCAATGTATTTGGATTCACTTGCATACTTATCTGCTGCTCACACTTAATTAATTACATCTATCCTAGGTAATGACAAATCAAGAAGCAGTTGATACTATCAAGGATTTTAAGGATGCTCGATCAGCGGCAAAGCTTCTTACTGAAGAGGCACTTCACAGGAAGAGCTCAGATGATATCTCCTGTATTGTCTTGAAGTTTCATTGATTGTGACTCGCAAGAACTCATCATATGTGCAATAAGGTGTGCAGACTTGGAAGTAGTGTATAACGTAGTTTGTTGTTTGGAAAACTTGGGGTCCACCAGTTGCTATGCTTGAGTCCTTGAAGGTGTGAACTGCTGTTTGATATAACAATGTAGGAAATTTTTAGTTTTTGTGATTATTTAGACAAAACAATCATGTGTTAAATGTATAATTCAAGGATGTTTGCTCCGGTTAGGAGATCTTTACAGACGCATTTTTCTTATTAAATACGAGTCATCTTCTGTTTGTGTTTGTTTCAGTTCTAGAGGTGAAGCGAATGGAAATTGAGAGAGTTATCTCTATAACCAACAAAATAAAATGAATAGAAAGGAGCTCAAGGTGTGCAGTCTGAGTATCAAACACATGTTATTTTTTATTTTCCTGTGAGAGAGTTTATGATTTCCTTTTTGTTTTATGGTTTTGGGTATTACAATTGAAGTGTTCTTATGAGTTTTGTTGGGAGATTAACGTAAGAAGAGATTATATTTTTCATGACCAACCGGGCTAATAACTCCCTTTTGGGCAGTTCTTTCTCACAACGTAGAATAGAACATACAAGATGTATAAAAATAATAACAGTAGAAACGCACGAAAACAGAGAGCTCCTGGCAAATAGTGTAATGCACGTACTAATAATAATTAAACTCACAAAAGCCACACTCTAAACAATGGATCGTTCATTTTAGACTTATCCTACCCAAATCACGTACTAATAATTAATAACTCAGCTCGTAGCTAGAAGCCCTCTCTAGGCAATGGAAAGTTCTCGCTGGCTTATTCTGATAACATGCAAATATTCTATCTATGCCTTGGAACATAAGAAACTAGAGGATGACAGAAGAGAGAGAGCCTCATATGTAGTTGAGGCTTTATTTTATGTGAAAAGATTTGTAGCCAGAACTCCCAGGAACGCTCATTTGAACTCTTCCTCTACCATCAGCATGCCTGCAATGGCTCTCCTTTGTGTGGTGACCTTTGCCACGGCTGCAGCTCTCATTGTAAATTTCGCCAGTGCTTTTGCGGCGACGTTCGTTGTGCCCAGCCAAGCGCCTTCGGCAGCTTCTCTTGGCCTCATCAAATTCCCCCAAATCATGGAACCTGCAGAGTCATAATAGGTTCATATTAAGGTGAACACAAGAAGAAGAACTTTGAACATTTATTTAGAATTTATTCTCCTTGGGATTCAAGAGAAAAGTAAAGTGAAAAAGTCTCGAGGGAAGAAGTTCGAGTTCAAACACAAGGTTACATTCATCAGAACATGGCTTCTCAATTGGTAGAAATGGTAAACAGGAACCAACTTTTTATGGCTTCTAATATTAGGTGAACTTAAGTGATAACAATTTCTAACCATTTAACTTGATTTTCCTATATTCAAAGGTACTATCCCATCCCTATTAGCATGTTTATATAAATGTTATTGTTCCTTCCTCTGCTTCTTGAAAACCAGAATACTGTAAAGAACAAAGAGTGAAACAAATATAACATAGAGATGAAGCACTAGTTCACTAAGGGATTGAGCACCTGCTACATTGCTGGCAAAACCTCTGCCTTAGCCCTGCAACCATGACAACCGGCGCCTTGGAGTGGAACTCGCACACCCTATGGCGGCGATGGTACCGCTTTGCATCACTCAGATCAGCTCCACACCTCTCTGCTTGACAGGAAGGTGGAGAAACTCCGCCGCTTCCACTTGACCCTCTTCTTCCACTTCCCATGACACCTTTCCTCTTCTGCTCTTCTGCAACATCGCCGCCTCCACCACCGTTTTCTTCTTCCTCTTCTATCTCATCCTCTACTTCTTCTTCTTCAACTATGTTATTATCCTTCCTTACCTTCTCAACTAAAGTTCCCTTCCTCTCCATCTTGGCTTCCATTGTGAGAGCTTACAATAAGGTGGTGTTAATGGAGGAGAAGGAAATGGTGGGGCAAGTAGTACAGAGTGGAACAAGCCATCTGGGAAGCTAGGAAGTGATGAGGGAGTTTATAAGGAGGGAAAAAGGTAGAGAGGGTGGACCACAGGTTCCACTTTGTTAAGTGTGTGCTTTTTATTCATATTGTGGGGAATATGCATAGAGGAGGATTTATTGGTACACAAAACTTTTGTTTTTGTTTTTTTTAAAAAAACATTTTTATTAGAGAATTAGATAGCAAATACTTGAAGAACTTCATCAAAGGCTTGTCCTTATGCAATAGGTTTTGTCTCTTGTGGTAAGCTAACGAAAAGTTTTGATACCAATTCTTGCAGTAAGTGGGAAGGGGGATTGATTTTGTATGAAAGGTGTGTTGAAAGTGATAGTGCTCTCAGATACACACTTACATGTCAATTCAAAAGCTTAACTATTGGTGCTGAAGGAATTATATATGGAAAAGGGGGAAATTCTGCCTTTTGTTTGTTTTTGTATTGTTTTTGTGCTTTATGATAAGCAGAAGGATCCACATTACATGCAATGCCATAATGAATCCGTGTCTTCAAAACCATATTTACCAAAAATTTCTTGACATCCTACAAACTTGTGCAGAATCACCGCAAGAACTTTTCCAGGAAGTTATTCACTGCCACTGTTTATTTACATGTATAGGGTAAATGGTAAACATTTCAGTAGATTAGTAGGTCTGGGCTATTTTCCAGTACTCTCACTAAAACTTTGTGGGTATTTTCATTTAACTGAGATGGATAGCGTGGAAGGTACTGGTGCTCTGCATTTTTACTTAAAAGTCTATATGAATTATGAAGAGCTCAGTGTACTGAGAGAGGTTAGGAAGATGAGAGAGACATACCAAGTTTTATCCAGAAGCCTTTTTTAAGTTAAATGTACAGTTATATCAAACTGTTTTAATTCTGCTTTATTTCTAGCTTCCCCCTTGGCCTTCAAAATTTGAATCCTGGTTTATTTACCTCTATCTAGCTTCTCCCTTTGTATGGATTTCTTTACTATATTTTCAATCATTAGCTTTAAGTTTTTAGACTAAACCCCATTTTTGTTTCAGTTTGGTACCTTGGAGTATGGTTTTGTTCACCCCCTTAAAATATTTATGTTATCGCTCTGAACATATTAAGATTGCACTAAACAACCCTTAAATCATAAATTTCATGACGTTGAAATAAATTCAGACTTTCAATTATTTTACAACAGTAGAACAAAAAATCAGGGTACCAAATTGACAGCTACACCAACTGTTCAGGATTATAATAGTTTTTCTGTTATTTTAATACTTCTAATAAGTAACATCGGAATTGTTGGCAAAAAAACAAGAATCATCAGAATAAAATTATTATCAAATTAAAGAGAGTTGTAATTGATAATAACTTTCTCAAAAATTGTAAAAAAATCCGGGAAAATTTGATGCAAACTTTTGATTTTGATTTTTTTTTTTTTTTGACACAGATATTTTGTACGTCCTCAGATTAGATGTATTTTATTTTATACTACTTTTCTGGTCTTTAATATAAGACATATTCATCGAATTTGATTAGATTAAAAAAGTTGGTTTAAGTTGGTTAATATAATATATATTTTCTAAAATACCTTAGTCATCTTCCTTAACTCTCTCACTTCCTCTCTTCTTTGATTATTGTTGAGGGAGTATTAATAGGGGTAAATTAGAAATAGATTGATAAATATGAAAACTGTCTTATATTTAGGACTAAGATAAACTCCTTAAATATTTCTTATATTAAGGACAAGAAGAGTATTCTTTAAATATTTTTGGGTATCAAAGTGATAATCATGCCATATTCTTCAAAACCAAAACAAAAAAATTCTGAACCATGACGCTTTGTGTGTGTGTCTATACGTATTACAACAGTAGTACTGAACTAGCAGGGCCACAAAGAAAATGATGTTTTTACACTGACATGACCAAGCACGCTAGCACCATTCAGAAGATGCCATAGTACTAAGTACTTGATGTGAGCTTTCACCATGGAAGGTATCTGGATATGGAAGACAAAAGCAGGTGGGTTCTAAGACTTATTAATGAGAAAAGATCTGAGGATTTGATGTTCACATCTGTGCTGCTCCTAGCTTAGCTTGTTCTCACTCTCACCCATTAGTGGGACATATAACTCACGTTCTGTTCTTTTTTACTGATTTGAAAATTTCCAAAACACAGGTTCAAGCACCTCTTAGCATCTTCCAGGAAACACTGCAAGGTAATAATGCTTTCTCTAAGTATGGAAATGCTTAACCTAAGTCTTTTAGTTGAAAACCTGACGGATATTTGAAGCCATGTGAGGAACCGTCAATCAACAGCTCTAAGGAAACATTATTATTTGTAGTGTTTCTGAATTCTAGAGAGTGAGTTCAGATTAATGGTAAGGTTGTTACTATGTGATTTAGAGGTCAAAGGTTCAAATTCTAGAAACAAACTTTCTCATTGCAAGATTACGTTGAGTACATCTCCAACCCTTACTTAGTAGAAGCCTTGTACACTGAGCCGCTTTTATTGTATTTCTGAACTCCAAAGAATTAGCTAAGTGCTTCATACTACCATAGTCTCCATTGAAGCTAATGTCTATAACTGTATTACATTCAACGGCATCAGGACTTTTCATTGACATGCATGCATGAATGTTAGGCCATATTTGTATGGTTGCAATAATCCTCCAAAGCCTTTAAAACTTGGAAGTACTTCATCTATACATCAAACGTTTGGCAGATTTGATACTACATCAAACATCCTTTCAACTGATACTGATGCGGAGTATATAATGTGTGTGTGTGAAACAATAATGCATGATATGTAGTATTATATCAATTCAGTTGATGATAATGATAATGTTGTGTTATTCTTTTTTTCTCCACAACAAGAATCAGAATATATCACACGACACACAACAAAACTTCAACGCTACAAAATCAACCCTGTCACAGTCGTCGAGTTGTGTTATGGTCCCCTCTTCCCTTTGGCTCTTCGGATCATATTCTTCTCTCTGATCTGCTGTAACTTGTTATGCAATTGCAGGTGATGCATCCACCACGACCATAAAGCCCTGCAACAACCCCACAAAGGTACATCCGTGACTGGGACACGTTAACGTGGCCCAACAGAGAGAGAATTGTGTAGGACAGTTGTGAGCAATTGTCATTGTGAATGGACAAAAGCAAATAATTGCTGTCAAGTGGATTCTTCTTCTTCTTCTTCCTCTTCTGCTGCTTCCATGTGTCTTTGTGGAGACAGCTAGATGGTTGAATGATTGATAAGATCAGAGGAATTAAAAGTCATGTTCATGCAAGAGCATATGGTATTTTTGTTGGTCCCAAGTACACACTTCCATTAAAATTAAAGGGAAAGGAAAAACCGAGGACTTGTTTTCACGCCACACTTAAATCTTCGGACAAATGTGTGAATGAAGGGAAGGTACGTTTGAGTCTTGTCGCACACACTTTGTTTGCTTTTGCTGTAACTTTATACGAGGAGGATTTGGGCATGGGTGATAAAATAATTCACTAAGGTATCTGATTCTATATGGAAATTTGTAAATGTATCTACTTGGTTCGTATATATATAATTGCCCCCCCCCCCCCCCCTTTTTTGGGTTGTCTTGGAATCATAATATATGTATCCTGATGTCATCAAGTTGAGATTTTTCATTCAAAACGCCCAGCTTGGATTTAAATACTGATGCATTAAGGAGATTTCTGTAGTTCCGAGAGCATGAACAAACAAGCAAGTACGTACTTGGTTTGATTTAAGAAAATACAAGGTAAATTTTTAGTAATATATGAGTTCATCTTGAATTTAAATATAAGATCTATTTTCATATTTATCAATTTTTTTCTAATTTATCCATATTAATGTTCACTTAACAATAATAAAGGAGAAGAGGGAATGAGAAAATTAAGTTAGATGACCAGAATGTTTTAAAAAATACATGTTATATTAAGTTATTAACTAATTTTCTTAATCTAATCAAATTAAGTAAACATGTCTTATATTAAGGACTGGTGGATGAAAGTATAAAAAATTCCATCAGTTGTTCCAAAGCAGCATGATTAATCTAAACCAAATGATAAGAGATAAATCAAAATATCAAATACTACCTCCCTTTATAAACATAAGAGTTATAAAAGAGATTTACTTTGATCACAAGAATCCCGAATCCACTTTTTCTCCAAAATTATATTCTCCCCAAAAATTCCCCTATGGATTGCACATAGTAAGGGTGTTTTAACAAAATGTACTTACAATGCATATATTATTTCCGGTACTAATAATTATAGGAACAATTTTATAGTACAATTTATACTAAAAAAATGTTCCTATAATTAGGACCGGAATGAGTAGATTAGAAAGGGTATTCTAGGCAACTCAACACACATTTTTTACAAATAAATGACTTAAATAATTTTCTTAAGATCACCAAATTAATTATCTAACTCTTAATAGGATCGGTTTATATATGAAAACAAGAAATTAGAGCAACACCGTAGAAAGAAAATTAAGCATATATATATAGCCTTTGGACTCCCTGTGCTGAAACACGCCCTTACAAGAAAGGCCAATATTTTTACCCAAATCTTCTCTCTCACAGCTGAATCCTTAATTGTAATTTAGGGAATTTCATATTTTGCTACTTGTATATACATATATCAGATAGTCCCTCTCTCTGATATAAAATATAAGAGCTACACTTATGAGGTGGTGTGATTTTTTCTTGATTATTAAAAGTTGACCAATTTTAATTAACTTTTTGAATTGCGTAATTTAGTACTAATTAAGTGGAGCCATTCTTTTGATATTCAAGCAAGCTCTTGTGCAATAATCTTCTTCAATTATTGTTTGAGCCTTTCTTATTGAGCTCGTCATTATTAATATTGTGTTGAGCCAAGTCAGCAATTCTTTGAGCTTCTTTCCAAAACCTTGGTTCATGGCGCCATGAGCAGTGTCTCTTGCCATATCTGACGCTTCCACAGCTCTTATGGGGTCTTGCTTCACTTCCCACATTTCCTCTCCCGCCGCCGCCACCTGACCACCGCCACTTCCTTCTCCACCCTGCATGCATGCAAAAACCAGAACTTACGCATTAATTAAACACAATAGATATAATACCATTATTTTTAGGATATACTCCTCCCATCCTTAATACACACACACACACACTACTATTATTACTACCTCCGGTCCTAATTATAGGAACATTTTTATAGTACAATTTACACTACAAAAGTGTTTCTATAATTAGGATCAGAGGAGTATATATAAAAGACATATTTGGGGAGTTAATCTTGTTCCTAAATACAAGATATAGTTTTCATATTTGTCAACATTTTTCTAATATCCCTATCGATGATCCTTCAACAATAATCAAGGAGGAGAAGGAATTAAATAAGATAACTATGGTATTTTAGAAAATACATATTATATTAACTAACTCAACCAATTTCCTTAATCTAATCAAAATAGGTAAATATGTCTTATATCAAGCACTAGAAGGGGTGTGTGTGTGCGTGTATTTTTTTTTTTTTTTTTTTTCATTTGCAGACTGAGACACACACTTGGGGACGATGTTTGGGATGCTGTGGAGAAGCAAGAGGCGGGGTTTAGGGAGAGTAGGAGGCAAGCTGAAGAACGTAGGGATGAGACATGATGAAGAGGGAATCATTAACGATTTGGAGATATTGAGGATGTATGTTGTTTGTGAAGATTAACATTGTACTGTAATAATAGTTGTCACTTGTCGCCGTCTGGTTTGGAGTACGTACTTTATATATCTTTGCATATATATTATCGCCCTTTGAGGGTGTACTTAAGTGGCGAAAGGTGATTGAGTATATAATATACTAGTAATATCACATTCCTTCATGGATTTTGGACACCTCATCCACACTTGCCTCTTCAATCGCTTTGCTTAATTTATACCAAAAAAAAAAACCTGAAGAACAAGATTATTTTATGTTGAATCAAATATATAATCCATCAGTATCAATAAATATATATATATATATATAATCCATACCCGAGAGTTTTTGGTAATGTCATTTTTTTCAGGCTATTTTTTTACACAAAAAAAAAAAAAAAAAGATATACCCATGCATATTACTCCATCCGGTATTAAAAGTAAGGGCTACTGTAGCGGTTTGTTTTGTCCTCAATATAATACTTAATCTATTTTATCTTTTAAATTTATAATTTTTCAAAAATTTTATATTGAGCGCATATAGTAAAAAGCTTTTCTATCAAAAGAATAATATCATATGTGAATGTTAAAAGGTGCACTTAAAGAAAATAAATAATTTTTTTATAAATAAATAATTAACTAATTTTCCTAATATTTACAAATTACCTATTGGCTATAAATAGTCACAATTGTAATAAAAGAATGAGGCTCCAGAAATTTCTATTGATAAGTGTGAGTCATCAATTACATTATGATACGTGTCCCTAATAGGACTATTCTACAATACATTCACATAATACATAAATGTTCAAATAATATTTTAACTTAAATAAATTAAAGTGTTATCTTTTGCTCTAATATAAGAGCTAGTTTGGGGCTAAATTTGTTCAGAAATATAAAATCTCAATCCATTCTATCTTCACATATTTATCATTTATTTTCTAAATTATTTTTATTGATTATACACGTTAAGGGAGTTCACATTAGAGGGTAGCTTCAATTTAAATGATTTAAGAGAGTATTTTAAGAAAATTGATGCATATTTTTAACAAATAACTATTTTTTTTACTATGCAGAAATTAATTAATGTTATGTTATTGTAATATTTCATTTTTTTTTTAAGGAAAATCACTTTCAGGGCCTTTTT
Organism: Acacia melanoxylon; assembly: GCA_019022615.1. NCBI lineage: Eukaryota > Viridiplantae > Streptophyta > Magnoliopsida > Fabales > Fabaceae > Acacia > Acacia melanoxylon. Next base: position 10,670,063 of record JAFJYJ010000012.1, read on the forward strand.
TAGAGAAAAAAAAACCCCCCAAAAAAGGCTATAAGATTTTGACAATCTTCTGGGATTTTCAGAATCTTACATGAGTTGTTAACGGGTGATATAGTTGTTAACGGGTAGGTCATTAACAACTAAATCAGCATTCATTAACAACAATTTTGTAACAACTAAATCGGCCTCGTTAACAACTATATCAAGCATTCTCGCTAACAACTATATCATTTTCGTTAACAACTCCCTAAGATTCTGACAATCCCAGAAAAGGCCATGGGGCCTTTTCAGGGATTGTCAGAATCTGAGGGCCTTTTTAGGTTTTTTTTTTTCCTCCAAAAAAGGCCCTGAAAGTGATTTTCCCTTTTTTTATGTGTTGGTTAATTAAGGAGATGAACAGCACTACTAACAAGCCGTTATAAGAGCGATACTAGCCAAACACGACCGTATCTAAGTAACTAAATGAACACTAGTGATTAGGCGCCCTTTGTCCATTTGCCTTTGCCTTCTATAAATATGGCAGAGCCCTATTGTATTTTCTCAGTTTTGCATCTTAATGAAATCTCAGTAGCACTATTCAGAATATTCCTCTCTATTGTTTCTTCTAATTCTCCTCTACTTCTTCTTCAACCCTCTTTTCTGCTTCTTCTCAATTCTAATTCCTAAAAGCCCTAAGATTCATATTACATTTTGCTATTAGTGGCATAAAGCCCTCTATTCTCAGCCGCAGTTATTGGCTACACGCTTCCCAATCTGGAATGGTAGAAACCAAACTTCAAGAAAACACAAGAATTATGGAAGATAGAGTCTAGGCAATTGAACAAAAGGTTGAATCAGGTGATAATCTGCAAGACTCTGTCTTGGGTTTTCGAGAAGAGTTGCAGTTGATCAAACGTGGGATGCAACAAAATATTGAATGTTTTGGCTTAGGAAATTAGAGCTCTGGCACAAGTGACATAACACAATAACCAGCATGGAAATCCCAAAAATCAAGAACGTCGACAAGACTACCAATGTCTGACCCGGTTCGCCAAAATGGACTTTCCTAAATACTCTGATCAAGACACGCACACCTGACATTAATAGCTGAACGTTACTTTGCTATACATGAAACCCCGGAGGCAAAGGCTTTAGATACAGCTAAGAACGTGTTTGGCTAGCACCGCTTTTTAACGGCTAGTGCCACTAACGCTCGTCTACCTAACTAACATTAAAAATGAAATATTATAATTACATAACAGTTTGGTAGGCTCCCTTTTTTTTTTTTTGATAAAAGAAGATGGCTAAAAACCTACATTACAAAAGAAATAAATGACTCTAAAGGGAAAATCTTAAACACTCTTGATCAACCTATATCCTTAGATGGGAGGGACAAAGCTCTAAAATTGTAGAATTGGAAATACCCATCTTCGCTAAGGCGTCAGCAACTCTATTGGAATCTTGCGTGATAGTCTATAATTTAACCTGCCAATCCCTGCTAATTACCTCTCTGATTGCCATAACAGTAGAGCTTACAGAATTAAAGTTCTCATAAGCTATCCATGTAATTACTTCATCAGCATTAGACTCAAAAATGACCTTCTTCAACCCCAAATCCCAAGACAACATTAGTTCTTCTAGGACAGCCCACTCTCCACTCTTCAGCAATATGAGCTTGGCAGTCGCCTATCATCCTTGTAAATCCAGCAATCCATTTACCTGATCCTTCCCTCACAACTCCTCCACATCTTGCCTCATGAGAATATAGATTCACAGCCCCATCAACATTAACTTTAAACAAGCCATTATGGGGTCTTTTCCAACCCAGATTAGTTGGATTTCTCAGGTCCTCTATCATCCTCTCGACCTCATTGTCAACACCCTAACCTCAGCTAGCACAACAAAATAACAGTAGCAGGGTATCTAGGCCACACAAAGCTACTATAAAAAATAGATGAATTCCTCCACTCCCAAAGTTTCCATATAGCTACTCCAAACATCAAACTCCATCGCCCCGTATCTTTTGCTTAAGGATTTGTTAAGATTTAGATCTAACCAATCCCTCAAGTTCACAGAGAAGAAATGAGAGACATACCTTTGATGGATTAGGTTGACCCACATACTTCTAGCATAGTGACAATCCCTTAACCCATGTAAAATGTCTTCCAGACCAGAATTACAATGACCACATAAGGCTGACGCTTGAGACCAGGTGCTACGCCATTAATTAGTTGGTAACTTATCCAAAGATACTTTCCACATAGAATTCCTAATAGAGAACCTACCATCTCCAGAAGTTCCCAAACGATGAAGTCATTCTTAGCATCAGCTTTTGGTGGTAAGACAGGAGATATTTTCCTGATTCCAGCAGAACCAACCGTGTCCAATAATTTGTCCACATTCCACATCCCTCCACGGGCCCAATCCACTACTACTGAATTCTCCTCCTCATCCGATAAAGGCTTGAAACAGTAATCTTTAAGTTTGATACCCTCCCCCACCCAGCAATCATTAAAGAAATTAACCACCATTCCATTTCGAATCTGCCACTTCTCTCCTTGTTCAATAATTTCTTTGTGTAAGCATATAAACCTCCACACTCTAGAATCTCCAGGCCTATATGACAGAAGATCATCCTCATCACGCCACATGTATCTCTGATATAGCATTTCAGCCCATAAACCTTTTGCACCAAGAATTAATTAGATTCCAAGCTAGTTTCGCTCCAAATGCTTTATTAACCAGAGACAGTATCTTAAATCCGAGTCCATCGTACTCCTTTGGTCTTGTGATATGCTTCCATCCAATAGTAAGGAAACCTTTAGTCTCTTCATTATGTCCCCAAATTAAATGAAATTTCTTTGCAATCTTTCTAGCTACTTCTTGACAAACCTTCTTAGCCAACCTTGCCACTTGCATCTGATACATTTGTATAGAGCTTACCACCGATTTTGCTAAGGTAATCCTTCCAACAATAACAAACTGTTCGCTTTCCATACAGTTAGCTTTGATCTAACTCTTTAAATGACATATTGAAAATCATATGTCCTTCTCCTATTCCGAGTAAAAGGAAACCCAAGGTATCTCCCAATCTCACTAGTAATCTTCATGTGGGTCAAATCTCTAATCCGTAGCCTAGTATGTGAAGGGACTCTTGGTCAGAAAAATATCGACGATTTTGTCTTATTAATTTTCCCTCCTGATGCCATCATAAACTTCTGTAAACAACTCATCATACATTGTGTTTGTTCCACAGAGGCAACACCAAACAGGAGAAGGTCATCTACAAACATTAGATGGGACATACATGGGCCAGACCTAGAAGCATAAATAGGATGCCAACAACCACTCACAACAAAACTACAAATCAGATGGGAGAGTCTATCGATACATAGTACAAATAATAACGGTGAAATCGGATCCCCTTGTCTAAGTCCTCTACGTGGGCAGAAAAACTCCATCTGTGATCCATTCCATAAAACATTATTAAGAGACCGAAGACACACATGAGATAATGAGATCAATAAATTTCCTCTCAAACCCAACATCAACCAATACCTGCTTCAAAAAATTCCAACTAATCCAATCATATGCTTTCTCAAGGTCAATCTTCATCACCATAAGTCCTTTCCTATTCATGGTCCTACTCATAATATGCAAAATCTCTTGACTCACTATAATATTATCTTGTATATGTCTTCTTTTAATAAATCTAGTTTGGAAAGGCGAGATTAGATCATTCATTACCCCTCTCAGCCTTGGAGCAATAACCTTAGCTAAACACTTATAATGCACCGTACATAATGAAATAGGTCTAAAATAGGATACCGATTTAGCATGTTCTATCTTTGGAATCAAAGAAATGAGTGTTATGTTTGACTTAGTTAGTGAAACCATACCTTGAAACGTTTTTTTCACAAAATTGCATAAAGCAGGTCCCACAGTGCACCAGTTTGACTTGTTAAAAACATGTGGAAAGCCATCATATCCCGGTGCTTTGAAATTTCCCATCGAAAATACTACATTTCTTACTTTGTCATCTCCAAGAACTGAAGCCAGCTTTGACAGGGTTAACTGGTCAATAATAGGAAAAGACAATCTTGTACTAAGCACCAGAGCTTCTTGAGGATCCAAGCAATAGAGCTCCTTAAAATGACCATTTATTAGCTTCTTAAGATCTTCTTCAGCATTAACCCACTCCCCATTTCTATCTTTTAACATTCTAATTTTATTTATCCTTCTTCTCACTTTCGTCTTCAAATGATGGTATCTTGTACTCTGATCACCCTGTGTAATCCATTTGGCTCTAGATTTCTGGAACCACTTAATCTCTTCAAGAGCCAACAACTGCTCCAGTTCGTCTTGTATCTCTTTTTCCAAAGGTCATAAAAACCCGGAATAAGGGTACAATCCAGCCTTTTGCATTCCCTCCAACAATCTCATAATATTCTATATTTTCCTTTTTATCGTACCAAATACATTTTTATTCCAATCACCAAATCGAGTCTACAGATTGCTAAGGGATTGGTTAATATCCCCCTCATTAACCCATGCTGCATCCAAAAACTCTTTATAATTATCATGCTTCAGTCACATTGCCTTGAAGCGAAAGGGTCGATTTCCAAAGCTAAACTCATCAGCCACACACTTCAAACAGATTGACTTATGTAACATCCTAATTTTTTTTTAAGATTTAATTGTAATTATGAAATAATTATATATTTGATTATGGTAATTAAATTGTAATTGTGAGAAGAAAAATATATATTAATAATAAAAATAAAATAAAATTGGGCTTTTGTGGTAATTTTCTCCATTTCCAAAAAAACGGAAGGAAAGAAACATGGCTGGCGGAAGGAAAAGAAGAAGAAATATGTGTGTGTGTGTGTGTGTGTGTGTGTGTGTGTGTGTGTGTGTGTGTGTGTGTGTGTGTGTGTGTGTGTGTGTGTGTGTGTGTGTGTGTGTGTGTGTGTGTGTGTGTGTGTGTGTGTGTGTGTGTGTGTGTGTGTGTGTGTGTGTGTGTGTGTGGGACATGGCTGCTCACAACGATGGCCATTTGGCTCCACAATTATGATCATTGGAGTAGGCAACAAGTAATGAATGCATTATATAAATCAATTAGCTCTCATATACATAAATAGGGGTCTGGCGGTGAGGCGACTTATCTGATTGTGAGTGAGAGATTAGGCAAAAGAGAAGGAGTGTTGGAGTACTTTTGAGCTATGTTATTTATTTTATAAGATCATTTTGCTAGTTAAATTAAATCCTTTTCAGTAAACATCCTCCATAAAAGTTGTTTCAAATATTTTTCTCTTTCCAAGGAGTATAATAATATTCTGTTAGTTAGTAAAAATTTTGAGGTTATGATTTTAAAAAAGTTTTAAGTTTTGATAATAGATGACTGTATATATGTATAGAATGATTAATAACTCGTTTTAATCGGCTTAGATTTATTGATTGGTTGTTGTAGGAATTTAAATTAATTTTTCTATTTAAGAAATTTAGGATTTATATCCTACCTCATATTTCTACCGATTAAAAGTTGTATTAATAATTTATTTTGAGTTAAGAGAGATATTATTGAAATTTGAATCGGTTTAGTTTTGAAATTTGAAGGATTAAACTGTTATTTTCAGTTTTTATTACAATAATATATTATTATTATAATTTGTGCATTTTGAGTTATATAAGTTATAATTATGATAATGTAGAGTTTACCTGTGACCAGTGATTGTTCGCGTTTTACTCCTCAAGATAAGGTTTAGCTTGGAGTTGAGCTAACCAGGGTTAATTTATTTTTTATGCTCGTTTTGGACTGTAAGTGGTTTTTCTAAATCTTACTTTCACAAGAATTGCTAGCATGTGTTTCAAAAAATTATGCGTGTATTTGGATATGAAATTGTTTCAGTGAAGCAGTGCATTTTCCAATTATATATGTAGATAAGTAATATTGTTATTGAGATTGTGTTTGTGGTGATAGTTATGATGTTTGTTGTGAAATGTTGTACATGGAATAATGAATTTTGTGAGATATTGTTGTTATGAATGTTGTATATGTAATAATATATTGCACGATGTTTTTGAAAGTTATAATGACATATTATTTATCTACTGTGGGTTGTGTTGGACTATGTGGAAGAGATTTAGGGTGAAATTGTACCCATCGGCTCTCTCATTCCTGGCTTAGAATTTGAGTTGAGTGTTTTGGGCGAACACCTCCTTGTTACGGTATATTGGTGGTAGCATGGGAGGGGACAATATTCTTGAAGTGACTAGCTAACATTTACCAGGTGTACTAGCATTGATAGGTTGTACCACATCCAGAAGATATAAGGAGGAGCAGGATGGTTGAGTGAGGAATGATTCTAATTATTGTTAATTATTATATACTAATTAATTATTTGCTGTTGATATTATAATTATGTTAGCAACCTGCTTCTCTGACTTGCAATCTTTTCCTGCATATTTGATAAATTAATTTTGGTTACTAGGACTTTATGTCTCACCCCGTCATTATCAATATTTTTTAGGTGAGACCTCTAATTTCACTAGTAGCCAAGGGAAGCAATCAGAAGCATAATAAGTTGCAAACTTTGTAAGCCTCTTTTGGTATTAGTATTGTATGGATTTATATATTGCCGGGCCCTCACCTTTCCAAGTGAATCTAGGACCACTATAACCCAGGTCCGTAAGACTGCATCTCCTAATCTTATCAGTAAAGATCCTGATTTTAGCATCGCTACCACCTGACCCCCCCAGTCCATTCCGATATCATTAAAATCGCTGATGGTCACCCACGACGCCGAGATCGAGTTAGCAAGACCTTCTAATTCATGTAATAGGATATGCTTTTGAGTTTTGTTTGGGATCGCATACACTGCCGCAAGGAGAAACGGTGAGCGTCCTAATTCTGTGCACTAGACATGAATAAATTGTCGGTCCAGTTTGATTACTGATACATCAAGCTGATTCGACCTCCAAGCTGCAACTAAGCCCCTAAAGCGACCAACGCTTGGGACAACAGCTAACCCATCATACCCAAAAGAACTCAGGCACCTAAATCGAGCTTCCTTCTCACTCTTCATCTCCGACAATACGACCAGACTCGGACTATTCGTTTTTGACACTATTCTGAGGTTCTGGGCTTGTTTCTTCCCACACGCCTCCCTAAGATTCCAATATACTATATTTAACATTATTGGATCCAAATACCATAAAAGGGGCCCAAATCTGATCATAAATGCATTGGGCTTTTCAACCCAACACCATCCATCATTCTCTCACCTAGAGTTTCTTCTACCATCTCACAATGTCTATTGAGGATGAATCAACCCAAAATCTACCAGAAGGTCCACAAAGCTGCCCTATATCACCTGGATCTAGCTGAAAACCTGACTCCCACACATCCGAGCCCACCTCCTCATCCAATTCTACATTCTCTACTCCCTGTAGTCCTGAAGCCTCAAAATTCAGTCCTGTCATGATCTCCTCCTTGTCTCTACCCAATTTCAATTTCTCATATGTAATACATAACACCTTCTGTCTCTTCCCCTCTTTTTGTACATTGTCCCTGGTACGTTTCTCCTTATGTATCTCTTGTCGGCCATTTCACTGTGTTTTCCCCTCTAGGTGTGCTCTTTACTTTCGTCTACTTTTTATTCCCGCCACCATTTTTGTCCTTTCCAGATTGTACAACACTGAGATTCCTCTATTCCTCCTCAACTTTTGCACCACCTACACCATTGGAAACTGCCTGTGCCTCTACCTTCACCATCTCCACGACCTCACCTTCTTCCACAGCCTCCTTAGCAAGAACTCCAAATCGGGACCCCTTATCAAGCTGTTGGATATTGCCTGGCTTTTTATCCTTTCCCCCTCTTCTTTGTCTATTAGTTTTATGCACCACCCTCCAAACTTCATTATCATTTCTGTTATTATCCTCCACATCCGTATCTCTTGATGTTTCAGTCTCCAGATTGTTCTCCACTTTGCTCCTTGTTTTAGTCGAAGCAGCATCCCCTTTTTTACAATTCTTCGCTTTATGTCCATAAATGCCATGACGGGTTCATAGTCAATGCAGTCCTTCATATTCAACATAATAGTCTTGTCCATCTATAGAAAAGCCAGACATTAACTGTTTACTCAAGTTGACTAACACAAATTCTAGCGAAATGTCCCCTAAGTATGCTAGATGTATTGATATCAATTTTAATAGTTTCACCAATATGATTTTCAATCCAAGTTAGAGCTTCCTTATCATACTATTCCAAAGAAATATTCAGCGTACAGACCCAAACTGTCACTTTATCTATAGTAGCCTTCCATGGTTGGAACAGGGGCTCTCAAGGTCTTAATACGTTGCAGCTTCTCGGAAAAGGTCTTACCAGAGCTCCAAGGATTCTTCCCCGTCATACCCAACCTTGGCCATTCCTCATCCACACTAGAACTCCCAACATTCTTTATTTTCTTTGAACTTCTAATGAGCAGGTCATCTTCCTCCGCAACGGAGGAACCAGGGAAGCACTCTTCGGAGCAATGACGATCGCCATTGTTTGCAGAGGCTATGAAAGTTCTCGTTTTTCACTATAACGTATACTTACTTCATGGCCCAGAAGAAGTTAGTTTTAGGTCTTATATTACAAAAGAGTAGTATCTTATCAAAAAAAAAAAAAAAGAGTAGTATGTTTTTTGGAAGTACCATGCTTTCTTGGTTTGGATCAGACTATCCCATTTAGCAAAATGTTACATATGGTGGAAGGCCCAATAAAATTAATAGGCCCATAAAATTCTCAAGTAGACGAAAATTTCAAGCCCAAGTTTTTAGAACTTATATTATCCTCCAAAACGCCCACCAATAAATTCTAGAACGATGAGAAGTAAAGAAAAAGAAAAGGAAACGTGAGTAGAAAGGGAGAAAAGGAATCTACATACACAAATTCATTTTTCTTTAAAATTTAGAAAAAATCAGAGGAAAAACTTTAAAGAGTCCAAAGTGAACCATAGTAATAGTATAATATTTTTTAAATAAAGAATTTCATTTTTATCTTTTGTTATCTTGAGGTTCTTAAACCCGAACTGGCCACTAAATCGACTAGGTATTGAGTCAAGTCAGATTCAAACCAGAGCTAATTTGGGGACAAACTTGTAAGAAATTGAAGATTTTAAGGTTATTAATATAAAATTCTAATCAACATATTTTGGAAGCAAGTGGTAAAGGACTTGTTCTCCCACCACCATGTCCTCGGTTTGAAGCGTGGGAATGAAAAAAAGGGTGTTGGGAGCTCTTCCCCCACGACCGTGGGCCCAACGCGGAGCGAAATCCGGATTAGTCGGGCAGAAGGCCCAAGAAACCGGGTGGAATACCAAAAAAAAAATAAAATTCTAAAGAAATTTTTTTTAAAAAAATATAGTGAGCAGAGTTGATGCGGGATGCCCAAACCGAACCGGGTTTCAAAACCCTGCTTATCTTATCAATTTTTTTTCTAAAAGAAAGAGAGTACTGATGATGGGATTTATTGAGAAAATCTCAATCTCATACATAATTTTTAAGAAATTTGAATATTTTCTCTCATACGGTCACACCCCTGTGTTTTTCAAGGAGACGTAAAGCAGAGGAGACCGCGTCCAGAGCATTTTCTATGTTGTGTTTGAAATTTTTTATTGATTTCAAAAGTTTGAATATTTTGAACCTTATTTTCTGGATAATGACTTTGACCTGCATTATCATTTAAGTTTTTGTTTAATAATATGTCCTTCATTATTAGCTTATAAGTCGTTATCTCATGAAGAAAAAAGAAAAATTAGTGAAATTGCCACTCAATTTGTAATGGGAATCGCATTAGGCAATTTCACACTATCTTCCTTACCACATGCTATAAAAAAATTTCTCATATTGAAATCATTAAATTAGATATTTTAACTATTTATGAAAATAATAATTGCATGCCGGGTCGGTCTTGTGCTTTTGTATTTTAAATTGAATACTATTTGATATAAAATGATTCCATGATTATAAAATATTTTATTGAAATACAATAATCACCACACAATACATCGAGTTATATTATAAAGAATCTTCTCTCAAATAAATTTTTTGAACACCTTATAATAGCAAGGTCCTTAAAAAATTTATACATATGTGCTTCAACTCGACTGGATTTAAATTAGCTAATATTTCAATATGACTTTAAAAATTACTTGGTATTTAATGTCTTATCATAACATCAAAGAAATACTCGGTTCTAAATGTAGGGCCTATTTTATCGGATTTTGATCATAAATATATGACATATATCTATTATATCTTTTATATTTATCATCATTTCTCAAACTAATCTAACGTATAAAGGTATGTATAATCTAATGTTATACATAAATATTTTGAAGATATCATGTCACATTTTTAATAATTAAACAATTTATTAAGATGTCTTATATTAAAAACTAGAGAATTAACATAATAGGTATACAGTTAGTCACACATTGTGAGAAATTTGGTCCATTTCAACATGTACAATAAAATTGATTTAAGGACTCAATATTTATTGAAAGAATACTTATAATCTAAATATATTGTCAGCTGTATTTCTAAATAACTCCTAATTACCATATCAGTAATCCATCAGAATATTACTCTATCCGGTCTTAAATATAAGACAAAGTTAACTTTTTTTGGAGAGATTAAGGAAGTTAATTAAATTACTTTAAAATATTTATATTTGTCATTTTTTGTCCCAACTATTTTGCTTAACTTGTAAAATTATATACTACTATAATCTAAAGATACACAACATATGATATGATTAAATAACTTATTTAGTTTCCTTGATATTTCCAAAAAATTCAAATATGTCTTGTATTTTGTATTTAAAAATATATATATATATATTTTTAAAAAAATATCTAAATCAACAGTGGAGAAAACAACTTTGAAATGTTTGGCTCCAGCACTAAATATAGACAACAAACTCATTGGGATCGAATCCACACACCAATATTTTGAGTGTATCCTTAACTGTCTGATTTGCAACTTTATGGTTGGTTTCATGGGCATTTTAATGTTTGATCAAAGTTTTTTCCCCCTCTCTGTTAAGAAATTTGCATGCTTCTCAACCACACAGATTGGCTTCCCTTTTATGAAAAAGAAAGAGGCCACTTTCTGAGTTCTGCAGCCAGCACTTGCCTCTTAAAGTAAAAGCACAAGATTAGAGTTTCAACCAAATAGAAAAAAGGATCATCCCAAGTAATATACTGTCACCAAGTTGGAGTCCACATCAGATATTTATATTATATACTGAGATGGCATTTTCTTTCTTGAGCCAATTGGTTGATCTAAAGTGCAGATTCCACTTAATTCCTATGTAAAATCTTTGCTTGAGCTCTTGCCAATGATCTGATCCCACTTGGGTTTTTGGATCTCTATCTGTTTTGTCAACTACCCTTTTAATTTGAACCACTATGAATTTTCTTGTGGTGGAGAGATAATCTTCAGATCAATGTTTGGTTGATAAAGTAGTGTCTCATTGAGCCACAACAACAACAGCCACCACCAGTATATCAGAGTTTTAATTATAACCTGAGACTTTTTTTTTTTGTTAAGAAATATAACCTGAGACTTTTGATAAGGCAGTTAGTCTACTTCCCACTTCGGAATTTCCAGAAGGTACTTATTTGGACATTATTACTCTATACAACAGACATTTTAGTAAACAAATCATGTTCAAGTCCAATGGACCAGAAGAAAAGTGTTATAAGCAAAGAGAAGTTAGATGAATTACACATGATTTGTGATATTGAAATTTGAAACTCACAATTTTACAGCACAGCTAATTCTATATTTCTTATTTGCAGGAACATCTGGTGGCCAAAAATCAGCCTTTTCTTACAGAGTACAGGTATCAGTGTAGTGTGAAAAAGGACCAGGAAAAAAATTAAACAAAGAAAGCCCCACCCCCATACAACAAACTTGCTATACATACATTGGCACATTCATAGAACAACCAAAAGCCAGATAGCTAGCAAGCTGTGTCATGTATTTATGTTAAGAACTGATAATCATTGTTGTAAACCATCAGCTCCTATGCGATCAAGCGACGAAACAACTTCTTCGATAGAGGGTCTTTGCCTTGGTTCCTGGTCCAAACACCTACAAGCAATGGACAGTACCTCCAAGAGCTGCTTCTCATGATCCTTGTCCCAAATGGCCGGGTCGAAAATTTCCTGCTCCTTGTTTTCAGATTTCATCTGAAAGACCCAAGACACCAGGTTCCTGCAGTTTTTACCCTTGATGACTTCTACCGGCCTTCTACCAGTGAGAAGCTCGAGAAGAACAACACCGAAGCTATAGACATCACCCCTGAAGGTTGCTGTTAAAGTCTGACTATACTCAGGTGGAATATATCCCAAAGTACCCACTAAATCTGTTGTAACATGGGTGTCATATGGCTGAAGTAGCCTTGAAAGGCCAAAATCAGCCAAACGAGCTTCAAATTTATCATCCAGAAGTATATTGCTAGATTTAACATCGCGATGAACTATGAATGGCTCGCAACCCTTGTGCAAGTAAGCTAATCCATGAGCTGCACCTTTTGCAATCTTGAGTCTCACATCCCATTTCAGAGCTGAATTTGCATCCACACACTCATGCAGCCAGTAATCCAAACTTCCATTCTCCAAGTAGGAATAAATTAACAATCTGACATTGCCGTGCCGGCAATAACCTTTAAGAGACACAAGGTTCTTGTGCTGAGCTCTGGAAAGGGCCTCCACTTCGGCTTGGAATTCACGCTCCATCTGACCACAGTCCCCAGAAAGCCTCTTGACTGCGGCTTTTGCGCCATTGGGAAGATTTGCCTTGTACACGAGACCAAACCCACCACAACCAATAATGTTTGCCTGGTTGAAGTTGTTTGTGGATTTCAACAAATCTGCAACCGTGAGATCTTTGCAATCTGAATTCTGAAAAAGAACCAATTTTGAAGAAACAAGTCCCTCAGATAACCTAGGGGGCCGACCCAATTCCTCATCAAAGTTTTCAACTGGCTTCTCTTCATCCCTTTTTGATACTTTTAGCAGAACAATGGCAAGAAGCAGGGCAAGCCCTACACCTATACTGATTGTTATACCAAGGACATTGTTTCTACCAAATCTGCTGGAAGAACCAGAAGGCATATTGGACCTCGATTCCACATCGTCGGTTTTGCATCGAGAAATCATTCCACCACAAAGACCCGGGTTGCCCTCAAAACTTGTACTAGGAAAGCTTAGAAATTGTCCCCCAGTTGGAATTTGTCCCTGCAAGTGATTATATGCCACGCTGAACTTTGACAAGAATGTGAGGTTGTTAAACGACTGGGGATAATCCCAGAGAGATCATTATATGACAGATCTAATATTTCCAAGTTCTCCATTGCCGAAATACTGCTAGGAATTGTACCAGAGATTTCGTTCCTGCTCAAATCCAAGACATGCAGTGCTTTGAGTTGCCCGATTTCTGGCCATATCGTTCCATTCAATCTGTTGTTGCTCAATAATAATGACGGAGGGAAACTTGAAGCCTGGTTATATGGCAGCCCATTAACACTCTTGTTTCTCTTAACATAGAGAGGAACACCGGTAGATGCAGACAGATTTGGTCTAGTGCAATTTGTGGATACAAGGCCCTTCAACTGTGTCAAACTTTTAGGCATTTCTCCTGCGAAAGAATTGTTTGAGAAATCCAGGTAGAACAAATTGTCCATCCTACCAATCCAAGCAGGGACACTACCTTCCAAACGGTTCCAAGACAAATCAAGGACGGCTAATTTGCTGCAATTCAATAGCCAATCAGGGACCTGGCCTTTAAGACCACAATTTCCCAGTGCTAAAACCATAAGGCTCTCAAAGCCCAAAACACTTTCGGGTATTTCCTCACCACGGAAATTCTTTGTGAGGATAAGTGTAGTGAGGTTTTTACAATGCTGCAGCACCGATAGCGCACTGGGTAAGTTCTCTAAGCTGTTGTTTGACAGAGACAGAAAGAACAGCGATGAAAGGTTCGTATAGTTTTCAGGAATTGAACCAGTCAGCCCATTCTTAGCAAGGCTCAAAACTTTCAATTTGCGGCAATTGGACAAGGAGCTAGGAAGAGGGCCAGTAAAATGATTAGATGCAAGATCAAGGTTACACAGATCAGACAATCCAGTGAAATTAAGATCAATTCGACCTGCCAGAGAATTGTTTCGAAGATCAAGCACCCGAAGCTTTGAGCATAAAGCCAGGCTAGATGGCAGCGGCCCAGAAAATGAATTGGTGTGTGCTGCTAATTGTTCTAAATCAGACAAATTCCCAAACACATTTGGGAGTACCCCAGAAAACTGGTTCCCAGAAATGACGATAGACTTTAGGCTAGAGAGCTTACTTAGTTGGGTGCTTAACTGACCCGAGAAATTGTTCAAAGACACTGAGAGTTGCTCCAAGGCTGACAATGAGTACAAAGCATCTGGAAGAGGCCCTGAAAACAAATTATTATCCAAATGCAACTCCTGAAGAGATGTGTTACATTTTTCCAAGCCTTCAAGGCCACCAGCAAACCGATTCGCCGATAAATCAAGCACTTGAATCCCCTTAGAGGAACTGCAAATTTGAGAATTGAACTGACCGTTGAATAAATTGTTGCTTATGTTCAATGCAACGAGATGAGGAAATTCCCCAAACTCAGAGAGATTTCCAATAATTGAATTGCTGGAAATATTGAGAGTTTGAATAGATTCCAAACCAGAAAGAGCTTCAGCAACAGGTCCTGACAGCACATTATGGCTCAAATCCAGAAATTTCAACAGCTTCAACTTGGAGAATTCCCGGGCAACGCACCTTGGAGATGATTGAACGAAAGATCCAGCACAATCAAGCGATCTAATTGCGCTAGAGAACTAGAAATTGCACCTTTCAGACCCATTTGAGGCAGAATCAACTTGGTCACTCTATTACCAGTTGTCTCATCAGTCAAATTATTATCACAGACAACTCCAGCCCATTTGCAGCAATCAATATCAGAGGACCATGATGTGATAATAGTCCCATTTGTGAGGTTACCAGCAAATTGCCTCAGAGCCATCAGATCACGAGAGTCACAAGATGGGTTTGAGGTTTTCAGACCCAGAGATAAGCAAAGAAAGGAAGCCAAGAACACCCATTGGAGAAAACTCATCAAGAAATATCTCAGTACCACCATTATGAAACCAGAGAATATAATATCTTCAAAGCTCAAATCAAGGTAAGGCCATTAGAATCACAGCGCTTTTTTTCAGAAGGAGCTTGAAATTGCAAGTGAAGAAGCAGTAATTATAAATAAACAAAGGGGTATCACCAATCCCTAAGGGGAAAATCAAATCCCAAGAAGAGAGATCGAGACAATGGGAAAGAAAACCCTACTTAATCTGAACGCACTCTCACGAACAAGCCCTTGAGAAAGAGATAAGGAAGCTACAAATGAAGAAACTTATATCCCATTACCCCCAGACGCCTAAGAAAGCACAAAAAGGACCATCTAAGAGCAGCTTGCGGGTGAAGCGAACAACAGTGACCATGAGAGAGCAAATAAAAAAAAAAACAAAAACAAAAAAAGTAAAGGAAACAACAATCAAATTATACAGGTAGAGCTGGTGATCTTCCCTCGTCCCCACCTGAAAATTAAGATCCTTGACCAAAAATCAAGAACCCATAAACTAAAAATTGACGGGACATAATCTTAATCTTAAAACAAGAACCACAGATTATTTTTAAATGAAAACTAAATCCCACCAGATCACAGGAAAACTACAAAAAACCCTTGAATAAAAAACAAATCTTTTGGTTACTTAAGGGGACAGAAGTTGAAATTATGAGCTAAGGGAGTTGACAAAGAAAATAAAGAAAGATGGGAGTACGACGATGACAAGGCCCTGCGAAACCTAACCTCAGGGGAAAACAATTTTTTCGTCAAAGGGTATCCCTTGGTTTCCAAACCAGACGATTTTTTTTTCTTTGTTTTTTTTTTTTGCCTTCGCTACGCTCTTTTTCTTGTGCTACAGTGAGTTTTTTTTTTTTTTCAAACGTAATAGCTGTATTCTCTCTGTTTTTCAAACCAAACACAGAGATGAGGTAGAATCTAGAGGAGAGAGACAAGGGGGAGCAGATATTTCAAATCAAACAAATAGTTGCAAGAAAGAAAGAGAGAGAGCGCACTAGGAGGAGCACAGTGCGAGACAGAAAAGGAAAGTTCTTTCTCTTTCTTCAGAATCTAATTTTTTATTTGGTTGGGCCATCGTAGTAAGTAGAGAGAGAGAGAGAGAGGTTTCAAGGTTGAAACTTGAAACGAGGATGAAGGTAAAGAGAGCTGACTTGAGCTCAATAAATTGTGTTTTTCTCTCTATCTCTTAGATTTCTTTCCTTCTTTATTGTTTACAGGGGATTAATGCCTACGAGCCTGCCTGCTCTTTCACATGCCATCTTCTCTGTTAACCCTGTCGAAATAAAACTTTTGTTATACACACTTATAAATCGTAAATCATGTAACAACTAACTCAAACGGGCACTCTCTCTCTATTAAGTGTGTTTTTGGATTATATTTTAGAAAACAGTTTTTATTTTTTATGATTTATAGGATAAATATATGTGTTTTAATTTTAGAGTTAAGCACTCATAACTGTGTCTGAGAGTCAAAGCGCGGCCCCTGCATTTGTCTGCTTTCTTTCTCTCTCTCTGGGATAAAGAGAGACGATGGGGTTATGAGGTTCAACAGATTCGGTAGGGGTGGTAAAACGAGGAGGGAAAAGAGGTTTTCAAAGCCCCACGCTTTCATTACGCGCGTGCTTTACACACGTGGCATTGCTATTATGACAGAATGGGTCTATATTGAGTGTTTTGAGATCATATTTAAGTAATTTAACACTTTTCTCTCAGCGTGCTTAGTTTTTATTATAATAGATCAATTAATAAATATTATTGGTCCTTTTTATAAGTCACTTATAAGTTTTCAAAGACTATTTAATTTATCTTTCCATGTCTGTTCATATTTTAATAAGAGTAGTGAAAGAAAGTAATAACTAATGTTATATTTGAGTTTAGTTTAGTTAAGTCTTTGTTTGGATCCTTTTTATTTTTAATTTTAAAAATCTACTTTTAAGTATAAAAATTTAAAAAAAGAACTTTTTTAAAAAAGTTAAAAATGTTTTGGTGATTATATAAATTTTTTATGAAAAAATTCTTAAAAATTTGAAATTAAAAATATTTTTAAACTTTTTTTGATAAAATTTAAAAAAAAAAAAAAAAAACACTTTTTCTAATAAAAATTAAAAAATAAAAGGTATATTATAATAGGGTGGCGGCTAGCGGATGGTGATGGTGGCGGTGTGGTGGCGGTGGTTAGCCACCACCGTAATGTGATAGTATTCGATCGAGAGATTACGGGTTCTCTTATTATTTTCTTTATTCTTTTCTTTTTTTTAAAAAAAAAAAAGCTCATCATTTTTTTTTTTTTTTTTTTAAAAAAAGAGCTTAAAAATAAAAATTTATAGTAAAGAGCTTATTTTTAAGCTCTTTTTTCTTTATTATAAAATAAGTTTTTATAATTATAAGAGCATGTAAAATCTTGTAAAACCTAACTTATACTTTATAAGTAGATTATAAATTAAAAATAAAGATTTAGGTATTATAAATCATATAACTTTTATGAAAGGTTCAATGTTTTTAAGCTGCTTTTATTGGTTTGAAAGCTCTAATCTTAGTCCAAACCAACAATCAATTGCTCACGCTTTCTTTTGACTTTGATAAATTGTTTTTTAATTCTCAACTGAGAAATTTATCATCCTGTGAATTTTTTTTTATATAACCAAAATGCAATCTATCTCTTGTAACTCTTCTTCTAATATATGCATTACATCTTTAATTATGTGTAAAGCTAGAGATATTTGTATATATGTTATAAAAAAAGATTTGTGCATCTAACTAAAGATGAGTAATGAGTTACACCCTTTATATCAACAACAACAAAAAAGTTACAACCATTTAAAAACATAAACATTTAGATACTTTTCATAAATTTTGTAATAAAAGATTGGTCAGCAATTATTTTTAAAAGAGTTATAGTTTGATTCTAAATGTCATACTCAATTATCTTCTGTTTTTTACTAAGCTTTTTGGTCTTTATGTACTAAATTATAATTATTGAATAATAGGATACATTGTCCAAAAAAAAAATATATAGGATACCATAAAAGAAGTGTCCCCACTAACTGTTATAGCTTGTAGACAGTATTTCTTTTAATATCATTTCTCCCTCTATAAAAAAATAAAATAAAAGAAGTGTCCCCAATTTTATAAATATTAATAAAAAATAAACATCGTAGTTATTTTTTTAGAAAAAATATATAAATTAGTTAAGAGGATTTTATATTTACTTATTTAGAACTACGGTGTATATCTTTTTTCTTTTTTTTTTCACTAGCTTGTGTTTAGTTATTATATGAGAGTAATACAAGTCTATTTTATTAATATGAAATAATCATGAAAACATATTTTTCATAATTTAAAAATAATAAGGAAATTTAAATTTTAATATTTTATAAGAGATTAAATATTTGTGTTTAATAATATGTATAGACATTGAGAAAATTAATACTCCTTAAATAATATTCCCATATGTAGGTAAAAAATTATATTGGCAAAACCAAGTTTAAGTTTAAAAATGATTAAATGCTACATGTTATTACTATAAGAGTCGGTTGACTTTTTACAAAAATATTAAAAAATTTAAATGAATGACTAAATCCTAACATATTTTATATATCATTGGATTATATATTAATTTATAAGTCAATTAAATTGTTTGAAAAATAACAATAAATATAAATATTTTAATATAACTTATTTAACTTATTTAATCTTAAAAAAATTAATTATCTCTGGCGTTAAGGATATACTAGTAATATATACTCCCTCATGTCCACAATATATGGCACTTCAACTATATCATGAGAAACAAGAAATAACAATTAAGTCATTTGGTATGTCCTAAAATGTAATTTCCCCCCACTTTTACCCTTTTCGAGAAATATGTTTAACTATATTGAGAATGTTATTTTAGAGAGAGTGGGGATATAATAAATAGGCAAAGTTAGAAAGTAAGTATTAATCACATAAGCAAGACAGAAAAAAGAGCATTAATTAAACTTGACTTATATTCTAAATCACACTTTCCAATTCTCACAAAACTAATAAAAACAATTAAAAGCATTAAAGTTGTTCTAAAATTCAAGTGATTTCTAATATTACCTTTATTAATTATACTAAACTCAAATATCATACTAATTGTTACTCTCTCCCACTGCCCTTATTAAATATAGGAAGATATGGAAAAATAAATTAAATGCTCATTGGAAACTTGTTAGTAAGGATTAAAATGACCAAAAGTATTTGTTAGTTTGTGTCTTATAATAAAAATTAGAATGAGTATTGTTAACCGGATTAGGTTGAAACGAGATATGGTTTCTCTCCTTTGCGCCTTTTGTCCGCTGCCCCATCTCGTTCCTTTTTATTTGATAAAAGTCTACCCTCCCTCCAATTTTAAGGTTCCATCCCTACTTTAGCAAAATAAAAGAATATGAGAAGACTTTTTTTTTTTTATGTGAAAACTAATATTTATTCTTTGTAAAAAATAACTTCCTAATACTTATTAGCTAACTATTACTTTCTATACTCATAATCCGTTAATTATGGCTAATTGAATACTGATACTTATTATAAATTCTATTAGGCTGATAATAAATAATTTTTATTTCATCATTTAAATATATATATATATATACACACACTTACTATGAGTTGCACAGTCAACATAGCCAAGAGGCATTATTTCAATATAAATGATTTAAGATGATATTTTAAAGAAATCAATGCATTTTTTTAACAAATAAATAATTTAATTAATTTTCTTAATTTGCCCAAATTAATTAAATAAATTGTATATTAAAAATTGGAGAAATTTATTCAAGTATGACTATCTCCAAGTCTTAATATAAATTAAGAATTTTGGAAGATTAATAAATTACTAATTAATTATTAGTTAAGTATGATTATCTCCAATTCTTAATATAAAATTTATTTAACTAATTTGAGAATGTTAAGAAAATTAATTAAATTAGTTATTTGTTAAAAATGTGCATTGATTTTTTTGAAATATCATCTTAAATCATTTACATTGAAATTATACTATGACTATGTTGATCGTGCAACTCATAATAAGTTTATTTTTGAAAAAAAAAAACATAATAAGTTGTTACAAGATAGAAAATTTTTTTTTTTTAAAATGATGAAATAAAAATTATTTATCATCAGCCTAATAGAATTTATGATAAGTATCATAGTCAGTATTCAATTAGCCATAATTAACGGATTATGAGTATAGAAAGTAATATTTAACTAATAAGTATTAGGAATGTTTTAAAAATAAAAAATAAAAAATAATAGTTATCACAAATAAAATGTCTTCTCATATTGTTTTATTTGCTATAGTATAGATGGAAACTTGAAATAGGAGGGAGGACAGGGACCTGGCTAGCATCTGCTGCGGTCCTTTTCTACAACACAGTGTCATTTTGGCGTAAAACAGTGAACCAAATGCCTTTAAAAAAAAAAATCAGAATACTGAAAGATACTAAAAAAATATTTTAAGATACTAATCGGTACTGAAAAAATACTTTAGGTATCCTTTGAAGTATTTTTTTCAGCATGAGGAAGTATCCTGAAATATCCTTTTAATACTAGAAAGTAACTTGAAATATTTTTTCAAGATCCTAAAATAATTTTTTAAGATCATGAAGTATTTTTTCAATACATTCAAAAGTATTATAGAGTATCGTTTTAATACAAGTCAGTACCCTAAAATATTTTTTTAAGATCCTAAAATAATTTTTCAAAATCATGAAGTATTTTTTTAGTAACAATCAGTATGCTAAAATATCTTTTTAGTGGACTCAGCTTCAGTCCACCGCTATTGTCAACCTTAGCCATTCACTACCTCAAAACAGCGCTGTTTTGGCGCAAAACCTGATGCTCTTTTTTTTTTTAATACATATTTTAAGATCTGTAGTTCTTAAAAGATATTTTAGAATACTTCCGATACTGAAAAATACTTTATGATCTTAAAAAATTATTTTAGAATGTTAAAAAAATATTTCAAAATATTGACTGGTACTAAAAAGATACTGGATGATTCTAACAAAATATTTCATAATGTCAGAATGAGACAGAGGACCACGGCAGACACTAGTAAAGGCAGCAGCAGCAGATGCTAGCCGGGTGTGGAGGGCAGGCTTTATCAAATACTCCGCCGATGGCAGCTGACATAAGGCGCCACGGCTATGAAAATGTGGGATTGATTCAACAGTAGAGTATGACTTTTTTTTGGGACTGAAAATAAGAGTGATATGAAGAAATGGAAAAGGACGCGCTGTAAATAGAGTAGGTGGAAAGGGAGCGGCGGTACGGTAGGCGAACGTCACGGGTTGAACAACTTGCGTTTATTTCATCACCCCCTCCTCCTTTCCTCTCTCCCCTGTCTGGTCAACTCTCTCTCTCTCTCTCTCTCTCTCTCTCATGTGATTCCTTTCATGGCCCCTCTCTCTCTCTCTCAATCAAAGGAGGATCTACTGTATACGTAACTATCCTCAAATCTACCCATCTCATCTTAATTGTAAGTGTATTTTAACTCATGATAGTGAAGTATCATCAACATGTTCAGATAACTTTTAATTAACTAAAATTAATTAAAAATAATAAATATATTTAAAATAAATTGTTTTTCTAGTATATCTATATTTATGAGAGGCAAGTAAGACAAAGAAATAAAATAAATTTAAGTATCATCAACATTTTAATTAATGTAACACACATAATTAATGAGGTGTAAAAATAAAATAAAAATCATTACATGTTCAGATAACTTTTATCATGCTCTTGTAAAAAAACCAAGGCAATTCAAATTTTGATTTCTTTAAAAAAAAAAAGGAATGAAGGGAGTATTAAATTCATAAAATTTTCAAGTTTTTTCTTATTACTCTTTCTCGTCTACAATATAAATAATTTCAACTAATTTATTGAAACAAAAAAATATAGTTAATTCATTAAATGTGTCTTAAATTTAAAGAAATTTTCAACTTTACTCATATTTAATAAGGTCTTGAAAGAGAGAAAAAAAAGACATTGAGTCATGTTTAAGCATTAACTACATGAGTAAAATTAACAAATTAGCATTAGTGGCTCTCAAAGTTACTTATATTATAGACTAAACTATTCTTTTAAAAGTAACTTATATTGTGGACTGAGGGAGTATAGAAAACAATATGATACTACCAGATGCTCATCAATATAAGAGTTATTTAACCTTTTTTTTAAAGATTAAAAAATTTAAATAAGTTATATTAAAGTATTTATGTTTATTATTTTGCTTCAAATTAATTTATCGGACTTATAAATTGATAAATAATATAATAATATTCAATATATGTTATGATCAAGTAACTTATTTAACTTCTAAAGGTAGTATATATTTTCTCTCATATATATCTTCCCTCATTCACTGAAAAGTTATGAACAACATTTTACTGTGGTCTTATATTTATGACAAATATTTTTGTTCAAAATGGATTTATAATGAAGATCAAGGTGATAAAATATAAATTACTTCCTTACAGTTTTGAGTTAACTCATTAAATTTTTCTGAAATTATTTTTAGAATTTTACATTTACTAATGAGGTTTAGAAGAAAAGGAAAAAAAAAAAAGAGGTGTCATATTTATGCATTAATTACGTGGAGAAAATTTAATTTTATTGCTTTGGTCCTATTTATATGGCAATATGACATAGAGAGAGGAATTTTTTTTGTCCTTCTATAGTAGTATGATATATCATTAATTTTTTCATATAAATTAAAAATTATAACATTAATTTATTATTATATCGACCTTGTTTTCCTAAGCTATAAGATGTGTGTGTATTAAATAAGAATAGAGTTTAAAAGTTATTTAATTTTAAGGAAAATTAATAAATTTCAAGTTTTTTCTTGTTCAGGTGTTAAATATGGTGAAAATGCCTTATAAATTGGATTGGAGAAATATATGATAGACCAATTTTTTTTTCCAAATGACTGTTGCATTTTAGACCAGATGATGTATATTATCAAATCATCCCATATTTGGTAGTCATAATATAGACTCCAACTAATTCAAATCAAGTCGGAAAGAGTGGTTAAACACTAGTGATGGGTATTTGTGGATTAAGAATTGGAAACTCTTAAACCATAGTTTCATAAGACCTTTTCTGTAAATTAAAATAAAACTCATCTCACATACTTATCTTTTAAATCATAAAAACACTTCTAAAAAGTCAAAACAAACATGCACTTATGAAAGCACGTAAAAAAGTGTTTTTACCTCCATCGAAATAAAATTCTTCTCGATCACATATTTATTTTGTATACTGTAATGTTCCTTAAAAACATAATCCTAGAAAAATAGGATAAAATCCTCATTCGTGCTTTGATTAACTTCTGGCTTGGCAATATGGGTAAGGCATTCACGTACTAAGGGGAAAAATCTTCATGTAACACTATTATAGATTTGAGCATTTATAACATATAATACATAAGGTTATAGCTAATAAACATTATGTATGTCAAGGCGGAAGTCGCGTAAGGATACATAACGCTTAAAAGTAACTAGTTAATTATGTGTACCGTCATGAAGTACGAGGTAGAGAATAGAATTTATGAAAACACAAAAATAACGGTTGTAGTTAATAACCGTAATTTATTTAGTGACAAAAGTGACAGTTCTTTTGAAACAACCATTATGTAACACTTACAAACGATTCTTCTTTCAATCTTACATCTACGAAAACACAAATATAATGGTTATGTCAATTGACTGAAAAGTATGAACGACAAAAATGACATTTTATAATAAACAACCATCATGTAAAGTACAAATCTAAAATGCACATTTTCAAAACCTCATTTGATATGACGCCAAGCACTAATTCTTCTTAAAGTTAAATACTTTAGAATGAAGTATTCATTTTGTTCATAATACTTTTCTAAAAAATATATTTTCATAACCTCGTCCTTCTCTCCCTCATCATGGTCAAACACCAAATAATTCTTTCCATTCACCCTCCTCCTCCTCCTCGCCATCCTCACCCTCCTCCTCCTCCTCCTCCTCCGCCACCACATTACCTCATCATCCTCCTCTTCTACCTCTTCCTCAAATGCAAGCTCTGCTGTAGACGTTAGCTAGCCTTGACCACTCCATAAGGCGTTTAGATAGACACGTCCATAGTCTGAACAGGAATTTAGACCGCATCCTTCGTGACAATCAGGTTGTATATGATCACTTTTAGTTAGACCATTCATCTCCTTCCTTAGATGTCGATGATGTTCCGAACGAGGTCGAGGGGCAAGGGGAGGCGGAGACAGAGGACAACAATAGTATTGATGACTGAAAACCACTACTTTTTTTTTAATATTAAAAAAACAATCGTTAGGGTAATGTAACCCAAAAACATTTTTTAAAAACAATTGTCTATTCAAGATTATTAGTAAACAACCGTTACTAATTTAGACATTTTTTACAAGGCTCTATTACGCAACCATTTTCATTCCAATGGACATGTACGTTCATCTGTATAACCCACAAAACCCTTTACTTTTAAATGTCCGAAAAATGAACTCCATTTATTCATCTACTTCGATCTATTCCAACTTCTCATATCCAACTTTTGACTTGGTTCTTCGTTGATTACATGGGAGAGTAAGGACGGATGGACAATTACTTGAAGGATCTGACCCCTCTTGTTCGCTCTTTGGTTGAGAAGGTGGATAAATTATTGAAAAAGGATATGAACCTAATGATGCAGCAAATCGTTAATCCACATAACTTTTTATTTTTTGTTAATTTATTCAAACTCGTTTTTTTTAAATTTTTTGTTTGTATTATGGGGTTGAATAATCAACTTTAAAAATTATTAAAAAAAAATTCAAATAAGTAACAATTATATGTAAAACGTGTCCTTTTCATAATACCATATCAAATACCTAACGATTATTAACAAATCACCGTTACTGTTTACAAAACCTAACGTCTGTGATGTTAAAACTATGAACTTTCGTTCAAAGGTTCATTACGGTTGTAAATTAAGAACCATAAGAAAAGACCACCTTTCATAACAATTCTAAACTTATAGCCGTGAGCAAATGTTGTTAAGTCTTTTAAAAGTTATATGACAGTTCGGAACTGTGAAGTATGATGTTAATAATCGTCATATATAGCGATTTCTATAGTAGTGTAGGTATCTATAAGGCACTTAAAATATTGTTCGTTTCACTGCATAAAATTATGGGTTAAATACTTTTTTTGCCACGGAAGTATTGGCTAGAGGGCATTCAAAGACCAAAAGTTTTTTTAGGATCAAATTTGCCCTGGAAGTTTTTTAAGAAGCAAATTTTTGTAAACTTTCGAAGCAAAAATGATCAATCCAATGGTCAAGATCAACGATAGGCAAGATTGCTATATTTGCAAACTTCTAGGGCAAAAATGATACCAAAAAACTTCCAGGTGTTGAGTGCTCCAAAACCAAAAACTGGCAAAATTGGTATTTATCCCTAAAATTATTTATGAGGAAAAAATATAGTATACTTTAATAAAACATAAAACTTAAATCTAATATCATATTTCGTAGTTTGACAAAAAAAAATAGATAATATTTCATAATAATATTGAACATCATATACTTATAATTATACTAATAATAAAAAAATTATACATCCTGAAAGACCTGGGGCAAATATTATTGCAGCTTTTTATGTGGTAATGTCTTTATCAATTATATCTCACGCACTTGTCCTCACTATTCACCATTAAACCATGGAACTCAAAATATTTTAAACTTCATTCATTACTAAAAAATAATATTATATGATATACTGGTATGCATGTGATTAAAAGTTTAAAGACAATGATATATATAAAGACAATGATATATATATATATATATCCGTTACTTTCATCTCTGAAAATCTAAGGAAGAAGCAACTTGCATATATATATGCATGGGAATCCCACAATTATTATAACTATGCACATCAACTTGTTCATGTTGAATTGTACTTATTATGCTTCTATTTTTGAAAAGCGAGGCTTCTAAATTCTACTATTATGTCTATTGTTAAGGTATTTCGGATTGTTTAAAAAAATAGTTTCTATTAAAAATTAAATTTAAATTAACATGGGAAAAATGTCTAATGAGGAATTTACCACCTTCCATATCGTTTACCATGGATCAATATCTTGCTCGATAGGAAACATAAATATTGTTCTTGCCAGATCTACCACCCTGGTCCTTAACGGTATAAAGTATATTCTAAAAGGTTTTTATGGTCTTATAATAGTATAAACATAAATCTTATACATTTAATTTATTGCTCTTAATTTTGAACTACGTGATTTTGGTAGTTATTTTTTAATTATAGAGTAAAATACTCTAATCTCTCTTGCATTTTACCTTAATTATATAGACATATTCTCTATTTTGAAAACAAGCACTTAAATCCAAACTGTTAAGAATTTATTTCTTAATTAAAATTTATATTGATTTTTTTTTTTTTTTACTAATTTTCCCTTCATCATTACTAGTTTTTCCTAATTGCAGTTAAAATTGTTTAAGTAATTTAAGAGAATTTTATTTTTCTTGATTTATGTTTTAATTTTGCAAATAGTTTTATGTTATTTTTTTTTATCATATTGGGATAAAGGATTAATTAATTTAATTAATAAAGACATATAAAAATTAATTAAATATTTTTTAAAAATTAAAAATAATAGAAGTTATATAATATATCAAATCTACATTATTAATAACATATGATGAATAAAAATATGCTTTTCAATCGTGGTCTTGTGGCAAATATAACAAGAAAGAAATATATTTTTAGTCATTTAAGAGAAAATTAACTAAATAAGTTTCAATGAATATGACTAAAATTTTATAATAATATAAAAATTAATAAATTTTATATTATATTCGAAATTTTGAATACATATGCATTAAAATATTTTTAGGTTGTATAAAAATTATTTTTAGGCAAATATAAATGTTTATACATTTGTTGAAAGATATGTATTTTGGTTTAAAACAAATGTTTAATAGTCAAATTTAATGGTCAATTAACAGTTATATGGATGAAAACAGAATATCAAATATATAAATTTAATAGTAAGGTCTATATACATTTTCAGAATAAAAAGGAAGTTTCTGAAATTTACATAAAACATAGGGGTAGTTAATTTATTTTACTCTTAATTATAAAAATAACTCGAAGAGTATGATATTAAAAAGTACTACCTCCAGTTCTAATTATAAGACCTAGTTGACTTTTTTTGGAGAGATTAAGAAAGCTAAATAAGTTACTTAATCATTTCATTTGTTGTGTATCCTTAGATTATACATTAGTTTATTAGTCAAACTAATTAGTTTGAAGAAAAAAAATATTCGAAATTAATTTAATTAGTTTTCTTAATCTTTTTAAAAAAGTCAACTAGGTCTTATAATTAGGATTGAAGGGAGTAGTAAAATAATTTTTACCATTTTAATAATACAATATACTTTTAAATAATTAATTTTCTTAATTACTGTAAAAAGTAGTTAGAATTTTTTTTTTTTGGTCAGGAAAGTAGTTAGAATTTAGAAGTGTTTTATTGAGGATAAGAGTGGTATATTCCCAACAACAATCTTCCAAAAAACAAACATGTTTATTCTCGTAAAGTTTATTGAGTTTTGAGATATTTCGAAATAGAGCTTGTCCTAACTAACCATGCCAATTAATAAAGAAGTGAATATGACAACTTTTTGGTATACTTTCATATCCTAGTAAAAGGACAAGTATGACTTTTTAAAATTTGAGCGTAAATGACAGTTAACAGTCGAGATTAAAGATTAGGCACAAGTCAGTGAGGAGTGATCGAGGAGATAAAATATGTGAGCGTACGATAGAAGACGAGACAAAATTGGATTGGTGCATGCATGCAAAATATGAATATAATATATAAATGAATTTGCATATATCACGTAAAGGCAATGTGAAAAGTAATAAAATATGTGAGAGTACGATAGAAGACGAGACAAAATTGGATTGTTATATGCATGCAAAATATGAATATAATATATAAATGAATTTTAAATATATTTTTTTTGGTCAATTTTTTTTTTTTGGTCAATGACTTTGCATATATCACGTAAATGCAATGTGGAAAGTAATCAACTTGTCTCAAAGATCACAGTTTTTTAGGAGTTTCCATGGTCACAATTCACAAATTGACTCCTTCCCATTGGGACCCAACCTAACCTAGTTAGTTCATGGCTCTTTTTTCTTTTTCTTTTTTATCATTAATATATATAGGTTAATATAAAACATATCAAGTTTTATGAGGATGCATATTATTCAGAAAGTTTCACAAAGATAGATAATAATAAAAGGGGTTTTGACTATTTAAATATAAAGATTCTGGTTAAAATACATGTAAATATAGAAAATGTGTTTGACAAGGATACCCTCAACTGAATTCAAGAATACTTAAAAATAAAAGTTTCACTTGGAGCTTGAAAAAATTTCCCCCAACAACCATATGATGTGAAATGGGCATTTGTATCAATATATTATACTCATTTGATACTCGATGTAGGAGCTAGTTAGAAAATTGATCTTTGTGCTAAATATTAAACATATATTTATCAATCTTTTCATAATTTACTCACGTTGATGTCCCCTAACAACAATCAAGCAAAAGAGTGATAAAGGGAATTATGATTAGATAGTTTTAGATTTTTTTTATCATATTAACTATTTTAACTAATTTACTTAATTAAATTAAATAAAATAAATGTATTTTACATTCAGGATTGGAAGGAGTATCATAGAAAATCTACTAATAAAGTAGCTGAAGTTTCTCGTGGAAAAATATATATAGTTAGCTTCAATCAAGTCTAAATCTATCATACGGGCAGTTAACTTACCCACTTTTTGGTCGAAAGTTAACTTACCAACTAAGCAATATTATATATATATATATATATATATATATATATATATATAGTGTCAATCAAGTTGAGTAAAGCAATACCACTTTTTACTTACTATGATAAAAGGAAACTATGGGGCAAGCCATTATATTTCTGGGATAATCTTCAGCTGAGCCAAAAATCCAGCAGTATTTAAATTGTCTTCTTGTCGTGTAAAAAGTCCACATTTTTCCCCTATAAAATCAACACAATGCTCCTTAATTATAGAACATACTAGTGACCTTAGTCCTTAATTTCGGTAACTAGTAAGAAATTTGTGCTTATTAATGGGGCCATGAGGCATCAGCGTCATCAATTATACATGCACCATTTTTCATATTTAATTCATCATATCAACAAGTGGGATTAGTTTTTTGTTAATTTTTTCAACTTAATTTTCTATTGTAATTCCTTTATTTCAAAATAATTAAATAATGTCAAATATCCCCTAAATTTTATTTACAGGGAATGGCAAAAAAGAATCGTGCAGGAAAATTGATACCAAATAAAGAACTAAAATTTTGAAATTTACAACTCAAAATTCAATACTTGCGACTTGAAAATATTTACCTTTATTTTATATTAATTTTCTTACAAAGTCTATAATTGTTTCCTACACTATTTTTGGGAGAGATTTGTATGTTCTTTTAAAATAGAAAGGACGCATATATTTTAGGATAAGTTTGCCTTAAATTTTAAAACTTAATAAATAATTTCAGTTGGTTATGAAGAGTCTGTCTCTTTTTTTTTTTTTAAAAAAATGTATCTCAGGGGAGATTAGTATATATATATATATATATATATATATATATATATATGTTATCTATTGATGAAGATATTCTTCATCATGCCATGATAAAAAAAAAAAAAAAAAATCCTACTCGTGGATCAAGAAAGGCGAACCAAAGAATCTACAACTGTTGAAGGAGAAGAATCAATTCAACTACTTTAGGTAATGATTCTACCTAAACTTTGAATAAAATTGTAATAGTTTTGAAAAATAAAAATATATAATTTTAAATAGATTCAAGAGATATATGCAAATATATTCATCTTTAATGAAAACATCAAATTCATTTGATGTATATACATTTGGCAGGAGTGAGTATTATTGAAGGTAAGCCGGAAAAGAAAAAAATTTTTTTTTTTTAATTCTTCATTATTGATATTTACCAACAGCAAAAGAAATAAAGAGAGTGGATGATATCCTAATATCAATTGATCCAAAGTCCTTTCGAGTTTCGACATTTATTCTTGATTTTACATATATTCTGTTTAAATAGCTTTAATTACACACTTTGTATGATTTAATTTGACTTAACTCGAAATTAGTTTATGTGTGTACAAAAAATTGGTCGGCTTTTAGAAAAATTGGCCCATGCATATATTCGTTTTTTAGCTATTCTCATTGAGAACATATGATGAATGGAGAAAAATTGATTTGACAAAAAGTAAGTCAAATATGTTTTTGGGTTAAAAGAAGAAGAAAACTAGTTAATGGTGTGAAATGAAATAGATTAAAGAGGGTCGACGATCATAATGCTAATTTGGCTTGTAACTAAGTCACTTTCTATTCTAAATAATGGTTTTACACCTTCTTTAATTTTTAATTTAAATTTAGGGTTGAAATTAAAAAAAGATTAAGGTGTAAATTGACCAACGAAATGTTGCGTTAGGAGCACCAGATATAGAAATGTTTTGAAGAGAGCAAAAATACTAATGAACAATTGAAAGAGAGCAAAAACATCAGTGAAGAAATGAAAACTTCGGCGATTAGACTAAAACGGGGATTGTGCTACTTTCACAAGTTTTAAATTTTCATTGGTATTTTTGCTCCATTTCAATTGTTCTTTAGTATTTTTACTCCATTCAAAACATTTTTGTGCCCTATGCTCTTAGCACAATACTTTCGTTGGCCAATCTACATTTTGACCCAATTAAAAAAGTTGGTTATGAGTTATGACAAATATTATTGCAAAGCAAAACTTATGAAAAGCGCTTGACCATCATGGCACGGCACCGATTCCAACCATGAACACTTCAATCATACCCCTTTTTCCCCTTTTCCATCGTTGACATTTTTAATGTCTCTAATAATTCTCACTCTCATTTTCTTTAATCATGCAATATATAAATGAATAAAATCATAGTGTCATCCAAATATTATATTTCCATTTCTAGGGAGAGATATAAATATGATTGTTTGCTTTTTTTTTCCCAATATATATTATATGTCTAGTTTCTAACACCATATGAGTATTCAGCATTGTCAGATATTTGAGCAAAAAAAAAAAAGCATTGTCAGATAGAGTTGAAGTCGTGTTTGTTTGAGGTCATGTTTGGAACCTTTAAAAAGTACTTATTTACATAAATTGAAACAAAACTCATTTTACATACTTACTTCATATATCGTAAACTACGATTAAAAAACTGCTTTTAAAGGCCTTAATTGTTATTTCAAACAAGCTAGTACTTCTACAACATTTTAGGTATAACTTAGAGAAAATCGAGTTTTTGTCACTATATTATACCATTTTTGATAATTGTTGGTTAGTTTTAAATATTTTTTGGGGAAAATTGATGAAAAATTCTTCTATTGCAAAATTTATTGTCCAAAGGTATCTAAGAATCCAAGTTTTTCAGCAGGAGTAACTCATTTTCAGTTGTATGCAACATATCTTTAACTATGTTTAAATTTCTTATGCTTTACATATAATTAAATACATGTTGTATAAAACTATAGAATAATTTCACTTATTAAAGATATGTTGCAACTGTGTCTTTAAACAAATTTTATTATCTACTTTGGACAATAAATCTAGCAATTTTTTCATATTTTTATGTAAGGGATAATTATGATTGGCCCCAACCCTAATCTTATTGGCCCTAATTGCTCCAACTATAATAATAAGTTCTCCTTTATAATGAGTGCGATTTAAGAAAATAAATTTTAATATTGGAAAACGCGTCTAATCTCCAACAGACCATCTAACTTTCCTCATCAATATAAAATGTAAAATCTTTAATTAGTGATACCATTTGAAAGGTTATATACAATATAAAAACTCAGTTATGTTTTAGTTAGATGACTTCCTTTTAACAGAATAGGACTTATGTGGAATTTGAGGCCAATCCGTACGTAGTGGCTCAACTTCTTGTTGAAATTATTATCTTCTAGACTAAACTATACTAAACTCGCTAATAAATTAAAGGTTGACATAAGTGGTAAGCAGTTTGTGTCGCTTAAACAATATCTTAAATTCGAGCCTTGTGAATGCAGAAAAGCCCTGTTGGGAGACTCATCCACCATGGTCAAGTACACAATGTAGGTCGGATTTAGATTAGTGATGGCGAAGCTCTAAATACTAGATAAGCAACAAAAAAAAAACTATACTAAACTCACCTAAACTTTTTCCAATAGCGGGTAAATTACACTAAACTCATATAACTTTAAGTCAGTCACATATAACATTGTACTCTTTAATTTTTTTTGTTAATCATGGACCACATGGTAAGTTACTGTTATATATATATATATATATTATTAAGAAATTGCTTCATCATATTAATAGAAGACGTATGGATTCCTACTTGACACCCTATGTAAGTTAACAATTTCATAAAACCTCCCCTAAACATTGTTGTCATGAAGCTTAATTATGATCTTTATTAAGAAAATGATGTAAGAGAGGCAAGAGGTTGAAATGAGAAGGATGGATTATAGAGGAAGAAAGAAGGAGGGAAAAGGAATGAGGAATGAAGAAAGCAAACAAGGGTCGTGATGAATCATAATGGTGCTTTTTCCACTCAGCCACGCAACCTCAAAGGGAAAAATTAAAAGAAACAAAGAAAGAAAAGAAAAGAGCAAAAATACCCTTAGCTTCTTTTTCTCTTTTCACTTTCTTCCTCCAAAACAAAATTGAATTCAAACATGCAATCACCAACCCCATTCACTTGTTTTAAGCCACAACTAAAACTGGCCTAATTTATAAAATGTCAAAAAGAAAAGAAAAGGAATAGTTGAAAAAGCTAGCAAATATTTATATTAAAGGGAAGAGGAACATATATACCTTTATATGCTTAAAAAATGTGTTGTTATGGTTTGGTCGATCACTTTGATAATTATCTGTAATCCAAGAGAACAAGCAGATTCATTTCATTGGATTCCTAAGCAATAGTTTCAATGGATTCATATATATATATATATATATATATATATATATATGGAATCAAAGAGTATTACTCTAACTACATTATTGTCTTAATGTTTAATTAATTTGTTTCTTTCTTGGTCTTGTTATTATTAACCACACACTCACTCCGCACACAATGCTCCAAACATATAATTAATGCATCCCCACCAAATAAAGAGCGCAAGTCTAAGATTTCAAACAAAAACAAAACTCATATGTCATTGCCTAACAAACACACGTTCACATCAAAGTCTTTTGATTTACGTCTTTGTACAACGGACATTTTGACATCAATACAAAACACATATATCTTCTACACACACACACACTCCATCTTGGTACTAAATATATGAGTTAGCTGAGGGTATTGTTTTGATCATAAATATAATACATTAGTTGACAGTTAACCCCTTTTCTTTTCTTTTTAATTATCCCTTTTATTGGATATATTAAAGGAGTGTTTCTATCAATGATATGGTTTTTCACGCAAATGATTAAAAGGAATAACTTTAGATCTTATAAAAGAAATATTGTAGAGAAATTAACACACAATTTTTTTTTTAAATAATTAATTTAAATAATTTCATGAATTTTTATAAGTTAATTACTTAGATTCGGAGAGAAAATTAAGGAGAAGGACTAAGGAAAAAATGTTTATTAATAAAGACCTTAAAAATTGTAATTATTTTGAAGGACCAAAAATTAAAATATAAATCTTCAATTATGAAATTAATCCCCAACAAACTCCCTACATTTTCTCTAATCTCCTCTCAACTATAGGATGGTTAGATATTAATTGATGTTTCCTTGTCGAGTGCGTTGAGCTTTTATTTAGGAGTTGATATTCCTATGATATTGATAGTTCATTTAAGAATTCTAAATTTTTGTATTTTCATTTTTATAACATTCTTTTTAGGGTACATCCCGTTTGTTTAAGTTTTTTTTCCATGAAAAATTACATATTTCTAAAATAAATATATTTAAAAATAATAAAACCTAAAAAGAGCGAGATATCTAATTATTCACAGATTTTAGAGGCTATTTTAATTCAGTTAAATTTTAAAATAATCCAATGTGTACCCAACAGAATATCATAAAAATATTGAGTTGCATATAAATGTTTTTTTAATCAAATTATATATGGAGATATCATCAAATTTGATAATCTAACCGTCAAATAATTGAGATGGGTTTGATAAGGGTAACTTTGTAATTGATAATTTATATTTTAATTTTCGGTCTTTGAAAATAATTATAATTTTTAAGATCCTTAGTAATAAATATTTTATTCTCCTAGTCATTCTTCCTAATTCAGGCGAGTATATATATTGGATCAACACAATCGCCATATAATGTTCAACATTTAAGTTAACTGTGATGGGTTAGAGACTGGGCTGATGAATCAGAATAAAGAGGCCCAAAGACAATACACCAATTTGGGTTTTATTATTTTGGGCCTTCATATTAAAGTTTCGATCTGCTTGATGGCCTTGCTGGGCTGGTCTTAGAGTTATCATTCATACAATAACCTTGTAATTCTTAAAATGTTGAAATTATACTAGCGGAAGTGGCGCGAGTGGAAGGGCTGCAATTGTTTAAGTAAAGATATGCCGATTTAGTCGCCGTGAATAAAAAAAATTTCCTAAGGAGAGGTCCCGCCATACGTGACGTAATCTCGGAGTGGTTAGACGTTTCTACCATTTTCAGTATAAAAGAAATGTTGAAGTTATTGGTTTATAAATTAGTAGCTAGGTTTATTATGGTCTATAGATGAAAGTTACTGAAGAATACTCAAGTTATTGAAGAAAATACCTTTGAGAAAGTTACTCCTAATTGGGTACACAATACTTTAATTTCATCCATAGCCATATAAAAAACTTATGTTTTTGAATTTCATGGTAAGGTGATTAACTTTTAAAAATGGAAGAAGAGTGAAGTTTAACGTCATAACACAGTTTAAACTTGAATACAATATTTTCTTTTATCCAAGATTATTAAATACTAAACCATTATTCCCATAGCATGCTAGCCTAATCTTTTAGATCTTGATATACCTTTTTTTCTTCAGCATATAATTATGATTTTATTGCTTTCCAGCTCAGAAATCAATATAATATTAGACAGAGAAATGAAGAATTCAAAAAAGGAGTGCCCTTTTGTCCCTAATTCATGGCCAAGTTGACCCACAGTTGAGACTGTGTCCCATTCAATATTTTACTCTTTCTTTCCCCTTTTTTAGTTAAATGCATGACATCTTTTTAAATTAACAATTAAAACCTTTTCATTTTACATTTTACATCTTCTGAAACAAAAAATAAATAAAAATAAACCACAAAAGTAAATACTCTCAAAATCATTTAACTAACATGAGTGTTGCACATTTCAGGTCAATTCTAGAGTTTGTTTGTGGCATTTTCTTATATAAACTTTTGAATTTCTGTATTAACCTAGGGTCCCATAATTGAAGAGAGAAAGATAATGTATAGTAAATTGCACATGATAGGTGGGATTTAACTTTAACACTATCTATATCTATCTTCAATAATGATACAAATTTGAACTGTTGATGAAGGTTCATCTTCTTTTGCACTACTGCATAGCTAGTGTAGCCCCACTTGTACCCCTCCATCATTCTAAAAGCTGTCATTACCAGGCAAGCATATTCATTGAAAGTGATGGAAATGGAATCCAATAATGCGTCATGAATAAAAAAAAGGGGCCAAAAGGTTAGGGAAAAAAAGAAGAAAAAAAATTGGTAGGGGCAATAAATAAATCGAACAGATATGAAATAAATAAATAAATAAAAGGAGACAACAAAGAAATCACAAAGCTGAAACCTTTTATCAGTACATCAACTCTCATCAGTACACACAGATTCTTCTGAGAAAGTTTGAGATCTGAGAGCAGAAGAAGAAGATGAAGTTCTTGTTTCAGTGTCCTTGTTGCTCCTGCTTCTGCTTTGTGAAGCCCAAGAAAGGGCAAGCAAAGGTGAAAGAAGTGAAGGAACCGAAAAAACTGAAGGAAGAGGTCAAAGAAACCAAGCAAGAAGAAAAAAAGACAGAATGAAACTTTGTTCTGATCATTTGTCAGTTTTTTTTTTTCCCTTTTCTTTCTCTCCTTTCTGCTTCTCCTTTAATATTTTTATTAGTCCCATAAGCATTATATATGCATGTACAACAACAGATCAATGTGTCTTCTTTGTACTTGCTTCTTCATCATTTGGCACTGCCATGGCATTTATATTTATATGTATGATTATTAATGCCTTCACTGACAGCCGTTCAGAGGAAGAATAAGATTAAAAAAAATATGTGTCAGTAATTATTATTTCTGTGCTTCTGGTGTATATTATTATGCCTTTGGTTGGCTTCAGCCTGTGTTTCACAGAATGTGCAGAGATATATCTTCTGGTATATATCTGATTTCACATTGTTGTGTTGTTTCCTCATTGTTGCTTTGGGCATTATGAAAGTTTTCTTCATCATTAAGGAGATGTACTCATGGAAGATAATAGGCAAAATTGAAGCTAGCTTGCTTGGTTACTGTTAGGTGAATATAATTTCTCAGCAAATAGATCTATTATTAAGCTTTAGAACATTGTCGTTAGAGAAAATCCATCGTTTTTATTCAAATAAAAATTGGCAATTACATATAAATTTCAAGTGTGTATACGCGTGTGTGTGAATATCGATGTCAGATCGATAGAGAAACATAAGCATATAACTGTTTCAGCTTTTTCTAGCTTTATTAAATCAAGTGTTGAAACTGATGTTTTATCATTTTGGAATCAAATAAAACTGTAGTCATGATGAGATCACTGAGAAATGTCTACTTGATGAGTGTGACTTTGTTTCCATCGACTCAAAAACAGATTATTGTAATAATTCACTCACTGACTTAACGAGAAAAAGACATTCATTAGGATAATTTATCTCCAGCATACATATATTCAGATATGAAGGATTTAAGTCTTTTTCTATTTGATACTATGATATAGAATAACAATCATGCAAGGAAAGAGAAAGATAAACATAAGGAGTCTAATAATTTTTTTGGTTTTGTATTTATCTCTCCCTTTACTATATAACTTTCATCATGTCATACATTCCACACGAAGGTACATATGTAAACACACACATATATGTTTGTATATAAGGGCGGACACAAGGGGTGGC
The DNA here is from genome assembly GCA_019022615.1 of Acacia melanoxylon. Taxonomy (NCBI): domain Eukaryota; kingdom Viridiplantae; phylum Streptophyta; class Magnoliopsida; order Fabales; family Fabaceae; genus Acacia; species Acacia melanoxylon. The sequence continues at coordinate 10,707,513 of JAFJYJ010000012.1, forward strand.
GAGGGGTGGCCCCGCCCTCCTTACAATAATTTTTTTTTTTTTAAAAAAAAACATAGAAGCATCAGTTTAACATATGGCGTCCAACCATTCATTTGTTTCATGTATATATTAATTGAGAATACTATTAATCATGTATCTATTAATTGAGAATACCATTAGTCACGTATCGCATTTTGCATCCTACCTTTTTTTTTTTTTTTTTTTATATATATATTTAAATAATATAATAATAAAGAGGTGAGGGGTCCACAACCTTTCTTATATACCCAACCCTTTTGCCCTTTTCTGAAAACACAATCCTCTTCTTTCTCTCACTGACGGCTGGTCTGATTTTTTTTCAACAGCTTGCGACAAATTTTGAGAATCGATAAGATTTCAAAATCACTTTTTTCATTAAATTTAAATTTTAACATGAAATTTATTATACATAATTTTATTTTTCTAATGATACTACTTTTATACTGATTAGAGAATATTTTAGGATTAGGATTTTGGACAATTTTTGAGTTTTAGCACGGATTCAATTATAGATGAGTACGTTTAACAATATGAAAACACGTAGAGTAAGAATCAAGTGAAGTAATCTTAATTTATGTAATAGATTTCTTTCAATTTTTTGTATATTAGGTCTGTATGTAACGTATTTCATATATTTTTATTTTCGCCCCCGTCAATAAAATTCCTGAGTCCGCCCCTGTTTGTATACATACATATATGTATGTATGTATACGTATATGTGTGTGTGTATGTATACATATATGTGTATGTATATATGTATGTATACATACATGTATATATAGAGATATACATTTGTGTGTGTGTGTAAATTGCTTGACAATAAAAGGAAAGCCATGTCCTTGCGGTTTTCCTCTCTTGCATAGAGCCAACCTTACTCTATGTGCTTTCCTGGGTGGGCTATCATCCTTTTCCATTCCACTACTTTACATCTTAGCTCGTCTCTTTTGTGTCTACCGATTAATGTATGTACATGTGCGTGTGTGTCTATACACAAACACATATATACATATATATATATATGTATGTATGTATATGTGTATGTACATATTCATACATATGTATGTATTTGCCTCTAACTTGGATTCAAAAGTTGGGATTATTACCTCGGAGAATTCTAGTATAAGACTAACGTAAAATGAATGCCCATAAAATTAATAATGAGATAGGCTAGCCAAACATTGTTGGTAATTATAACACAAAATGAAGATCGAGGTATGTGTGTGTGTGTGTGTAAAAGACAATATGGTTATGATAGGTTAAACAAGAGCACATGGTAGGAAGAAAATTGCCGAAGCAAATAGGCATGAGTGATATCTATAAGGACAGACAAAATAAACCCCACAAAAAGATTGAATAGACACACACACACACACACACATAAATGCGTTTTTGTTTGTGCTTTTAATTAGTACTACATGCCTCTCTCACTCCCTCACGGGTTAAGCCTATTTTTCAAAGCAACATTATTATGAAGAAAGAAAGAAAACGTAAAATCCAAGTTCTTTATCTTTAGTTGGATAATAATAATGTAAATGGTGCTGATAGTGTTATAAAATTGATAGAAGAAGATAAAAAAGGTAACATGGCAAAGAAGTTCTATCGCCTACGTAACTTGACAAAATTGATAAAAGGTCCAAGTTCTTTTTGATCATTTTGTCGGTGATATATTCTCTCCACACCATTTGAAAAAACGGAAAAATTAGTGAAAGTTTCGTGTTTGAAAATTTTATCGGTAAGAAAGACTTCTTGTTGTCAATAAAATTTTCAAGTTGGAATTTTTCACCAATTTTCTCAAAGACCATCTCACTGTATCTTTTATTGATTTTTTTTTTTTTGGGTTTAATTCAACCAGTTGTTCAATTCAATTTTACTTTTGCAATGAGATAAACGAACTAATTTTATTTTTTTCGAGATAAAATAATTTATTTATTTATAAGACAATAATATTATTAGATGGACTGACATCATATTTTATTTTTGGTCACACACAATGACACAAATCATTAAGCTTCTGAGGTAACCCTTACTCCAATAAAAAAAGAAAAGAAAACAAATTAATTTTATTTTGAAAATATCAGTGAAAAGTTCGTTTTAAAAATTCTTATTGATGACTAGAAAAGTATGATATGCTTTTATATACAAAAAGTATCATTACTCTACAACATTTTATACAAATAAACTACGTACTCAATTTTACATCATTTCTGGCCAATAAAATTTTTAAGTAGCAACCTTTTATCGATTTTCCCTTTTAGTCTTTCCAAAATAAAATTATTCATTTAATTTTGAGATAACAATATTAGAGGGACTATAAGAAATTCAGGCGTATAGGAAATTTGACTTGTTGAAGTACTTACATGAAGCTAGAGCATCGATGCAGACCCTAATTATGTTACATAGCAAATTCACCATGAAGAGAAAGAGAAGAGAACACTCTTATGAGATAATTCTTTTTAGTGGGAGGGGAGCATTATTCTGCATGTTATATTCAGATTACTTACTCTCTCAATCTCACATCTTTTATATAGCATAGTATGATTACATATATATATATATATATATATATATATATATATATATATATATATATATATATATATATATATATATATAACTCTTCAACGTAAGATTATATGGGAATAGACAGCTCTTGAACCATAAAGGAAAAACTCTCTCTTTGACTCATATTTCTTCATATTTATACAATAGCTCATATTTACATGGGTTTGGGCCCTAATCTATATTCCAACAAGGTTTGACATCATAATTTATTTTTGGTCACATAAATTCTTAAGCTTATGAGGTAACACAATGAAGTAGCAGCCGAATAAGTAACAACTTATTTTCGAATACAATTAGAGGGACATACCATAGACACTATCAGTCTGGGATTATAAGCGGTACCAAAGTTATTACAACTTTCCACTTTAATAAGAGCTTTTATGCGCTAGTCTAAATACATTAAAAACTTAATGGGATTAAAGTTGGACAGAAAAAATAAATGGAATTAACCAAAAATAATTGTTGGAATATATTTGTCTCTTGGTGGATTAGGGCCCAAACCCGAACCAAGAGGGGTTGTTATACAAATAAAGAAAGATATGAGTTCATAAAGAGATATATTCCGTTATGGTTCAAAGATGATGTCTATTTGCATATAATCGTATGGTTAAGAGTTACATCTATTCTCATGTGACATTACGTACACTATATATAAGATGTGAGATTAAGAGAGAAATCAATTTGTATATATCACACACAAAATAACGTTTTCTCACTCTTAGAAAGTTTTCTCATAAGAATGATCTTTTCTCTTCTTCTCTTTGGTGTATTTGCTAGATAACGTAATTAGAATCCACATCGGTGCTTCGGTTTCGTATGGATATTTTAGCGAGTCATTCGGATTTCATGTACGCTCTAAATTCTTACAATGAAACAAGATTCACTAATTTGTAACTCTACAGGTGGATTGTTAATTTACCACATTAATTGGCTCAGCATTTGTACGTACCAAAAAATGAAGAGATAATGGCTATAATGCAAAACTAAAACAGATCATGATATTATCCGTAAATATATGTATGATGGATCTGTGATCTCTCTCTATATATATTTAAACGAGGCATAACATGATATTTTAGTTTTAAATCTAAATTTAAATATGTAATTTTTACTTTCATGTGGAGATCGTAGATGCTCTATGTAGAAAGTGATATGAAAAGAGGCCGTAAAAAATGTTGAAATATTAACTACATATTATTTTCATTTCCCTCAACAAAAGGTTAAAATTACATGGTCGATGGCCAATTAATTAATTTGGAAAAAATAATTTTAATGTACTGATCACATCACTAAAATAACTTTCAAACCAAATCCTCATGATTATTGTTGTCAAACTTGCAGGTTGATTTTCTAAGTATATCATTTTTAAGTTTTTAGTTTACAAAATCGTGTTAATTCATTGTTAAATTTGTACTAGCCACAAATTTGGTCGAACTCAATTTTTTTTTTTTTGGTAAAAAACTCACAAATTGACATATCAAGTTTACCGTTTTGTGTTTCTATCTTACAAAATCATGTGTCAAGTGGCTTTTGAATTTGTGTCAACCTTTTAGAATTGATGATATTCAGTGGCTTCCATCATATATATAAACTTTATAAAATTTTTGTTGTTGAATATGATTAAATATGAATGTTGATGGGTTTTATTTCAAGTATTAGGATTTAAAACATATTTAAACTAAATTGTTGTCCTTTTTATATTTTAATTATTATCCAATCATATAATTTTAATAGCCAATTATTGATAAAAACAAAAAATTAAGAGTTTACGATTTGAGTTTCATCCTTAAAATCATGAATTTACTGAAACTCGTGAATATCACCACCTTACTCATAATCAATAATGGACTAATTTGATAAGGATAAAAAAGAATCAAATCACTCAAATATTCATTGTGTCTTAATTCAGTTCAATGACTACGATTCTATAATCACAAAAAAAAAAATCATGAGTTTACTAACTTCCTTAATTTAATTTAATTATATATATATATATATAGTATATCAAGGACCGAAGGGAATATCAAGAACCTTTTTGGTACATAAGTTGGAATGACTTGATTAAATGGTATATAAGACATTTATTACCAACACAGATGTAAGTAGAAGGTGATTTATTTTTGTCGCCGAGAGTCCCTTGAACACCAAGACCAACAAGAAAATATCTGTATAAGGTCTTATTATAGTCTGAATCCAACGGGGAACCACTGAAGCGTGGGTGTGCATTTAATAAATAATAATCAAAAAATTAATATAATTTAAATACAAAATTCATATAACTTTTGTTTTGTTTTAAAAAAGAAACATATTATATGTTGTTGAAATTTTCATTCATTCGCTCAAATTTACGTTAAATAATGCTGTTCAAGTTCATCTTATTACTTGGGAAGCTTTGATACTATAAATTGTAGTATATACAAATATATATGTAATGCCCAGACTAGATAAATCCTATCATATAGTAAGTATTAGGGTTGTGCAAGATTGAGACCATCAAAAAATGAAGAAGTATTGGCTATAATGCAAAACCCAAACAGATCATTATCCATAAATATACGTTTAGGGTTCATGAATATTCCTCCCAACACAAGTGTCTCCTCTATGCCTCGAACTCAAGACTTAGATGCTCTACGTGTATAGAAAATGATCAACAAGGAAGTTGTGAAAAATGTTGAAATATTAACTGTTACCATTTTTACTCAATTAATAAAAGGTGAAAATTACGTGGTGGATGGCCAAATAAATTGGGGAAAAAAATTAATGCACTAATCATATGACTAAAAATAATTTTTGTTAGACTCGCGAGTTGATTCTTCAAATATACCCTTTTTATGTTTTAAGTTTACAAAATCTTTTAAACTCACTCTTAAATTCATAGTAGCAACAAGCTTAGTTGAATTTGCGAATTCGCACATTGAGTTTACTGTTTTTGTATTTCTATCTTATAAAATCAAGTCAAGTCGTACATAAAATCATGTCAACTTTTTAAATTTGATGATGTTTGAAGGCTTCATATATGAGTTTTGAAGAAATAGTTTTATTGAGTATGATTAAATATAAATGTTGATGGATTTTATTTCAATTATTTGGATTCAAAATATATTTAAACTGAATTGTTGTTATTTTTATATTTTAATGATACAATCTTACACTTTTAATAGCTATTTATTCATGAAAAGTAAAAAAATAAGAAGACTATTATAAGTTTACGATTTGAGTTTAATTACAATCCAAAGTTACATCTCATTACGAGTTTACTTACGGTTGGTTTGGTATGAGGGGCGGGGAGGGAAGGTGAGAGAAATTTTGTTGAAGTTGAATTTAAAATAATTAAAGAAATTGGGTTAATTTTTTTTTTTAATTATTTCACTTACTCTTTAATGTTACATTTTCTCTTTATTAAAATATTTTAACCCCACTTCTTCAATTTTTTAAAGTTCAACTCATAAAAATTCTCCCTTCCCTTCAAAATCCCTTGTACCAAACAGATCCTCAAACTCTTGAGTTTCACAATAACTGACAATTTGAAAAGGATAAAAGAGGAATCAAATCATTCAAAATCATAAACATGCATTGTATATATTAATTAAGTTCAACGAATAGAATTCTATAATCACAAAAAAAAAAAAATCAATGCTTTTGAATTAAGTCAAAGCTATATTTGGATTCTCATTAATTAGATAGTAGAAAAGGAAAAGCAATAAACAGTATTCCAAAGTGATATGTATATGAAGTATTGTCAAATTTGCGAGTTAACTTTCTGAGTTTAACGTTTTTACGTTTCTTGCTTATAAAATCGAGTTGAGTCACCGGTAAACTCATGATCTATCGTTGTAAACTCGGTTAAACTCACGAGTTTATATACTGAGTTTACCGTTTTTATGTTTCTAGTTTACAAAACCGAGTTAATCTATTCTTAAAATCGTGTGAACTTTTTTGATTTGATCATGATTAGCGGCTTTAAATATAAATTTTATAGAAATTTCTTTGTTAAATATGATAAATTATTAATGTTGATGGATTTAATTTTAAGTATTTGGATTTTTAAAAATATTTAAATCAAATCTTAACTATATAAAAGTAGAGTAGTAAGCACCCCCTAGCCGACACATCAACAAAATGGTAGGCTCAAAACACTACAATAAAAAAACAAAGAAAACAAGGCGGTTATGAAATATGGATAATGAGAAAGGTAGTTACACAATATTTTGTAATTAATAATGGGGTGTGGGGACAAAATATTTAGTAAATATTTAATTTAATTTTTTGATTATTCCTTTAGATATTTTAATAAAAAATAAAAAGTAAGACGGTTATGAAAGATGGATAATGAGGAAGGTAGTTGCACAACATTTTGCAAATTAATAATGGGGTGGTAGGGATAAAATATTTAGTAAATACTTAATTAAACATTTCAATTATTTCCTTAGAGATCTAAATAATTTTTTACATAACAACATATTAATAAATACATGACCTATCAATGATTCATCGCGCGGGCCTTGGCTAGTTATTTGGTCACTACCAAGTCACTAGCACTTTTTTTACGGTTAGATCATAATCTCAATAAGAGAGAGAAATGATAAAGGTAGATGAGATTCTGATTTAACGGTGAAAAAAGTGGTAGTGACTAAAATTGGTAGTGACAATATCCTATCTCTAGTTTTTGTATGTGTTTTTTTTTTTCTCCGTTTTTTTTTCCTATTCCATTATATCAAAAAACAAAGATAGAGGAATAGGAAAAGAAATCAAAACTTTTCCAAAGTGATATATATATTCCGTATATGGCTACAAATAATTACATTCAAAGAATTTCATTGTTAATGATGAGTGATGTATATAAATAAGAAGGTTTGGAAAGGAGTGGAGCAGGGAGAGAATCAGAAATGGCTGTGAACAACAAGGTGAAGACAGGCAGGCTGGTGGTGACAGCGGCATTGGTTGCAGAGGTCGCCGGACAAGAAGAAGACCCAGTCAAATGCATCCGTGAATGCGAGGCGGGCTGCGAAGGTGAAATCATCGTAGACCCAAATTGCATAAAAGCTTGCTTGGTTGCGTGTTGCCCTCCTAATAAAAGAGGTAAACCACCATGTGACTAGATAGATAAATGGACTCTTTGAGTTCTATTAAATGAACCATATAATGTATATGCGGAATCAAATTAACTAAATAAATGGGATTTGTCCCCAACTCTTTCATCATCTTGCATCGAGCCTCTCCATATTATGTCTTTACAATTTCTTTATATGGTATACAATATAAATTCAAATAATGGCAATTTTTATATTCAATTAATTAATACATTCATCATAAGAAAAAAAAAACTACTCCATCCAATCTTTGATATAAGACATATTAATCTTGGTCATAAATATACGACATATGTTTTATATTTGTCAATATTTTCATAATTTACTCTTATTGATACTCCATCAACAAATTAAGGAGGAGAGGGAATTATGAAAGATAACTCGGGAGTTTTAGAAAATATATATGATATAAACTAGGTTAGCTAACTTTCTTAATTTAATTAAATTATGTAAATATGGCGTATATCAAGGCCGTTGGGAATATGAAGAACCTTTTTGGTAGATAAGTTGGAATGACTTAATTAAATGGTAAATAATACATTTATGACCAACACAGATGTAAGTAGAAGGTGATTTATTTTTGTCGCCGAGAGTCCCTTGAACACCAAGACCAACAAGGAAATATATTTGTATAAGGTCTTATTATAGTCTGAATCCAACGGAGAACCACTGAAGCGTGGGTGTGCATTTAATAAATAATAATCATAAAAAAATCATATAATTTAAATACAATTTTTTTTAATAAAAAATTATATCTTGTTGAAATTTTCATTCATTCGCTCAAATTTACGTTAAATAATGCTGTTCAAGTTCATCTTATTACTTGGGAAGCTTTGATACTATAAATTGTAGTATATACAAATATATATGTAATGCCCAGACTAGATAAATCCTATCATATAGTAAGTATTAGGGTTGTGCAAGATTGAGACCATGAAAAAATGAAGAAGTATTGGCTATAATGCAAAACCCACTAGTGCAAAAAAGGGCTTTAAGACTGGACGAAAGATGCATTGTAAGACCGGACCAGCGACCGGTCTTGTTCCAGCCGGTATTAAAAGTCCACATTTAAGACCGGACTACAACCGGTCTTAAAGAACATCTTTCGACCGGACATTTAAAACATTAGGTCTTAAAAGTAGTACTACATAAGGCTGAAATATGTTTTGTTCGGTCCTAAAACTCAACTTTTAAGACCGGGGAAAATATCAGCCGCTCTTAAAAAATCAAATTTATAAGACCGGACAATGATAAAGCCGGTCTGAAAAATATCGGCTTCTAGGACGACGACTAATTATACGCGGTCTTAAAAGAATGACTTTCAAGACTGGACAATAAATTGTCCGGTCTTAAAAATTGAATTTTAAGACCGGTCTTATAAACACACTTTTTGATCTTAAATAACAAACTTTCAAGACCGGCTTAATATCAAATATGTACACATGACCTTTAAGACCGGACATATGGATACCTCCGGTCTTAAAAGTTGGACATTTAAGAGCGGCCTATTTATTACCGGTCTAAATTTTCCCGTATTTTTTCCCCATTGCTCATTCTTCCGATCATATATATATTCATTTACAAATCCACCAACCAATCTAAAGACATAAAAGTCGATACTATAAGTACAAGCTTTGAACAAATTATGAATAAATTGAATTGGAAAAAAATTACAAATAATATTCACCATGAGTCTGTGACAAATACAACATACATGCTCAATGGAATAAGTTAGTTACAATGCATAATACACAATAAGTTACAAATACATTCCCAATGGAATATTCACCATGCCTTCATCTGATTCCCACCCAACAACGTAACATCCTCTTTTATAACATGCCCCTTTAGATCCGATCCTGCCACAAAAATAAAACAAGAACAAACTTCATAGTCGTGATGACAATAATGTTTAAGAACATAGAAGGAATATAATAAATATAGTTAAAACCTTAAAGTTTGCAAAGAAGTTTGCATATGAACATTACCTTATATATGAATTATATTGACTCTTTTATAAAGCGATATCCTCCCATATCCCTTCTTGATGATCATTTCTTATGCCGGGTTCATTATCCGCTTCATCTTCTTCGTTCAATATTTCCGGTAGACCCCTTGAAAAGGAGTACTCTCGGGAAAACCATAATTTGAATGACTTTCCTCATCAATATCAATGACCCTTTTACCTTGGAGAGCTACGAGACCACATTTTATTTTCTTGATCGGTGATATAGAACACTTGTTTCGCCCGGGTCTACGCCATAATAAAAGGTTCATCACCAAAACTTCTACCGTTGACATCGACTAATGTAAATCCTAGCCGATCGATCCGAACACCATTATTGACATTAACCCACTTGCATTTGAAAATGGGAAATCTAATTTTAACATAGTCTACCTCCCAAATCTCTTCAATAACCCCATAATATAGCATTATTGCCAATAAAGGCCTCTTGTCTTTCGAACTGGAGAAGTGCATAGATTCAGCCTCTAACATAACACCACTGTTCTGGACGGTGCTCCTATCATCTAAGGACTTCGTGTAAAATGTATAACCATTGATCACATACGAATTCCAACTTATGACATCAACCTCAGGACCACGGGCTAACCATTTAATTGTATCAGAAACACATTCCTCTCCCTCGACCTTTTGTTTGAACCAGTTTGCAAAAGTTCTGTTATGCTCCCTAATCAACCTTTGTTCAGTCATTCGATGATTTTCCTTCCTTACAGCTTCTTTATGAGCAGCTATGCTGGCTTGAACTTTATCAACCTTATTCAAGATATATAAGTGGACTTGTGACAATTCATCGGGATCCACACTCTTTACCGAAGCCCCTCGTCTACCCCCTTGACATGCGACGTTTTGGAAGCCCAATATGTCTTACTTTGGCCAAATAATTTTGACAAAATTCCATGGATTCTTCAGAAACATATTTATGAACAATTGATGTTTTTGGCCGGTAAGCGTTCTTCAAGTACCCTTTTAGGAATTTCATAGATCTTTCAATTGGGTACATCCACCGTAAATGGATAGGTCCGCACAACTTTATCTCCCTCACTAGATGAACAATTAGATGAACCATGATGTCAAAAAAGGTAGGAACAAAAAGCTTCTCAAGGTGGCACAAGATAAGATATCCTTCATTCTCCAATTCATCCAACTTTTCAATCTCGAAAACTTTACTACAAACCGCATTGAAGAAGACACAAAGTCTAGTCAAAACGACCTGAAGATCATATTCGGCGATGCCTCGAAGAGCTACTGAGAGTAGCTGTTGCATCAAGACATGACAATCATGAGACTTTTGGCCTACTAATTTCAAGTCCTTCATCGATACAAGCCTCTTAAAATTTGAAGAATACCCCGAGGGAACTTTTGTGCTATGTAAACACTCACAAAAACTTCGTTTCTCATCCTTAGACAAAGTATGAGAAGCTAGGGGGGACAATACGTTCTCTTCCCGTATGGCCTTGGATGTAAGTCTTCGCGTATTCCCATTACTTGCAAATCCAATCTTGCCTTCACACCATCCTTGGAACTACCTTGTATGTTGAGAAGCGTGCCAACAATACTATCACATACATTTTTCTCCACGTGCATGACATCAATACAGTGTCTCACATCAAGATTGAGCCAATATGGAAGATCAAAGAATGCAGATCTCTTTTTCCATATATTTGTTTCTTTTCTACTCTTTTGAGTCTTACCGAAGATGACACTGATATTTTTCACCTTTTCATAAACTTGCTCCCCAGTCAATGCCACCGGAGCATCTTCATACTCCTGGCCACCAAAAAAGGCTTTCTTTAATCTACGATATGGGTGGTCCCATCAAAGAAATCTCCTATGTCCAAGATAAACCGTCTTTATTCCATGTTGAAGTTGATGGTAGCATGTGCCTTCTTCACAAACCGGACATGCTTTATGGCCTTTTACACTATACCCTGACAAGTTCCCATATGCTGGGAAGTCGTTTATAGTACAAAATATCATGGCTCGCAATTTAAACACATCCTTCTTGAAAGAGTCAAAAACATCGACACCTTCTTCCCACAACTCCTTCAAGTCTTCGATCAAGGGTCAAGGTAAACATCAATGTCATTTCCGGGTTGTTTTGGTCCCGAAATCAACATAGACAAGCATGATGTACTTTCATTTCATGCATAACATTGGAGATAAGTTGTAAATAATAAGGAGCACAAAGCCATGAACTATGTATCTTTGCTAAGGCTTCGATATGGATTCATGCCATCCGTGCTAAGGGCAAGCCTAAGGTTCCTAGGTTCTTCGCCAAAGTTTGGAAATAAATGATCGATTTTCTTCCATTGAGAAGAATCGGCCGGATGTCGAAGCTTTCCATCAGAAATTCTCTCATCCGCATGCCACCTCAAATTCTTTGCATCATTTTTGTAATACCCTAAAAATCGTAGTTATAATAAGTATCATATTTTAGTAAATAATACCTATTGGAAATAGGTGAATATGTGGTCTCAAATTTTGTAGAATAAATACTTGGTTTTTAGGGAAATTTCTATTGAAAGTAGAAGAAATAAAGAGTCAAAATCCCTAAAATACCCTTGTTGGGTCATAAAATGCCCGAAAATATTATGATAAATCCTAAGAGGCAATGAAATATTTGTTAAAAATTAGAGAGTATGTTGTCTCTAATTTAGGTAATTTTTGGGATTAATTTCCTTGGAAAATAATGAGGCAAGATTTAATATTATTTTGGGGAGCATAAGTTGCCCCATGATTTTTAATATTTTACATGGAGCATAAAATACCAATGTCAATAAAATAGTTGTGAGATAATAATTAATCTCAATTAAGAAAATTGTCAACAATTAGTAAGTGATTAATTAATGGCTAATTGTTTAAGCTTGATTAAGAGAATATTCAAGGTAAATTATGTAAAACCCTTTATTTTAAATGTTTATGGCTAAAATTAGCATAAAATATACTTGCTAATTAATTGGAAAAGATTAAGAAAAATGTATGAGATTAAGTGCATGAAAACCCTAAATCCTAAAAGATTGCTAATCATAGGATTAAGGCCCTAATTAAGCTTTCTAATTAAAATATAAACACTTGATTAAGGGAATAAATTAAGCTTCAATCAGCCCAAATGTCAAGCACGTTCCAGCTGAAGGAAGAATGATAAATGATGAGAATTTTAATTCATAAGAGTTGAAAAGTCAAATTTAGCAACTAGCCAATTAGGTAATTGAGTTATTAGTCATTTAGTTAATTAAAAACACATATTAAATGGCCAAAAGTGATCTGCATGTCGGCTGAATTAATATGGGAAAGAGAATCAAAGATGATGAAATTAAAAGCATTATATACTATTGTTGAAAAGTCCAAAAATAAAATAAAGTGATGCATGAGTAAAGCAGATGGAATTTTGCATTGAATAATCAATGTTTGGCAATTAGAAGGGAGCATGTCGACAGCAAAGTAGAGGTGGAGATTTGTCTTCATAAAGTGGATTTAAATCCAAGGGTTAAGATGAGATTTGGTTACAATTAATTTCCATTTGGGTCCTTGATTTTTCCCTATAAATAGAGACCCCTCCTCCTCATTTCTTCACACCAAAACCATTCTAACAAAGAGTAGAGAGAAGTTAGAGTGAGAAGCAAGATGGAGGAAGGAGTAAGATCTTGAAGAGGTATGGTTCTTAAGTTCTAGTCTTAAGTTTTGTAGATTTTAGTAGAAATGTTGTTTTGATCTAGAAAATTAGAAAATAAATTCCTATACTTGTTTTTAGGCCTCATTGCATTGAAAGATGCCTAACGAGGTAAAAACATAGTAGGGAATGATTTTTGGTAGCTAGAGATTAAAGTAGTGAAGTTAAGCGAAATTTTTGGGTAGAAGTTTTCGTAGTCTACAAAAAGATGCTATGATTTTATGTGTAAGATGAAACCAATAAATCATGATATTTTCCAGAATTATAGTAGACATATAGTGCTTTTCAAATATATCTAGAGTGTAGCATTTTGAGTTCCACACAAGGAGAAATGAATTTTTGAAATTAAGCCATTTTTGCAGAAAGAAATTCTGGACAGCGTGTGGAAATTTAAAACTGGGAATGAACTATGGTGGTCTAGGTTCTTGAAGTATTTTTTTCTTGAAAATAGACATCCTAAGGTTTCTGAGGAATTTTACGGATCCTCGTTTCGATTTTTGTAGAATTAATTATGAATTTTCAAAGTTACCGAAAAATCTGCTCAGAAAATCCAGTACTACGTTTTAATTAAATGTAAGGGCAAAATTGTAAATAACAAATCCACCAAGGGTAGAGAGGTAAATAGAGGTGGAAATATCTCTTAGGATATTATTCTAAGTGATATGGTGATATGTTAGGATATCCGGGAAGTCCGGGGCCGGATTCAAAGGTCGGACATATTGCTAACTACGCAGAAGGAAGGTACGTTCGCGTACTGTAACATTAACTCTGATATTTACTGTATACTTATATGTGATAGACGACTATACGAGTGAATTGTATAGATAACTTTACATGCGATGTGTACTGTTAACATAGATAACTTTACATGCGATGTGTACTGTTAACATATATAACTTTACATGAGATGTGTACTGTTGTTATATTAATCTTGCATCTGCTATGTACTTATGTGTTGATTAATGCTGTGATTGTCTTCCATATGCTGTCTATATAAATATGAGGTTAACCGTTACCTGAGGTCCGATGTGCATTTGGACCTCAACATTTAAAATAGCTTCAGGGTCAGGAGGACTGAGCGCCGAAGATAAGGGCAAGCAGCACGCTTAGAGTCCCAGCCGGAGAATTTCTTTTGTTGCCACAAAGCATGGGTGTTGCCGGGGAGACACTTCGTTGTTGTTTACTTTAAAAACTCTCGGTTATTGTACCGCTTTTGTAATCAGCCAGACTTACGGCATTTTGAATCTAATTATCAGTTACTCAATCGCTCCAATGCTCTACTCTGATGGAAAAAAAAATTATACTGCTTTTGAAAATGAGATGTTACAATTTTCATTCGCAAACAACCGCTTGAACCTTGGTATGATTGGAAGATACCACAACACTTTTGCAGGCCCCTTGTTTGACTTGTACCTTGGTGTTTCACATATCGGACAATTCCCGCTTCTCTTCAAACTCTTTTCTATACAATACGCAATCATTCGGGCATGCATGGATCTTTTTGTACTCCATCCCCAAAGGGACGTAGTATTTTCTTAGCATCATAGTATCGATGCGGCAACACATTCTCATCCGGAAGCATGTCCTTAAAAGCCCAAGCATTTCAGAAAAACTCTTTTCGCTCCATCCATGACGTGCCTTCAAGCTTACCAATTTCAATACAGTGTTCAACAATTGATATTTTTTACAACCAGGGTATTGCGGGGTCTCTGCATCACTGCACATATTACCATATGCATGTGATTGATGAAAAGTCTCTTCTCCTACATCACGAATAATGTCCTCTATGTGATCATCTATATCCGTGTCATTATCATCAAAGGCCACTTCCTCATGTTGAGACCCACTTGGTACTTTTTCACCATGCCATACCCATACCGTATAAGTCTTACAAAATCCTTCACAAATTAAATGTGTGTAGATAACTTCAGGACTTAGTCGCCTCTCATTCAAACATTTTACACAAGGGCAATAAAACTTCCCACTATCATCATGGGCATTTTGTTTAACAAATTCTATAAATTCCCTCACCCCATTTTGATATTCAACACTCGTCCGTAACGCAGTTATCCAACCGTGATCCATAGTAGAATTCCTATTTATGACACAGATACAAAATAAGGAAACACCAAATTCATATTTATGCTCAACGAAGAAACTTGCCCATTAAATGCATAACGAAGAAACACTTTTGGTCATAAATATCACAGTGAATCCAAGAAGAAAAATTAAAGCATGACGAGGAAATTAAATGCATCGCGTGAAATTAAATGTGGACTCACCTGTAGCATATAAATTCAAATGGTTTGCGGAGTCTTTCATCTCCCGCCACGAACGTTGATGTTGCAGACAAGAGTAACCTAAAAACATTTGTTGGTCAGTTGGGTAGGTCAAAAGCGCAAATATAATCTTCAAAATACAATATTTATTAACAACAGAGAAACCCACTAGAACATTTCATCGATATCGTTAAACCCAGAAAACCATATAGTTATTTAACCGAAACACCTCTTACAGCTTGGTCGATAGACGTTTAACTAAGGAAACAGAAAGTGATTGTCGAGAGAGCAACGCGAAGCAGTCGACGAAGCAACACAAAAACACTGGAGACAGAACCTGAGAAATCACTTTCGGCTCGACGAGAGAAGTTTTGAGAGGGAAATTTGATATTCCGCGCGACAGAGACGTGTTTTAGTATTTTGGATTTTATTAAGACCGGTTAAGTATAAAGTAGACGGTCCTAAATATATAATTACATTTTTAAGACCGGATACTTACTTCATAAACAATTACATCATAAACACAAAAACGATGCATTTAAATTATGTACTCATATATAGAATCAGATACTTACTTCATAAACAGTTGAATGATTGGATTACTAAGCTCCTGTCCAGGAATCAGCAGGGACATTACATCTATTTTTTCAAAGTAGACATCTTCAGGATGAGGGACGCCTACTACTTCTTGGACAGGCCACGATTTATCGTAAAAAATAATTATTGTTTGCCAAGTCGTTATTTTTGCCTGGTAGTCAAAAGAGCAGTAGGGGATGAAACTTGAGGAGGAGGGGATGCTGCTTTAGGAGGGGGTGGAACTTGAGGAGGAAGGGATGCAGCTTGACGAGGGGATGGAACTTGAGGAGGAGGTTGCTCTGACTGCTGTCCAACAATGCAGCTCCCCTAGTGCTCGCGCATAACCGCAGTGAATGTGTGACGGGAACACCGGTCTCGGACGAGAGCTCAAAAGCATATTCAATTGATTCATTTCCTCCTCCATCTTGCTCATCCGGGATTGAAACTGCGATCAACTTTGCGATCAATGAAGCTTCTTCACCGCCGCTTTGACCGTCGTCTTCCTCATTTATTTTGGCTAGCGTCTGCTCCATCTCCTCCCGGTAATCATACTTTGTTTGTGGCGTTTGGATTTACCAAAGTATTCCTTCAGGCCTACCCGTCCTCCAACCCCCTTACACGCCCGCGTGATCCGTTTTCAGTGCCGCAAGTCGCCGAACATCATTCCTCCCGTCCAACACGAAAGATCCCTCTCGCTTCTTTATTTTTAAGATCTTCCCGTAAGATACATATAATGAGAAGCTTAGTAATGAAACATGTTTAGTAACTAAAAAATAACAATAACGATACTTACAATTCTTTCAAAGAACTACACGAGTTTGTTCACTCGTGTAGGCGCCGCTTGGCTTTTGCCGAATATGCAACCACAACTCCTCGCGACGTATAGGAGATGACCGATCAACTACGGGTGAAGGATTGGATTCAGCTTCATCTTCCAATCTCTTCCGCTTGGCCGCCATCAATTCTTTTTTGGCCATTTCATATCCGCCGCGAGAAGCCCTATGCGGGCAATCATTCTTTCTCCCTATCTCCTGTGCTTTTGCCCTTCTTATATGTGAATCAGAATTGAAAAAAACTATTACTTATGAATTCCAGCCATTGATGTCTAACAGAAATTAGAACACTTCTGCTTCATATGAAGGTCAAACATTAGTCAAATTCACTTCATCAAGTTTCAACATTTTATTTAAGAAAGATGTAGAATGGTAGAAGAAATTGGGATAAACAGAGGAAAGAGAGTTGCAGAAATGCTGCCAACTCAGTCAATTAATTCATTTATCATAACTGGTTCCCACACATATTAGACTAACCTCTTACATATAGTTAGAGGCTTGACTCATAATGACTTGCACCGAAACCATTACACAGCTTAACATACTAACATCATAACACCAACGTCTAACAACTGCCTACTATAACAAAACTAAGACTATATAATTGAGACTTGACTCTTATGCCATATTATTTCCTTAATTACCTTCTTAGTATTTTACCTTATCAGGGTCTACATATCAGACTTGCATTGACAAAGGCAGGAAATGTATACTTCTATTCACAAACCAAACCATTTAACTAAAAGGATTAGATGAACACAATAACATTCAAATATCCGCACAGGTTAATAAGCACACAAAAAGGCAAACTAAACTAAATATAAACTCACCAGAGCTTCAGGAGTGGTCCGCAGCTGAACAAATTGTTGCCAAGTTTGTTCATCAATATATGGGTACTTTACCCAAGGCTGTTCTTGAGGCAGAACCTCGGCAAAAATATAGGTGTTAGCTAGAAAGGTCTTAAACTTCCTCCACCGATAAGCACAATAAGACAATGTCTTCTCTTTCAACTTCGGACAGTCAAGGACAGTGTAGGTAAGCCGGATAGTGTCCCAAATAGGATCCTTTACTTTAGAATCGTCCACACTTTTCCACTCATCTATCAAGATGCTAACATGGCTGGTGCTTGATAGCCAACAAAACTAGTATATTTGGATTTCATGGGACCGAAAGGTTGCAACTTTTCATTAAACTGAATCTCCATCTTTGACCCAGAAGTCCGACTTAGGGTTACATCCTGCATTCGTGTTCCTCTTCTACCATGACGTGCAGGGCGGTTTCGAGGCTCATTGACAGATGAAGACGGTTCGTTCAGACTCACACCAGTCAAAGCAGTAGCTGGCGTTCCTGGAACAGGAGTAGAATCGTTTTCACCGTTCATTTTCGAGACAGGAAGAGAGGTAATGCAACAGGAAGGGTTTCGCAACGTAAACAGAGGCTCTTCAGTGATAGTAACAAAAGCTTACGCACGAAGAAATGTATATTTGGCGGTTCATTTTTAAGACCGGACAAACAAAGAGACGGTCTTAATAATTAACATTCAAGACCGGTCATACTAAAGTCCGGTCTTAAAAGAAATTAATTTTTTATCCGAACTATTTTTCTATATTTTATACCGGCCGTATTTTATGTCCGGTCTTAAAAAGATAACTTTTAAGACCGGCCTTTATATATGTTCGGTCTTAAAACTTTATTACCTTTATATTTAAATTTTTCCTTATTATTTTGGAACGCATAAAATATTAGTCCGGTTGTGTGAGATTTCTCCATAAAGTAATTGATATTAGAATATTTTTTAATAACATTTTTAAGACCGGCTTTGTTTTTAATGGGTCTTAATAATATATTTAAGACCTATGAATAAATGATCCGGTATAAGAAGTTCTTTATATTTACAAAACTGCCACCGGTCATACATAAGAAGTTCTTTATATTTACAAACGCCACGGTCATACCTTTAAGACCGGTAAGCGTCCAATGTCCGCTCTTAATGAGGCGGTCTTAAAGCCTTTTTTTGCACTAGTGACCCAAACAAATCATTATCAGTAAATATACGTATGATGGATCTGTGATGCATCTCTCTGTCTCTCTCTCTTGATATTATCATTCGGCATTTGATTTAGGGTTCATGGTTATTCCTCCCAACACAAATGTCTCTTCTAAGCCTTGAACTTAAGACTTAGACGCTTTACGTATATAGAAAGTGATAAGCAAAGAAGCTGTGAAAAATGTTGAAATATTAACTGTTACCATTTTTACTCATTTAATAAAAGGTGAAAATTACGTGGTGGATGGTCAAATAAATTGGGAAAAAAAATTAATGTACTAATCATAGGACTAAAAATAATTATTTTTAAACTCGCGAGTTGATTCTTCAAATATACTGTTTTTTATGTTTTAAGTTTACAAAATTATATAAACCCACTCTTAAATTCGTAGTAGCTGCAAGCTTAGTTGAATTTGCGAATTCACACATTGAGTTTACTGTTTTTATATTTCTATCTTATAAAATCATGTCAAGTCGTTTATAAACTCACGTCAACTTTTTAAATTTGATGATGTTTGATGGCTTCATATATGAGTTTTGATGAATTTTTTTTTATTGAGTATGATTAAATATAAATGTTGATGGATTTCATTTCAATTATTTGGATTCAGAATATATTTAAACTGAATTGTTGTTATTTTTATATTTAAATTACTCAATCTTACACTTTTAATAGCTATTTATTGATAAAAAGTTAAAAAAAAAAGACTATTATAAGTTTATGATTCGAGTTTAATTACAATCCAAAGTTACATATATCTCATTACAAGTTTACTTATGGCTGGTTTGGTATAAGAGGAGGGCAGGAGAGAGAAATTTGTTGTAGTTGGATTTAAAATAATTAGAGAAATTAGGTTAAAAGTTTTTAATTAATTTCACTTACTCTTTAATGTTACATTTTCTCTTTATCAAAATATTTTAACCCCACTTCTTCAATTTTTTTAAATTCAACTCATAAAAATTCTCCCTCCCCTTCAAAATCCCTTATACCAAATAGATCCTTAAACTCTTGAGTTTCACAATAACTGACTAATTTGAAAAGGATAAAAGAGGAATCAAATCACTCAAAATCATAAACATGCATTTTATATATTAATTAAGTTCAATGAATAGAATTCTATAATCACAAAAAAAAAATCAATGCTTTTGAATTAAGTCAAAGTTATATTTGGATTCTCATCAATTAGATAGCAGAAAAGGAAAAGCAATAAACATTATTCCAAAGTGATATGTATATGCATTATTGTCAATCTCGCGAGTTAATTCTCCGAGTTTAACATTTTTACGTTTCTTGATTACAAAATCGAGTCGAGTCAATGATAAACTTGTGATCGTTGTAAACTCGGTTAAACTCACGAGTTTATATACCGTGTTTACCGTTTTTATGTTTCTAGTTTACAATACCGTGTTAACCCATTCTTAAAATCGTGTTAACTTTTTTGATTTGATCATATTCAACGGCTTTAAATATAAATTGTATAGAATTTTTTTGTTAAATATGATAAATTATGAATGTTGATGGATTTAATTTTAAATATTTGGATTTTAAAAAATTTAAATCAAATTGTTGTTATTTATTATATTTTAATTATTTAATTATGCACTATTAATATCTTTAATGGTAAAAGTAAACTCTTACGAGTTAATGATTCGAATTCACGATACGAGTTTACCTTATTATAAGTTTGCTTAAACCGCGAAAGTGAGTTTGATAAACCTAAATAAGTGTTTGATACACTGATAATGACACAGTTTTCGATACGTGACATCGCTACTTTAAAAATATTAATATTTTAAAAAGTTTTAGTATTAAATAATATTTTTAATATAAAAAGTGTATTTCACATTAACAAAATATAATAAAAGAAAAAGCATTAGCATAATTAAACTCCATCTCTACTAATAAAAAAATATATTAAAAACAAAATTTAGAAACAGACTTTTTTTTTTTTTTTAATGAACACAAGTGTTTGAAGACGACTTTCTAGGACGTTTTCAACGTCAAAGCCAAGACGTAATCAAGCTTGTTCAGACTCATCTAAAAGCCCATATCGAAACATCCGACGCAGAAGGGCTTCACCCTCGAAGATCCGTCGTGGGTTCTTCTCATCAAGGGTCAAAAGCTCCCTTGGGTTATTACGGATACGACTCAGAGCGTACTGAACCCTCCACAACCCCTTTTGCAGCGAAGTCCATACTCTTCAACAAGCTTCAACTCAGCATCCAAACGCTCCTTCTCATATGGACGGCGAGGCTTTAGGCTTCTTGAAGGTTTTCCCGTAGTTGCGGTAGAATGATACGTGACCATGGCTGTCGCCTGTCGGACGTCAGGTTCTCTGGCTTCTTCCTTTGTGGCGCCCTAGAAACAGACTTTATTTACAAAGGGAAACCCGGAAAAGGACAGGGAAACAGGGGAGGGGAGTTGCGATCACAGAGAGTGAAACACAGTCACAGAACGGCTTCAGTTTTTGACCAATCTGATTCGCGATTTCCAGTGTCATTTGCGTGTCCGTGTAATTCGCTTATCGGATACGTTTAAATCACAAAACTTCACGTCTCCATGCATCATGTCACCCTGGAATCTAGATAGATAAATGTACTAGAGTTCTATTATATGAACCATGTATGCGAATTTCGGGAATCAAATAAATAAATAAATGGGATTTATCCCCACTTTTTCATCATCTCCTCTCCACATTATGTTTTTTTTTTTTTAAAACTTTATTTTTATGGTATACAATATATTCAAATAAGGTGGCTATTTTTATATTCAAATAATATATTCATAAGAGAAAAAACTGAAGAACCTTTTTGGTACATAAGTTGAATGACTTAAATGGTAAATAATACATTTATGACTAACACAAAGATGTAAGTGGGAAGCTGATTTATTATTGTCGCCAGGAGTCCCTTGAACACCAAGGCCAACAAGAAAATGTTTGCGTAAGGACTTATTCGTCTGAATCCAACGTGGAACGTAACCACTGAAGCATGTGTGTGCATCTTAACAAATAAGAATCATAAAAAAGTAATATAATTTAAATACCAAATTCATATAATTTTAATTTTTTTTATATTGTTGAAATTTTCTTTAATTCGTTCAGATTTACGTTAAATAATGGCGTTCAAGTTCGTGTTATTAATTGGGAAGCTTTCATAGCTAAATTGTAGTATATACTAAAATATATGTAACGCCCAAACTAGATAAATGCTATCATATACTCCCGTACTTAATATAAGAGCTAATTGATTAATTTGGGTAGAGAAAATAAGTCAGTTATATTAGTTATTTGTGATATTCCCTCAAGTTCTAGTTGTCTGCCTCCTTCATTTTCAGATCTGGTTGTCTGCTTTCAACCATTAGCCACAATCAACCAGAATCGTCGTGGTCGCCATTTAGATCCATAATTTTTTTTTGACAAAAAAATAAAGAAACCACTCCATGGCCTGGACCTCAATTTTTGAAATCATATAAACAAAGGGAAATACACTTCTCATGTTGTAGGAGAAGTGTGTCTCACGCCATGCGTAGATATAAAAAGATGTGGGTCCCACCATTTCCGTGTTTGAGTTTTTTTTTTAATATATAAAAAAGATGTGGATCCCACCATTTCATGTGTGTGTAGGAATCTTCTTCTTCTCATACAACATGAGAAGTGTAAACCCCATAAACAAATTAATGCAAATATGATTTCACAGTTCCTCGCAATTTCTAAATATGATTTCACAAATCTAAAGCACACTCCATATATAATGCATTTATGATTTCATAAAGATGTGGTTTAGCCCATCACAAATTCAAGCAATATATGTAAAGCAAGAATAAGAACAAAGGAAAATGATTGGGTTTTGTAGAATAAAAAAAAAATTAGAAAATAAAACCATTTTTTGTTGTTGTTGCAAAATCCACAATTAATATACTTATCAATGGCAACGGTGGCTATCGAGAACATGGATGTCGTAGCCTTCTAACTTGGCCGTAGAGACAGCTGACCTCATTGTCCAAGTCCATGGGATCGATGTGGGGGAGAGAGATTAAAAAACGACGACTTCTAACTATATATTAGGTTGAACTTGCGAGTTCAGTTTATCATTTTTATTTTTATGTTTTTAATTTACAAAATTATGTGAACTTGCTGTTAAATTTTTTCTAATTTTTTGAATTTGATTATGTTCTGTGGCTTCATATATGAACTTCATAATAATTTCTTTGTTGAGTATGATATATTATGAATGTTGATGGATTACGGTTTGAGTTGATCACAATCCAAGCTTACTTCCTCACCACAAGTTTCCTTAAATTTGTGAGTTTGAAACCCTTGTTGGTTCATGGTTAGGTGCGTTGCAACTTTTTTTGGTAGGCTCAAGGTATCCACATTGGTAGTGACTAATCTCCTCACATCATATGTTTTTTGAAGGGGCTTTAGTGCTATCCACAAGATTTTCTCCATATACACCGCCAGAGATCAAACCCTGATGACTAGATGTTTAAAAAACACAGCTAAGTGCCAAATGTGACAGCTAGGCTTCATGGTTTCGCGTTGCAACTTGTAAGGGAATAATAATAGAAAGGAAGATGGGTAAGAAACGTTTGAGCTAAATTTGTCAAGAATATCCCTATAATCAATATCACAATATATCAATATCCGATTGATTTAAAAAGAATAATAAAGAAACAAATCACGAGTATATCCATAGTAAGTTCAGTACAACGATTTCACGAGTATATCCATAGTAAATTCAGTACAACGATTCTAATCACGCATTATAAATTCAATGCTTTCGTTTGAAATGCCAAAAGCTATCACAGAATATTAGGAAAAGCAATCAGCAATATTCCCAACTGATATGGCCCCGAATCAGAACGCATTAACTTCAATGTTAATCTCTGGGGTGTACGTGCGCGCGCCCGCACGTGTATATATATGAATAGATTAGGTTTGAGATAATCACAAAGAATCTCAAAAAATGGCTTCAAACCACAAAATAGCAGAAGCTTTAGCAATAGTGTTGATGTTAGGGTTGATTACGACGACGGTAATGGCGATAATGGCAGAAGCAGAGAATCATGTTGGGGTGAATCAGAACAGCCCAGATTATTGCAGAAAAGAATGTGAATCAGAATGCGCCTTCGTTGGAGCCCCAAATTGCTACAGTGTTTGCTTCAATCGGTGTATTCGCTCTGGAAATTCATGATGATTCCCATACAGTACTCTATGTTTCACTGTGTGTTACTAAAGATATAAATAGTAAATAATGGTGTATGTTACTCTCTCTGAGAATACATATACATATATATATATATTATATGTGTTATGGGGATATTAAAATAAGTTATATTTCTTTGGGTTGATGTGTTCTGTTTCAAGTTCTTCTTGTACGTTTGTTCAGTTGCGGATATCAGGTGTTATTTCTGTGATATGTACTCTCTCATGTCCAAACTATTGGGCATTTCAACTAATTTATCAGAACCAAGAAATAGTAGATTAACTCATTAAATATGTCTTAAATTAAATATTCTTTTTCTAACTTTACTCACATTAAATTAGGTTGCAAAAGAGAGAGAATATACAAAAAGTCATATTTAAGCATTAAATACCTGGATAATGTTGATAAATAAGCATAAATTACTTTTCAAATGAGTTATAGTGTGGACTAAGATATTCTTCTAAAACTGACTCATATAAGGGACCGGAGTGAGTAGCTTATTATATTAAGTTCGTTCGATTGTCGTCTATTATATATATGCATGGTTGGCTTGGTGTTTGTACATCAGTTTTTGTCATGCAGTATAAGGAAGAAACAAAGCAAGGAAGATTAACGAGAGTGGAATGCATAGAAAAAAATATATACTGCCTCTAATTATAAGATCTTGTACTGCAAACTTCATATATTATATTGAACTAGACATTACTATATATTAAGAACTATTAAACCCAATTTTTCATACAAGACAGTTTTACGCCCCAAAGTTTGATGAACTAATGATGATGCCTGAGCCCTGAGTCTTTCATCAGTAAGACATTTCGTTTATTTTGGACAACTCAGACTACAAGGATAGTAATGGAAGGCATGTCCGTATTGAGGAATCTATGTGCTCGTAGTCCAATCCATAGTATAAGTCATTACAATGACTTCATTTCAACTAATAAATGATAGTGAACTCATTAAATTAAATATGCCTTTTTTTTCCCCAACTTTACACATATTAATTAGGTTTCGAATGAGAGAGAAAATACAAAAAGTCACATTTAAACATTAATGACATGGGCAAAATTGACAATAAATATTAATTACTTTCCAAATGGATTATAATATATATCAAGACATCCATAAAAAAATGACTTATATTATAGACCAAAGGGAGTAATTCAGAAAAATTGCTAGTAAAAACTAATTCTTAGAACCTTGGCTATTACACCCTTATCGGTTTCGCTTTTTGGATAATTAATTAGATAAGGTGACTTGTGTTGGAATTTTTGAAGGTAGTGTGATACCCTCTTATTTATTAAATCCAACTGTCACACTCTTCCAATAATATATCACATATCAGAGCATTATAGCGTAGCGCAGTGATGAAACGGTTTGGGCATGGTATACTGACGATAAATTACAAATCTTGGTTACAAAATTTAAAATATAATTACAAAAAATTTCATTTTTTTATTAATTGGGGCATTCTATTAGAACCTTGGAACCGGTCCAACACCTCCATATCGCTGTAAAATTTTAAACATCCGTCAAATCGGGTGCCACATCCAATAAACGTAACATATACAGATAGTAACAGAGGCTGGAATCTCGAAGGATCCCAGAGTAACCGTTAATCTCATATAAAATGTATATGCAAAGTATGTAAGAAAACCATAAATAACTCAAATCATAGCATCCAATATCATGCATACAGCAAATCACTCGGGGCACGCAGTCCAAATAGCACATAGCACAACTGCAAGGCACGGCCCGCCGTGCACCCGACACTTGGAACAATAGTCCTACTAGTTCATAGTATAGACCGCAGGGCACAACACATAGCAAGGCCCTCGGGGCACGCAGAATAGCATATAGAATAGACTGCAAGGTATGGCACACAACGAAACCACCGTGCACCCGACATGTTCCGGTTCCAAGCGCTAGGAAATATACCACAACCGAATGCATAAAATAGCCATGGTAAAGCATACATACAAGAGACATACAAGGTATATGAGGTTAAGGTTACTACTTGGTAAACTTAAACTGTTAATTACTTTCTCCAAATACTTTTAAAAGCTCCCGGCGACGGCATTTCTTATGATTATAAATAATACTTGTCACTTTTGAAATTCTCCAAAATTTAAATAATACTTGGATTGGCTACCATTTAACCCTCCTTTGATTTAAAGTCCTTTAGTAATATCCAAAAACACCAAAATTTCTATTTTCACAACATATATATCTTATTTCATGCTTGTTCTTCCTTCCTAAACCATGAATATTGGCTTTAATCCTTTATTCATAATGTAAATAGAACCCTCATCATGATTGAAACTCAAGATAATACCTATTTCCAAGCCAAACCACTACAAAATCACAGGAAGGTTAAATAAGAAGCTTACTTGTTTTGGATGCTTGCCTTTCTTTGGAACTTTATTTCCTTGTTCTCTTACTTCCTTTTGGCCTAGGCTCCCAAATAACATGAATGAGTTGTTCATTAAGATCTTAAGTATATTAGAGAAGAGAGAAGGAAGTAGGAAGAAAATCCATGAGCACTTACCTATTCCTAGCTTCCTTACTTCTCTTAACTCCTAAGTTCTTCAAGTTTGTCTCCTCTTCTCTTGTTCTTCTTGTGTGCAATGAATTTCTACATGAAAATGTAGAAAAGAAGTCCTTAAATAATGATTAAGGAGGTACCAAAATATCCCTTTTGTCCAATTACCATTTTACCCTCTCATCTTTATCCATTTTCTCTTGAACTTTTTCTCCCTTTCTGTAGAAGATTCTTGATTTGTCTTGATCTCTCCTCCTTGGCCAAAAATATTGGCTCATGGAAGAAACAATTTGACTTTTAACATATCTTAAATAATAGTCAAGAATCATGCTAAAATATCTCCCTTGCAAGTTTACCAGATTGCCCTCATAGTATCTTCTCAACCTTGGCTTTTTCAATAAGCTTATTGACTTTTCCTTGCTCTTTCTTATTTAAACGAAATTAATGGCTTGAAGGGCAAGATATTATGTCATCCTAATGACATAAACT
The DNA here is from genome assembly GCA_019022615.1 of Acacia melanoxylon. Classification (NCBI taxonomy): domain Eukaryota; kingdom Viridiplantae; phylum Streptophyta; class Magnoliopsida; order Fabales; family Fabaceae; genus Acacia; species Acacia melanoxylon. The sequence continues at coordinate 10,734,850 of JAFJYJ010000012.1, forward strand.
TCCTTGATTAGGTGTCCATGCTCAAGTCCACTTATTGCCTCTAGTCAAATGACTAAAATGCCCTTGCATTTGTCTTCTTTTATCTTTAGTTTTCTACCATTTGCTAGGGTTCTCTTGACACTTTGAAATACTCATGCAAAAAGGGAGTGCAAAATGTCTTAAATATGTCAAGAAGGCACTTAAAAATATCTTCAAGTAAAATGAACAAAGTGCCCTTACAAAATATCCCTTAAGCTTGACTTACTTTGCAAGTTTTGTTGACTTTCTCTCTTCCTCTTTGTTTTAGACGAATTTGAGGCTTATGGAAGAAGATACTCCCTCTGGTCCTTATTATAAGGCACCAACTAACAAGTTTATTTAGTCCTTTTTATAAGGCACTTGCTTGTTCCCAATGAGCAATGATTATTTTTTTCCATGTCTGCCCCTAATTAATAAAGGTAGTGGGTGAGAGTAATAATTAATATAATATTAGAGTTTAGTGTAATTAGTAGGGGTAATATTGGAAATTACTTAGATTCTAGGACAACTTTATTGACTTTAACTGTTTTTATTGGTTTGTGAAAAAAGTTAGTTGGTGCCTTATAATAAGGACCAGAGGGAGTATTTGATCTTCAAAATGTCATAAATAAAGGTGGTTAGATGTCCTTTTCAAAAGTCAACTTACTTACCTTTATGACACTTGGCAATTTAGGATTAATTAGGTTGACTTTTGTCTTCATACATGTGTCAATTGCATTCTTCTTCCCTTTCCCAAAGTAACAAATGGCATTTTGGATGAGAACATATTAATTGCATGAAGGCTTAGGTGTCCCAATGACTCACCATCCTTTATTATTATATGGGCTTATGTGTTCATTGACTAGTCAACTTAATGACACATTGCTGATGTAGCTAAGTTGACAAAAATTCAAAGTCAAAGATATTTTCCTTATGTCAACTCCTTGACTTCCATGTGTCCCTTTTTATATAAAAGTCTTCTTGTCTCCTTATCATGACAAGGCCAAACCACGTGCGCTAGTGGGCCAGACTAAGCATGTTGAGTAGGGAAACTCGTTTGGCCTGCTTCCTTCCATTAATCCTAGCCACGCACAACCTGAGGACATGCATGGCGAGAGGGAGCGTCGGCCTCCTGTTCAACTTGGTCAAACCATGGAGATACCGAGTGTCATATCGACAGGTTCTTTAGCTGCGAGCTTGATGATAGTCTCGACTGATGGCTCGAGGCAAAGTCCTAATTCTGAACACCAACATAGCTTGGATGAAGACATGATTGAGCAGGATAAAACTGAGGGGGAGGTTGAATCACCCAAGCACAAGAGTCTAGTTTCCCAATGAATTACATGGTATGGAATGCACGTGGTACTGGCGTGCGGAGCTTTTTTGGCTTAGTGCGAGACTTAAGACTACATTGCCAATTGGGCTTCATTGCAATCCTGGAAACGAGATGTGCAAAGGAAGTTTCTAAAGGAAGAGCTTAACAGATGGGTATCTCCAACTTGGAGTTAGTGGAGTGTGAGGGGTATAGTGGTGGAATTTGGTGTTTATGGGATGATTGTGTTGGAGTGGTATCTCTATTGGAATGCAACCATCAATATATGCATTTTCAGATTGTTACTGTTGCAGGAGTTTCTTGGAACCTTACAGTGGTGTATGCTAGCCCTAACTGTGTTACTCGACACCTTCTATGGGATAATCTCACTAGGCTAGCTTTAATAGTGCAGGGTCCCTGGCTACTTGGTGGTGATTTCAATGGAACTTTACTACATTGTGAGAGGCGCTCCACTGCCACGTTTCAGAGCTTCACGGATCACGATTTTCTCTGTTGGTTTGACTCATATGAGCTTATGGATGTAGGTTTTACTGGTTCAGAATTCACATGGAAGATGGGCAATTCAGAAGCACATCTAGATAGGATGATTACGAACGAACAATGGGGATCGTTGTTCCCGAATGCTTCGGTAGCCCATCTACCTTTATTCAAATCTAATCATCGGTCGTTGCTTGTCCGATTTAATACTGAGACGATTCAAAGCAAGCCAAACCGATTGTTTAGATTTATTGTTGCTTGGCTGCTTCATGAAAGGTTTGATGAGTTCGTATGACACTCTTGGCAGACAGACTCTCCATGGCTATAGAATATAGATCAATTCACAGTAGCTTGCTCTACATGGAATAAAGAAGTCTTCAAGCATATGAAACTTAGGAAGAAACATCTTCTCCGCAGGCTTGATGAGATTAACCGTGCTGTGTAACACCCCAAATTCAACACCTGAAAACTTGGTCAAAATATCTAGAATACCACAAATGTGGATGCTTAACACCCAAATCATCAAATTACATAACTATTTCAAATAAAATTCATATTACAAAGTCATAATAAATTCCCAAAATATTTCAGAGTCAAATATAATGCGGAAGTCTTAGAGTCATGGAAAATAAAAATAACATAACATAAGTTATAGGAGTACAAAAGAGCCTTCAAAGCTCACTCCTTAGGTGCCTTCCCTTGCTCCCTACTAGAACATTCACCTGAAAAATGTTAATATAGGATGAGATTCCACGTCTCAGTAACTATTGAAAGTTTCTACCGTACACAAGCAAATTACATATGACAAAAAGGCAAGGGCTGATTTCAAATATATTTGTATATACCATAATTTCTCATAATAATTATTTTTGAAAAAGTAATCACATTATGTTGAATTGTGAACTATACATTTATACAATATGCAACCTTCCTTATATCACCGTCCACCCTTGTACCGCTGACTGGAGCCATAGACTAACACATAGTTCAACAGAAACTCATTCATTTGACTGGATGGTTCCAAGCTAACCAAAACTTAAGATATGCCCGGCCAAAGGTATAAAGCTTAAGTCTGGCCTATGGCTCCCCTCCTTAAAAATAACAACTAAGGAGGTGTCACATGTCCCATAGCTCCAATGCAATCCCGGCCAGAGGAAAACATGGAAGAAAGGGGCCCTAACAAGTACCATCCATTGTACACCGAGTGGTGGCATAAAGAAATCTCATAATTCAAATTCCTCCTTACTCCAACCCATCACACATACAGCCGCCATGATAATTATGTCAATAAAATAAAGTATATTAAAACAAGCTTCCATTTATATAAAATATCATCACAAGGTAAACCAAACATCTCATAAAAACTCATTGGTCCAATTTGTCATTCTTGAAATTCGAAGGACTAAACTGTCATTTCGAAATTCAGGGGCAAAACCGTAATTTTTGTTGGGCACAAAAATGTAATACTCGTCTTTATTATAATAATATTATAATGCATATACATATAATTCAATCTATATATATATAAAATAATTTATAATCATACACAATTCACAAGTATATAGAAGAATATTCAAAGTTACTTGTTGCTCTATAGCTCCCAAAAAGTTACCACAAGGCTTCCTTACTTTCCTTCTCTCTCTCTTCTCTCTCTCTCTTTCTCTACCTTTCTGTGTGTCTTGAGTGTTTGTGTGTTGTGGAAGAAGAGAAGGGATGAGGTATTTATAGAGTTTTGGGTCTCAACCTTTTTTCAAAAATCACATGTCTATCTACTACCCAACTACCTTAAACATGTCAATCTACCATTTATCTACCACTCATATGTCCATCTACCATGTAACTACCATACACATCTCTATCTATCATCTAACTACCACACATATGTTCATCTACCATCTAACTACCGAATACTCATCTACCGATCAAATATCACATGCTTATCTACTATATAACCATCTACCATTCAAGTTAATATCTGATTTTTACCTTGATTGCAACAAAAAAAAATACCGATTATCAAGAGCCTAGTAACTTTCTTATCTCAATCTTATTCCTAAATTCCTTGTTCCAAAATTTGGGATATTATGATATTATAAAAATAAAAATAAATCTTAAATTCTACTTTAGAAAAATGTATTCTCATACTGAGTAATTACATGGTAAATTTTAATTACCATAAATTAATTTCTCTCGAAAAATTTCAGGATGTTACATGCTGTTTCTTGGTATGGTATGCTACCAAGATATTAAGATCTCCAGCTAGCCCTTTGGAAGGAACTTGAAGATGCGTTGTTGCAAGAATCCCTCATCTGGGCACAAAAGCTAAAGCGGAGTGGTCCGTCTATGGAGATCGAAATACTCGATACTTCCATGCACGAGCCAATTGCAGATGAAAAGCTAAGAGAGTATAGGTTATTAAGGATGATGGGGAATTAGGGTCTTCGACATTGCGCAAATAAAAGGTATGGCTACTACTTTTTTCTCCAATCTCCTGACTGAGGAGGACATGGACCGTCGGCCATCAATTGCTCAATGACATACCCTAGTGTGGATGAGGGACTACTAAGATGATGTAGCAGAGACATTTCGGACACCGAAGTCAAAGACACTGTCTTTAGTATGGGTGCTCTTAAGGCCCCGAGGCCTGATGGATTCAATGATTTATTTTATTAGAATCAATGGAATACGATATGTATGTCTGTGGTGGAATATGTAAAGTTTCTTTTTGCTGATCCACAGGCTATTCGTGAAATAAATGACACACTTCTTGTTCTCATCCAAAAAAAGGATCACCCGGAAACTATGGGGGATTTGAGGCCAATCAGCCTGTGTAATGTCATTTATAAAGTAGTCACGAAGATTATTGTGGCTCGGTTGAAGAATATTCTTCCACAGGTGATTGCCCCAAACCAATGTATTTTTGTGCCGGGAAGATATAGCAATGATAATTGTTAGTTCCAGTGGCAGACCCAGAATTTTAGGTTTGTGGGTGCACAATTAGTGGTGGGATTCAGGGGTGCCCCCAAAAATTTTTTTAAAGGAAAATTTTAAACGCATTAAAAAACAAAAGAATATAAACAATAAAAGAAATCCCCAAGATCTTGCATTTAAAAGGTCTTGATCTTTTCTTTGTAGTGCTTGTGACAACTCATAAGAAATCCCCAAGATCAATTTCATAAGATGCAACAAGAATGCAAATTCAAAATCCTCCATGGCATACAAAATGCCTCAATAAAAATACATAGATAAGGTATTTATTTAGATGATAAACCACTGGACAAGAGTGAATTGTCATGCTTCAATAAAAAGACAAGCACAACCATTTCAGAAATATTGAAGATTCATGTTTTGCTTTTTTTCACCCATTATGACCCTTTTCAGTTCACCAGCACACAAAAGTGAAGACAGTACTTAGATCACAATGAAATCGAAAATCCCCCATATAATGCATTTGCTACTACTTTCTCATGCCTCGGTTTGAGGCAGCAATGTATCAGCTAGCAATAACAATACAAAAAAGCATTTAAAAAAAACAGAATTTTCACAAGCATGAAGGAGAAGACGCATACCCAAAAGCTAAGGCAAGAATGAATGTAAAACCAGGGACAAGGTTGAGCAAGGTCGAGTTGTAGTAAATCCCAGCGTACCTAAATACCTGTGCCAATTAGCTGAGGCCGAAAAGAAATACTGATTTCAGAACCCACAAAATGAAATCCCCCAGAAACTAGAAACCGAAATTGCGGCCAAAATTTACCACATTTGAAGTTTGATATTGATATGGAATAGAGCTGGAATCAAATTACTCGAGCAAGCCAAGTGATAAGAATCCACGAGAGTCGAAATCGTGATTGGGGACGCTCGAGATCTTCTCAAAATAGGAACCCAAAGATGAAAATCTTGAGATAGTGAGGTTCAATTCTGCAATATCCAACACAAATAAATATTATAGGGGATGACATGAAAGAAAAACTAACCTGTGGACGAGTAAGGAAGAAGGAAGTAGAAGGAGGGCAGCGAGGGAGTTAGAGAAGAAGACGAGACGAGATAGGGTTTAGAACGAAAATGAAAATAAAAGGTAAAAGGGGCTTGGCAGGTTCGAACCCGCAACCTATTGATTAAGAGGAGGACTAGAGTGTTAACCATCTGTACCACCTACACACATTGTCACTAATTTCTTTTAAATTTTATATATTTTGTGTCTGCACTTGCCCACATTGGCACTAGTGTAGGTCCGCCATTGGTTAGTTCCCCATATGTGTTTTGATGATGATTAACCTCTGGAAACAATGTATGTATTATGATCTAGACAAAATGCTTGAACTCAGTCAAAAATCTGGATTATATCAGTTAAAACTTTTGCTGTCAGATTGACTCGAGCTAAAGCTTAAAGACTCGAGTCAATTCCTTTGCATCTATTGCCAAAATGATATATTGACTTGAGCCACAAAAAATTTGCCTCGAGTTTAGGACTAAACTCGATCCAGCATATTCTGTGACTCGAGCCAATCATCTTCAAACTTAAAATGATTTGAAAATTATGTTCCTGTGGACTCGAGCCAGAATATTGATCGTTATATTTAAAAATTAAATTTGACTCGAGCCATCATTTATCACCTCGAGTCAGCAAGGTCTCTTTCGAAAATTGCTTTGAGTGGTTTATTGCATTTGCCTTGAGCTAGGAACTTGGTGTCTCGAGTTTGGACATAGACTCGAGCCACGGTTTTCTGCCTTGGGTTGAAGAAACATCAGGAGCTAAGTGATCAATTGAAGATTGACTTGAGCCACATTTTATCAGCCTCGAGTTAGAGCCTAGACTCGAGCCAGAGATATTGACTCGAGTTAATCATCTCTATTTTCTTCTCCCCTGCGTTATCAAAATCAAGTTGACTTGAGCCAGGATAATATTGACTTGAGCCAAGTTCTCTCAGTTTTGAAAAACAACGTGTTCGAATATCTAAATTCACTGAGATGGTTTTGTTACTTCATATCATCTATCATTAATGTTCCTAACTATATTTAATCAGTTTATTAATGAGTTTCAGATGATTAGAATGTGGATTAACGACGTTATTAGATAAAGCAATCTAATGTGTCAGAGCATTAAATGCTCTTTGCCTTTTTAAAACTCAAATCCAGCAACCATGCCTCTGAACACACGAAAGACACTTCTGGCAAGATATTCCTCATTCCTATTGTTGTGCCTCAAGGGTCATAAACGAAGGAATAAAGGAATTAAAGAATGCTGAAGACGGCGATTACATAGTATTAATTGTTCGACGCTTCATCTCTCTAACAGACATATATTGAAGGTCTCAACGGATAAATCATCAAGCTTCTCAACGGTAATAAATGCCATCAATTATAAATATTGGAAGTTTTGAATTTGCCAACGACCGAAACGCCGTGCAATCAATTTGACTCAACTACTAATTACTATTTCATTAATATCTTTGAATATTTACATTGTACTTTAGTGTTCATCATTTTATCTACTCTGTGAGAGAGTTAAACACTTATCAATTTATTGTTAATTAGTCAAATCTTAAGGTTGTGGAACCTTAAGTGTGGATGTACAATTACAGCTTGTAAGTGAAAGTGAGTCTTTGTGTGAGAGGATCATCGGAGTACTAAGTGTGTAATTGTAATAGTATTTGAGATAGTGAAAAATCCCAAGGTGCTTGGGGGTTGGACGTAGGTCATGGAATTAGACCGAACCAGTATAATCTCCCGTGTTATCTTCTCCCTATCTCTGTCTCTGTATTCTTGAGTACTTGAGCGAAAAGATTTTTATAATCACCTATTTACCCCCCTCTAGGTGATATTCCACCTTCAATAATATTATTGTGGCCCAAAAGGTCATTCATTCCATGAAAAACATGAAGAAGAAGAAGGGCTTCATGTCAATAAAAATTGACATGGAGAAAGTGTATGATCAAGTTAGCTGGAGGTTTCTCCTACGATATCTACATGAGCTACATCTCCCAAATTCCATATGTGAGGTAATCACCCAATATGTCTCTACATCATCTATGTGCTTACTATGGAATGGTGATAAAGCTGAGGAATTTCATCCATCTAGAGGTGTGCGACAAGGGGATCCCCTATCGCCTACCTGTTTGTCATTTGCATGTAAATAAGTCTTAGGCTTTTGTAAGGATGCACGAGTTTATAAAAAAATAAAAAAGGAACTAAAAAGTACATCTGGGGCGTTGTCTTTTCACCAATATTTTTTTTAATTATATCCTTATTACATTTTCGTTTTATCACTTCTTTAATTTTTCACCCATCATTTGCCCCTTTATGATAATTCCATTAGGAAAAGTTCCAGAAAAATAATCTCAATTTGAAAATCTCAAGTCAATGTTTTTCTTACTAAAACACGTTTTCATTTGCACAATAAATATAATAAATAGTTAATAAAGTACATAGTAAACCAAATTGATTGGAACTTTGATATTTTTAGAATATTGTTATGAAATTTTCCCATTTTATTACAATATTCTATACATTCGAATAATAACTTTATATAAATTAATAAAATTATTTATTTCTTGTAAAATATTAAAATTTCTTAATAAAAATTATTAGTTAGAAGAGTTTAATTAATTAGTTTGAAATCCTATAATTATACAGTAGTTGAAAAAATTACTGTTTTAGAAGAAAGACGTTATGTACTTGTATTATTGAAAGGCTAAAGGAGGAAAAATGTCCTTTATCTTTTTCAAGAAGAACTATTGGCACCGTAAAAAAAATTTAGATGAAAAAAATACCTATGATGATTCTAAAATGGCTCTAAAATGCCACTTTGTTAGATTCCTCAATGTTAACCGCTTGGTCAAGCTTTTGACCAAATAAAGTTAAAGTAAATGAGCAAAAATACCATTAATCTTTTCCAAAAAGAGTTACTGGCACCAGTGTTGTTAAAACGTAGAGTCTACGTTGAAACGGGAAGGGTGAGCAAAACATAAAAACGGAAAACGTAAAACTAAAACACACAAATACATTAAAGTCATTACAAATTTAAGTTCAAAGTCCAAACACTCAATCATCAATCATCATAATATAACAATCAGCAGTTCAACACTAAACCAAAGAGAAACTGGATAAAAGCACCTTTTTTCTTCAGCATTACTAGTGTCGGACGGAAAATTTAATCAATCAGTTCAGCACTAAACCTAAATACCTAACACATTTTTCTTCAAATATATGAATGTGAAGAAGAAAAGGAAAAGGAAAGCACCAGCGAAGTCGAGGCACGCTGCAGCACAAAGTCGAGGCACGCCGCACGCTGCAGCAGCGTCGTCCGTCGCCGATCAGAGAAGAAGAAAAGGAAAGCAAAGTCGAGGGCTCAAGGCACGCCGCAAAGACCGTCATCCGTTGCCCCCACCAAGACTATTTGGATGAAGAAGAATCAAGAATGAAGAATGGTTTCCGTTTCCGATCGAGGCAGAACAAAGTCAATGGATATAGGGTTTTTGATTTGGGCGGGGAAAATGGGATCTTACGAATCTACCCTTTTTCAAACAAATTTCGTAACGCTTAAAACGTTTGTTTCAACCGTTTCTACGTCTCTTAACGCCGTCTCGACCGTTTCACCCACAAACCCGTCTCACCCTCCGTTCCTAGACGTTTTTCGCCGGAAAAAGGTAAAAACGACCGTTTCAACGTTTTGAAACGGCGTTTTAACAACACTGACTGGCACCATAAACAAATTTTAGGTGCAAAAATACCTATAATGATTTTAAAAGGGGCGGAAAATGCCACTATCGTTGAATTCATCAGATGGCTGTTTATTTTGACTTGTGGGCTCCACTATTTTTGCCCAGTTAGTTGCCCTTTCTATGCTCATCACACAATCTTTTGCCTTCGCCACCGCCGCGTAGCATAAGAGATTCCACCCCATAAGAATGACACCGACAAGATCTACACCCCACCTAATGACAACATATTCTACCAACCTTCATCTTCAACTAATTTTCACGCCGCCCTATGCCTTTGACGCCACCACAAGAGAGATCCACTCCCCCACCTAACAAGAGTGACGACGTTCAGCTCAGCCCAATGCAACGGCAACTGCATCGACCTCTAGTCTTCGTCTTCAACACAGTAATGACTTTCTTCTTCTTCTTCTCTGTTTCTTCCTTTAATAACGCACTAAAAGGTTCACATTAGGTGCTTGTCCTAATGTGCTCCTTATGTACTTATCCCTCTAATTAGAGGGACAAGCACATTTTATTTTATTTTTAATTTTATTTATATATTTTTTTATTTAGATTAAAATTATATGTTGCTTTTTGATTTTTTTTTTGCACCCAGTATCTCAAATTAATTAGTTTCCGGATACCGTATTACAGACAAATATTTCGTGTGTAGAACTCGAAACTAATTAATTTGAGATAATTGATGCAAAAAATATTCGTAAAGCAACATATAATTTTAATCTAAATAAATAAAATATAATAAAAAATTAATAAAATAAAATAAAATGTGCTTGTCCCTCTAATTAGAGGGACAAGCACATACCCGCACTAAACCTTCATTTTCATTAGTTTAAAAATAGGAGAGGTCCACATCATCTGGTCAAAATAACTAGGGTGGAGTACAAGTGAACAAGTAGCGGAGCCTACAAGTAAAAATAAAGGGTTAAGTAGCAATTTTGTTCTGCAAGTACATGCTCAGGAGCAATTTTGCCCTAAAAGTTTTTGTTTGGAGCAATGTTGCCCCGAAAATCTAAAAACGTAGCAATGTTGCCCCTCTGTTAATAGCTCTAACGGTCAAATGTTAGTTGACCGCATTATGCTGATGTAGATTATCTACGTGACATCTTTGTCACTTTTTTAAATAGCAATTTTGCCTTGGAAGTATGCTCTAAGGAGCAATTTTGCCTTGAAAGTTTTTTCTTATGACCAATTTTGTCCTGGAAGTAGACAATCCATGTTAGCATAATAGGGCCGTTAGAACAGTTAACGAAGGGGTAACATTACTACGCTTTTAGACTTCCGGAGCAACATTGCTCCAAAAAAAACTTTCAGGGCAAAATTGCTCCTGGGCGTGTACTTTTGAGGCAAAATTGCTACTTAACCCAAAAATAAATGGGTGGCAATACTATTTTAGATTCCTTTTAAAATCTTCATTTATTTTTTCACCCAAATTTTGTTTATGGTGCTAGTAACTCTTTTTGAAAAAAAGAGGGTATTTTTGTTTCTTTACAATCACTTTATTTGGTCAAAGGCTTGGCCAAACAGTCAAGATAGAGGAATTTAACGGAAGTGGCATTTTAGGGCCATTTTGAAATCATCATAGATATTTTTTTTCACTCAAAATTTGTTTACGAGTGTACGACCTTGCTTCAACGAAGAACTAATTTGCACAAGTCCACAATTATATTTTATATGAAGAGATGCTATGTCTCATTTATTCATTTGGTTATGCATATACACATGTCATCCATGAGACCATGACCTTAAACAATACTAATAAGTAACAAATACCGTATACATTCTATGTTTATTGTAAGCACCTAATAATAATTTTATATAAATTAATAAAATTAGTTATTTTTTTAATATCAAAATTATCCCATAAAAATTATTAGTTAGAAGAGTCATTGTAATTATTTTTTTATTCTAAACTCTTTCATATCCCTTTTACTTACTCCTACTATCACGAGTGTACGACCTGGCTTCAACGAATAATTAATTTGCATAAATCGACAATCATATTTTAGATGAAGATCGAGATGATATGTGTCATTGATTTGGTAGTGTCATATACGTAAATCCCAAAGACATACATGATATGATGAAATGATGGAGTATTTATATTTTATGGTAATGCTCCAACTTTACGTACTGGAGGAACATAACACTCAAGTTGGCAATAACAAGAGCAATTTTTGCCGACGCACTTTTCCATGCAATCGTGGAAGCATTTGTCGCCACCGCCTGCTTGTTGCTTCACTGCTCCTTCTCCTCCTTTTCGGCCAACTTTACGTACTGGAGGGACATAACACTGAAGTTGGCAGTAACAAGAACAATTTTCTCCGACGCACTGCTTCATGCATTTGTTGAAGCATTTGTCGCCGCCACCTTGTTGCTTTACAGCTCCTCCTCCTCCTCCTAGGCCGCTGCCGTCCACCGCCTCTGCAACTATCAGAAGAATGAGCATCAACCCCAACGTTGCCCTCACTTTGTTCAAACCCATTTTTGAATAATTTTTCTCGCATAGACTTTCTCAAAGCTCTTCCTACCTATGTTTATTTTTATAGGGAGGTCATTAATAATTTTGATTTTCAATTAATGTATGAATCATGCGTTTAATTTTATTTTTTTGGCTAATTCAAGGCAATGTTGTGCTGGAATTTAATTTAATGAGATATATAAGTGCGAATTATGATATATGAATTCAGTAATACTGGACATTAATTATTCAATCATTTTAGCTTACGTTATCAAAAATGTACGCCAAACTATTTATGTTTTTCCCAATTCAAAACATTTTAATAAAAGAGAGAATGATTTTTTTTTTTTTTTTTTTATGAAAACGACAAAAAAATTATTGCATTAATTTGATTAAGGGAAAAGTATTTCTCTAGTAACTGGAGATAAGTTATCTCTAGTGACCCCTAAAATACGTCGTTTTGGATTAATGAAGGGTGTTTTTGTAATTTTAGGTGAATTAATAAAGGGTGCAAAATTACGGAAACACCCTTCATTAATCTAAAACGATGTAGTTTTGGGGGTTACTGGAGATAACTTATCTCCAGTGACTGGAAAATTCCTTTACCCTTTGATTAATGAATTGGAAATTTAAAATTATTTAATTAAAGGGAAATATACTTCTTATGTTGTAGAAGAAGTATATCCTCATGTTATAGATACAAAAAGGTGTGGGTCCCATCATTTCCGTGCTTGAGTTTCTTTTATATATAAAAAAGATGTGGGTCCCACCATTTCATGTGTGTGTAAAAATCTTCTTCTTCTCATGCAACATGAGAAGTGTAAACCCCTTAATTAAATGATGACTTTCAATATGATGTTCAAGGATTATGACAATTGTATAGTCTCAATTCCTCTGACTTTGTTGGAAAAAAAAATCCTCCAACTTTATTTAAAAGACACTTAAAGAAGGAATTGTAATTTATATAGTCCATTTTATAAGGTGTTAAATAGATTATTTATTCCATTTTTATTCTTATATGTACCCCCTATTTAATGTTATATCAAAAAGTAGATTTTTTTTTTTTTTTTCAGAATCTTCATTGACAGAAGTACTTGTATTTAATATCCAACAGTCTATCAAATAAAATTCTGTTGCTTATAAAAAAGAGTGACTTATAAATAAAATAAGTGAGTTATATGAATTAATTTAGCTCTTGCATTTTGGTGGTAGTACATTAAATATGTAATAGGTACTTTCTCAATTTTTATTTACTATACAAAATTTCGGATAATAATTTATTTCTATTTATAAGGCAATTTATACAAAATTTACAATATAAATTTTATCCTATCTTTTGTTTGTAAAAGTCACTTCTATTACCGTTAATCTAAACGGGTCCTTGGATTTTATTTGGAAGGAAAAGAATGGTTAACGGGGCTTTTATTTGGAAGGAAAAAAATGCATCATGCACATGATGTTGTTAAGATCATGTTTTATTAGCTAAACTAATTTTGAATAAAATTCCTTTTATTAATGCTTGGGTTTAGTGAGTTTAAAATGTTGGGCTTGAATTCATAATACTTGAGTAAGAATATTAGATATCTAATCAATCTTCATTTTTTTTTGATATATTTGGGACACCTCATCAAACACCTATGGGAATGTTGCACCCATTACAATCTTGAACAAGAATCAACTGTAAGTCCTCAGGAGGCAGATACAAGTCATGAAACCCCCATCCGAGACCAAGTCCTCGATCTCTTTGCTAAATAATCTGCAGCGGAGTTGCAGGTCCTTGACACATACGTAACCTTCGTCTCCCAATCCATACGAATCAGCTTCTTAACTTCATTAAGGATGGCAAAGTCACGATGAATACTACTTTGTTCGCGCGTGAGTAACTCAAGACATTTAGTAGAGTCTGTTTCCAACCACACTCGTCTGAACCCCATCGCCCATGTTGTTTTAAGCCCCAAAAGACATCCCCAGATTTCCGCAGTCAGTTCATCCTCATATTCAATGGGATGTATGAATCCTTTCAGGAACCTTCCAGACGTGCCACGGATAAGGCCCCCACAAGCACATCTCTTCTCGACTCTAGAGAAAGCCCCGTCAACATTCACCTTCACCCACCCCTCCTCTGGTGGCCGCCAGACCTCCCGACTAGCTGCCAAGGGAGCACCTCCGATACGGGTGCCAGTGAGATGGTCCTTGGTCGAAGTCATGCAGTCCATCATGGCCCCCGTACTAGCAAGGATGTTGTCGTTAAACGTGAATTTCTTTTCAAACACAAAGAGATTCCGTCGCTTCCATAACCACCAGCAAAGGATAATATCTCAATCTTCATTTTGATGTATAAGAGTTAAATAAGGGTAATATCTCAAACTTTATATCTTTTAAAATTATAATCTTTTCTATAAAATATTCTTATTGACCGCATGTATTAGGGAGTTCCATTAAGGGATAGTGCAAATACATATTATTAACAATGATATTCTACGAAAATCGTCCCTCATATATTTACAAAATAACTAATTTAAATAATTTTGTTAATACCCTTAAATTAATTATATAAGGGTGAGTTTTGACACACTCATAAGGTTGCAGTCGTCATGTGATTTAGGCACCACAAGTTCACCTTGTGTGGAGCCTTATGCATGGATTGCCCCTCAAATTATGTCTAATTCTTATATTAAGGAGCATGGTTAGCTTTTGAGTTAAAATCAATATTGTATCTTTTATAGTCTAAGGTGTGCATCTACAAAGTAGCTCCGTCACTAACCCACCATCTTCATTAGACTCAAAGATCGTGCTATGAAAATTGAAATTCACGAAGCATGTTTTAGAGAAGAGGCCATGTTGTTATATTCAATGTCGCTTTTGTGGTGCCTGGCTACGAGGACTTTCATGTTCATCCCACCCAAGATAACTATAGAGTGGGCTCATGCATGAAACAAAAAAAAAAACCGAATTTTTTCACTGACCTCGAATTGGTAACTGTAGCCTTATGAGCATCAAATTTGCTGATGGGGTTTCAGTTAAAAAAAAGAACTCAGTCCATTGATCAAAATTAAGCCGACATCAATTTCTGGTCTCATCTTGTTCTGTAACCCCCAAAATTAATAACCTATGATTAACGTAGTTTAATGGCCTTGTAACGTGACAGCACAGAAAGGTAGGTATGTTGGATGTTACCCTAGGTAATTGCTTCTCCGGACTAGCCTCACAGACGAGGGCAAAATTCAGCTCAACACCAATTCATATCTCTGAGATCATCAGAAGATAAGAGCTCAACAGAAGTAAAACTAAAAATAGACATCATTTTCTCTCTCTCTTTTTTAAACCCGCCATCACTTCATTTAAAGAAACGAAGGCGTGATGTAATTAATCGATGGAGATACCCATTTTAAACTGAGGACGTGCATTGATCGATATGTTCCATACTACATATGTAGAGTTTATTTTTGATTGGAAATAAAAGAGTGACCATTACACTTCACATCACCAAGAGGGGGAACCCAAATCCAGACGAAACAATGGGACCAGAGGGCATTAATGGTATCATGGCCCTGTAATGTATCATTGAAGTCGCGGCCTTGTCACTCCAATTTTGGCGATTTGTATGAAAGCCCTTAACACCATGGATCTGGACTCCTCAGATTGTTTTTTTTTTTTTTTAAAATAAAATAAAATAAATACAAGAGAAGCAAATAATGCGGCAAAGGAGACGATAGTGAAATATAGAAGCTCCCTACAGTTTCGGTATAAGTGGCATTGATAGAGAGAGGCTTGAAGTCTCACTTGATCGTTTTCGGTGGACTTATATGCATATATGAAGCAATTGACCTCAACATGCAAATTTAGCCATTTAACATTACATGCTAAGCTTGTTGGGCATGTTCATAAATAGTTTGCTTCCACACATACGCCTCAATTACTATGTCAACCTTATTTACAGCATGAATTAAAGAAACACCCAGCTTCTCTCCAGCTTGTTTTTGTCTATCTGTATTAGTGCCCTGGTCCAGTACGTCCAGATGTGTATTTTTGCAGGACTATGTCTATGGCTTATCCCTATCTGTATCAGCCTCGCATATACCACATAAGATTCAGTATTGGATCCCGTTATATATATCCTTATGACTTTATATCATCATGCTCTGCCTTTCAGTAGTGATAAGCAAAATAGGTACTAGTGAAGCAGAGAATCAAGAAACTCCTCACATTGAATTCACAAATCAACAGTATTTGACATTTCAAAGCACAAACAAGCTATAGGAGTTAGGCAAGTTGTTCAGGCGAAGGGAACTTGAGGTTTTTAAAACTGGTAAACCCTCCATCGACCACAAGGTTTTGCCCTGTGATATATTTGGCATCATCGGAAGCCAGGTACAAGGCGGCCCGGGCCACATCTATTGCTTCACACTTTGCACCTTGTAGCTCTCCAAGCCTACCCACAACCTCAGTTACTTGCTCTTGGGTCAAGCCCGGGTAAAACTTACCTATCTGCTCCTGCGTCATGGGTGTAGGGATTGGAGCTGGAGATATGCAATTTATTCTGATTGTTAGAATATAAAGTTGTAAAATAATTAGTTTACTTAATTAGTGATACTGGACATAACAGTTAGTACATTTAGGAGATGTAGTATATAAATAGGACCAGTGTGTCATTATTAGATAGAGGATGTAAAACTTTCTCATTCATAAGTAAGAAACATCATTTTTCCTCTCTGCCTTGTTGCTAGACCTGTTGCAAGATAATTAGGTTCAAGTATTCAACATGGTATCAGAGTATCCAGGTTAGCTCTCTTTTCTTCCATACCAGCGGCCCAAAAGAAGATGCACGCCGGAAGTCCAAGAAAAGAGATCCGGACCTCAAGAAATGCTGAAAGTCCATTAAAAGAAGCCAAGCAAAGCCCACGTTTCGCTGTTGATTCAAGAATGGCCTGTTAAGCTGTATTAGCACGTGAAGCTGATTTCTCAAGAATCAAAACACGCCAGCTCAACGCACAGGAACCAATCATATCACGGTCAGAAAGTCCACGTGAAGGCACGACTTGCAGACGCAGCATTCTTTCTTTCTCAAATTCACGGGTTTCTCGATCTGAAGGCACGACTCACACCGAGCTCCTTTTTCCTTCTCAGATTCAAGAGTTTCTCGCTGTAAATTTTGGTGTTGCCGTGTAACGATTCCGGCACCACTGTCGCAATTGCCGTCCAAGATTCCGGCACCAGTAGATTCCCAAAAAAAAAAAAAAACAAATCTCTCCACCGTCACTTCCGCATTTCTATTTTCCACCGTCACTTCCGCATTTCTCTCCACCGTCCCTTCCACATTTCTCTCAATCGTCACCGGCGAAGATCTGCATGGGTGAGAGAGACGCCTCAGCCAAGGTTACCCCCGGATCAATTCCTTTCTCGCACCCACTATATCTTCATCCGTCAGATACCCAAGGATTGTCTATCATTCCACATACTCTCACTGGTTTTGAAAATTACACCGTATGGAGTCGGGCCATGCGCATTGCTTTGCTTGGGAAACACAAGCTTGGTCTCGTTGATGGTAGCTGCTGTAAGGAAGATCAAGATCCGACGTTACAGCCTCAATGGGAAAGATGTAACGCCGTGGTTCTGTCTTGGCTTCTGAATTCGATCTCCAAGGAATTGGCTAATGGAGTTATCTTCTTCCAGAACGCACGTCTAGTCTGGATGGACCTTCAGGAGCGTTTTGACAAAAAGAATGGAGCTCGAATTTTTGGCCTGCATCGTGAAATAGGTATGCACCACCAGGGCTCTTCATCTGTGTCTACCTACTTCTCTAAACTGAAAGAGTTATGGGAGGAACAATCAGCTCTAATAACCTTGCCGTCGTGTACATGCAATACCTCCAAAGCGTACTCTGAATTGATACAGGAGCAGAAGCTTTTACAATTCTTGATGGGACTTAATGAATCCTATAATCAGGCTCGAGGACAGATTCTCCTCATGACTCCACTTCCCTCTGTGAATGAGGCTTACTCCATGGTGATCCAAGATGAAACTCAAAGATCCATTTCTGACCGTGGGCACCCAACAGAAGGGATTGCCATGATCACTAAAGGCAGGGGTCAAGGGAGAGGCAGAGGCCGTGGAGATCCTTCCATTGAGTGCACCTATTGCCACAAAAAGGGCCATCTGCGTGAACAATGCTTCCGATTGGTGGGTTATCCAGCTGGATTCAGGGGGAATAAGTCAAAACAGAAGGATTTTGGTCAAATAGGAATCGAATCCACTGGTGATCTAGGCCTGCATGTCAACACCACAAGCACGGTGGCTCCTTCCTTGTCTAAAGAACAATATGAACGCCTTCTGGTTATGTTGGAAAAGAATGCGGAGTCAACTGTGCATGCTTTGACTGGTACAGGTTTGGCTATGTCTCCCTCTGTGAATTCTATTCATTCTCATTGGATTTTAGACTCAGGAGCAACCACACACTTAGTTAGTGATATTTCCCTATTGGATAAATGTGCTATATATAATGGGCCTGTTAAGTCAATCAAGATCCCAGATGGACAACGAATACCTGTTACACACATAGGTTCAATTAATATAGCTCCTAACATTACATTGCATGACGTACTATATTCTTCGAAATTGAAATTCAATCTCATATCAGTTTCCAAAGTCACTAAAGCGTTAGAATGTGTGGCTTGCTTTTATCCTGATCACTGTGTTTTACAGGACCTTCTACATGGAAGGACGAAGATGATTGGTAGAATGACAGATGGACTATACATTTTTAGAATTCCCAACACTTCTCATGTACTGAATGTTGCACGAAATCACTTTACACATAAACACAGTAACAATATGAAATCTGCTGATGTATGTTTGTGGCATAGGAGATTAGGCCATGCCCCTCTTTCTGTAATGAAACGTTTGAGTTTTGCAATTGATGACACTGAATTGATGAATCATAGATGTGACATATGTGTTCAATCTAAGCAAACCAAGTTTCCCTTCTCCCCTTCCTGTATTAAAACTACTCAATGCTTTGAATTGATACACATAGATATATGGGGTCCGTATAGGACACCCACTCATCAAGGATTTACATATTTTCTTACAATAGTGGATGATTATTCTAGAGCTACATGGCTCTTCCTGATGAGACATAAATCTGATTCAATTACTTACATTCGTCATTTTATTGTTTATGCTATGACTCAGTTCAATATGAAGGTTAAGAAAATTAGAAGTGATAATGGGAGTGAGTTTCTAAGTAATTCCTTTAAAATGCTTACTCAAGAAAAGGGTATTGTCCACGAGACTACATGTCCTTATACTCCTCAGCAAAATGGAATTGTAGAGCGTAAGCATAGGACTATTATGCAAGTAACAAGAAGTCTAATGTTGCAATCAAACCTTCCCGTTCATTATCAAAGTGTGTAAAGGCTGCAAAGATATATGATTAATAGGTTGCCCTCTAAAGTGCTTGATTTTCAAACTCCATTTGAAAGGGTCTATGGGCGTAAAAACCGGACCTCAAACACATGAAAGTATTTGGTTCTCTTGCCTATGCTACAGACCTTAAGATTCATGATAAGCTTCAACCTCGTGCTATTCCTTGTGTATTTCTAGGTTATCCAGAAAATCAGAAAGGTTATTTGTTGTTAAATCTGAAATCTAACTTGTTGTTTGTAAGTCGTCATGTTAGTTTTGCAGAACAAGTGTTTTCTTTCAGGAATACATACTCACAGCAACAACAGGAAATGCATCCAACTTTGAAAGAGATGTTCTGGTTTGAATCTGAACATCCCTTTATACAATCTGATTTAGTACATGATAGGTATGATCTTTCACAACGAGAGGATACACAACAATTTGGTCAGGAAATTTCTGATCAGATTGCTGAGTGTCCCAATAATCTGGATCAGGCACGTCCTACAAGGGATAGGCGACCACCGATTTGGTCTAATGATTACGTTTGTACTCTTTTGCTTTCTGAAACAGATTCAGGATGTGTACCAAAATGTTCCTATCCCATAAATCAATTTGTTTCTTATGATGCTATTTCTGCTGATCATTTGGCTTTTCTGTCTTGCTTTGACACGGTTCCTGAGCCTTCTAGCTATAAGCAGGGTCAAATACTAACCCCGAGTGGGTTAAGGCTATGAAGGCTGAAATGCGAGCCTTGGAAGAAAATCGGACTTGGGAGTTGGTAGAATTGCCCAAAGACAAGAAGCCAATTGGTTGTAAGTGGGTATATAAAGTCAAGTATGATTCTGATGGTAACGTAGATAAATATAAGGCTAGGTTAGTTGCAAAAGGATATAGTCAAAGAGAAGGCATTGACTACCATGAAACCTTTTCACCTGTTGTAAAAATGTTTACAGTTAGGTTAGTGTTAAAATTGGCAGCTATGCATTCATGGAATCTTTATCAAATGGATGTGTATAATGCTTTTTTGCAAGGTGATCTCCAAGAGGAGATATATATGAGATTACCTCAAGGGTTCGAAGGTAAGGGGGAGCATGTGGTTTGTAAGCTAAAGAAGTCCCTCTATGGACTTAAACAGGCTTCCCGTCAATGGAATCAAAAACTCTCTCAAGCCCTTATTAAGGGTGGTTTTGTACAAAGTAAAAGTGATTACTCTCTCTTTACCATGGATTGGAATGATGGTGTGGTGTTTGTCTTAGTATATGTAGATGATTTATTGATTACTGGTAGCTCTGAAGAAGGAATTAGTTATGCCAAAGGTTTGCTGCATGATAATTTTAAAATTAAAGATTTAGGACACATGAAATATTTTCTTGGTATAGAAATAGCTAAATCTAAATCGGGTGTGGTTTTGTCTCAACGAAAGTTTGTATTAGATTTATTATCGACACGAGGCATGAGTGGATGCAAACCGTTGAGCATTCCAATGGCACAAAATTTGAAATTGATGCCTTTTCGGGAAGGTAAAGACAATGTTCGGGATCTATGTAAAAATGCGTAACAATATCGTCGCTTGGTTGGTAAATTGATTTACCTAACTATGACTAGACACGACATTTGTTTTTGTGTGCAGACGCTAAACGCCGGCTTTATGCAAAGACCGACTAAGGCACACATGGCAAAGAGCGCAGACTAGAAATATTCTTAGATATCTAAAGGGTACCGTTGGGCTTGGTATAAAATTGAGCTCGATGGAGATTCTAACTTAGAATGTTTTTGTGATTCGGGATTGGGCTTCTTGTGGGATTACAAGGCGTTCGGTTCGGATACTTATCGAAGTTTGGAGGATCTCTAGTGATGTGGAAGACGAAGAAGCGGACCACGGTGTCCAAGTCATCTCGTAAGAAATTTGAATATAGAGCTCTCGTATGGCTACTTCCGAGATTGTTTGGGCACTAGGCTTGCTTCGTGATTTACGGATTCCACAAACAAAACCGGTGCCGATTTATCAGGATGATGATTGCAGCAATACACATAGCTGCGAATCCAGTCTTCCATGAAAGAACCAAGCACATCGAAGTGGACTGCCATTTCATTCGTGATAAATGGAAAGAGAAAGTGATAGACCTTATGCATGTTAGATCTCATGAGCAAGAGGCCGATGTTAACTAAGTCAGTCTCAGGAGATGTACAACGCAAGCTATTAAGCAAGTTAGGGTCTGTTAACATTTTTGCACCCCCAACTTGAGGGGGAGTGTTAGAATATAAAGTTGTAAAATAATTAGTTTACTTAATTAGTGATACTGGACATAACAGTTAGTACATTTAGGAGATGTAGTATATAAATAGGACCAGTGTGTCATTATTAGATAGAGGATGTAAAACTTTCTCATTCATAAGTAAGAAACATCATTTTTCCTCTCTGCCTTGTTGCTAGACCTGTTGCAAGATAATTAGGTTCAAGTATTCAACATGATACCACTTCGGCACAGCTCACTGGCTGCAAACTTTACAATCCCTTGTATCGAAAATTTGGACATTGCGTATGGGTAAGGTCCAAGCCCACCCAAAAGCCCACTTATGCTTGATGTGCACAGGATGGACCCTGAGCCCGTGGGTACCATGACCCGAGCCGCATGCTTTATCCCCGCTATTGTGCCCCGGAGGTTGATCCGCATTACGTGGTCAAAGTCATCGAGTTTCAGCTCAGCAATGCTGTGTGGGAAGGTGGGGCCTGTTATTCCGGCGTTGTTGTACATTATGTCCAGTTTTCCGTGGCGAGCTATGGCAACATTTACAGCTTCTGCAACTTGGGCCTCGTCGGCAACTTCACATTCAACAAAGTGGGCCGAAGGGCCCAGTTCTTGGGCAACTTGTGGACCAAGAAGTGTGTCTCGGTCTGCAATTATGACTTGGGCCCCATGTTGGACAAATTCATGGGCCGAGGCCTTGCCAAGCCCACTTGCGGATCCAGTTATGAGAGCCACCTTTCCCTCTAGCCTGTATTTTGGAGCCCAGATGATCATTATTAGTCATCATTGAAGTGAAGAAGAAAGGATGGGAATATAACGTCAAACCAAATCTCTAGTTTGAAATTGGCAATAAAGAAAACGGTGGACTGTTCATGATGACTACTGTGAAAATGACACTATCAGCTTTATCTTAATCGTCCAAATCAGTAAAGCATCATTTCTTTTTGGCAAGGTTGGAAGAAGATATTCGTGGACCCTAGTTTCCTCCAACAAGATTGATTAAGATTGCCTCTCTTGTGTGACTTTGAAAAAGAACACAAAAGAAAAAAGAAAAGACACAGAGAGATTATCTTTACTACATATTCAAAACTTTCAAAGATTGATCATCATCGGGGGAGTTGAAAATGTTAGATTTTGAATATATATTACCACATGGACAGCTCAGAAGGGGTAATTGGTTTCTAATTTTTATATACATATATTGTCAGTTGGAAAATCCATGAAAATGAAACATGTTATTAGCACGTTTAGGTAACAAATAAAATAATTAGAAGAAGGTGTTGTTTACTAGATCTATGCAAACTCAGGGGCAGGTATCATGATTTGCACCTGTACATGTGCTTCACTGAAATCTCCAACACGATAATCTTAAAATGACTTGTTTTTACAGTAAGTTTTCGATTGCCAACAACGCCCATAAACCAAGATTTCACTGTTTCGGTGGGTACTTGCCGATATCAACATTAATCATCAATATCAATATAAAACATTAAATCTATAGCAAACAATATAATATTGCTACTAGTTGGTACTTATTTATTTAGTATATATGTCAATGTAGCCTCTCTATGACGAACAAATACATAAGTTAAAGAATTTCAAGTCCAATGATCCCTTGCTGTTTCTATCACGTTTGAAAATGACAACGAAGCTTATATATATAATATAAATCTATGGTTTTAGGTTTTACAATATGCTTTCATATTTATGATTTAATAGGTAAAATCGAAAGATCAACTGGGGTCAGCGTGTTTACAAGTGATCTGCAAGAATCGCACTAGTATGGAAAAGTTTCTCTTCTTTCCATGGAGAGTAATGACTTAGAACGAAAAACACCATCCACTCCCAGAAGAAGCACCAGAAAAATGGAACAGCCTTAATTATTTTCTTGCTTTATTGTTTTTTCTAGAAATATATAAATAGAGAGGAATGGCTTTGGCCACTTGCAATGCAAGTGACCATAAACCCTCAACGACAAAACTCCACACTCAGTGGCTTCTCACCCTTTCTCTTACTCTTCTTTTCCCCTCATTTACTCTCCTTTTCTCATCTTCGCCACAATCATACAGATTTTACAATTTATAAAAATGTTATTATAATTTTAGTTAAAAATATATAAATAAATTTGAACTGCTAAAATTTGTTTTGAACAGTTTACATCTATGGTAAAAAAAAATGAAACAAAAATTTACTCTATAATAATAATCTACTTCTTTTCAGATGAAATTTTAACAATTTGAATATTTTATGTATTTTTTAAGTAAAACAAATAATATTTTTACAAAATGTAAAATCTAGACCATAATTTTTTTTCATCCAAGCGTGAAAATGAGAAAAGGAGATAAATGAGGAAAAAAATGAGAGTAAAGGTGTATTTGATTTGAGGGGAGGTGAGGAGAGTTTCCCTTTAGTGTAAAAGGTCAGATATATTCATAAATTACATAACTTTCGCATGGTTTTCTGTATAAATATTTCGCATCATAGTCATATCTGACTTTTGTGATAGAAACTCCCCTCCCCTCTCCTCAAATCAAACACCCTAAGGAAAATGAGAGAAGCCCCTCCCACAAAACACAATTCCATTTCCAGAAAAATACTCGAAAATTGAAGTAATCTTAATTCTTTCTCGGATCTTGCGGAACCATATAATTTCTTCAAGGAAAATGATATATAGTACTCATATAGCTTTTGTGAGAAAAACTGAATATAAGAGAAACATCGGTACTATACTGAATACTGATCGTGGTATTCAATGATTCAGTGAATTCTGGGTAACTAGTTAAAAAGATAGCATGAGACTCACCTTCTTCCACCAACTGCTGTATAGAATCTGCTTTGCTTTTTTAGCGCATCACTGATGAAGCTCGTGATTTTGAACTCCCTGCAGGCAAATAGAGACCAAAAGTACTTCATAAACAGACCTCAGATCATTTTCACATTAATATGTAAATGCTCTATAAAAGGTCTATATATAAACGACTCAAAGGATTTATTCGAACGAACCTTGATAGTGTTCTGAACATGCCGACGTTGAATACACAGATAGATCTCAGATTCTCGGGCGATGAGACAGTAGAGAGACGGCTGTATCAGTATATTTATGGAAGGAGCGAGGAAACCTTATTGTTTTGTGTTGTATAAATACTATTGTAATATTGGGCCCGCATTTTCATGCAGAGAGAGAAGAAGATAGAGATGGAGATAGAAAGAGAGATTGGTGAGGATTGAGGTAGAACATGGCTGGCTGATCTTTGTGATCTGTCTCATTTAATGATGCGTATAATTAAGTTGACGTTGGAGAATAAAAAGAAACTTATTAGATGACTGTTTAATTATCCACAAATTAATAAAAATTGGTTAAAAACATTAAATTTATCTTAAAATCTAAGTAATTTATAATATTACTACATTAGATTCTAATATTATATTAATTATCACTCTCTCCCACTACCCTTATTAAATATGTGTATACATGAAAAAAATATATTTAATGCTTCTTAAAAACTAACAAGTGCCTTTATAAAAAAGATTAAGAGTACTTATTAATTGGTGTCTTATAATAAGAACTACCATGTCCATTCTCAATAGTTGAGAAAAATAAAGAAAAGGAAAGATGGGATAATTATTAATTTATAATTACGAGGGGGAATAAATGGGATCACTAGGGGGGAAAAAGAATTTGAAAACGAAGTCGACCCTACAATTGTGGTCAGTTCATTGGTACCATTACAGGTAAGAAGGTAGACACATATGAATAAACACTGAAACTTTAATTTCTTCCTCTCAAATCCCCCAAAAAATTTTTTTTCCTTTTATTAATTTTTCTTGCGTGTTGCAATCTCATTTTGCATCTTGTTTGACAAAAAAGATCAGTATACAGGGGATGAGTCGTGTTTATTGTTTGCTAATTAATGAAAGATCGTGCTAGTTGAAAGGAATAAAATACGAATTTCGTGGTTTTACCTTATATGTATTATTTTATTCTGTATTGATTCCTTTTTTATTCTAAATTTCTAATAGTAAAATAAATTACAAATTTCGTGTTTTTAAACTATAGTCAAATAAGTATACAGAAGAGGATTACTTGTTATCTTATCATTTCTGACACGACACCTCATTCTTCCACACGACAGTCGTCTTTTAAACTATACCCGTCTGGTTCTTATATAAGACCTACTTATTTAATTTAACTAGATTAAAAAAGTTGGTTAATATAATATATATTTTTTTAAACATACTAGCCATTTTCTTTAATTTCTACCTTTTCTCTCCTCTTTGATTATTGCCGATGAAACATCAATATATAGAGGCAAATTAGAAAAAGATTGATAAATATAAAAAATAAGTCTTATATCTAGGACCAATAGATTAACTCCTAAAATATATCTTATATTAAACATGAGGGAGGAGTAATAAAAAATTACTGTTCTAGATTCTGTAATTATTTGCTTCAACTTCGTTTCACGGTGATAATTGAATTTCCCTTCATTTGTTATTTTGTCAACTTCGTTATAGAAAGTCCAATATTCACAAATTAATAATGTCTGCTCATCAATTCCTTAAGCCGGGGGCATATTGGAATATTGTGATGGCAAACGGAGAAAACCATGCCAAAAATTAATTATGATATAAATTAATTAATCCTCCAAATTAAGAACAAAAAAGGGGGTTCAATGTGAATAATGAAAAGCTTATACATTTCAACGAGAATATCACAAAGAAGATATGGATTGTGATGGAGAAGAGAGTACTGGACCGACCACGCAACATAAATTAATAATAGGAAAATGGTTGCAGCCCCATCAATACAAAAAGCAAAGAAAAACCCTTTTTATAAAGGCTGTGCTATGCACTCTTGTACGTCTTCCCGCTCCCCTTTATCTTATTCTCATTTTCAATACAATCCATCATTTTAATTATATTATCTCTCATATCCATCCTTTTGCATGTAGAGATCCAGTGTTGTTTTTGGCCATTACATATTTAAACACACTATATGTATAATGTACTAATCAAGATTGATTAATAATTAAGACTTAAGAGTATTAATCAGCGGGTCTTAATTGACATCTTCTCCCAAAAACACATACTTGCCGGCCGGCTTCGTCTTACCTGAACGTTCTAAATAGTTACATGTAAAGCTTTCAAACATGATATGCATGCCATGGTATTGTCATGGTGTGAGAGCCTGTTTTGGATAATTTTAAAATTTAGGTTTTGACAAAAATTTGCCAAATACTTCAAAATTTTGACAAAAGTTTGCCTGAATTTTTTTTTTCAAAACACTCCAAAATTGTCTTCCCACAATGGTGGGAAATTATTCAAAATTGGCGGGATATCAAAATCTAGATTTTGGATCCAAAACCTATGTTTAAAAAAAAACTATTTTTTTTCTTCAGATTTTTCTTGTTTTGTTTTCCCGATGCACCGTGTTCATTCCATCATCGGTTATTTTTTCTTTATTCTTTGTCATTACTAGTGAGTACTTTTGTTGTTCTTTAAGCGAAAAGAAAAAATTTTTTGACTTTTTTGTTTTGTTTTTAATTTACCTTGAATTTTTTTTTTCAATATCCTAAAGTTCCATTTTTTTGCAAGACATGAAGTTTTTTTTTTCCAATCATTTCTCTCCTTAAATTCCTTTCCTCTTTATCTTTTCGGAACCAAACGGGCCCTAATTAGTAGTGAAGTTTATTTTTTTTCAAGATTAGTCGGCAAGACTTTGAAATATTTTTTCAAAATCCTAAAATAAATTTTTAAGACTATCAAAAGTATTTTTTAAGTACTAATTAGTATTAAGTATATTTTTAGTACCCTAAAATATTTTTTCAAGATCAATCATTACCTTGAAATATTTTTTCAATATCCTAAAATAAAATTTCAAGATTATGAAGTATTTTTTTCAGTATTCTTAAGTATCTTTTTAGTACCTCTCAATACCCTAAAATATTTTTTCAAGATCAGTCATTATCCGAAATATTTTTTCAATATCAATTTTTTTTTTGAAGATCATGAAGTAATTTTTTTTAATATATTTAAGTATCTTTTTAGTACTCATCAAGACCCTAAAATATTTTTTCAAGATTAGTTATTACCTTGAAATATTTTTTTAATATCCTAAAATAATTTTTAAGATCATGAAGTATTTTTTTCAGTACATGGGTCAAGGTCTTCTTAAGTATTTTAATTTTGTACACAAATTTATGTAATTTTTGATATTTATTATGAAATATAATGTTTATAATATTTAAAATACAACCTTATCCTTTACATGCAATTATACCAAAATCTAATGTCTTTTTTTGGTAAATTTGACCATGAAAAAGTTATTTTGATAACAATATCCAAACACTATCATTTTTATCCAAAAGCTATTTTTACCTCGTAAATCCCAAAAATTATTTTCTAACAACTAAATCCAAACGGGCACAGAGAGTCTTTAAGCTATCCAATTTTAATGATTGGCTTTTAGGGCGTGGCTCTTCTAAAAACTTGTGTTTTTTACCTTGATGCTTTCATCAAAACTCAGTCAACCGGGGAAGTTGATTAGTAGGAGGCAAGAAAGATGCATATTGTCATGAGTTCATTCCACGGCAGCAATGTTACATTGAAAGTGGAGTCAGATAAGATATTTGGCTATTCAACTCCAATAACTAGTTTTTAGGGTATGACACTTGTAACGACTTGAGCTTGGTTCCAATATCTTCTTGTTTTTATGACTATATACTCTTTTTTGCGTCCACGTCCATTAAATTAAAAAACGAATGGACCAATTAGTAATTATATACGGGTCCAGTTATATAGCTTCACTTTTATGAATCAATATTTAATTACTGTAACTCACACAAAAGTTTGACAGACACGTCGTATTAATTAATAATTTAGTGCAAGGCTGTAAAACATGGTTCTGTTTCACTTGGCTTATATGTAGTGGCTTAAAAGAAGACAAAACGAGAGAAGAAGGAGCTTAGGCAGAAGCATATGGGAAGAACAGATTAACAATAAGGTGTCGTCGAATAACAAAGTTGTCATGTTATGTGGGAGGACAGCAGTTAGACAAGTCAGTGAAGGGCCAACAACAACACTGGAATTGTGTCGCCACCTTTTCATACCAACTTCATTAATTAATTCCTCCGTAACTAACAATGCGAGAGTGTGTTTGAATTAATATAATAAAGCACGAAATGGGGGGATTCGTATATATATAGTGCCCTCAATCATACTACTCTTTCTTGCAAAGTAAAGTTGAATAATCCCTCTTTCCTTGTGCTCCCTCTTCCTTTTGTTTTTATGTTAGACGGCATATTCAACCTGTTTTCTGGAACTTCTTTCTCCAAACACGATGTATACACATATACATTTCTTATTATTATTTTACATTCGCTTTTAAACGTCCCATTAATAATTATCGGACACCTCTGCATGTTTAGATATTGATGTTGGGTTAATATGCTCTTTAGTCACTTAAGTCCTAATAAGACTTAAGTGAGACTACAGCCCAAGAATCCTATGGCCCATGTGGTTTAGGGTTAGGTCTTGGATGTAGTAGTATATAAACCTACCTTCATCTCCTTGTGACGGCCAAGACAAACATGAGGCTTTCATCAGAAATAAACCCTAGAGGCAGACGTTCACCATCTGAATGGTTGCCCACACAACCATCCTATCCCCCTCGAGAGATAGTCTGGAAGATCGATCATAGAGCGGACTACGACTGTTCGTGGAGAGGCTTTCAGATCGATGCATCTTTCTAGGTAATCAAAACGATGAAGGTTTTAACTTTTCCTACATCGTGTTGGTACGATTCACTTCCGCGTTTCTGGTGAGTTTCCTACAATTGGTATCAGAGCCGAATCGCGATGAGGAAAAGAACCAGTTTTGATAATTTTTTTTTCATGTGATTAATTTCAGATTTTTCAAAATATTTTTTTGAAAAATATGGCGTCTCTTTCTATATTTGTTATTTATTTCATGGTAATTATTCGTTTATAATTCATATTTAATATTAGTTTTAATTTTAATCGGTTAATCGCTTTAATCCATAGTTAGATTTTTTCGTGTATTTCTCGATTTGTAACAAGGAGGCTAATCCCATATGATTAGGTTTCCTCCTTGCAATAATTTAATACATTTTGCAATGATCTATGTATTTTTTCAAATTTCGTAAAAGTTGAAGATGCAAGAAGAAAAGAAGAAAAATTGAGATGGCCGAGATGACTTCTACCGAGGCTAAAGATTAAAAAAGAAGAAAAATTGCCCATCGTGGAAGAGATGACTTGGTCTTTGAGTGTGGCCGATCTAAGAAGATCGACGGCTAGGGTTCCTCTTTTGCATCTTAGGGTTTCTTGCCAAGGTGTGGGTCTTTGGGCTTTTGGGCCCAACATGAATACCCTAAAGGGGCTTGAGACAGATACTATGAGATGAACAAAAGAGGAATTCTAAAGTTGTAATTTTTATTTTTATTTTTAAATAGGAAAGCCAAGGATTAAAGTTATTTGTTTAATCATTAATGCTTTTATTGATTTGTATGAATTATATGTGCGATTAACATGATGTTTGAAATAACATGCCATATAGAATAGGAAGATGCCATATTGTTGCATAATCACATGTCATAAAAGCATAGTAGCTATTATGTCTTGAATCGACTAGTATGATAGTTATTATGCGAGATTATTTAGGTTATCTACTAAACTAATTATAAATTATTATGATTTTAAATTAAAATCTAGAATAATAATTGGATTAATTAATTGTGGAATTAAAATCTAGACAAATAATCCAGGAAATTTTTGAGAATTGTATTTTTGAGAGTCATTTGTGGGTTATTTAAAATGGTCATGTGAAGCACACTCTGCCAATCATGACTGGATTTTAGATACCTAATGATTTCAATTAACAATTGCTCAGATCTCGACAAAGAATACTCTAAATTGAACAATTTTTTAGAATTGTATTTTTTAGAGTAATTTGTGGGTTATTTAAAATTGTCATGTGAAGCACACTCTGCCAATCATGACTGGATTTTAGATACCTAATGATTTCAATTAACAATTGCTCAGATCTCGCAGACAAAGAATACTCTAAATTGAACAATTTTTGAGAATTGTATTTTTGATAGTAATTTGTGGGTTATTTAAAATAGTCATGTGAAGCACAATCGCCAATCATGACTGGATTTTAGATACCTAATGATTTCAATTAACAATTACTCAGATCTCAGACAAAGAATACTCTAAATTGAACAATTCTTGAAAATTGAAAATTCTAAATTTAAAATATTGAATGGGTGAAGGTTTTAATTAAGCATTTAATTTTAAAACCTACGGGCCCCAATTGTGGGTTTATTAGTGAAATGGTTATCGAAGCCCCATCGGATAAGGATAATCGGATTTCGCTAGATTAAACCCTAATATTTTTCAAAATTTTAGTAAAGTTTGTACGGCCCATCGTCGGCAAAACTTAGACACTAAAGATAATTTTGAAAGTAAACAATGGTTAAATACATTCAACTTTGGTAAAATTGTTAACCCTTTCATCGAGGCTCTGGCAATGGAACTGAAGGCCCAAAATGACAGTATTAGTTTTACAAGTATCTTGCCCATCGTAAGCTTTGTAAAGATAACTAATGGATTGTTAAACAATAAACAAATAGTAGTTATTAGAATATACTAACGCTATATCTGTTTGTTTAATTATAGTTTGTAATTAGTGTGATTTTCCTTATTTTCAGAAAAATGTCTTCATTCAATCCTTTAGCTACAATATTGAGCCAAAAATCTATGGATGGTACAAATTACAAACAATGGAAAACTAATTTGGATATTGTTCTTCAATTTGAAAAGCTCAACTTTGTTCTAACTACCCCTATGCCAGCGCAGTCTGCTGTAGATGCGTTTGTGGCAATACAGACTAAATTTCAGCAAGAGAAGGAAAAATGGGAGAAGGCGAATGTGCGGTTCATTGTTATATTTTAGCCATCTCGCCGGTCACCTTCGGGAGCAAGTGAGCATGATTGAGGAAGGAGCAACAATGCTCCGGACTCTTGATGGCATGTTTGCTATGTCTAGTAGCTCGCTAAGAAAAATGCGCTGAATTCAGTCACCAAGATAGTGATGTCTGGAGGAAGTGTGCGGGATCATTGTCTCACAATGATAGCAAACTTCAAGAAGGCTGAAGACCATGGTGTCAAATTTGAACAAGAAGTAAAAGTTGACCTTCTCTTGCAATCACTGCCTGAATACTTCAATCGTTCAAGATGAATTATAATATGAATAAGATGAATCTTGACCTCACTCAACCGATGCACGAGCTTGAGAGCGCTTTGAGCAGTCTCTAGTCAAGGGCAAGTGCATTTTTTTTGGTGAAAGTTCTCGTGAAACCTAAGGGGAAACCCAAGGAAAGAACAAGAACAAGAAAGAAGAAATCAGGTATTCCAGTTGCCAAAATAGTTGCAATGAAGCGGCCAAAAGGCAAGTGCTTCAAGTTCGGACAAAAGGGGCATTAGAAGAAAAATTGCCCACGTATGAATAAACCAGGTATGGGTAATTTACATGTGATTGAGGCTTGTTTAGTGGAGAATTACAATGATAAATGGATCGTTGATTCAGAGCCACTAATCATGTTTGTTACTCTTTGCGAGTGGTTCAAACATAGCTTGCACGTAAGTAAAGGACAAAGAATTTTGAAGCTTGGAACCTGGGAGCTTGTGTCTGCACAAGCAGTGGGACAAGTTATTTATCTTTTGATAATTGCAGAACTTTGGTTTTAGAAGACTGTTTATTTATTCCAGATTTTAAGAGAAATTTAATTTCTGTTAGTTGTTTGGAAAAACGTGGTATGACAAGTTTAGTTTAATTCCTCGTTTCAATAAGAAGTTCATCTTCTTTTATTTGTTCCGTGTAATGTTTAATGGTCTTTATTTCCTTAATCATGTTCCCTGTGAAGTTAATCATGTTGAATTGAATGATGTTGAGCATATTAATTCATCAAAGAAAAGAAAAGTTTCCAATGAAACTTATCTTTGGCATTTGAGATTGGGTCATATTAACTCTAACAGGATACAAGGTTTGGTCAAAAGTGGGATTATAAAATCCTTGAACTTTGAACCGATACCAGTATGTGAATCTTGTTTAGAGGGAAAAATGACCAAGAGATCTTTCAAGGCCAAGGGAAAACGTGCCACACTTCAAATTTGGAATTGGTACATACCGATGTATGTGGACCAATAAATGTCCAAGCCGAGGTGGGTATCGTATTTCATCACATTTACCGATGATTACTCTAGATTTGGACATGTGTACTTGATGCGTCACAAGTCGAAGCTTTTGGAAAATTCCAAGAGTTCAAGGTTGTGAGAAAAGCATCTTGGTGTTCAAATTAAGACTCTTCGATCTGATCGAGGGGGAGAATACCTATCTGGAGAGTTCAGGTCTTACCTGACCAAAGAGGGATAGTTTCACAATTATATTCTCCAAGGACACCCCAGCAGAATGGAGTTCTTTGAAAGGAGAAATAGAACCCTTTTAGAAATGACAAGATCTATGCTCGATTATTCATCTCTTTTCGATTCATTCGGGGATATGCCTTAGACACGTTATGTATCTATTGAACTTAGCTCCGTCCAAGTCGGTTTCAAAGACACCAATAGAATTGTGGAAAGGGTGTAAGCCCACCATGAAACATATTCGGATTTGGGGTGCTCGCACATGTCTTGCAACAAAAACCAGATAAGATGGACTCGCGTCGAAGTATGCATGTTTATAGGCTATCCTAGGGAACCAGAGGTTGGTTGTTTTATAGTCCAAAAGAAAAGAAAGTCATAGTGAGCACTCACGCGACTTTCTTAGAGGAGGATTATATGGCAAATTATAAGCCAAGGAGTACGGTTATTCTTGATGAGCTAGTCTCGAGATCAAGTTTCACCGCAACCTCCTCGGCGGTTCCGGCTTTTATTCTGTGATTGTTCAAAGAGGGAAAATATACCGAACATACACGGGGAACCGGAGATAGAACCAGAAGTTCAGCATGATGATGAAGTTCAGCATAATGATGAACTTATGGAAGAACAAAATCATGAATTGGTTAATCCACTTAATGAGGGTCTTCATCTAGAAATTGTTAACCCACAAAATATGGACCCCCTTAGATGCACAACATCAAGTGCGACAAAGTCGTAGTGGGAGATTGATTCGTAAACCTGCAAGATTTCTCTTGTTGGGTGAGTCATATCAGGATGTCATCATTGATGAAGATGATGATCCCACGAGCTATGACAAGGCACTAGGAGATGTTGATGCTCAGGAATGGCTTGAGGCTATGAATCGTGAAATAGATTCTATGTATTCCAACTCAGTTTGATCTCTTGTAGATGCACATGAAGGGGTAAGACCATGGTAGTTAAAAACGCGCTTTATAGCGTAAAAACGGCGTTTTAACGTTTTTTAGACAGGAAAACGAGTTACGTTGCGGGCAAAAACGGAAATAGAGTGAAATCGCTAAAAACGCTCAATGTAAACGCAAAATCGCGAAAACGAGCCGTTTTTTAATAAAGCGAAAAAGGGGAAAAAAAATTGCCCTAATCTAATCTCGTCGGCTGTCTCCACTGAACTCTCCAGAGTCCCAATCTCTCGCCCAACTCTCCCTCATCCTCGCTATCGCAGTCTCTCTCCCTCAGTCTCCACTTCCTCTTCTTTGACCGGCGTCGGCCACTTTCTCTGTCTTTCTTCTCGATTTTGTAATCATGCCATCGGTCTCTTTAGTCTTTACCATAGGTATGTTTTATGTTTTCTATTTTTTAAACTTCAAATCATTTTATTTTGTTGATTTGCTAATCGTGGCGCAAATCGTGTTCGGTTTTACCTAGATCTTTTTGTCTCTTAATTTTTCTTGCAAATTCAGACTCTTTCAGTTATGGGTTCCCTTGTTCTTTAAAACTTTCTCTTAATTATTCTATCAGAATAGCCCAATAAATTACCTTATCTGAGATGCGAGGATATTTTCTTGTAATCTTGCTGTGTTTTCAGTTTGAGTATTGTGACTTCTTTCTTCAATCCAATTGTTCTTGTTGCTTTTTTTTTCCCCTCTCTCTCCCCTTAAAATTTCCTTTTACTTATCAGTGACATTTTTACATCTACTCAATTCCACCTCAACCCAGCAAATTTGTGATCAGACTCTACTGGCTGTGGGTGTAGATTGAAGTTGCATATTTCTTTTTGTTGTTGCTGCGTGCTATGCGTTGGACATCTAAGAAAATAACAATTAGATTGGGGCTAATAATTTGTGGTCAAAGAGATATTGTTTGTGTCAGCTTGAAAGATGCACATGAGATATTTGTTAAATGATATAGAATAGGAATTTGAACTTGTGTAGGAATCAGTGTATTAGGTAGTAAATAAGAAATCAGTGTATTGGTATTTTAGAGATTGTGTAGGAATCAGTGTATTGGTATTTTAGAACTTGTGTAGGAATTGATCTGCAGAATTGCTTTTCTGTTCTGTTGCAAGATAGTTCTACAGTGAATTGCTTTACTTGTGTAGGATAATGAGTGGTACTGAATTTAAATTAGACTTGAATTTTGAACTGTATTGGGGTTGTTTGCCTTTGTTTAAATGTATTTGATGACAATGTTGGATATTTTGATTGATATTCAGTATATGTATGGTATGTATGGATGATGGCAGGTGCCTTACTTTTCTTGAATTTATATATATATATATATATATGCAGGTAAAAACTACGTTTTGTATTACGATTTTACGTTTTACGCTTTTTCATTCTCCTTCCGTTTCCAGGTAAAATCTACGTTTTCACTACCATGGGTAAGACCCATTGGGTGTAAGTGGATTTACAAGAGAAAGAGAGGATCGGACGGGAAGGTTGAAACCTTCAAAGCTAGATTGGTGGCGAAATGGTACTCCCAAATAGAAGGTGTGGATTATGAAGAAACCTTTTCGCCGGTTGCCATGCTTAAGTCCATCCGGATTCTCTTAGCTGTTGCAGCAAATCTTGATTATGAGATTTGGCAAATGGATGTCAAAGCTGTTTTTTCTAAATGGAAATTTGGAAGAGGAAATCTATATGCAGCAACCAAAAGGGTTTATAGCCAAAGGGCAAGAAGAGATGATATGCAAGTTGCAAAGGTCCATTTATGGACTTAAGCAAGCGTCCAGATCATGAAACATCAGATTTGATCAAGCCATTAAGTCTTATGGTTTTGAGAAAAGTCCTGATGAGCCGTGTGTGTATAAAAGAGTCCAAGGTAATGCATTATCTTTTCTGGTACTTTATGTGGATGATATACTCCTTATCGGTAATGATACAGAGGTATTGTTAGGCATAAAGACCTGGCTGAGCATGCATTTTGATATGAAGGACCTGGGGGAAGCCAATTATATTCTTGGTATTAAACTCTTGAGAGACCGAGGAAGAATAGGGTTTTGGCATTATCCCAGTGCTAAATACATCGACAAAATACTTGCCAGGTTTGGCATGGAGAATTCCAAGAGGGGAATTATACCCTTCAGGCATGAGATTCATCTCTCTAAGGAGCAATCTCCTAAAACTCCTAAGCAAAGAGAACGCATGAGTAGGATACCTTATGCTTCAGCAGTAGGTAGTCTCATGTATGCTATGCTATGTACCAGACCAGATATCTGCTATGCAGTGGGAGTAGTAAGCCGGTACCAATCTAATCCTGGAGAGGAACACTGGGTAGATCAAACATATACTCAAGTACCTACGGAGAACGAGAGATTATATGTTGGTCTATTCTAGTGGGAGTCTTGAAACCATTGGTTATACGGACTCGAGATTTCCAAGGAGATATTGACTCAAGTAAGTCCACCTCGGGATATGTGTACACCCTTAATGGCGGTGCCATTTGTTGGAGAAGTGTAAAACAATCATGTGTGGGCGACTCGCCTACGTAGGCCGAGTATGTAGCCGCTTCGAGGCCGCAAAGGAAGTCGCATGGTTAAAGAAGTTCCTAACGGACCTTCAGGTGATACCAGGTGTTAATTGTCCTATCACACTTTATTGTGACAACAGTGGGGCAGTAGCACAGTCCAAGGAACCAAGGTATCACAAGAGACAAAAACACATACAGAGGAAGTACCACTTGATCCGAGACATAATTGAAAGAGGAGATACATTGGTAGCAAAGATAGCATCAGATGAGAACCTTGCTTATTCTTTTACTAAGAGTTTGCCTGAACGTGTGTTCGAGAGGCGTGTTACATCTATGGGTCTTAGGAGGATTCCAGATTTGCTATAGCTTTAGGTAGTTGTTACTTCACTTTGTTATTTTGTGCCTTTTGAGCAAGACATTATGACATTGCATTTTTTTTTCTGAATGTTATAAATGAGGTGTTATTCATTTATTTCGCACACTATTTACAAACTCGAAGGTCCGGATCAATTGTGGAGTATATGATCATATGGATACGTTCATAGAGGACATGGTCATAGGTTCTCACAATTGATGAAAAGGTTCACAACTATTAAATTAAGTTGGACACTTTATTTAGGCTGCAATATTTTATGAAATGGTTTTGTCCGAATCATTATAAAATATTGGTGTGAGTTAATACTTACATTGAATGGATCAAGGAGAGATTTGATTAAGGTTGTTCTTTCGTCATAAGGAATCAAATCTCAGGATAACTATAGTCATGTAGTTGCTCTTAATCCCGAGTTTATTTTAAATAGGTAGTCGAATAGTTTTCACTCTTTGATTTACCAACGGGTGATGTTTGATTTATATGACGGCCAATAACTTGGTATTTTGGGATTGAGACTATTTGGTTATCGGTGTTTATGAGATAAACAACATGGAATTTATAGGAAATGTCCCCTTGATATGTTTCGGTACTTGGATATTGAAGACACTGGCGGTGCAAGTAATCCATTAGAGAAACTATCACAGTCAAGGGAATAAATAATTGATTGGGTTACAGAAAACTGGTCAATCAAATTATAGACATTCTATAAAGGGGTAATGGATATTCGTGTTATAAGTGTCATTATTCTTGGAGTTCACGTTCGGGCTTTTAGTGGAGTAGCACCGAACTAGATAATCTTCTGTAAATTATCATGAGCCTTGATAAATGACAAATGGTAGATCCCCAGGCTAGCTCGAGACAAGGGATGGGGTATATTATAAGATGATGATGGCTTATGGGCAACATGGTCCTGGGTTTACTCAAGTTTTGTATCTTAAAGAGCAAGTGGGAGATTGTTGGGTTAATATGCTCTTTAGTCACTTAAGCCCAATAAGGCTTAAGTGAGACTACAGCCCAAGAATCCTATGGCCCATGTGGTTTAGGGTTAGGTCTTGGATGTAGTAGTATATAAACCTACTTTCACCTCCTTGTGACGGCCAAGACAAACAGGAGGCTTTCATCAGAAATAAACCCTAGAGGCAGACGTTCATCATCTGAACGGTTGCCCACACAATCATCATATCCCCCTCGAGAGATAGTCTGGAAGATCGATCATAGAGCGGACTACGACTGTTCGTGGAGAGGCTTTCAGATCGCTGCATATTTTCAGGTAATAAAAACGATGAAGGTTTTAACTTTTCCTACATCGTGTCGGTATGATTCGCTTCCGCGTTTCTGGTGAGTTTCCTACAATTGACTCCGGTCAATATCTGGTCGAGTGTATGGGAGATAGGCAGTGTCATGATTATTGCAAGGAGATAAGTTTATAGTATGGTCAAACCCCTCTCCTTGTATAAAACCCTTTTCCACATGGTCTTGAAATTATATTCTCAAGTGCCTTTTGCCTTAATATCTTCTAACTAATTGAACAACTCTGCTGGAGATATTAAACTCGCATTAGTTTGTTAAGATCTCGTGTAAATTAGTTAAAACCTTGCATGAGCTAATTATTAGATAGTGACTTTAATCTATATAAAAGGGCCTAATGTTAACGTGCTGAAGTGTGAAGAGTGTTTTATCCCCAGGAGAGTAACTTGATCCTCACTCGTGTAGTCGTGTGTTACCCCCTGACAGATACAATAAATCATTCCTAGAAGGTTTGCTAATTATTTTCATTATCATTGTTGAGTTGATTAATGTAAAGTATCCTTTATCTTCTTTACAAGCACCCTGACTAAGTAATTATATGTCCTCCATTCAATGGACCAAAGGTATGTAGTAAGTCAAAAATATTAACTAATTCTAACCAGATTCTTAATTTGCATGGCATTGTTAACTTACATGTCCCTATGGGCTGTGGCCGTGAAGAGGATTGGAGGAACAGTTCATGGGACGACTTCAAAAAAGATGTATTGTGAATTTGTGATAATCAGAATAATTTAAAAGCAAACAAAGGGATGATGGTCATGCCTTGTGCTTGTTTGAGATCACTTTTGGGGCCTCCAAAAACATTTTTTTCACATAAATCACAATAAAACTCCTCTCACATACTTATATTGTATATAATAAATCACTATTAAAAAGCTGCTTTAATCCAATTGCTATTCTGAACACAAGTGTAGCCTTTCACTTGTCATGAGGCGCATGTCATCTACATGATCTCCATTGTTGTCAAACTCGCGAGTTGACTCTCCGAGTTTACCGTTTTTACGTTTCTACCTTACTAAATCGAGTCAAGTTTCTAGTAAATTTGTGTCATTTTAGAACTCGCTTAAACTCACGAGTTTACACACGAGAATCTACCGTTTTTACGTTTCTAACTTACAAAATTGTGTTAATTTTTTTAATTTTGTCATCCTCAACAGTTTTACATATGAATTTTATAGAAATTTATTTATTAAATATAATAAATTATAAATGTTGATATATTTAATTTTAATTATTTAGATTTAAAATATATTTAAATCAAATTGTTATCATTTTTTATATTTTAATTATTTATTTATACACTGTTAATGCCTATTTTATTATAAAAGTAAACTCTTACGAATTTACGATTGACCACGATACGACGCAGTTTACATCATCACACGAAGTTTCTTAAACTCGTGAGTTTGACAACCTTGGGCCCATCCACACCCGATCTTAGCGTTCCTATGTTTCGATGCATTTATTAGAGTTCTCTTTTTGTTGCTTTTGCATTCATAAATCATGTCTCTAACTCCTGTCTCCTCCTCTTCTTCTACCCTAAAAATGAAAATTTTCATAAAAATATCTTCAAAAAGTTTAAAATTCTAACTTGGTGTTTTCCTATTAAAATGGTTGTGAATTGTTAATAAGTGTAGTCAATACTTAATTTATTAGAAGAAAAAAAATTGATTTGGGATTTTGATATTTTAAACGTGTTTTCAGGAATTTTCCCTAAGAGAACTCATTTTCATCGTATTACTTGCAGACGCTCATCAAAGTTTCATAGCAAGATATTAATATGTAAGGTTAATCATTGGTCACTCAAATTTTCCTTCATTTTAATTTTGACCCTTTTAAGTTTTTTTTTTTTGAACAGCTAGCCCTTTGAATTTCAAATCATAGGTTTTGATCCCTCAATCTCTCAAGTTTCCATTCTTTTTAAAATATTGGTTCATATAATTCAATAAATACTTTGATCGTTTTGCCCTTGAGGGACCAAAACTAAAATAAGAGTAAATTTGAGGGGCCAAAGATTGTATTGACCCTAATATGTATCATGCTATTTATATTCTTAATAAAAATATTAGTTTTAAT